>OZ002729.1:19112333-19760032 GCA_963924305.1 Polygonum maritimum
ATTGCTCTCCGTTATCACAATAATCGTTGGGAACAAACTTGTTTGCTAATAATTTGATTAGGATTATTATGCTTAGAGTTAATGACCATTGTTTAGTATTATTATCGAATGCTAGACTTGGACTTAGGTCTCCGATGATGTGTGGCCTTTGATTGTTTCAAGTCTCTTTTCGAGACTTTGCTCTGGATTAGCTTAAGATAGGGATTGTCGGTTTAGTGATCCGCTGTCTCTTTATAACGTATTAGGAGGTATATTTAGCTATCGGCTCCTGATATTGGGTCATGACTCTGCCTTTCTCTGAATAGAGAGGCTAACACTCTTGCAAAGTGTTGAGGACTATGTTCCTTACTTTGGCTCGTCCCTCATTAGGGCTTGCCTATCTCTAAAAGTCACTAAGTGAAGTGCTTTGATTTATAACAAATGAAATATTAGTGCTTCGTGCATAGTAATCAATGAACGCGGGGTGATTAGTACAACTTGGAAAATTACTCCGGGTCCACATTATTGACAATCGCCTATCCAATCTGAATGCATAACTCGAGTTGTTAAAACGCCTATAAAATGGCAAGATGGGTTCAGGTGTATAAGCGTCCTTGTGGCCACCTCCCTGTCGGCATCTTCGAGTTATGATGAGGTTGATACGATTCGATATATGTTGGATGCTTTTCAAAATCTCAAATGTTTAAGTTCCCAACGAATCAATAAACACATTTCTTTCTTAGGCGTTATTTCCTGATAACGTCCTATTCCCGAGGAAGTTCTATCTTCTCTTCATACACCGTGCCAAACACTTAAACCTCTCGTTCAAACTGCTGTGCTGCTATCGTCATGATGAACCTCGACTAACGTGCACCTACGAGTCATCATATGGCTAAGGATTGCCGTTATGTCTGACTTTTCTCAGAACCGAAACATTACTCTTCCACTTGTTTAGTCTCGCGTTAGACTAACATCCCTTCTTTCTTTCCCAACTATGTTGGCTGGTATTCCTTGCTTTTATGGGGATATCAGATAGGAAAGGGAAGGCTATCCAGGGGTAACCGAAGATCTACGATGGAAGGAAGGAAGGAAGGAAGAAAAGAAGGAAGCAAGACGTCTTCAAATATTTTGTCTACTTTATGGTTTCCACTCGCTTTCGTCTCTATCCGAGACTTGTATATTCTGCTGCAAACTCCTTACTCTTGTATTACTAAACAACTTAAGGCGTATGAGCCTTTGTAACCGAATCCATCTTTTGTTATAAAATATGGTTTGGTTTTGATATTTCTCGTGTTATGATACTCAAGCCTTAAACGGCTTCGGACCGTGGAATCCGAGGTCGTTGGCGGTAATACCCTTATGCTTGTGAAATCGGGGTGTTACAGTTGTGGTATCAGAGCTAAAGGTTTTCTTTTCCAAATTTGAAAATATTTTTCATGTTTTCGGAACCGGATTTTTCCTTCCGAGGGTTTCTTGTAACAGACCTCAAGAGACCACCGTTTTATACCTCGGTTTCTCGTAACAGACTTCGAGAACCGATCATTTATTCAAACCTTCTCGTAATAGACCTCGAGTTGTGAGTTTATGTTTTCCCTAAATATACTTCCTTCATATCGTCTTCGTAGACTTGCACTGATGTATCTAACCTTCTACTCCTTTACAGGAAGATGTGTTATGATCGCCAGATTGCACCTTACCAGACTTGCAACATCGTCAGAGATGTGGTGCCTTCCGAAGAAGGGCTTGCTGAATGGCCAACCTGGGATGAGCCTTTACAACCGGCCATGTTGGTAGAGCCCGAGGTTATACACCCGACGGTCTGGTATGAGGACATGGGTTATACACAGTCTGAGCTGGAAGAGTTTGATCTCGGGGACACTGACAGTTCCAGCGAGGGAGAGTCGCCTGATGGTCAGTATTCCGCTAGTAACCCCTCTACCTTCATCCTGATCAGTTCGGATGAGGAGGATCCCGAGGAAGACCCCGAGGAGGATCCCGAAGTGGTTGTGGACGAAATGGAGTACACGCGAATGCCTGTTAGAAGATATCCGACTAGGTACTCAAGTTTCGACTATGAACCTATCTGCTACCGTCCCAGTGTTCCGGACCTCAACCGGACTCCTCCGCCGAGTCCTCCTCTTTCGAGTATGTTTGAGGCGTTAGGAGACTATGTGGATCAACGTTTTGCTCAAGAGCACCCAGGAGAGCAGCGTGACACATCTCTTCCTATCCCGCCTGTGGACATCCAAGTGAGGATGGATAAACTTAGGTGGCGTGATTCCGTCTGGCGTGCGACACGTCAGAATCGCCAGGAATCTCTTGCCATGTATGAAATATCAGCTATCAATGAGCGGAGGCGCATAGAGCTTCTTGACCATGATATCCAGCAGGCGGAATGGCTAATGGATGATGATAGGGATGAGGTGGACGCGAATGACTTCCGTCCAGGATTCCTTGACCGCTACTGCTACCTGCCTTCAGCGTCCTTCTAGTTAGTAGTTAGGGTAGTGGAGTGCGTATCCCAAGGTGGCCCACTCTGGATGTAACTTGACTATCCCATTTTGTAGCATGGATAGTTAGGTCGGGGGTAAAGCTTTTAGTCATCTAGTTGTTGTACAGTTCTTCTGTAAATACGACCGAAGTTAACAATGTTTAATATAAATATTGCATTTGTTTTCAAAAGACGTGTTCGTATGGCTTTGTCACACTTGTTATAACGGAAACAATTGTGAATCAATTATACAGATGGTGAACACTCGAAACACTACTAGGAATGACTGTAATGCCACTCCAGCTGGGGGTGACCGAGATGCTGCATCCTCGGGAGTTAGGGGAAATGCGCGAGGGAATGCCGCACCACCAACTATGATCTTAGATGAAGCTACGATGACCATCTTTCGCAACATGGTCACTCAACTAGTAAGAGAGGCAATACCACCTGTGACTCCGGGCCAAGTTGACCAAACAGAGACTGTTCCAGCTGGGAACCCAAGAGTCGCTAAAGGCTCAGAGCGTGATGGGGGGTCTGACTATGCTAAGGCATTGAAGACTTTCCTATCACTATGGCCTGAAACATTTGGAGGTGCTGGAGAGCCTTCAAGTGCCTACCACTGGTTTTCCAACATGGAGAAACTTTTAAGGAATGTGCATTGCTCGGAAGCAGAAAGAGTGCAGATCGCCGCCATCCAGCTGAGGGATGAGGCAAACGACTGGTGGGAAACATCTGGGCTTGCTGAACATCCTGATCTTACTTGGGATATGTTCAAAAGTAAGATGTTGAAACGTTTCTTCTCGCCTGCTATGCTCGAGGAGAAGAAAGATGAGTTGCACAACCCTCAGGTGAAAGGACTCAGTGTCCTGGATAGGGCAAAGAAATTCAACCAGTTGCTGAGATACGCTGGCTCTGAATTCTCCACCGAGGAGCAAAAGATCCGACGTTTCCATAAGTGGATGAGTGATGACATCAAGCCCTGGATGATGAATCGTGTTTTCTCAACCCTTGAAGAGTATGTCGACCATGCCTACAGTATGGAAGTCACTCTGAATGGGATTGACCAAAAGAAACCTGGTGATGGGAAATTTAATCCACCGGGTAGTGGAGGTTTCAAACGACCTGCTTCACCTATGAGGTCGGGTTGGCCAAAGAAAGGGAAGATAGAGTCTTCTGTGACTACTTCCTCAAGAGGGTCTGAACGCACTAAGGGTCCGTTGGTGTGCTATAATTGTGGTGAACCCGGGCACGTCAATCGGAAATGCACGAAACCCAAGAAGACCTGCTTCGGTTGTGGGAAGGAGGGTCATATCCGGACCTACTGCCAGCAAATCAAGGGTGGTCCCGGGCAATCAAAGGCCTCTTCTGTCTCACAAAGCAATCAGGCACCAGCAAAATCGACGACGTCCGCTTCGATTCAGTCGACGGCTCAGAATAAGGGCAAAGAGCCAGCTGCTGCTCCGAGTCAGGGCCAACGCCTGTATGAGATGCATGCGACTGATGAACCGGAAACTCCCATCTGTCAAGGTACCTTATACGTTCACTCCACTGCTACTTTTCTGTTATTTGATTCCGGAGCATCGCATTCGTTTATATCTGAACGTTGTGTAGAACTGTTAGATCTGAAATGCTTAGATATCTGTGAACCCTTCATCGTTAATCTTCCCAACGGGGATAAGATAGTCGGTACCAGGCAACTTACTAACTTTCCCATAGGCATTCAAGGCGGAAAATTCGTTTCCAACTTGATAAGCATTCCAATGTCGCCCTATGATATCATCCTAGGAAGGGATTGGTTATCACGACATGGGGCCGAGATTAATTTCAATACCCGAACAGTCACCATTAATTCCGGAGGGAAGCATGTGTGCAAGTTCAAGGGGTCTCGAGACGAGGAAAATGGGAGTCTGATCAATGCAATGAAGGCTAGTCGACTTCTACGCCAAGGTTGTGCTGGGTACCTGTGCTATTTGGAATCAACGGATAAGGAGGTGGTTGACATTCGTGAAATCCCTGTAGCGTGTGAATTTCCCGATGTCTTTCCAAAGGAATTACCCGGACTTCCACCTCAACGTGATGTGGAGTTCACTATCAGCCTGGAGCCGGGGACAGCTCCGATCTCTAAGGCCCCATACCGAATGGCACCTGTAGAGATGCAGGAACTTAAGAATCAGCTTGAGGAATTGTTGGAAAAGGGTTTCATCAGACCAAGTGCATCACCTTGGGGAGCCCCTGTGCTATTCGTGAAAAAGAAGGATGGTACCTTTCGTTTGTGCATTGACTACCGAGAATGGAACAAGGTCACCATCAAGAACAAGTATCATCTCCCAAGGATTGATGACTTGTTGGATCAACTACGTGGTGCTAAGATATTTTCCAAGATGGATTTAAGGTCAGGTTATCACAAGTTAAGGATCCGCGATGAGGACATTATGAAGACGGCCTTCCGAACTCGCTATGGCCACTACGAGTTTGTAGTAATGCCATTCGGGTTGACGAATGCCCCTGCAGTCTTCATGGACCTGATGCATCGATGTTTTCATGAGTATCTCGACCAGTTCGTTGTTGTCTTCATCGATGACATCCTGATCTACTCAAAAAGTCAAGAGGAACATGAGAAGCATCTAAGGATCGTCTTGTAAATCCTGAGACAGAATCAGTTGTACGCCAAGCTATCGAAGTGTAGCTGTGGCTAAAGGAAGTTGCCTTCCTAGGGCACGTCATCAACAAAGACGGGGTGATGGTGGATCCCCAGAAAATTCAGGCAGTAGCTGAATGGGAACAACCTCACAACGTCAAGGAAGTTCGAAGCTTCCTAGGATTAGCCGGGTACTACAGGAGGTTCGTGGAGGGATTCTCGAAGATTGCCCTGCCCATGACCAAGTTACTCTGCAAGGTTCACAAGAAATTCGTTTGGGATGAGAAGTGTGAGGAAATTGTTAAAGAGCTGAAGAAGCGCTTGACTAGTGCACCTGTGTTGACTCTACCGGATGGTCATGATGGTTATGTGGTATATAATGACGCTTCTAAAATGGGTCTTGGTTGTGTGTTGATGCAAAAAGGGAAGGTCATAGCCTATGCGTCCCGCCAACTCAAGCCATACGAAGTCAACTACCCGACCCATGATCTTGAGTTAGCTGCTGTGGTCTTTGCTCTACAGATATGGCGACATTATCTTTATGGCGTGAAGTGTCAAATCTTCACCGACCACAAGAGTTTGAAGTACGTCTTCACCCAAAAGGAACTCAATATGAGGTAGAGAAGATGGTTGGAGTTGATCAAGGACTACGACATTGAGCTGCAGTACCACCCGGGTAAAGCTAATATTGTCGCAGATGCCTTGAGTCGGAAGTCTCCGCCAGAGAAACTACTTACAATGTTGACAGCTCAGCCGGCTTTACAACAAGACTTGGTCCGTGAAGAGATCGAAGTCTGGTTTGAAAGGCAACAGGGCGGTTTGTGTACCTTGGAAATCCATTCCGACCTGTTGGACCAAATAAAAGGAAAACAGCCAGAGGATGTCATGCTGATCAAAATTAGTGGAGAGGTTTTGATCGGAAGGGCACCGGGATTCATCATACAGGATGATGGATCGTTGTGGTTTAGGGACCGCATATGTGTGCCGGCAGTGGATGAACTCCGAAAGACTATTTTGAGGGAAGCACATTCATCTGCTTATTCGGTCCATCCTGGATCAAGTAAGATGTATAAGGACTTGCGAAGGAACTTTTGGTGGCCAGGCATGAAGCAAGATGTAGCTAAATTTGCCTCAAAGTGCTTGGTATGCCAGAAGGTCAAGATAGAGCATAGGCGACCTGGAGGAATGTTGCAGTTTCTGCCCTTGCCGGAATGGAAATGGGAAGACATCGCCATGGACTTCGTAACCGGTTTGCCTAAAACTCAAGGGCAGAAGGATACAATCTGGGTGGTCGTGGATCGACTCACCAAGAGTGCCCATTTCATTGCCATCAAAATGAATTGGGGAGTCCAAAAGTTGGCCGAGGTTTTCATCAATGAAATTGTCCGTTTGCATGGAACTCCAAAATCTATTGTCTCAGACCGGGACGGCCGGTTCACGTCGAGATTTTGGAAAGAATTGCACAACGCACTAGGGACAGAGTTAAGGTTCAGTACTGCTTTTCATCCTCAAACTGATGGGCAGTCCGAGAGGACAATCCAAACATTAGAGGACATGCTCCGAGCTTGCGTTCTAGATCGCACAACGAGTTGGGATGTCAGCCTAAGTTTGATAGAATTCACATATAACAACAGCTGGCATGCTACTATCAAGATGGCTCCGTTTGAGGCTCTATACGGTCGTAGGTGTCGTTCGCCTATCTGTTGGGACGATAACGCGGATAAAATTCTCCTTGGACCAGAGTTGGTAGAACGAACCGCCGCCGACATCGCCCTCATTCGCCAATGGATGTTGACTGCTCAGAGTCGACAAAAGTCCTACGCTGACCTGAAGAGACGGGACGTTGAGTTCACCGTTGGCAATAAGGTCTTCGTAAAGGTGTCACCATCTGAGGGAGTTTTTCGCTTTGGGAAGCGAGGAAAGCTCAATCCTCGATATGTGGGCCCTTTTGAGATCCTTGAAAAAGTAGGCAAACTCGCATATCGGCTTGCTCTACCGCCCTCGGCTCACCCTGTCCATAACGTCTTTCATGTGTCACTCCTTAGGCAATATGTACCGGATGAATCCCATATTCTCGATTTTGGAGACATCGAGATTCAATCAAATGGTACCTATGAAGAAAGACCAGTAAGGATTCTCGAGCGCCGAGTAAAGAAATTACGCAACAAGGAAGTACCATGGGTCAGGGTACTTTGGTCTAGAAATGGTGGTGAAGAGACTACCTGGGAGACTTGGGAAACCGAGCTAGATATGCAGAAATGTTTTCCTGAATTGCTAGCAAATGACTAAAGAAAAGGGAATTTCTTTAAGGGGGTACTAGCGGATGTATTCCTTAGTCAGTTCCGGGTATTCTAAAGATGTACTCTTCCCTTTTTGTTAGTTGATAGGGCCTCGGCTAGTTTCGGGGTCGAAACTATTTTTAAGGGGGTACTGTTGTAATATCCGCAAAGTTTATAAAATGGAACATGAAATTCTCCTTAGTTTTATGACTCAATTTTTGTCTTTGGAATGACAAGAGAAAGGGCAATGGTCACCCGATTAACCGAATAGCGTTGGATAACGCTAAACGGATACCTTAACTTCAAAAATTCATAAAACCTTCATTAGATCTCGGAATCGATTAATTTCAAAGCCTAATGGTAGATAAAGGAGTCTGGTTTCATCCCTCAAAATTTGAGGCAATTCCGACAAGTATCCTAAAAGTTATGCCAATTTTACCAAAACGTTGCCCAGCTCCCAGAAGGCAGCGACCGCCGCTTTGCTGCAGATGCAACTGGCCCGACGGGACGTTTTTCTTGTGGGCGCCGGGGTTTTGGGAGCTGTTATAGTATGTCTTGGAGATCAATCATAGCACCTTTGGGCAATGTCAACTATGGATTGTCAACCCCTTTTGGCTTGTTAGGCTAGATGTCAACTCTCTTTCTTGGATTATTAGGAGGATGGAACACTATAAATAGGGGTTGAAGATGATAAAGTTCAAGTGTCTCCTCTCTCCCTTTTGGCTTCTAGGCTAGATGTCAACTCTCTCCTCTCTCCCTTTGAAACCTCTTCCATTATAAAGTTCAAGTGTTCTTCTTGCTACTGTTGGCAAAAGCTTGTCGAAAGGTGGCCGGAGCTGATCGGAGGAAGCTTGCAAAATCACGCCGTCGTCACTGCAGTAGGCAGCGACCGCCGCCAAGGGGGCAGCGCCCGCCGCCAGTGTCCTAGCTTGCATTTCGTCCCGGGCCGTGCCTTGCCTTTGCCTTGCGTCTTGGCCTTGCCTTAGGTTTCGTCTAGGGCCTCGGTAGCCTCGACTCCACGCCTCGATTAACGTTTTAAAAATGTCTTAAGGCAAGTGGATGGTTCTTCGTTTCCTTACTCGATAATCGTGAATTTCTTTCCGTTATCAAAATAATCGTTGGGAACAAACTTGTTTGCTAATAATTTGATTAGGATTATTATGCTTAGAAATAATGACCATTGTTTAGTATTATTATCGAATGCTAGACTTGGACTTAGGTCTCCGATGATGTGTGGCCTTTGATTGTTTCAAGTCTCTCTTCGAGACTTTGCTCTGGATTAGCTTAAGATAGGGATTGTCGGTTTAGTGATCCGCTGTCTCTTTATAACGTATTAGGAGGTATATTTAGCTATCGGCTCCTGATACTAGGTCATGACTCTGCCTTTCTCTGAATAGAGAGGCTAACACTCTTGCAAAGTGTTGAGGACTATGTTCCTTACTTTGGCTCGTCCCTCATTAGGGCTTGCCTATCTCTAAAAGTCACTAAGTGAAGTGCTTTGATTTATAACAAATGAAAGATTAGTGCTTCGTGCATAGTAATCAATGAACGCGGGGTGATTAGTACAACTTGGAAAATTACTCCGGGTCCACATTATTGACAATCGCCTATCCAATCTGAATGCATAACTCGAGTTGTTAAAACGCCTATAAAATGGCAAGATGGGTTCAGGTGTATAAGCGTCCTTGTGGCCACCTCCCTGTCGGCATCTTCGAGTTATGATGAGGTTGATACGATTCGATATATGTTGGATGCTTTCCAAAATCTCAAATGTTTAAGTTCCCAACGAATCAATAAACACATTTCTTTCTTAGGCGTTATTTCCTGATAACGTCCTATTCCCGAGGAAGTTCTATCTTCTCTTCATACACCGTGCCAAACACTTAAACCTCTCGTTCAAACTGCTGTGCTGCTATCGTCATGATGAACCTCGACTAACGTGCACCTACGAGTCATCATATGGCTAAGGATTGCCGTTATGTCTGACTTTTCTCAGAACCGAAACATTACTCTTCCACTTGTTTAGTCTCGCGTTAGACTAACATCCCTTCTTTCTTTCCCAACTATGTTGGCTGGTATTCCTTGCTTTTATGGGGATATCAAATAGGAAAGGGAAGGCTATCCAGAAGTAACCGAAGATCTACGATGGAAGGAATGAAGGAAGGAAGAAAAGAAGGAAGCAAGACGTCTTCAAATATTTTGTCTACTTTATGGTTTCCACTCGCTTTCGTCTCTATCCGAGACTTGTATATTCCGCTGCAAACTCCTTACGCTTGTATTACTAAACAACTTAAGGCGTATGAGCCTTTGTAACCGAATCCAGCTTTTGTTATAAAATATGGTTTGGTTTTGATATTTCTCGTGTTATGATACTCAAGCCTTAAACGGCTTTGGACCGTGGAATCCGAGGTCGTTGGCGGTAATACCCTTATGCTTGTGAAATCGGGGTGTTACACTCCCTTGGGTCGAAGTGTAGAGTGGAGGGATCGAAGGCTAGCAACCTCGATATAACAAGGATCAACACTTATTGGCTGAATTGGGGTGGAATTACCCAAGTCTAGTTAGGGAAGGAACCCAAAAACCCAAGACCGATCTACCATTTGTGCAAGACCGAGTTCCCCAATATATCGGGCCCGACGTCGTGTAAGTCGGTCCCGGCCAAATCAACCTCGATACACCCTCGGACCGAAGTGACCAGTGTCGGTCCGAGGTGATTTCTCTTGTTTTTCATTGTTTTGCCTTTCTTTTATCTCTTTTTAGTCTTTCGGGTACTCTCAACGCACGAACTCCCGTGTATTCGACACCCTACCTCTTTTACTACAATTGGGGTTCGGTTTATAAATTT
Organism: Polygonum maritimum; assembly: GCA_963924305.1. Classification (NCBI taxonomy): domain Eukaryota; kingdom Viridiplantae; phylum Streptophyta; class Magnoliopsida; order Caryophyllales; family Polygonaceae; genus Polygonum; species Polygonum maritimum. Next base: position 19,122,566 of record OZ002729.1, read on the forward strand.
AAATTTTGATATCATCCGATCCGGACTATACCACCCCCATCAGGGTCGAACCCAAGAGAATTGAGGTTTCTAGTATTAATATAATTATCAACCAAAGATAAGGGGGATTTAGGAGGAAGATCTAAACTAAACTAACCTAGGAAAACAAAACAAACAAACAAATAATCAAATGGCCTCATACATATACGGCTCCCTGACCTTTTACAAAATGGTCACTTTAATACCTCATCTTTAAGTTTTACCTATTAAATACCTAAGCTATACCCATTGAGACCTATTAAATACCTCTTGTGATGACATGTAAAAAAAATTTGCCACGTAGATACCACATCTGCGCCACGTGTGTACCACATAAATACTATATTTTTCCTCTAATAAAAAACAATTTTTAAGCATGAAAACAATAAGATAAAAGATAAAACAAAAAAAACCCATCTCCTCCCGTGTCTTCAACACCGAAGAAGCGTCAATGGCGGAGAACGCTTTCCGGGCCGCTAGCGGAGCCTCGAGGAGAGTAGACGCCTCCTCATCGTCCTCTTGAGCGGCGGAGATCCCTTCCAGATGCTCTGGCGAGCGAGCGGGGGGCGCGGTTGGAGATCTGGAGAATCCAGCTTATGCTCTGGCGAGCGGGGTCTCGTCGCTCGTCGGGATGAGGGCGGTCAGATCTGGATGCTGTGGAGGGGCCGCAGAGGAGGGAGAGGTCGGATTTCATGGCTGAGAGGGGATTGAGTTCGGTGGAGTTGGAAGTGGCTAGGGTTCCGACGTGTAGAGGGATTCGGAGTTGTTGGTGGATACGCCGGATCGGAGGGGGAGTTTGGGAGGGAGGCCGTCGGAGGTGGAGGAGTACCCCGTATAGAGAGCGAGGCGTTGTCGGAGTTCAGAGTTTGCTCCGGAGGAGGCGGCGACTGCTTGAAGAAGTGGTGCAGAGGGCTTCGATCAGGGTAGCGGTGGCGGATGAGGAAGAAGGAGGCGAACAGGGAGATGACGACGAGGGAGACGGCGACGGGGGAGATGACGACGGCGACGATGATGAGTTTGGGTGACGTGGCAGAGTGGTGGGAGGAGGAGGAGCGGGGAGTGGGGGACGGGCAGGTGGCTCCGACGGCGGCAGGGAGGGATGAGGAAGAGGGCTGACATTTTTTATTTTTCTTATTGTAAATCTTTTTTTTTATTGTTTTTAATGTTTAAAAATTATTTTTTATTAAAGTGAAAATACAGTATTTATGTGGAGAATACGTGGCGCAGATGTGGCACCTACATGGCAATTTTTTTTTTACATGTCATCACAAGAGGTATTTAATAGGTCTCAATGTGTATAGCCTAGGTATTTAATAGGTAAAACTCAAAGATGAAGTATTAAAGTGACCATTTTGTAAAAGGTCAAGGAGCCGTACTTGTATTAGGCCATAATCAAATATGGGAAACAAGTTCATTCAAAAGATCAACTCAAATATAATTACTCGATTATAGATTCATCCATTGACTTCATTCACACATATGGTTAATTCCTATTCCGATCATTTACAATCGCAAGTGCACGGTCCAAGCAATTCTATAACCCTAGGCAAGGACGCTTAACCTAGAATTAGCATAGAGAACAAGGATATGCAGGATATAATATCAAGCAATCAAGCTACGAGTCAATTGCAAGATAAAACAATTAATTCTCTTCTTAATCCTAGTTGCATAGACAATAGGTCTAGGTTAAGTTGTTTTCACATATTAGTTTTGTCCACGGTCCAAACCTAATCCAACAATAGAACATCGATTAATTCAATAGGTTTCATGACTCCTAGAGAAACAATAAACATTCATAAGATGAAGCACAAGAGAATCAATATTAACCAAAGGATAGAAATCAATTACCAAAACCTTACGAGTTCATACATCAGAGTTTCTCACTTGAACAAACCCAAGGAGACTAGCTCTTGATCGGTCCGGATCGGAGGGTCTCAAAATTCAATTTATAACCGAACCTAGTTGTAGCACAAGATAGGGTGTCGAACACTCGGGAGTTCGTGCGATGAGTGCACCAAAAGACTTGCAAAAGGGAAAGAAAAGCTAAAAACAAGGAAAATCAAGAGAAACCACTCGGGATCGACATGGTCACTTCGGGCCCGAGGTGGATCGATGTTGGAGAAGCCGGGACCGACACTAATCAAAGTCGGGCCCGATGTCTGGGGATGTCGAACTCGCAAAAATGGAGAGATAGGTATTGGGTTTTTGGGTTTCACCTCTAATAGATGTGGGTAATTCCACCCCAATTCAGCCAATAAGTGTTGATCCTCGTGAGATCGAGGTTGTCCGCCCCGGTCCCACCACTTCTACACATTGACCCTAGGGAAATTGACCTCCCTTTCGATGCAAGTTCAAGTGATGGGCAATCGATTACTTCCGTTCACTCTTGCCAATCACAAGCCCTTGATCCCTTGCTTCCACAAGAGATTGTAGCTCTATGTAGAGTGGGTGCCTAGATCAAGCACTTAAGGCTATGGAATTGGGGGTTCAAACCCAAACCTAGCTAGAGGTTTCCCCTATAGCCCAAGACCAATGGAATCTACTCCATAAGGCTAGAGTAACAAGCAATCAAATCACAAAGCAAACAAGTCTCAATCATCCAAATCAAAGCAAAGCCAAATTTCATTCAAAGCAAAGGAAATCCACAAACTCTAATCCAAATCCACAAATTGCAAATCAAAACAAGTTCAAACTCACAATTCTTCCCTAGATCTAACCTTCCTCCACCGATTTTCTCTCCCTTCTCCCTTCTTCTCCTTCTCCTTGCTCTCCAAGTCTTCCTTGAGCCTTTGAGAGTGATTAGTTGTGTGTAATGATGGATAATTGTTGTCTAATCTTCTCCTCCTTGTAATTAGAAGTTAAGAATGACCAAAATGGAAGGGGGCAAAAGTGGTAGATCACATTTGTGTGCCTTGGTGCCCAATCTACACTTCCGCCGACTTGGACCGACACGCGTGTACCTCGGGCCCGATGTGCTGGTACCTCGGTCTGACGTCCTGGAGTCGATCTCGGGCCCGACTTAGTTCGGCACCTCGATCCTAGCCTCGGTCCACTCTTATTCTTGGCCTTTCTTGAGCTTCTCTTCATTGATTGCTCGGCTCTTCCGCTCCTTTATGCTCGTGCCTTGCTCCTCCTTGGGGACTCCTTCCAAAACCTCCTCTAATCATGCCAAATCACCTACAAAATGCACCAAATTCGCATAGTCTCCGAATCTCATAGAAAATCGGAATCTAAGCTAAAAAGGAACAAAACTCACAAGAAAAGGAACAAAAGACACATATTTACATAGGGAGTTAACCTATAAAACACCACCAATTTGAGAGACATCAGAATACCCCATACTTAAACTTGCTTGTCCTCAAGCAATAATAATATAAGCAAGACCGAAACATAATCTTCAAGTAAAGCCTCATATGAAAAACACAATTTAGCACTAGTGATAGATATTCAAGCAAGATTACATCATCACACATTATCAAGTGTTCAAGGAATGAAGTCCATTGCAACTAAGCCTCACTTTAGGGATATGAGAATATGTATCACTCATCATGTGTTTAGGTATAGCAATGAACTCTCATACTCAATCATCATGCAAGTAAAGACTTTACTATTGAAGCTAATATCACCAATTCCTCCACCTAGAGATGCCTATTACAATGCACACAATGAATATGAACTTGGCTCAATGGAGGTCATCAAAGAGGTTCCATTCGGCCGGGTTGTAATGGGGCTTTTGGTGTTTCTCAAGGTAAGAATCATTTTGGTCTTGTGGTGCTTACAATGGGGATTGAACTTCCTAATCTCTCACCAACTTCACCAAATTCCTCTATCAATTTTCACTCTCATCCAAAAGACTTTGAATTTTCTCTTCTCAACCCAAACTTTCACTTAACATTCCACTTCATCTTTGCACTTAGGCTTTTTGTTGGATTTTTCACACTTTTCCACATGGATCGACTTTGATCACAACTCGGGCCCGATATGCTCTTGAACTCGGTCGGGACCCTTTTCTCACTTAAGCTCATCAACTTTCAATCCACTTCCTTTTTCCAACATTTTCTTTCTTTTCTTTCACTTTTGTGCACAACAAAGATGCACTACCCACATGATTTATAACTCCATTCTTTGCCCTTAACCCAAGAGAATCTCAACTTCTTGAAATACACTCCAAACCTTTCCTTTAAAGTCCAATCCCATAAGCGTCAAGTCATATAAGGCTAGGAATCATATTTTTGAGGAGTTTCAAGCAAAGGTCTAGGCTAAAACGGGGCTACAAACAAAGGATTCACTTCAAGGTAGGATATGGAACATTTTTGTGACTAAGAATATAAAGTTCAAAATCAATGTGACAATGCTAAGACAATTCTCATGATGGTCTTGGAAAATAGATAACACTGCAATAGCAAGTTTTACTAAGCATGCATGAGCTAATCACACAAGAAGCATGAGGGATATGCAAATATGAACAAGCATCCCTAAAATGGCCAAAAATCAATCTCACAAGGGTCACTCAAACTTAGTTGCTTCAAGACTCATCCTAGAACTCATATGCTCAAGCATGATATCATGATCACATCAAAAGCAACATCCATTTTAGAGGCTTAACCATCCAAAAATATGCAAAGGAATTTACATGCTCACATCATCATTAGCCTTCATTTGGACATCTAAGATGAGAATTCCTTAGTCCAAAAACAAAATCTTTTTGTTATTTTTAACCGAAATTTTTCAAATTTTTATGGATTTTTCGCAAAAATTCATCCATTCAAACCAAATCAAACTAAATCATTCAAGTCTTTCATCAATCAAGCCATACCGAAATCCAAAAGTAAACATCCCAAAACAAACTAGGGAACAAACACAAGAACCTAACACATGAAACTATGAGCAACTACCCCCACCCCATACTTAGAATTTTGATGTCCTCATCAAAACAAAGACATCAAAAACTCAAAAGCAAGAGAAGAGTTTGAAAAGCTCACAATTTCTTATTCTTGAGTGGCTTGTCTAGATTTAGTCGAAAGGATGCTCCCGCCGATATCCTTGTTGGAGCCTTGCTTGCCTTTCCCTCTTATACACTTATGCTTGGTAGAGGTCTTGGGTTGGTGGTTGGAGTTGAGGCGCCGGGCGTGCCCATGGATCCTCTCGGGAAGGATAATTCCCGGCCATCCAATCGTTGAAACTCTCTTGGATGCACCACCTTTCATCTTCCACCGTTCTTAGCTCCTCCACCTCGCGCCTAGTGTAGCCGAGGTTCCGGGTCATCTCCACTTGTTGAGCTTGGAAGGCTTCTTGTTGTTGGAAAAGTTGTTGTTGTTGTAGAAACATTTGTTGTTGTTGAAGGTTGAGTTGATGGGCCTCTTGAAGCATGCTTGATTGTTGGAGTTGAAGGTGAGCCATTTGGTTAGTTAGAAACGTCATGTCCACCGATTGTTGAGGCTCGGGGAAGACCATTCCGGGGCCATACCATTGGGCGTAGCCTTCGTATCCACCAAAGTGAGGTTGCTCTTGCCTAGATCCTCTCCCTTCACCTTGCTCAAAACGGCTCGGGACCGACTCGGGAGGAAAGGCATCGGACCGACGTTGTTGGAAGTCGGGCCCGAGGTCCCCTGCATCTCGGTCCAGTAGAGTGGGAGCTTGATATCGTTCTCGAATGTTGGCTAGCATACCTTGAAAACTTTCATCTTCTTCCATAGGCATGTCAATATCCATGGCCTCTCTTCTTGCCAACTCAAAGTTGCTTGGCTCTTCGTCGGATTCCGGAGAGGATCGGGGAGTGGAAAAGCGAATGTGTTGGGCTCGTCGTCGACACTCCCTTGTCCCTTCCGGTTCACCAAATGAATTCTCCTTCCCGGCCCATACTTGAAACCAATTGTAGTAGCTTGAAAGATCATAGAGCTTGGGCCCCAAAGGAATAGTCACTTTGTCAAAGTTTGAGTGAGGCGCTAAAGAGGTGATGCGGACCTTCTCTTTGATGATGTTGGCCTTCTTGAAGTACTTGAGATTCATGTACTCCACTCCATTTGGAGCCGGTGTGTACTTGGAGAGATCGACCTCGAGACGACTAGCTAAGCGAGCTATCATCCCACCGAAGTAGATCCAAGAGGTGCTTTGGAAGTCTCGCACCATCTTGACCCACTCCCAAGTGAGGTTCAAGGGTTTGTCGGTTTGGAATAGCATCTCGTGGAGCAACATAGCTTCTTCCTTCATAGGCTTGCTTAACTCATGTCGGGCAAAGATAGCACACCCCAAGACACGAATCATCACCCGGAAGAGAGGGCTAGCTATCTCGGTCGTGGGAGCTCCCTTTCTCATCTCGCTCTTCCCCGCTACATGCTTCCATAGGTAGTTCACCTTCTCATTGTCCACTCCGGCCTCCTCTCTTGGAAAAGGAAACCCGAGACAGGTCGCCAAGTTCCTAAGAGAAAGCTCTTGTGTCTCATTGCCCAATTGAAAGGTGATTATGCCTTCATCGTCCTCCACGCCTTCATAGGTGCAATTAAAGGTGGCCATGAACTCCGATGTCAAGGCGGGGTAGTGTGTGTTGTTCCACCTCAACATCACATCAAGGCCGATGTAAGAGTAGCAATGGGGGAGAGCTACTTCCATCCCCATCTTCCTTATGGACTCCCAATCTAGCCACCTTGTGTGATGAGCTAGCTCCATGTACCGCCCATAGCTTTCGGCTACATCATCATCATCAAATCTCACATCATCCATCTTCGGTGCTTTCTTTGACTTCTTCAACTTCTTAGAGGGCCTTTCCATGTGAGAAGAAGATGCACGGGTTTCCATAGTACCTACACACACTCAAAGAAAAAGTCTACAAGATAAGATCCATACAACCTTAACATCTTCACACATACATGCAACTTCATAACTTAACACACAAGAACTACCCCATACTTAGCCTCAAAACATCAATCTTACAAAATCCAACATGCATGATCATAGAATTCCTAAGCAATGTTTAAGCTAATGGATAAATCAGATCATAATCAAGCTATAACCAACAATCAAACACATGAATTCTCATGATAACACAAGAAAAAGCCGTATTGGAACAGGATCGACACACTCTGGATGTCGGGCCCGATACACCCTCAAACTCGGTCCAAGGGGGTGGACCGACTTCCACAAGTCGGGCCCGAGGTACCTGGGTATCTCGGTCCTGTTTCAAGTTCGTCTTTTCCAATCAATCATCCCAAAATCAAGCTATCATGTACCTAAAATCCAAATTCAATCATCTACCATCCCTAATCGAAGTTCTAAGGAGGTTCAATCATGCACAATCAACAATTAAGAACAAATTCTCCTATTCATGCAAATCACCATTGATGCTCAAGCTCCAATCTCATTCAAACATGGCAAAACTCAATTCAAGCAATGAAAGCATGAAATTCACAAGGAATTAGATAGGGATCGAGATTCACATACCAAAATTGAAGAGATTAAGACTTTTTAGCAATCAATCTACTTAGAACCCAATTTGCTCCACTTAGGTCAAGAAGAGGGATGGAGAATAATGAAGATTTTGGGGTTTTCTCTTTGGATTTGATGTTTGGGAGTGTTTGTGGTGTTGGATCGAGATGATTGAGGGAAAGTAGAGGTGGATCGAGTGTGGTGGAGGAGGGGGCCGATTTTGGTGTTTTGGTGAGGGAGATGGGTATTTTTGGGGTGGTTGTTATAAGGGTGATGGTAGGTACGTAAGGGAAAAAGGCTTTAAATGGGAAAGAGACAAAGGCTAGGTCAGAGGGGTAAAATTGGGATTTTCTACAACTCTTGACCAAAGTTGACCGAGTTAGTGGACCGAGTTACCCAAGTCGTGCCCGAGTTGCTGGGTAGCTCGACCGGGTTTAGTCCGATCTCCAAAAATTACCTCATCTATGCTACTTCTTTTCCCATAAATCCTTTTATTATTTTCACCATTACCTCTACTCAATCATGAAGCACAAATAACACCACTAATCCACTAAAATACATGCTAGGGAAAGATTAGAGAAAGTCTAAGCTAAGCTAAGAAAATAAACTAAAATTACGAAAATAAACCTACTAGGCCCGGGTTGCCTCCCGAGGAGCGCTCTTTTAAAGTCATTAGCTTGACTTCTAACCTTAACCTCATGGCAGATGGAAAATGGTGAATTGGTCACCATAATCATGCCCATTGCCATTCCCTTCGTATCCATAGAACCACCATTTATGGTTGATGTAAGCATGGCCTTCGGGTTCCCTTGCACCATTCTCCTCCATGGCATAGACTTGTGACGTCTCTCATTTTGGTGGTGTTTTAGTGGTTAATTTCTCTTGTAAATATGTGTCTTTTGTTCCTTTCTTTGCTAGTTTTGTTCCTTTTTAGCTTAGATTCCGATTTTCTATGAGATTCGGAGACTATGCGAATTTGTTGTGTTTTGTAGGTATTTTGGCACGTTTCGAGGAAGGTTAGGAAGGAGTCTCTATGAAGGAGCAAGGTGAGAGCATCAAGGAACGGAAGAGCCAAGCGATCAACGAAGAGGAGCTGAGGAAGGCTAAGAAAAGAAGAGAACCGAGGCCAGGACCGAGTTGCCTAGCAACTCGGGCCCGAGGACGACCTATGTACACCCGGACCGATGTGTGGCAAGTCGGGCCCGAGGTACACCTAAGTCGGTCCAAGTCGGCGGAATTGTGGATTGGGCACCAAGGCTCACAAATGTGATCTACCACTTTTGTCCCTCTTCCATTTTTGGACATTCTTGGCCCTAATTAAAAGGAGAGAAGATTAGAAGAGAATTATGCAAGCTTAGACACAATTAATCACTCTCAAAGGCTGAAGGAAGACTTCGAGAGCAAGGAGGAAGAAGGAAGAGGAGAAGAAGAGAGAAATCGGTGGAGATTGCTAGATCTAGGAGGAATTTGTGAGTTTGAACTTAGTTTTGTTTTGCAATTGAGAATTTGAGATTGGATCTTGTGAATTCCCTTTGATTTGAATGAGATTTGGTGCTGATTTGAGTTTGATGATTGAGATTTGTTTGCTTTGTCTATTGATTGCTTTTTACTCTTTCCACATGGAGTAGATTCCATAGTCTTGGGCTATAAGGGGTACCCCTAGCTAGGTTTGGGTGTGAACCCCCAATTCCATAGCCTTGAGTGCTTGATCTAGGAATCCTCTCTACATAGAGCTACAAGCTCTTGTTAAAGCAAGGGATCAAGGGCTTGTGATTGGTTAGAGTAAGCGAAAGCGATCTCGAGCCTATCACTTGACCTTGCATTGAAGGGTAGGTGAAAACCCCCTAGGGTCGATGTGTAGAGTGGAGGGATCGAAGGCAAACAATCTCGATCTCACAAGGATCAACACTCATTGCTGAATTGGGGTGGAATTACCCATATCTAGTTAGGGAAGGAACCCAAAAACCCAAGACCGATCTACCCATTTTTGCCTAGTTCGACTTACATACACCTCGGGCCCGACTTGAAGTGTGTCGGTCCCGTGCAATCTGACGTCGATCCTCCTCGGGCCGAAGTGACCCATGTCGGTCCCGAGAGGTTTTCTTTGATTTTCCTTGTTTTTAGCCTTTCTTTCCCTTTTTGCAAGTCTTTTGGTACACTCATCGCACGAACTCCCGAGCGTTCGACACCCTACCCTTGTACTACTACAGGGTTCGGTTTTTAATAGTTTTTGACCCTCCAATCCGGACACAATCAGAAAATTGGCGCCATTGCCTGGGAGTTCTACTTGTTTGAGGTACCTCTTTTGTTGAGTCTTTGATTTGGTAGTGATTTGGGTGAGGGATTAGCCCGAACCCCTTGTTTGTTTTGATTCGGTTTTGTTTGTGTCTTTGGTTATAGGTGTATGCGAGCTCGTTCCGACCGAGGAACACTTGAGTTCGACTTTGTTAGTGATCCGGAGAGCATAATCAAGCAAGCCCGAAAGAAGAAGAGAATGGAGAACCAAGCACTACATGATGATGAGGTTGCTCGGATGAGGGCCGACATGGCTCGTATGCAACTTGAGATGGAAAACCGTGATGCCGAAGCTAGGAGAGAGCGTGAGCGAGGCTCAACTCAACAACCAACCCCGGAATGCACGCCAATACATGCATCCGGAGTTGAAGGTTCCGGAGGTGGCCATTGTCTTACCGGAGGTTTCAAAGAACTTCGAGATCAAGACTCAATTCATATCACTTATCAAGAGGGACCAATTTGAGGGGCGACCGAATGAGTGCCCGATTGAGCATGTGAAGCAATTCAAGGATATATGTGAGACTATCTCGACGGATGAAGGGACGCTAGAGTATGTGCTACTCAAAGATTTCAAATGGTCGTTGGGAGGCAAAGCATTACATTGGCTAGAGAGCCAAGCACCTCGGACCATCACATCTTGGCGGGCTCTCAACGAAGCATTCTTGATGAAATTCTTCCCACCAACAAAAACAACGGAGCTTAGAAGGAAGATAGCAAGTTTCCAACAAGGAGCCAACGAGCCACTCTTTGAGGCTTGGGATCGGTTCAAAGAAATTTTGAGGCAATGTCCAACGCATGGGCAACAACCTTATGTTCTCCAAGACATATTTTTCCAAGGAATCAGCCCCTCCACCAAGGATAAGTTGAATCTTCACACCGATCAACGCATGGGCAACAACCTTATGTTCTCCAAGACATATTTTTCCAAGGAATCAACGCATGGGCAACAACCTTATGTTATCAAGAGGGACCAATTTGAGGGGCGACCGAATGAGTGCCCGATTGAGCATGTGAAGCAATTCAAGGATATATGTGAGACTATCTCGACGGATGAAGAGACGCTAGAGTATGTGCTCCTCAAAGCTTTCAAATGGTCGTTGGGAGGCAAGGCATTACATTGGCTAGAGAGCCAAGCACCTCGGTCCATCACATCTTGGCGGGCTCTCAACGAAGCATTCTTGATGAAATTCTTCCCACCAACAAAAACAACGGAGCTTAGAAGGAAGATAGCAAGTTTCCAACAAGGAGCCAACGAGCCACTCTTTGAGGCTTGGGATCGGTTCAAAGAAATGTTGAGGCAATGTCCAACGCATGGGCAACAACCTTATGTTCTCCAAGACATATTTTTCCAAGGAATCAGCCCCTCCACCAAGGATAAGTTGAATCTTCACACCGATCAACGCATGGGCAACAACCTTATGTTCTCCAAGACATATTTTTCCAAGGAATCAACGCATGGGCAACAACCTTATGTTATCAAGAGGGACCAATTTGAGGGGCGACCGAATGAGTGCCCGATTGAGCATGTGAAGCAATTCAAGGATATATGTGAGACTATCTCGACGGATGAAGAGACGCTAGAGTATGTGCTACTCAAAGCTTTCAAATGGTCGTTGGGAGGCAAAGCATTACATTGGCTAGAGAGCCAAGCACCTCGGTCCATCACATCTTGGCGGGCTCTCAACGAAGCATTCTTGATGAAATTCTTCCCACCAACAAAAACAACGGAGCTTAGAAGGAAGATAGCAAGTTTCCAACAAGGAGCCAACGAGCCACTCTTTGAGGCTTGGGATCGGTTCAAAGAAATGTTGAGGCAATGTCCAACGCATGGGCAACAACCTTATGTTCTCCAAGACATATTTTTCCAAGGAATCAGCCCCGCCACCAAGGACAAGTTGAATCTTCACACCGATTGTGGGTTCATCGATTTGCCACCGGAGCAAGCATAGGATTTACTTGATAAACTCTCCGACTATGAAGCCATCTACGGAGTGAGTCAAGTCAACAAGGAGGCAAGAGTCCAAGGAGATGGTACAAGGAGGCTCTATGACCCCAAGAATGAAGAGGTTGACAAGGATGTGAAAATTCAATTCCTTGAGGATGAGTTGAACATGATGAGGAGGCAAATGAATCATCTCAAGCAAACTTCAAGGGCATGTGAGGAATGTGGATCTTTCAAGCATGTTGCTCAAGAGTGTCCCAATGAGAGACAAGTTAGATTGGCCGAGCAAATCAAGGAGGCACACTTTGTTCAAAGAAACTATGGAGGAAGAGCCAACTTCAACAATGGAGGAAATGGAAGGTGGAACCAAGGCCAAGCTAATGGCTACAACAACAACTACAACCAAAACGAGCCAAGGGCCCAACCACCACCATACCGACCTCCGGGATTTTACGAACAAACTCCACAATGGGCACAAGAGATGAGAGGCGAGTTCAAGGACTTGAAAACTCATGTCCTTAATGTTGAGAGGAGAGTTGATAAGATGGGCGCCGAATTCAAGGAGTTTGGTGTATGGAGAAGACAAGCCGACAACCAATTCACCCACATTGCAACTCAACTTCCGAGAGAGAATGGGAGACTCCCGGGCCGACCCAAGGAGAATCCCCGTGCCCCACAACAACAAAATGAAGTCTGAGCTATAGGGTTGAGGAGTGGTCGGAACTTGCCCGAGCCACATGTGTCGAAACCAAGGGAAGAGAGTCGGACCGAGTTACCCAGCAACTCGGGCCCGACGTGCCAGGACATCGAGCCAGAAGACGGAAGAGGTCCCCCGACTAGGACCGAGGAGGAGAGGAACTCGGGCCCGACATGCCCTGAAGTCGGTCCGACTTCCCAGACATTGCTCTGCCCCCAGATTGAGGACCAGCACATCGGTCCCGACGTTGAGCCAACATCGGTCCAAGCAGAGAATGGTGTGAGTGAGCCAAGCCGGTCCAAGGAAGTCGATCCAAGCAAGAATCAAGGCGGCACAACTCTTCCTTACCCGTCAAAGAAGCCCAAGGATGTTGTAGAGGGCAAATTCAAGAGGTTCTTGAAGCTTTTGCAAGGGTTGAACATCACAATACCGTTCACCGACGCTTTGAATGAAATGCCTTCATATGCAAAGTTTTTGAGAGAGATTTTGAGCAAGAAGAGGTCGACAGTGGAAATGCAGGATGAGGTGAAAATCTTGGAGCTACCTCAAAAATTGGGAGATCCCGGGAGATTTGCAATTACCGTTGGAGTAGGGTCCCAAAGTTTCCAAGTTCTATGTGACCTCGGAGCAAGCGTGTCAGTTATGCCCATGAGCATATGGAAGAGGGCTAACCTTGGTGAGATAGAGCCGGTTGACATGTCTCTCACCATGGCCGATGGTTCATCTACAAAGGCCACGGGAATCTTAGATGATGTTCCGGTTAGAGTGGGGAAGTACTTTGTCCCCGACGATTTCGTGATCCTTGATATGAAAGAAGATCCTTTGGTGCCCATTATTCTTGGAAGGCCGTTTCTAGCCACGGCGGGAGCAAAATTTGACGTGAGGAATGGAAAGGTGACTTTTGAGATAGGAGAAGACAAGGTAGAGTTTCACTTCAACAAAGCTATAAATGAACCGGATGCTTTGGCAATCTTGAAGTTGGAGGAAAATGCCAAGAGGAAAAGAGAGGAAGTAGAAACCACAAGAGAGGAAGAAGCACCTTTGAGGAACCATGAAAGGGGCAATGTTCTTGTTCAAGAGAGAGAGTTGATGGATCCATTTGAGCACCAAGAAGAGTCAAGAGGTGACGAAAGTCCAAGGAGCAAGGAAGAGTATCCTTCTTCGTATCCTTTTGATGTGGGAGACTCTTATATTTGTTTGAGTGACTTGAAGGAGGATCTAGAGGATAGTTATATATGTTTGAGTGATTTGAAAGAAGATTTGAGCTACAATGTTATTGAATCTCCTAGAAATTCTCTAGATGTTTGTGATGTAGGGAAGGAAGATCAAGTTGAGAAGATGCAAGAGGTGCAAGCCTATACTTTGGAGGAGAAAGGTGAAGGACAATTTGAGGGCCATGCCTACATTAACCACAAGTGGTGGTTCTACGGCTATGAAGGAAATGGCAATGGTCATGACTATGGTGACCAATTCACTATCTTTCATCCACCATGAAGGTCGAGGTTAGAAGTCAAGCTAGTGACTTAAAAGAAGCGCTCCTCGGGAGGCAACCCAAGCTTAGTAGGTTTATTTTCGTAGTTTTAGTTTAGCTTCTTTAGCTTAGCTTAGATTCTCTCTAATCTCTTCCTAGCATGTGTTTTTGTGGATTGTTGGTGTTATGTGTGCTTCATGATTGGGTAGAGGTAATGGTGAAAATAATAAAAGGATTTGTGGGAAAAGAAGTAACTTAGATGAGGTGATTTTTGGGAGTCGAACCAAGCCGGGTCGAGGTACCCAGAACATCGGGCCCGACTTAGTGCAACTCGGTCCGACTAGGTCGGTCAACCGTGGTCAAAATTTGAAGAAAATACCCATTATGCCCCTCTGTCCTAACTTTGTTTCTTTCCTATATAAAGCCTATTTCCCGTACCTACCTCCCATCACCTTCATAACCACTTCCCAAAAATACCAAGCTTCCCTTCACCAAAACCCCAAATCGGTCCCCTCTCTCTTTCACACTCGATCCCCCATTGCAAGACCTCTACCATCTCGATCCAACACCCTAGCCCTCCACAAGCATCGATCCCTAGGAGAAAACCCCCAACAAGTTCCATTGTTCTTCATCCCTCTCCTAGATCTAGGTAGAAAATTTGAGTTCTAAGGAGTTTGTTTGCTAAGAAGTCTTTATCTCTTCAAATTTGGTATGTGAACTTCGATTCTTATTTAATTCCTTGTGAATTTCATGCTTACATTGCTTGAATTGAGTTTTGCCATGATTGAATGAGTTTAGATCTTGAGCATCAATGGTCTTTTGCATGCATAGGAGAATTTGTTCTTAATTGTTGATTGTGCATGATTGAACCTTCTTGGAACTTCGATTGGTGAAGATATATGATTGATAATGGATTCTAGGATCATGATAGCTTAATTTTTGGGTGAAATTGCATGAGGAGATGAATTTGGAATCGGACCGAGATACCCAGGTACCTCGGGCCCGACATAGAGAAGTCGGTTCATGGCTGCGGACCGAGGTTGAGAGCACCTCGGGCCCGACGTCTTGTGTTGGTCGGTCCTAGTTCTAGTTGTCTTTCTCTTGTGTTGGCAATAGGATTCATGAGTTTGATTATTGGTTATGGCTTGATTATCATGATATATCTTCTAGTTTGACCATTGTTTTGTGATCCTTTGTTCATACATGTTGGATTTTGTGAGTTAAGAGTCTAGAGGATAAGTATGGGGTTGTTCTTGTGTGATGAGTTGTGAGTTGTGAATATGCATGATTTTGTTGAGGTTGTATAGATTTTATCTTGTAGTTCTTTGCTTTGAGTGTGTGTAGGTATCATGGCAACCCGAGCATCTTCTTCACGCATGGAGAGACCTTCAAAGAAATCAAAGAAGTCAAAGAAAGTGCCAAAGATGGATGATGTACAATTTGAGGATGATGATTTGATTGAAAGCTATGAGCGGTACATGGGTCTAGCTCACCACACAAGGTGGCTAGATTGGGATGCTATAATGAAGATGGGGATGGAAATGGCTCTCAACCGGTGCTACTCGCACATTGGCCTTGATGTGATGTTGAGGTGGAATAACACCCACTACCCCGCCTTGACATCGGAGTTTATGGCCACCTTCAAGTACACTTATGAAGGAGTAGAGGACAACGAGGGCATGATCACCTTCCAATTGGGCAATGAGACACAAGAGCTCTCACTTCGGAACTTGGCGGTCTATCTTGGATTTCCTTTTCCAAGAGATGAAGCTTTTGTGGACAATGAGAAGGTGAACTATCTTTGGAAGTATGTAGCGGGAAGAAATGAGATGAGGAAGGGAGCCTCAACGAATGAGATAGCGAGTCCTCTCTTCCGGGTGATGATCCGAGTTTTGGGATGTGCCATCTATGCTAGGCACGAGCTAAGCAAGCCGATGAAGGAAGAAGCCATGTTGCTACATGAGATGCTATTCCAAACCGAGAAGCCATTGAACCTCACATGGGAATGGGTGAAAATGGTAAGGGACTTCCAAAGCTCATCATGGATTTACTTTGGAGGGATGATAGCCCGCTTGGCTAGTCGTCTTGAGGTGGATCTATCCAGGTACACGCCGGCACCAAATGGAGTGGAGTACATGGATCTCAAGTACTTCAAGAAAGCCAACATCATCAAGGAGAAAGCCATCACCGGCGCCACCACCCATCTAGCACCTCATTCCAACTTTGACAAAGTGTACATTCCTTTGGGGCCAAGACTCTTTGACCTTGCAAGCCACTACAATTGGTTCCATGTTTGGGCCGGGAAGGAGAACACGTTTGAAAACCGGAAGGGACGATTGAGTGTAGACGTCGTGACCAACACATTCGCTTTACAACTCCTCAAGCTTCTCCGGAGTCCGATGAAGAGCCCGACAACTTTGAATTTGCAAGAAGAGAGGCCATGGATGTTGACACGCCTCCCGAAGAAGACGAAGGTTACCAAGGTTTGCTAGCCAACCTCCGCGCAAGATACCAAGCTCCCACACTCATGGACCGAGATGCACGGGACCTCGGGCCCGACGTCCATCAACGTCGGTCCGATGTCTATTTGCTCGAGTCGGTCCCGAGCCACTTGATGTCGTGCTTTTTAGTTGTTTTTCTAGGTAGTTTTCTAGATTGTTTTGCATGTTTTCCTTTGTGTTTGTGTGTTTTGCATAAGATTTCGGCTCTCTTTCGAGAGTTGGAGTCGTTTGTGTGTGTTTCGTGTTGTGTAGGTATTTGGAGCTTTTTGGAGACGTTTTCTTGCATTTTTGGAGCTTTCTAGGAACCGATAGTTGTCGAGAGTCAAGATGTCAAGAGCCAAAATCCAAAGTTGCAACCAAGTGAGCCTCAATGGAGTCAAGAACTCAAAGAAAATCAAGGAGCAAAAGGGGAAAAGCACCCAACAAAAGTCCAACCAATTGAAGCAAGACCGGAACAAAACGAAGAAAATCCCACATCCTGCAGGTGGTCGGCGCCGACCCCCATATGGTCGCGGCCGACCCCTCTCAGCACCCGAAAAGAAATCCGTGCGCTGCAAGTAATGCCTTTTGGCGGGATTTTCGAAACCCGAAAAAGCAGGCGACTGTGGCAGCCGTGTGGCAGACTTGTGGCAGTGGAGGAAGCTTCCCTCCCTTGCTTTTGTGGGCGGCTAAAAACCCATTTTGCCTCCCTATCAAATCAGCTTTTCCAAGGAGGGAAAAGGCTCAAGGGTGAAGGGAAGAGAGAGGAGAGAGTGGTCTGAGGAGGAGGAAGAAGAAGTTGAGTTTGGAGAAGAAGAAAGTGACGGTAGAGAAGAAGGGTGTGTGTGTGAGAGAGAAGTGGTTTGTAAGGAGAGATAGTGGAGAAGAAAGCTTGTGTTGGTTGTGTTCTAGGAAGAAGACAACAATGGTGTTTGGAAGAACCTTGTGGGTTTGCTTGGGTTTGTAAGTTTGAATCTTGTTTTTAATTGAAGTTGTTGGTTCGTGATGATGATTTTCTCTTCCCTTTCCTTGTTTGTGTGTTTGATTATGTGTGAGTAATTAGCTTGCTAGGGTTTGGGGTGAAACCCACCATGAAAGTGCATTTGTGACCTTGATGTTTGGATCCATGCTTAGCTTGAAATCCTTGCCCATTAATCCCTCTTGTGTGCTTAAAACCCTTGAAGAATGGGGAATGTTCTTGTTTGCATACTAATTGCAAGATTATGTTGTGAACAAGGACTATCCGGGTTAGATGAAAGTCGAACCCTCCGAAGAACAAGTTGGATTGCATGTTAATCCTTTCATGAAAATGGAGGCTCTTGATGTGTTCTTTTGTGATGAAAGTCACCCATGAGGGTTCAAGCTAAGTTGGTTCTTTATCATTGCTTGAATGCATGCTTGTGGTGTGGTGAATCCCCTCCCCTAGCTGTTTTTCCCTGATTTTACAAAACCCACTTTCGTGTCCAGAATAGGTCGGCCACGACCAGTTGCAGGGTCGGCCGCGACCTCCTCTGTGTTGTTTTCCTTGCGTTGTGAAGTTCTGTGATAGGTCGGCCGTGACCTCCCTAGGGTCGGCCTCGACCTCCTCCCGAGACTTGTGTTCTTGCATTCGTTTGCTTGTTTTGCCTTGCTCCGTTTTGTTTTGTTTTGCTTTTGTTGTTTGATCGCTAGACTATAGAACTACTAGCTCCCGTGGACGATCCTGACTTCGCTATACTCAGCGGGGTCTTGACAAATTTATTTGTTAAGGTATACCCTCCCCAACAAATTGGCGCCGTTGCCGGGGAGTTAGTTTAGTTTCCAAGTCTAGCTTTCTTTTGGGTGAGGGACTAGCCCGAACCCCTTTTTTGTTACTAATTCGTTTCTTTAGTGCTTTGTACGCAGGTGTATGCCCTCTAGTTCGCAAAGGGTGATTGACCATTTCCCCTTTGATCCCGAAATAAAGAGAACCCTTCGCCGAAGACTATGAGAACGAAAAGCAATGGCCGACGCTGAGGCTCTTGCTCATCAAATGGCCGAACTTCGAGCTCAAATGGAGCGTATGCAAATGGAGCGTGATGCTCAAGCCGCAGCTGCGCGGCAAGAAAGAGAGGAGGCCGCCCGCCTCCGAGAACAACTTGATGCTATTCCGAGGAACGCTAAGCAATACATGCATCCTGAGCTTAGAGTTCCCGAGTCCGCTATTGTGCTCCCGGCAATAGAGCGTGCTTTTGAGATCAAGTCCCACTTCATCACTCTTATCAAAAGATCTCAATATGAAGGGAAGCCCACCGAATGCCCCATGGAGCACATCAAGAACTTCACCGACTTATGTGACACTATCGCCGCCGATGGTGTCTCACTTGAGTATGTTCTCCTCAAGGCGTTCAAGTGGTCCTTATGTGGGAAAGCTCTTCATTGGCTCGAGAGTTTGCCCGCTAGATCCATCATTACATGGAAGACTTTGCACGACTTGTTCATGACAAAGTTCTTTCCACCGGCCAAGACCACCGAGCTAAGGAAGCGCATCACCTCCTACCATCAACTTCCCAACGAGACATTTGTTGAAACTTGGGAGAGATTCAAGGAGCTTCTTCGGCAATGTCCAACTCATGGGCAACCTCCTTATGTTCTTCAAGAGATATTCTTTCAAGGGATAAATGCCGCAACAAAAGACCGCATCAATCTCCACACCGATTGCAGTTTCATTGAGATGGATCCCGACGAGGCATGGGGTCTCATGGACAAACTCACCAATTATGATGCCATGTATGGGACCCAACAAGCCGTCCAGATTCCACCAAGAAAGCTCTATGATCCTAATAGTGAGCCCATTGATCAAGATGTGAAATTCCAATTTATGCAAGATGAGATCAACAAGTTCAAGAAGCAAGTGAGCTACTTCAAGTCCGCCGGCCCTCCTTGTCAAGAGTGCGGCTCTCAATCCCACACCGCCACCTCTTGCACCAATGTGGAGCAAGTCCAGGCCGCCGAGGCTTAAGCGGACCTCCCGGTTATCAAGCGGAGCCATCATGGGTCCTTTGGTTCCGGTGAACATGAGGCTTTATATGGCGGATGGCTCTTGTGTGCAACCCACCGGCATTGTTGATGACTTTCCTATCGAAGTCGGCAAGTTCTTTGTGCCCAACGACTTTATTGTGATGGAAATGCCGGAACACCCCGTCGTCCCAATCATTCTAGGACGGCCGTTCCTTGCCACCGCCGGTGCCGTGATTGACGTGAAGAAAGGTCTCCTAACTTTCGAGATTGGAGAGGAGGTGGTAGAGTTCCGATTCAACCCTACCATGAAGGAGACCGGTGAAGTTATGGAGGTCAAAGCGTTGCTAGGAGAGTACACAAGTGAAGATGACGAAGGAGAAGCGGACCTCCCCTGTTGTAGGTCGGAGCCGACCACCCCGAAGTCGCCCGCGACCTCCGACAGGACCTCGCCAACATGCTTGATTGAGGATGAAGATGGCGAAGCGAAGGAGTTTCTGAAGGCGGATGAAGCTGATGACATTATTACACCACCCCCGCCTACTCCAGAGCTTAAGACTCTCCCCGAGTCTTTGAGGTATGAGTTCCTTGGCCCTAATTCCACTTTTCCGGTTATTGTAAGTGCAAATCTAAATGCGGAAGAAGTTGGAATGTTACTTGATGTTCTTAGGACTCATAGGAAAGCCATTGGGTACTCGCTTGAGGACTTGAGTGGGCTTTCACCTTCCTTGTGCATGCATCGAATTTTTCTTGAGGAAGGACATAGGCCGACCATTGAGCATCAACGGCGACTCAATCCAAACATGAAGGAAGTGGTGAAAAAGGAAATTTTGAGGATGCTCGATGCGGGAATCATATTCCCGATTTCGGATAGCAAGTGGGTGAGCCCGGTTCATGTAGTGCCCAAGAAGAGTGGTCTCACCGTGGTGGAAAATGAGAAGGGCGAGTTGATTCCTACTAGGACTACTACTAGTTGGCGCATGTGCATTGATTATAGAAAACTCAATAGTGCCACTAGAAAAGATCATTTTCCTTTGCCCTTTATTGACCAAGTGCTAGAGAGATTAGCTCTTCATGACTACTTTTGTTATCTCGATGGCTATAGTGGTTTTTGGCAGGTTCCCATACACCCCGATGACCAAGAAAAGACAACCTTCACATGCCCTTACGGAACATTTGCCTATAGGAGGATGCCATTCGGACTGTGCAATGCAGCCGCCACCTTCCAACGGTGTATGATGGCCATCTTCTCCGACATGATTGAGGACATTGTGGAGGTGTTCATGGATGACTTCTCGGTGTACGGTACCACCTTTGACTCTTGCCTTGCTAATCTTTCTAGAGTTCTCAAGAGATATGAAGAAACCAACCTAGTGCTAAATTGGGAAAAATGTCATTTTATGGTTCGAGAAGGGATTGTCCTAGGTCATGTGGTGTCTAAAAGGGGAATTGAAGTGGATCAAGCTAAAATTGAATTGATTGAAAAATTGCCACCCCCCACCTCCGTAAAAGGGATTAGAAGCTTCCTAGGCCATGCCGGGTTTTATAGGAGGTTCATTCAAGATTTCTCTAAAATTTCCAAGCCATTGACTAACCTCCTCATGAAAGATGTTGTGTTTGAGTTTTCTTCCGAGTGTCTTGAAGCTTTTCATAGGATCCGGGATGCTCTAGTGTCGGCCCCTATCATGCAACCACCGGATTGGACACTACCCTTTGAGATCATGTGTGATGCAAGTGATTATGCCGTAGGTGCGGTTCTTGGGCAAAGAAAGGAAAAGAAGCTTCATGCTATCTACTATGCAAGCAAGACGCTTGATGAGGCCCAAGGCAAGTACACAACAACGGAGAAAGAGTTTCTAGCCGTGGTGTTCGCATTTGAGAAGTTCCGCTCTTACTTGGTTGCTTTTTATTTGTTTTTCTAGGTAGTTTTCTAGATTGTTTTGCATGTTTTCCTTTGTGTTTGTGTGTTTTGCATAAGATTTCGGCTCTCTTTCGAGAGTTGGAGTCGTTTGTGTGTTGTTTCGTGTTGTGTAGGTATTTGGAGCTTTTTGGAGACGTTTTCTTGCATTTATGGAGCTTTCTAGGAACCGATAGTTGTCGAGAGTCAAGATGTAAAGAGCCAAAATCCAAAGTTGCAACCAAGTGAGCCTCAATGGAGTCAAGAACTCAAAGAAAATCAAGGAGCAAAAGGGGAAAAGCACCCAACAAAAGTCCAACCAATTGAAGCAAGACCGGAACAAAACGAAGAAAATCCCACATCCTGCAGGTGGTCGGCGCCGACCCACATATGGTCGCGGCCGACCCCTCTCAGCACCCGAAAAGAAATCCGTGCGCTGCAAGTAATGCCTTTTGGCGGGATTTTCGAAACCCGAAAAAGCAGGCGGCTGTGGCAGGCGTGTGGCAGACATGTGGCAGTGGAGGAAGCTTCCCTCCCTTGCTTTTGTGGGCTGCTAAAAACCCATTTTGCCTCCCTATCAAATCAGCTTTTCCAAGGAGGGAAAAGGCTCAAGGGTGAAGGGAAGAGAGAGGAGAGAGTGGTCTGAGGAGGAGGAAGAAGAAGTTGAGTTTGGAGAAGAAGAAAGTGACGGTAGAGAAGAAGGGTGTGTGTGTGAGAGAGAAGTGGTTTGTAAGGAGAGATAGTGGAGAAGAAAGCTTGTGTTGGTTGTGTTCTAGGAAGAAGACAACAATGGTGTTTGGAAGAACCTTGTGGCTTTGCTTGGGTTTGTAAGTTTGAATCTTGTTTTTAATTGAAGTTGTTGGTTCGTGATGATGATTTTCTCTTCCCTTTCCTTGTTTGTGTGTTTGATTATGTGTGAGTAGTTAACTTGCTAGGGTTTGGGGTGAAACCCACCATGAAAGTGCATTTGTGACCTTGATGTTTGGATCCATGCTTAGCTTGAAATCCTTGCCCATTAATCCCTCTTGTGTGCTTAAAACCCTTGAAGAAGGGGGAATGTTCTTGTTTGCAAACTAATTGCAAGATTATGTTGTGAACAAGGACTATCCGGGTTAGATGAAAGTCGAACCCTCCGAAGAACAAGTTGGATTGCATGTTAATCCTTTCATGAAAATGGAGGCTCTTGATGTGTTCTTTTGTGATGAAAGTCACTCATGAGGGTTCAAGCTAAGTTGGTTCTTTATCATTGTTTGAATGCGTGCTTGTGGTGTGGTGAATCCCCTCCCCTAACTGTTTTTCCCTGATTTTACAAAACCCCCTTTCGTGTCCAGAATAGGTCGGCCGCGACCAGTTGCAGGGTCGGCCGCGACCTCCTCTGTGTTGTTTTCCTTGCGTTGTGAAGTTCTGTGATAGGTCGGCCGCGACCTCCCTAGGGTCGGCCTCGACCTCCTGCCGAGACTTGTGTTCTTGCATTCGTTTGCTTGTTTTGCCTTGCTCCGTTTTGTTTTGTTTTGCTTTTGTAGTTTGATCGCTCGACTATAGAACTACTAGCTCCCGTGGACGATCCTGACTTCGCTATACTCAGCGGGGTCTTGACAAATTTATTTGTTAAGGTATACCCTCCCCAACACCACTTTGAAAGAGGAGAAGGAAGTGGAGCAAGGCATGAGCAACCACACCATGGAGGGTATGAAGGCTACGCCCAATGGTATGGGCCCGGAATGGTCTTCCCCGAGCCTCAACAACCGGTGGACATGGCGTTCCTAGCTAACCAAATGGCACACCTTCAACTCCAACAAGCGAGCATGCTACAAGAGGCCCACCAACTCAACCTTCAACAACAACACATGAATTTCCAACAACAACAACTCTTCCAACAACATGAAGACTTCCAAGCTCAATGTGAAGAAATGAATCGAAACCTTGCTTACACAAGGCGTGATGTGGACAATTTGAGGGCGGTAGAGGACCAACGGTGGAGCATTCAAGAGAGCTTCAATGAATGGATGGTCGGGAACTACCCTTCCCAAGAGGACCCATGGACGCGCCCCACACCTCAACGTCAACCGCCAAGTCAATATCCTTTCCATGCCTATGTGTACGAGCGAGAGAGACAAGCGAGGCTCCAAAGAGGAAGTCGCCGAGGGCGTCCTTCCAACTAAGTCTAGACATGCCATCAAGAATAAAGAAATTGTGAGCTTTTCTTACTCTCTTCTCTTTTATTTTTGAGTTTTGATCTCTTTGTTTTGATGAGGACATCAAAATTCTAAGTATGGGGTAGGGGTTAGTTGCTCATGGTTTCATGTTTAGTTCCTTGTGTTTGTTTTGGGATGTTTTCTTTTGGATAGTGGCATGTATGTTTCATGGATGATGTTGAAGTTTAATATGGCATGAATGGATGAGTTTGTTTTATTTTTGAGAAAATTTTTGCAAAAATCCATTAAAATTTGAAAAATTGTGTGAAAAAGAACAAAAAGATTTTGATTTTGGACTAGGAATTCCCATCTTAGATGTCCAAAGAAGGCTAATGATGATGTGAGCATGTAAAGTCCTTTGCATATTTTTGGATAGTTTAGCCTCTTTAAATGGATGTTGTTTTTGATGTGATATGATATCTTGCATGTTTTTATTGAGCACATGAGTTCTAGGATGAATTTTTATGCAACTAAGTATGAGTGACCCTTCTGAGATTTATTTTTATCCATTTTAGGGATGCTTGTTCATGATTGCATATCCCTCATTTTCTTGTGTGAATTAGCTCATGCGTGCTTAGTAAAACTTGCTATTGCGGTGTTTATCTATTTTCCAAGACCAACATGAGAATTGTTCTATGCTTTGTCGCATTCATTTGAACTTTATTTCATTTAGCCACAAAATGTTCCATATCCTACCTTGAAGATAAACCGTTGTTTGTAGCCCCGTTTTAGCCTTAGACCTTTGTTTGAAACTCCTCAAAAATATGATTCCTAGCCTATATGACTTGACCCTTATGGGATTGGACTTTAGTGAGAGGTTTTGGAATGTATTTGGAGAGTTCAGATTCTCTTTGGTGAAGGGCAAAGAAATGGAGTTATAAACCAAGTGGGTAGTGCATCTTTGTTGTGAAGAAAGGAAAGAAATGTTGGAAAAAGTAGTGGATTGAAAGAAAAGTGCTTAAGTGAAGAATGGGTTCCGACCGAGTTCAAGTGCACATCGGGCCTGAGTTGTAGTGCAAGTCGATCCTTAGTGGAAAAGTTTGAAAAATCAAACAAAAAGTTTAGTGCAAAGATGAAGTGGAATGTTAAGTGAAAAAGTGGGTTGAAAGAGAAGAAAAATCAAAGTCTTTTGGATGAGAGTGAAAGTTGAAAGTGGAATAATTTGGTGAATTTGGTGAGAGACTAGTTTGTTCAATCCCCATTGTAAGCACCACAAGACCAAAATGATTCCTACCTTGAGAAATACCAAAAGCCCCATTACAACCCGGCCGAATGGAACCTCTTTGAGGACCTCCATTAAGCCAAGTTCATATTCTTTGTGTGCATTGTAATAGGCATCTCTAGGTGGAGGAATTGGTGATATTAACTTCAATGGTAAAGTATATACTTGCATGATTCTTGAGTATGAGTGTTCATTGCTAAACCTAAACACATGATGAGTGATACACATTTCCATGTCCCTAAAGTGAGGCTTGGTTGCATTAGACTTTGTTCCTTGAACACTTGATCATGTGTGATGATGTAATCTTGCTAACATATCTATCACTTGTGTTTACTTGTGTTTTTCATATGAGGCTTTACTTGAAGATTGTGCTTCGGTCTTGCTTACATTGTTATTGCTTGAGGACAAGCAAGTTTAAATATGGGGTATTCTGACGTCTCTCATTTTGGTGGTGTTTTAGTGGTTAATTTCTCTTGTAAATATGTGTCTTTTGTTCTTTTCTTTGCTAGTTTTGTTCCTTTTTAGCTTAGATTCCGATTTTCTATGAGATTCGGAGACTATGCGAATTTGTTGTGTTTTGTAGGTATTTTGGCACGTTTTGAGGAAGGTTAGGAAGGAGTCTCTATGAAGGAGCAAGGCGAGAGCATCAAGGAACAGAAGAGCCAAGCGATCAACGAAGAGGAGCTCAAGAAAGACCAAGAAAAGAAGAGGACCAAGGCCAGGACCGAGTTGCCCAGCAACTCGTGCCCGAGGACGACCTATGTACTCCCGGACCGACGTGTGTCAAGTCAGGCCCGAGATACACCTAAGTCGGTCCAAGTCGGCGGAATTGTGGATTGGGCACCAAGGCACACAAATGTGATCTACCACTTTTTCCCCTCTTCCATTTTTGGACATTCTTGGCCCTAATTAAAAGGAGAGAAGATTAGAATGAGATTTGGTGTTGATTTGAGTTTGATGATTGAGATTTGTTTGCTTTGTCTATTGATTGCTTTTTACTCTTTCCACATGGAGTAGATTCCATAGTCTTGGGCTAAGGGGGAAACCCCTAGCTAGGTTTGGGTGTGAACCCCCAATTCCATAGCCTTGAGTGCTTGATCTAGGAATCCTCTCTACATAGAGCTACAATCTCTTGTTAAAGCAAGGGATCAAGGGCTTGTGATTGGTTAGTGATGTCTCTCATTTTGGAGGTGTTTTAGTAGTTAATTTCCCTTGTAAATATGTGTTTTTCATTCTCTTCTTTGTTAGTTTCTTTTCCTTTTTAGCTTAGTTCCTGGTTTTCTTCAAGAGTCGGAAACTATGCGAGTTTGTTTGTTTTTGTAACTAAAATGGCAAGAATGAGGACAATTTCGAGGAGCTAAGGAAGGAGCCAAGTCAAGGAGTGCAAGAGCCAAGCTAAGAATGAAGTGGAACCCAAGGAAACCAAGGAAGAAGGCAAGGATCGAGGCCCTGGACCGAGTTACACCATGTCGGGCCCGAGATCGAGCACTCAGTGAACGGGACCGACGTTCCCAACGTCGGGCCCGATGTCGACCCGTGTCGGTCCAAGTCGGCGTGTGAGAAGATTGTTCCCCAAGGCATATTTTTAGCAACTTTCCAAATTTGCCCCTTTCTAAATTGGGATTCCTTGGTCCCCAATCCAAGAAGAAGGTTAAGAGAGGTGATTAGTGATCAAATCAAGTGTGGAGTGTGAGGAGGACGAGTGGGACACACACACCAAACCCAATTTCACTCTCAAAGGCTCAAGGAAGACTTGGAGAGCAAGGAGAAGAAGGAAGAAGGAAGAGAAGGAGAGATCGTTGGAGAAGAGAGGAGGATTTGTGAGTTTTGTACCTTGTTTTGCTTTGATCAAGTAGATTTGAACTTGGATTTTGTAGACACTTTGAGTTTGAATGAAATTGGAGTTTGATTGGATGATGTTGATTGAGTTTTGCTTGATTTCCATTTTGTTTATGCTTTTCTCTTACCACATGGAGTAGATTCCATAGTCTTGGGCTATGGGGGAATCCCCCTAGCTAGATTTGGGTAGAAAACCCCAATTCCATAGCCTTGAGTGCTTGATTTGTGGATCCTCTCTACATTGAGCTTCAATTCTCTTGTGAAAGCAAGGGATCTAGAGCTTGTGTTTGGTAAGAGTAAGCGGAAGTGGTCTCTATCCCATCACAAGTCTCTAGCATCGAAGGTGAGTGAAAGCTCCCTTGGGTCGAGGTGTAGATTGGAGGGATTTGAGGCGAGCAACCTCGATCTCATTAGAATCAAACACTTATTGGTTGAATTGAGGTGGAATATCCAAGTCTAGTTGGGGGAGGAACCCAAAAACCCAAGACCTATCTAGTAATTTGCTAAGACCGAGATACCCAGCACCTCGGGCCCGACTTGCACCACGTCGGTCCCGTACAAATTGATCTCGATCCTACCTCGGACCGAAGTGACCCTGTGTCGGTCCGAGGAGATCTCGCTTGTTTTCCTTCGTTTGTCTTTATTTTCTCCTCTTTTTAGTCTTTTCGGGTACTCTCGACGCACGAACTCCCGTGTGTTCGACACCCTACCTCTTTACTACAAGTGAGGTTCGGTTTTATAAATTTAAATTGTGAGACCCTCCGATCCCGGAACTCATCAGAATTTTGGCGCCGTTGCCGGGGAGTTCTACTTGTTCGAGGTACCCATCTTTGTTGAGTCTTTGAATTTGGTAGTTATTTGGGTGAGGGACTAGCCCAAACCCCTTGTTTGTTTTGATTCGGTTTTTGTTTGTGTCTTTGGTTATAGGTGCATGCGAGCTAGTTCCGTCCGAGGAACTCTTGAGCTCGACTTTGTGTGTGACCCGGAGAGTATTCTAAGGCAAGCCCGCAAGAAGAAGAGCATGGCGGACCAAGCCCGAGATGAGGAGTTCGAGAGGATGAGAGCCGACATGTCTCGAATGCAAATTGAGATGGCAAACCGAGATGCCGAGGCCCGTAGAGAGATGGAGCAAAGGATAAGGTTGGAGGCCCAAATCAACACTCAACCCCGGAATGCTAGACAATACATGCATCCGGAGTTGAAGGTCCCGGAGCCGGCCATCGTCTTGCCGGAGGTGTCGAGGAATTTTGAGATAAAAACTCAATTTATCTCACTCATCAAGAGAGAGCAATTCCAAGGGAGGCCGAATGAGTGTCCGATCGAGCATGTAAAGCAATTCAAGGACCTTTGTGAGACCATTTCCACGGACGATGAGACACTTGAGTATGTGCTACTCAAAGCCTTCAAGTGGTCTTTGGGAGGCAAGGCTTTGCATTGGTTGGAGAGTCAAGCACCTCGATCCATCACATCATGGAGGGCCCTAAATGAAGCGTTCTTGATGAAGTTCTTCCCGCCCACCAAGACGACGGAGCTTAGACGGAAGATTGCTAGTTTCCAACAAGGAGCTCATGAGCCACTTTTCGAGGCGTGGGATAGGTTCAAAGAGATGTTGAGGGCGTGTCCGACACATGGTCAACAACCCTATGTCCTTCAAGACATCTTCTTCCAAGGGATCAACACCGCCACAAAGGATAAATTGAACCTCCATACTGATTGTGGGTTCATTGACTTGCCGCCGGAACAAGCATGGGAGTTGTTGGACAAACTCTCGGATTATGAGGCGATGTATGGGGCAAGCAATGTGAGCAAGGAAGCTAGAGTCCATGGAGAAGGTCCGAAGAAGCTTTACGATCCCAAGAGTGAAGAGGTGGACAAAGATGTGAAGATCCAATTCTTGGAGGATGAATTGAACAAGATGAGGAGGAAGATGAGTTATGCCCAACAAACCACAAGAGCATGTGAAGAGTGTGGTTCCTTGAAGCATGGAGCACAAGAGTGCCCAAATGAGCGCCAAGTTCGGTTGGCGGAACAAATTGAGGAGGCTCATTATGGCCAAAGAAATTTCGGAGGAAGATCCAATTTCAACAATGGAGGAAGGTGGAACCAAGGGCAAGCAAGTGGCTACAACAACAACTTCAACCAAAACGAGCCAAGAGCCCAACAACCACCATACCGACCTCCGGGGTTCTATGAGCAAACTCCACAATGGGCACAAGAGATGAGAGGCGAGTTTAAGGACTTGGTTTCCCAATTCAAGGAGTTTGGTGTTTGGAGAAGGCAAGTGGACAACCAAATTGTTCACATGGCGAATCAACTTCCAAGAGAGGAAGGGAGACTCCCGGGCCGACCCGAGGAGAATCCCCGTGCCCCACAACAACAAAACGAAGTTCGAGCCATAGGATTAAGGAGTGGACGGAGTTTGCCCGAGCCACAAGTTCCAAGATCAAGAGAAGAGAGTCGGACCGAGGTTCCCAGCAACTCGGGCCCGACGTTCCCAGAAGTCGATCCTGTAGACGAAGGAAGTCCCCTGGAGTGGACCGAGGTTGAACCTAACTCGGGCCCGACTTGCCCTGAAGTCGGCCCGACGTGCCCAGATGATCTTTGCCCTGGGACCGATGTTCCTGAAGTCGGTCCCGAGGTACTTCCAACGTCGGTCCAGGGTGAATTTGTTGAGAAAGATCGATCCAAGGAGGTTGATCCAAGCAAGAAGCAAAGTGGCACTACTCTTCCATATCCTATGAAGAAGCCCAAGGAGATTGTTGAGGGCAAGTTCAAGCGGTTCTTGAAGCTTTTGCAAGGCTTGAACATCACCATTCCTTTCACCGATGCTCTAAGTGAGATGCCATCCTATGCAAAATTCTTGAAGGAAATCTTGAGCAAGAAGAGGTCAATCGTTGAGATGCAAGATGAGGTGAAGATATTGGAGCTACCTCAAAAGCTTGGTGATCCCGGAAGATTTGCCATCACCATAGGGATTGGATCCCAAAATTTCAAAGCTCTTTGTGATCTAGGAGCAAGTATTTCGGTTATGCCCATGAGCATATGGAGAAGGGCTAACCTCGGAGATATGGAGCCGGTTGATATGAGTCTTACCATGGCCGATGGTTCTTCAACAAAGGCCACCGGAATTCTTGATGACGTCCCGGTTAGAGTGGGAAGATATTTTGTGCCCGATGATTTTGTGATCTTAGACATGAAAGAAGATCCGATGGTGCCCATTATTCTCGGAAGGCCGTTTCTAGCTACGGCGGGTGCCAAGTTTGATGTGAGGAATGGGAAAGTCACCTTTGAAATTGGAGAGGAGAAAGTGGAGTTCCATTTCAACAAGGCCCTTAATGAACCGGACGCATTGGCGATTTTGAAGCTAGAGGAAAATGCCAAGTGCAAGAGGGAAAAGTTGGAGTCAACAAGAGAGGAAGCACCATTGAGAGACCATGATATGGTTGATGTTCAAATCCATGATGAAACAAGAAATGGAGATAGCCCACCAAATCATGAAGAGTATCTTAATCTATATCCTTTTGATGTGGGAGATTCTTTCATTTGCCTAGATGATTTGAAAGAGGATTTAGGAGATGATTATCTTTGCTTAGATGATTTGCAAGATGAGTTGAGTTGTGATGTCATAGAGTCTCCTAGAAATTCTTTAGACTTTTGTGATGTTGGTGATAAGATGCAAGATAGAGAGATGCAAGAGATGCCAAGCTACACTTTGGAGGATGATGGAGCATTTGGATGCCACACTTTTATCAAACACAAATGGTGGCATTTTGGCTATGAGGATTGTGGAGATGTGCATGGCAAGGAGGACCAATTCACCGTTTTTCACCCTCCTTGAAGGGTAGAGGTTAGACGTCAAGCTAATGACGTTAAAGAAGCACTCCTCGGGAGGCAATCCGGATTTGGTAGATTCATTTTCGTAGTTTCTAGCTTGTTTCTTTTTGCCTTAGCTTAGATTAGTCCTAATCTCTTCTCTAGCTTGTATTTTGTGGAAATATGTGTTGTGTGAGCTGCATTAGCATGTGTGGTATTTGTGGAAATGATGCAAACACTTGTGGATAGAAGTAACCAAGGTGTGGGATTTTTAGGAGCCAAAATCGGGTAGGACCGAGGTACCCAGTACCTCGGGCCCGAGGTGCCCGACGTCGGTCCAAGTAAGCCGACCCAAGTTGGACCTTGACTTTGTGGAAATTCCTACTATACCCTCTTGACCCACCTTTGTCTTCTTCCCCATTTAAGAGTCTTTTCCCTTACCTAACATCACCATCCCCATAACTACTTTCCCAAAATACCCAATTCTCTCTCAAACCCCAAAATCGATCCCTTCCCCCACCATAGTCGATCCTCAAGCAACCTCACCACAAGATCTCGATCCATCCCCTAGCATACCCAAACATTGAAACAAAAGCCAAAAATCCCACCCAAATCCCATAGATCTACATTCTTCTTCTAGATCTAGAAGAGGAAAATTTGAGTTTTAAGAGTTGCTTGCTAGAAGTTCTTGTTTTCTTCATATTTGGTATGTAAATCTCAATCTCTACTTGATTCTTTATGGATTTCATGCTTTCATTGCTAGATTTGAGATATGCCATGATTGAGTGAGCTTGAACCTTGAGCATCCATGGTGATTTGTATGCATTGTGAAATTTGTGCTTAATTGTTGCTAAATCCCACTTAGAACTTCGATTGATGATGATTGATGGTAGAATTTGGATTTTAGGGGCATGATTATATGTTTTGTGGTTGAATCTAGGAAGAGAAGTCGGAATGAACTCGGTCCGAGGTACCCAGTACCTCGGGACCGATGTTCAACGTCGGTCCAGTGACTCGGACCGAGGTCCCCATCCTCGGGCCCGTTGTCTTTTGCATGTCGGTCCGACATTTTTCGAGCTTCTTTTGTGTGATTTTATGATTTCTTGCTCTTGAATGTTGGTTAAAGCATGCTATTCATGATTTGACCATTGATATGAGAATCTTAGTTCATGCATGATTGAATTTTGTGGATTGAGTGTGTTAAGTTCAAGTATGGGGTTATCTCTTTGCTTGTTGAGTTGGTATTCATGTGTATGCTATCGAGATCGACCACCCCCCGTGGTTATCTCTTTGCATGATGAGTTGTTTGAGATGGAAGCTTGTGTTTTTGTGGATTGTATAGATTTTATCTTGTAGTTCTTTGGTTTTGATTGTGTGTAGGTATCATGTCTACCCGAGCATCTTCTTCTAGGATGGAGAAAGCCACCAAGAAATCTAAGAAGTCGTCCAAGAGAGTCCAACGGATGGATGATGTACGTATTGAGGATGAGGATGATGCTAGAGAGTATGAGCGTCTTATGGGACTATCTCACCACACCCGGTGGTTGGATTGGGAGTCCATAAGAAACATGTGCATGGAGGAAGCTCTTACTCGGTGCTATGCCAACATTGGGCTCAATGTGTTGCTAAGGTGGAACAACACTCATTATCCCGCCTTGACGTCCGAGTTCATGGCAACATTCAAGTGCACGTATGAGGGACCCGAGAGTGAAGGCATGATCTCCTTCCAAATGGGCAACGAGTTGCAAGAACTCTCTCTCCGGAATTTGGCTATCTACCTTGGGTTCCCATTTCCGAGAGATGAGGCCTATGTTGACAATGAGAAGGTTGATTATCTTTGGAGGTTCATAGCCGGAAGAAGGGAGATGAGGAAGGGCGCGTCAACGAATGAGATTGCAAGCCCACTCTTCCGAGTCATGATCCGAGCCTTGGGTTGTTCCATCTTTGCAAGGCATGAGTTGAGCAAACCAATGAAGGAGGAGGCCATGATTCTCTACGAGATGTTGTTTGAGCACGAGAAGCCGATGAACCTTACTTGGGAGTGGGTGAAGATGGTGAGGGACTTTCAAAGTTCTTCATGGATCTATTTCGGAGGCATGATTGCCCGGTTAGCTCACCGTCTTGAGGTGGACTTGTCTACCTACACACCGGCCCCGAATGGCGTGGAGTTCATGGACTTGAAGTACTTCAAGAAGGCCAACATCATCAAAGAGAAGCAAGTGACCAGCGCCACCACCTACCTAGCCCCACACTCTAACTTTGATAAGGTGCACATCCCCATGGAGCCACGTCTCTTCAACCTCACCAACTACTACAATTGGTTCCAAGTGTGGACGGGCAAGGTGAATCCTTTTGGAGAGCCGGAGGGGACACTTGAGGTTAGGAGACAACCTCAACATATCCGTTTCTCTACACCTCAAGCTTCCCCGAACACCGAAGAGGAGGAGCCTAACCAATATGAGTTTGTGAGGAGAGACGACATGGATGTGGACGCGCCAAATGAAGAAGAAGAAGAAGAAGGTGGTTACCAACATTTGCTCAACGACCAAGCACCAACTCTCTTGGACCGAGGTGCTTCACAAGTCGGGCCTGATGTCCATCAACGTCGGTCCGACGTGTTCTTGCCCGATCCGGTCCCTAGCCACTTCGAGAGGGGTGAGGGAAGTGGAGCACACCAAGCACCACCTAGCTACGGAGGATATGAGGGGTATGCCCAATGGTTTGGGCCCGGAATGGTGTTCCCCGAGCCGAACCAATCGGTGGACATGAATTTCTTGGCGAACCAATTGTCGCATCTCCAACTTCAACAACAATCTATGCTCCCAGAAGCGCACCAACTCAACTTCCAACAACAACAACTTTTCCAACACCAAGAAGACTTCCAAGTGCGATTTGATGAGGTGAACCGCAACATCGCCTACACGAGATGTGAGGTGGAGGACTTGAGGGCGGCCGAGGATCAAAGGTGGTCCATGCAAGCTGGTTTCAACGAGTGGATGTCCGGGAATTTCTCATCCCGTGAAGATCAATGGACACCTCCCGCGCCACCACTACAACCGCCAAGCCAAGATCCCTTCAACGATCGAGTGTACGAGCGAGAACGTCATGCCCGGCTCCAAAGGAGACAACGCCGTGGCCACCCTCCAATCTAAGCCTCAAAATGCCATGCAAGAATAAGGAATTGTGAGCTTTCTCTACTCTTCTCTTTACTTTTGAGTTTTATTTCTTTTGATGAGGACATCAAAATTTTAAGTATGGGGTGGGTTAGTTGCTCTTTAGTTCCATGTGTAGGTTGTTTGTGTTTGTTTGTTTCTTGTTTAAGGGATGTTTCATTTTGGATTGTGGCATGAGATGTATGAGAATGATGATTGATTTTATGGCATGTATGGATGAGTTTGTTTGAGTTTGTTTGAGAAAAATTTTGCAAAAATCCATAAAAATGTGAAAAATTTCGGTTGAAAAATGTCAAAAAGATTTTGTTTTGGACTAGGAATTCCCATCTTAGATGTCCATATGAAGGCTAATGATGATGTGAGCATGTAAAGTCCTTTGCATATTTTTGGATAGTTTAGCCTCTTTAAATGGATGTTGTTTTTGATGTGATATGATATCTTGCATGTTTTTATTGAGCACATGAGTTTTAGGATGAGTTTTGATGCAACTAAGCTAGAGTGAACCTTGTGAGATGATTTTTGGCCATTTTAGGGATGCATGTTCGTATTGCATATCCCTCATTTTCTTGTGTGAATTAGCTCATGCATGCTTAGTAAAACTTGCTATTGTGGTGTTTATCTATTTTCCAAGACCAATATGAGAATTGTTCTATGCTTTGTCGCATTGATTTGAACTTTATTTCATTTAGTCACAAAATATTCCATATCCTACCTTGAAGATAAACCGTTGTTTGTAGCCCTGTTTTAGACTTAGACTTTGTTTGAAACTCCTCAAAAATATGATTCCTAGCCTATATGACTTGACCCTTATGGGATTGGACTTTAGTGAGTGGTTTTTGAATGTATTTGGAGAGTTGAGATTCTCTTTGGTGAAGGGCAAAGAAATGGAGTTATAAACTAAGTGGGTAGTGCATCTTTGTTGTGAAAAAAGAAGAAATGTTGGAAAAAGTAGTGGATTGAAAGCAAAATGCTTAAGTGTAGAAAAAGGGCACCGACCGAGTTAAAGTGCACATCGGGCCCGATGTATAGTGCAAGTCGATCCTAGTGGAAAAAATGTGAAAAATCCAACAAAAAGTGTAGTGCAAAGATGAAGTGGAATGTTTAGTGAAAAGAGGGTTGAAAGTTGAGAAAAGAAGAGAAGAAAAATCAAAGTCTTTTGGATGAGAGTGAAAGTTGAAAGTGGAATAATTTGGTGAGTTCGGTGAGAGACTAGAAAGTTCAATCCCCATTGTAAGCACCACAAGACCAAAGTGATTCCCACCTTGAGAAACACCAAAAGCCCCATTACAACCCGGCCGAATGGAACCTCTTCGAGGATCTCCATTGAGCCAAGTTCATATTCTTTATGTGCATTGTAATAGGCATCTCTAGGTGGAGGAGTTGGTGATATTAGCTTCAATGGTAAAGTCTTTACTTGCATGATTGTTGAGTTTGAGTGTTCATTGCTAAGCCTAAACACATGATGAGTGATACACATTTCTATGTCCCTAAAGTGAGGCTTTGTTGCATTAGACTTTATTCTTTGAA
Organism: Polygonum maritimum; assembly: GCA_963924305.1. Classification (NCBI taxonomy): domain Eukaryota; kingdom Viridiplantae; phylum Streptophyta; class Magnoliopsida; order Caryophyllales; family Polygonaceae; genus Polygonum; species Polygonum maritimum. The sequence goes on from OZ002729.1 coordinate 19,157,533, forward strand.
CACTTGATCATGTATGATGATGTAATCTTGCTTGAATGTCTATCACTTGTGCTTACTTGAGTTTTTCATATGAGGCTTTACTTGAAGATTATGCTTCGGTCTTGCTTACTTTGTTATTGCTTGAGGACAAGCAAGTTTAAGTATGGGGTATTCTGATGTCTCTCATTTTGGAGGTGTTTTAGTAGTTAATTTCCCTTGTAAATATGTGTTTTTCATTCTCTTCTTTGTTAGTTTCTTTTCCTTTTTAGCTTAGTTCCCGGTTTTCTTCAAGAGTCGGAAACTATGCCAGTTTGTTTGTTTTTGTAGGTAAAATGGCAAGAATGAGGACAATTTCGAGGAGCTAAGGAAGGAGCCAAGTCAAGGAGTGCAAGAGCCAAGCTAAGAATGAAGTGGAACCCAAGGAAACCAAGGAAGAAGGCAAGGATCGAGGCCCTGGACCCAGTTACACCATGTCGGGCCCGAGATCGAGCACTTAGTGAACGGGACCGACGTTCCCAACGTCGGGCCACCATCACTAATGAGAACTCTAGGCACGCCAAATCTAGCAAAGATGTTGCTTTTCAAGAACTTCATCACCACCCTTGCATCATTGGTCCTTGTTGGAATGGCTTCTACCCACTTAGAGACATAATCCACGGCTACCAAAATGTATTTGTACGGGCCCGATGTGGGGAATGGTCCCATGAAGTCGATCCCCCATACGTCAAAGAGCTCTACTTCTAGAATTTCGGTTTGTGGGCTCAAATTTCTCCTTGGCAAGTTCCCTTCTCTTTGGCATTCTTGACATCTCTTCACATACTCATGCACATCTTTAAACATGGTTGGCCAATAGAAACCACAATGTAGAATCTTTGCCGTGGTTTTCGAACTCTTGGCATGACCTCCGGTTGGCAAAGAATGGCAATGACGAATGACGCTCTCAATCTCCTCACTTGGAATACACTGTCTATAGATTCTATCGCTCCCTTCCTTGTATAGGTATGGATCATCCCAATAATATTGCCTAGCATCATGTAAGAATTTCTTCCTAGCCGAATAAGACAAATTTGGTGGGATCACTCCCCCTACAACAAAGTTAGCAAAATCCGCAAACCAAGGGGTAACCCTTGATTTCACGATCTCAATAGATAGAAGACAAGCGGGAGGTGAAGATTTAATCAACTGAGAATGAGATGGAATAGAGACCGAGTGGAGTATCTTACTTGATTTCATGGACCGACATTGCAAGGTTTGGAGTCCGACATGCTTGGACGTCGATCGAGTAGCACAAGTGCACAAATCTCCCTGGCCCGACGTTGTGGACCTCGGTCCCGAGTTACTGGGTAACTCGGTCCGAGTTTGGATACCTTGGACCCGATGCTCTTTTCCTGTTGGTCCCTCTTTCTTTTCCTTTTTCCCACTCAATAGCGCTTCATCCGCTCTCACATCATCTATTGCTACACCATCTTCCATCTCCTTCATGTACTCCATGGGCAACCGAGATAGATGATCGGCCACGACATTCTCCGCACCAACTTTATCCTTGATCTCATGGTCAAACTCTTGAAGGAGAAGCATCCACCTCAAAAGCCTTGGTTTGCATCCTTCTTTTTCATGAGGTACTTAATTGCCGCATGGTCCGTATAAACTACGACCTTAGACCCCACAAGATATGACCGGAATTTCTCAAATGCAAACACCACCGCTAGGAACTCCTTTTCCGTCGTTGTATATTTGCATTGAGTCTCATCCAATGTTTTACTTGCATAGTAGATGGCGTGCAACTTTCCCTCCGTTCTTTGCCCAAGAACGGCTCCTACGGCGAAATCACTTGCATCACACATCACTTCGAATGGAAGATTCCAATCGGGTGACGCCATGATCGGAGCCGAAATCAAAGCATCTCTCAACCTACAAAAAGAACTCATGCAATCTTCGGAAAATTCGAAGGGGGCATCCTTCATCAAGAGGTTAGACAATGGTTTTGCAATTTTAGAGAAATCTTTGATGAAGCGTCTATAAAAGCCCGCATGTCCTAAGAAAGTCCTAACATCACGCACACAAGTAGGTAGGGGAAGTTTTTCAATTATTTCAATCTTGGCCCTATGAACTTCTATTCCTCTATTAGAAATAAGATGTCCTTGAACTATTCCCTCTTTAACCATGAAATGACATTTCTCCCAATTAAGAACAAGGTTAGTCTCTTCACACCTAGCTAACACCCTATCCAAATTAGCCAAACAAGCATCAAAAGAGGAATCATAGACCGAAAAATCATCCATGAATACTTCCACTATTTCCTCTACCATGTCGGAGAAGATAGACATCATGCACCTTTGAAACGTTGCCAGAGCATTACACAAACCGAAAGGCATGCGTCTATATGCAAATGTTCCATAGGGGCATGTAAAAGTTGTCTTCTCTTGATCATCGGGGAGAATAGGAATTTGCCAAAATCCGCTATACCCATCAAGATAGCAAAAGTATTCATGTTGTGCCAATCTTTCAAGAACTTGGTCAATAAAAGGAAGGGGGAAATGATCCTTACGGGTACCACTATTCAACTTGCGGTAATCAATGCACATGCGCCACTTTGTAGTGGTTCTCGTGGGAATCATTTCTCCTTTCTCATTTTGCACTACGGTCAATCCACCCTTCTTAGGAACTACATGCACGGGACTAATATATTTGCTATTCGAAATTGGGAAGATGATTCCCGCATCCAACATCCTAAGTATCTCACTTTTAACCACTTCTTTCATATTAGGATTTAATCTTCTTTGTGGTTCTATAGTGGGTTTATGATTGTCCTCCATGTAGATCCTATGCATGCAAATTGATGGTGAAATTGCCTTTAGTTCCTCGAATGAATACCCTAAAGCTCCTCTATGCTTCCTTAAGACCGCTAACAACTTAGACTCTTCCTCATCATTCAAATTAGCATTCATAATTATGGGTAATGAAGAGTTAGGACCAAGGAAGGCATACCTCAAGTCCTTTGGAAGCTCCTTTAGTTCATGAGAAGGTTCCGGTGGTGCTTGGGCTTCCTCCGTTTCGGTCTTGAATACCTCCAAGTAAGACATCCCGTTCTCCACTTTCTCATTCTCCTCATGATTGGTTGCTAATCCTTCATTTGTTACTTCAACTCCATAGGGTGGTGGAATGGCCTTCAACTCTAGCTTCCTCGAACTTGGCTTGTTGGATATAGCTTCCCATTGCACTCCTCTTGGAAAAGATTGGATCACCTTGGCCTCTCTATACAAAGCTTCTTTCGAGGTTAGTTTGAAGGAGAAATCGAGCTCTACTCCCCCAAATTCAAGGGACAAGTGACCTCTCTTCACATCTATAATAGCTCCTACCGTAGCAAGGAATGGCCTTCCTAAGATGATAGGCTCGCCCGGTACTTCTAGCATGTCAACCACAACAAAGTCCGCCGGGATATAGTGTCCCTCCACACATACCGGATAATGTTCCACCACTCCAATAGGCTCGATTGATGTTCCATCGGCAATGGTCAACCTCATGTTAACCGGGGCAATGAGTCCCATAGCGGTGGACTTCCATATGGTGTATGGTATAACACTAGTACTTGCTCCAAGATCACACAAAGCTTGAAACGTCCGTGACCCGATCCCCACGGTATTTGCAAATCTTCCGGGATCACCTAGCTTTTGAGGTAGCTCCAAGATCTTCACCTCATCTTGCATTTCCACAATCGACCTCTTCTTGCTCAAGATTTCCTTTAAGAACTTTGCATAAGATGACATCTCACTTAGAGCGTCGGTGAATGGTATGGTGATGTTCAAGCCTTGCAAGAGCTTTAAGAACCTCTTAAACTTTCCCTCTACAACTTCCTTGGTCTTCTTCAATGGGTAGGGAAGAGTTGTGCCTCCTTGTTTCTTGGTTGGATCCACCTCTTTAGACCGGCCTTGACTTCTTTCAACATTTTCGGCCTGGACCGACGTGGGATCGACGTCGGGATCGACTTCTGGGACCTCGGTCATGGGGCAGGGCACATCTGGGAACGTCAGGGAGACTACAGGGCATGTCGGGCCCGAGCTCAACTCTACCTCGGTCTGGCTCAGGGGACTTCCTCTGTCTTCTGGATCGACTTCTTGGCACGTCGGGCCCGAGCTATTGGGCAACTCAGTCCGACCTTCTTCTCTTGTCCTTGGCATGTGTGGTTCGGGCAAACTCCGTCCACTCCTCAATCCTATGGCTCGAACTTCATTTTGTTGTTGTGGGGCACGGGGATTCTCCTCAGGTCGGCCCGAGAGTCTCCCTTCCTCTCTTGGAAGTTGATTCGCCATGTGAACAAATTGGTTGTCCACTTGCCTTCTCCATACACCAAACTCTTTGAATTGGGTGCCCATGTCATCAAATCTTCTCTCCATATTGGTGAATTGATTCTTCAAGTCTTGAGCCCATGGTGGTGTTTGCTCATAGAACCCCGGAGGTCGGTATGGTGGTGGTTGGGCCCTTGGCTCGTTTTGGTTGTAGTTGTTGTTGTAGCCATTAGCTTGGCCTTGATTCCACCTTCCATTTCCTCCATTGTTGAAGTTGGTTCTTCCTCCAAAGTTTCTTTGAACATAGTGTGCCTCCTCAATTTGCTCGGCCAAACGAACTTGGCACTCGTTGGGACACTCTTGGGCTCCATGCTTCAAAGAACCACATTCTTCACATGCCCTCGTGGTTTGTTGGAGATGACTCATCTTCCTCCTCATCTTGTTCAACTCATCCTCAAGGAATTGGATCTTCACATCTTTATCCACCTCTTCATTCTTTGGGTCATAGAGCCTCTTTGCGCCTTCTCCTTGGACTCTTGCCTCTTTGTTGACTTGATTCACTCCATACATGGCTTCGTAATCGGAGAGCTTGTCTAGCAACTCCCATGCTTGCTCCGGTGGCAAGTCAATGAACCCACAATCGGTGTGAAGGTTCAATTTGTCCTTGGTGGCGGGGTTGATTCCTTGGAAGAATATGTCTTGGAGAACATATGGTTGTTGCCCATGCGTTGGACATGTCCTCAACATTTCCTTGAACCGGTCCCAAGCCTCAAAGAGCGGCTCGTGGGCTCCTTGTTGAAAGCTTGCTATCTTCCTTCTAAGCTCCGTTGTCTTGGTTGGCGGAAAGAACTTCATCAAGAATGCTTCGTTGAGAGCCCTCCATGTTGTGATGGATCGAGGTGCTTGACTCTCCAACCAATGCAAAGCCTTGCCTCCCAATGACCACTTAAAGGCCTTGAGTAGCACATACTCAAGTGTCTCATCATCCGTCGAGATGGTCTCACATAGGTTCTTGAATTGCTTCACATGCTCGATCGGGCACTCATTCGGTCTCCCTTGAAATTGGTCTCTCTTGATGAGTGAGATGAATTGAGTTTTGATCTCAAAGTTCTTTGACACCTCCAGCAAGATAATAGCCGGTTCCGGCACCTTCAACTCCGGATGCATGTATTGTCTTACATTCCGGGGTTGGGTGTTGATTTGAGCCTCCAATCTCATCCTTTGCTCACGCTCTCTCCTAGCCTCGGCATCTCGGTTCGCCATCTCAAGTTGCATTCGAGCCATGTCGGCCCTCATCTTTTCGACCTCCTCATCACGTTGTGCTTGGTTCTCCATTCTTTTCTTCTTTCGAGCTTGTTTGATGATGCTCTCCGGATCACACACAAAGTCGAACTCAAGTGTTCCTCGGACGGAACGAGCTCGCATACACCTATAACCAAAAACACAAACAAAAACCGAATCAAAACAAACAAGGGGTTTCGGGCTAATCCCTCACCCTAATCACTACCAAATCAAAAACTCAACAACAGATGGTACCTCAAACAAGTAGAACTCCCCGGCAACGGCGCCAAAATTCTGATGGGGTTTATAGTCCGGATCGGATGATATCAAAATTTAAATTTATAAACCGAACCCCAATTGTAGTATAAGGGTAGGGTGTCGAACACTCTGGAGTTCGTGTGTTGAGTGTACCAAAAAGACTAAAAAGAGGTAAAAGAAAGGCAAAAACAAGGAAAATCAAATGGAACACCTCGGACCGACACTGGTGTTGGATCGTAAGTCGTTAGAATGGGCGTCCTTAACTGGGTTAAGGGCGTCCTTAAGTGCAGCGGAAAATAGTGTTAACAGGAAACAAGATAAGAGAATAGACACGAGTATTTATAGAGGAACCCCACTAAGACCAACTAGTCTTATGGGTAAACCTCTACCTCCGTTGGAGGATTTTCAATAGCCGTCCCTTATCTTATTAAGAGTGAGTCCTTACAACTTAGGCGAGTCGTTACACTTCTCTGAGCTAAGCGTCCGTCCTTAGCCTCACTAGTAACACTCCTTTCTACCTAACAAGTAATCTAACACTCTTAGCTATAAGGAAGCTATCACTCACGTCTCTCACGGTTCGTTGTGAGAGACAAACAATAACTCTAACTGTTTTGTGGTTTGATTTGGATTTGATTTGGTTGGACTTTCTTTCTCTTGCTTCAAGCTCACTTGACCTCCTTGTTCTTCGTTATTGAACTTGAATGCTTCGGGAGAGCTTGAGAGAAAGTCTTCAAAGTCCACACCGCTATGCATACCCCTTGGAGGGTATTTATAGCGGAAGTGGTTCTTGTCCTCTAGCGTCCTCTGAGACTTGGTCGGATAATTGATCTTCCATCAACGGTGCGATGAGCTCCTTGAGGAAGTCAACTCTGTTGACGCTTGGGAAGCCTCCGCGTGGGTAGGGGACCATCGCTGGGAAATCGACATCTTTGGAGTTGTCTACACGTGCCCAGACAAGGGAAGCTTTCTTCTGAGGACTACGGCCGAACGTGATAAAATCATGTTGGGGCGGCCTTGATTTGAATTTGAACCTCGTCCGTATTTTGGCGCGCGTCCCTTCTTTGATGAGGACGCCGTCCTATCTGCGCAGGAACTTCGCCAATTACGTTCAGCTTTGGAGGTTCTGATGACGTGCGTCCCTACAGCTTAGGGACTGCCGTTTGCTTGTTGTCCTTTTCGTTCATGTGCGTCCTTTAGACTTACCTGAGATCAACACTTGGACAACTTATCAAATACCTTTGAGTTTGTCATTATCAAAACAAGGGACGATCATTATTGGTTTAGATATTAATGACTGGCGTCCTTAATATCGTCCCAACAACTGGTCACTTCGGTCCAAGGTTAGATCGAGGAGAATTTGACCGGGACCGACACAGACAACGTTGGGCCCGATGTACTGGGTAACTCGATTAGGCAAAAATAGTAGATCGGTCTTGGGTTTTTGGGTTGCTTTCCTAACTAGACTTGGATGATTCCACCCCAATTCAGCCAATAAGTGATGATCCTCTTGAGATCGAGGTTGTTCGCCTCCGATCCCTCCACTCTACACATCGACCATGGGAGGCTTTCACTCTCCCTTGATGCTAGGTCAAGTGTTGGGTTTGAGACCACTTTTGCTAACTCTTACCAATCACAAGCCCTAGATCCCTTGTTTTCACTAAAGGATTGAAGCTCATGTAGAGAGGATTCCTAGATCAAGTACTCAAGGCTATGGAATTGGGGGTTCACACCCAATCCTAACTAGGGGTTTCCCCCATAGCCCAAGACTATGGAATCTACTCCATGAAGTAAGAGTAAAAAGCAATCAAAAGACAAAACAAGCAAATCTCAATCTTCAAACTCAAATCCAACTCAAATTGCATTCAAATCCAAAAGGGTTCACAAGATCCAAGTCTCAAATCTACTAAACAAAAGCTAAACAAGTTCAAACTCACTCACTCTCTCTAGCTCTCCACCGATTTCCTCTTCTCTTCTCCTCCTCCCTTCTCCTCCTTGCTCTCCAAGTCTTCCTTGAGCCTTTGAGAGTGATTAGATGTGGATTGTTGTTTTTTTGTTGCTCCTCTAAGCTCCCTCTAATTATCCTTCTCTCTTGATTGGGGACCAAGGAATTCCAAATTAGAAGAGGGGTAAAAGTGGAAGATCACCATAATGTGCCTTGGAGCCCAATCCTCTTTTAGCCGCCTCGGACCGACACGCATAGACCTCGGGCCCGACGTTGGGAACGTCGGTCCGAGCCTCTGAAATGCTGAACTCGGGCCCGACTCCTTGGTACATCGATCTAGGGCCTCGATCCTCTTCTTTCCTTGGTTTTCCTTAAGCTCCTCTTTGTTCCTTGCATGGCTCTTCCGCTCCTTAGCTCCTTAGATTTGCTTCCTCCTTAGAAACTCTTCCAAAACTTCCTCAAATGTGTCATTTTACCTACAAAACACAACAAACTCGCATAGTCTCCGAATCTCATAGAAAATCGGGAACTAAGCTAAAAAAGGACAAAACTAACAAAGAAAGGAACAAAAGACACATATTTACAAAGGAAATTAACTACTAAAACACCACCAAAATGAGAGACATCAGATACTCTTGCGGACGCCCCTCAAATTGATCCCTCTTGATGAGAGAGATGAATTGAGTTTTGATCTCAAAGTTCTTGGAAACCTCCGGTAAAACAATGGCCAGCTCGGGCACCTTCAACTCCGGATGCATGTATTGGCGTGCATTCCGGGGTTGAGCATTAAGTTGAGCCTCTAGCCTCTATCTTTGCTCACGCTCTCTCCTTGCCTCGGCGTCTCAGTTTTCAATCTCAAGTTGCATCCTAGCCATGTCGGCCCTCATTCTAGCAACCTCATCATCATGTTGTGCTTGGTTCTCCATTCTCTTCTTCTTTCGAGCTTCTTTGATTATGCTCTCCGGATAACTCACAAATTCGAACTCAAGTGTTCCTCGGGCGGAACGAGCTCGCATACACCTATAAGCAAAGACACAAACAAAACCAAATCAAAACAAACAAGGGGTTTGGGCTAATCCGTCACCCAAATCACTACAAAATCAAAAGACTCAAAGACTTGGTACGGATCTGAGGGTCCGGATCGGAGGGTCCAAATTCTGATCGGTCCGGATCGGAGGGTCTCAAAATTCAATTTATAACCGAACCTAGCTGTAGCACAAGGTAGGGTGTCGAACACTCGGGAGTTCGTGCGATGAGTGCACCAAAAGACTTGCAAAAGGGAAAGAAAAGCTAAAAACAAGGAAAATCAAGAGAAACCACTCGGGACCGACATGGTCACTTCGGGCCCGAGGTGGATCGACGTTGGAGAAGCCGGGACCGACACTAATCAAAGTCGGGCCCGATGTCTGGGGATGTCGAACTCGCAAAAATGGAGAGATAGGTCTTGGGTTTTTGGGTTTCACCTCTAATAGATGTGGGTAATTCCACCCCAATTCAGCCAATAAGAGATCGAGGTTGTCCGCGTCGGTCCCGCCACTTCTACACATTGACCCTAGGGAAATTGACCTCCCTTTCGATGCAAGTTCAAGTGATGGGCAATCGATTACTTCCGTTCACTCTTGCCAATCACAAGCCCTTGATTCCTTGCTTCCACAAGATATTGTAGCTCTATGTAGAGTGGGTTCCTAGATTAAGCACTTAAGGCTATGGAATTGGGGGTTCAAACCCAAACCTAGCTAGAGGTTTCCCCCATAGCCCAAGACCAATGGAATCTACTCCATAAGGCTAGAGTAACAAGCAATCAAATCACAAAGCAAACAAGTCTCAATCATCCAAATCAAAGCAAAGCCAAATTTCATTCAAAGCAAAGGAAATCCACAAACTCTAATCCAAATCCACAAATTGCAAATCAAAACAAGTTCAAACTCACAATTCTTCCCTAGATCTAACCTTCCTCCACCGATTTTCTCTCCCTTCTCCCTTCTTCTCCTTCTCCTTGCTCTCCAAGTCTTCCTTGAGCCTTTGAGAGTGATTAGTTGTGTGTAATGATGGATAATTGTTGTCTAATCTTCTCCTCCTTTTAATTAGAAGTTAAGAATGACCAAAATGGAAGAGGGGCAAAAGTGGTAGATCACATTTGTGTGCCTTGGTGCCCAACCTACACTTCCGCCGACTTGGACCGACACGCGTGTACCTCGGGCCCGATGTGCTGGCACCTCGGTCCGACGTCCTGGAGTCGATCTCGGGCCCGACTTAGTTGGGCACCTCGATCCTAGCCTCAGTCCACTCGTCTTCTTGGCCTTTCTTGAGCTTCTCTTCATTGATTGCTCGGCTCTTCCGCTCCTTTATGCTCGTGCCTTGCTCCTCCTTGGGGACTCCTTCCAAAACCTCCTCTAATCATGCCAAATCACCTACAAAATGCACCAAATCTCACAAAATGCACCAAGTCTCCGAATCTCATAAAAAGTCGGAATCTAAGCTAAAAAGGAACAAAACTCACAAGAAAAGGAACAAAAGACACATATTTACATGGGAAATTAACCTATAAAATACCACCAATTTGAGAGACATCAGCTCTCCATAATTACTCTAAACTAAAGAATTAAATTGAGAGAATTGGTGATGAGAAAGAAGATAGAAGATACCTAAAACCTAAAGAGACTCCTCCTTATATAGACTTAGGGAACATGCTCCCCTAATCTAATTAGGAAAGGAGAAAACATTGAAAAGGAAAGAGGAAAGATAAGAAGAAGAAAAGAAGATAGATCTTCGGCCCGTATCGGATCCGGCATCACCGCGGTCGCGTCGTCTCCACCGCGCCCGCGTTTTCACGACAGAAAAGAACTACGTCTCTGGGCAACCACCGTGGTCACGTCGGATGATGTCCGTGTTTTAGGTAGATTTTTAGGGTTTAGATAGGTTAGTTTAAGTTGTTTTTCGTGGTTGAGTCTTGTGTTTTTGAGTCTTTTTGCATGAGTTTTCGTATTTCCTTGAGATTCGGAAACTACGCATATTTGTGTCATTTTGTAGGTATTTTGAAGCTTGAAGACGAGTTTGGAGCAAGGCTAAGAGAAGATGGACAAGCTAGAAGGAAGATCTCAAGTGGACAAGCTAAAGAGAAGAGCTAAGAGGAGCTAAATCAAGAGGAAAAGTGAAGGAATCGACCCCAGGATCGAGCCAAGGCAGGTCGAGCTCGAGCCATGTGAAGAAGCTTGAAGACCAAGGAATTGCACTCTCAGGATCGACCCTAAGGGGGTCGATCCTAGGCACCGACTCTCCTTTATCCGGATATATTGTAGAGTTTCCTAGTTTGTATTTAAGGAAGGTTGTTTCTTTGTGTTTCCTAGTTAGATTAGGACTCCTTTTCTTCTATAAAAGGAGGTTGAACCCTTTAGTTTTATTCATTCATCCTTTGGGGGGAATGATGCAATTTTAAGGAGAGCTAGGGAGAAGACTTGGAGAACAAGTTTGAGAATTTTGTAAGATTTGTCCTTTGATTAATTTGAATTTAGTTTGGTTTTGATCATGTCTTCTTCTTCTTCTTCCTCCTCTCTTTGCTATGTGTGAGTAGTCCTCTTAAGTTCTAGGGTTGGATGAAAACCCAACACAATCATGCATGTTTAAAACTTGAATTCATGACTTGAATGCTTGATGATCATATCTAACCTATCTTGTGCTTAATCCTTGGTGAAAATTGAGGCATGTCTTGTAATTAACCCTAGCGAAAGTGAAAAGTTAGTTGCTTGATTATATCTAATAGGATTATTCTGAAAGTTGATATTCCTAGGTTGAAGGATCGGTAGAAAGTTGTTTGATTTGCGAAAGTTGATTGAATAGCTTGAATAGTTTGCGAAAGTTAACTTTTCTATGATCTAGATGGCATGATAGTTGTGGATTCTTGTTGAAAGCATGTATGGTTGTTGTTGTGGTAGCCCTTGCCCTAGGATTTGCCTTTTAAATTGATTGAAATTTGTATCTTTTGCCTTGATCCCGACTCCCTCCGTCGTGTTCGAGTTAGTTGCTTGTGATTTGTGTGTGTTCATGTGTTATCGCTCTCAGGATCGACCTACCTAGGGTCGAGATCGACCCTCTTTGGGTCGAGCCTGAAGTTGTTTTGCCCTTTGTTTCCTTTGCTTTTCATAGTTATCGATTAAACTTAGCACCACTCTTGCTCCCGTGGACGATCCTGACTTCGCTATACTCAGCGGGGTCTTGAATATAAATTTATTTGTTCAAGAAAACCCTTCAACAAATTGGCGCCGTTGCCGGGGAGTGTGCAATAGTGCCAAGTTTTGTTGATATTTGGGTTTGGGAATAGCCCATACCCCTTGTGTGTTACTGATTCGTTTACTTATGTTTGTGATTGCAGGTGTATGCCCTCTATTTCACGAAGGAAAATCGACTATTTTCCCTTTGATCCTGAAATAGAGAGAACCCTTCATCGCAGGCTACGAGAACGACGAGCAATGGCCGACGTTGAGGCTCTTGCTCAGCAGATGGAACAACTCCGTGCTCAGATGGAGCGTATGCAAATGGAGCGTGCTGCTCAAGATGCTGCTTTGCATCGAGAACGAGAAGTTGCTACCCGAGAGAGAGAGGCTGCTGCCCGTCTCCAACAACAACTAGATGCTATTCCAAGGAACGCTAAGCAATACATGCATCCGGAGCTTAGAGTTCCCGAGTCCGCTATAGTGCTCCCGGCGATTGAGCGTGCCTTTGAGATCAAGTCCCACTTCATCACTCTCATCAAGAGGTCTCAATATGAAGGCAAGACATCCGAATGCCCTATGGAGCACATCAAAACTTTCACCGATCTTTGTGACACCATCGCCGCCGATGGCGTGTCACTTGAATATGTGCTCCTCAAGGCGTTCAAGTGGTCTCTAACCGGGAGGGCACTTCATTGGCTCGAAAGTCTACCCGCTAGGTCCATCACTACATGGAAGGCTTTGCACGACTTGTTCATGACGAAGTTCTTTCCACCGGCCAAGACTACCGAGCTAAGGAAGCGCATCACTTCTTATCATCAACTTCCTAACGAGACTTTTGTTGAGACTTGGGAGCGATTCAAGGAGCTTCTTCGGCAATGTCCTACTCATGGACAACCTCCTTATGTTCTTCAAGAGATATTCTTCCAAGGGATCAACGCCGCTACAAAGGACCGCATCAATCTTCACACCGATTGCGGTTTCATTGAGATGGATCCCGATGAGGCATGGGCTCTATTGGACAAACTCACCAACTATGATGCCATGTATGGGACCCAACAACCCATCCGGATTCAATCAAAGAAGCTTTATGATCCGAATAGTGAGCCAATTGATCAAGATGTGAAGTTTCAATTCTTGCAAGATAAGATCAACCGGCTCGAGAAGCAAGTGAGTTACTACAAGTCCGCTGCCCCCACTTGTCAAGAATGTGGTTCTCAATTTCATACCACCGCTTCTTGCACAAATGTGGAGCAAGTTCGGGCTGCCGAGGCATATGCGGAGGCCAACTATATACGAGGACCCTATTGAGGCCAAAACAATGCTTATGCGGGGAGGAACAACAACAACTATTCTCAATGGAATAACAATGGTCAAGGCCAAAGTTATCCACCTCCTCCACAAGAGCAAAGGGCCCCTCCTTATAGACCTCCCGGTTATCAAGACGAACCACCGGCTTGGGCTCAAGGTCTCTTTGAAAGATTCGACCGCAAACTTGATGGCGTTCAAGGCCAATTGGGAAACTTAGATGCATGGAGGAAGAATGTTGATTCCCAACTTGGTAATCTAGCGGCTCAAATCCCACGACCTCAAGGACAACTTCCGGGCCGACCCGAGGAGAATCCTAGAGACCGAGCAAGCAATGGTGAAATCCGAGCCATGAACCTTCGGAGTGGCAAAGCATTACCCGATCCACTGAAGCCAACGGCGAAAGAAGCAGCCTCAAGATCGACCCCACCTGGGTCGATATCGACCCCCTCCATGGTCGAACCTGAGACCGCCAATGATGAGGATGAAGGGGCGATCGATCCTGATGTGGTCGAGCTCGCCCACCCTGCACCCGGAACGTCTTCTCCGCCTATCATTCCGGATCCTACTCCTTCCTCTTCCCATTCTAAGATACTTCCTTATCCTTCGAAGAAGCCCAAGGACGCGACGGAAGGAAAGTTTAAGCGCTTTGTTAAGTTGCTTCAAGGCTTGAATCTTTCTGTTCCTTTCGCCGAGGACTTGAATGAAATGCCCGCTTACACCAAGTTCTTGAAGGAGATTCTATCTAGGAAGCGATCTATGTCGGAACTCACGGATGAGGTGAGGTCGTTGGACCTTCCCGAGAAGCTCGGTGATCCCGGGAAATTTGCTATTACAATCGGTATTGGAGCTTATCGCTTCAAGGCATTGTGTGATCTTGGTGCTAGTGCTAGCTTGCTCTCACTCTCAATTTGGTCCAAGACCAACATGGGGCCATTAGTACCGGTGAACATGAGGTTATGCATGGCGGATGGGTCTTGTGTGAAGCCTACCGATGTTGTCGACGACTTCCCTATCCAAGTCGGCAAGTTTGTCGTGCCTAATGATTTTATTGTCATGGATATGTAGGAAGATCCCGACGTACCAATTATCCTTGGGCGACCATTCCTAGCAACCGCCGGAGCTAAGGTGGATGTGAAGAAGGGTCTCCTTACCTTCGGAATTGGCGATGAAGTGGTAGAGTTTCGGTTACCTATTGCGGGTATCATGGAGTCCAAAGATGTGGTGCCCATTAACAAGTTTCATCCGGAAGAGGATCTTTGGAAAGGCGAGGTGTTAAAGCTCGATGTTGCCCCTACACGACCGGTCACGACCCAGCTGGGGTCGAGGTCGACCAACCCTCATGTACAAGAGAAGCTTGACTCCGGACAAAGCAACTCGACACCGACCCGTCCTCCGGTCGATACAGGTCAATATTCTCACTCTACTTGCATGCTTTGTGGTACACCTCTCTCTACACCTTCTTCCACCCTCTCTTCTCATTCTAAGTATGGGGTGGCGATGAGGACATCCGAGCCACCTTGGCACTCACATCCTCCAATTAGTTGAGGCCTCTCTCGTCAAGCTCATGACGTTAAACAAGCGCTTACGGGAGGCAACCCGGTTTCTAGATTAGTTTTTCCTTTTTATTTTCTTTTCTTTTTGATTTTCCAATTTCTAGGCTAGATTTTTGTTCTAACCTTCCTTAGATTAGACTAGGAAATATTTTGCTTGGGATAGGATCTTTGTGATGTTTTTTTTCAGGACTCTAAATTGCAAAACACGAGCTCAAAAAGGACGGGAAAAGATGACTTCAAACGAGGAACATGAAGCTCTCAGGATCGACCCTGAGGGGGTCGATATCGACCCTAAGAGGGTCGAACCTCGTCACCATCTCCTCCTCCATGAGGAACTCCACCTCCACTCAAGCTTCTATGAGTTTTTGTAAGTCTCCTTCTTCTTTTCTCTTTACCTTTTTCATTTATTTTCATGCATGGGGACATTGCATGATTTAAGTATGGGGTGGGGAAGAGGAGTCTCACATGTTGTACATAATTGAGTCTTTGCTTGCTTTGTTTGTTTGTTTGGTAGTTTGCCTTGTTGAGAAAAGTCTTGAAAAAAATCCAAAAAAATGAGAAAAGTTCAAAAATTCAAAAAAAATTGCAAAATGTCGAAAAACAAAAAAATATTTGCTTCCTTATTTGTTTTAGGATAGAAAAGCATTCCGTCTTAGATGTCCTATGATGAAAATTAATTTTCATGCTAGTCATGTAATTCCTTTGGCATAATTGGATAGTGTAGCCCAAGTTTATGAGAAATGGCTTTTGATTGTGAAAAAAAAGACTGTTGATGAAATTGAGCATATGTGTCTTGAGTGAAGGTGGTTGCAATCCAACAAATTTTTACCTAGTGAGAATTTTGGTCTTATAGGGAGAACATCATTGATTCCCTCTTCTTTGTTTGTGTGATTTTGCTCTCTTTATGCATATGTCTCTTGTCATTGATATGGTTATCTATTTCTTGAAGCCGTTATGAGATTGTACATGCATGTTGATTGTGATTAAGAACTTGTATTTTTAGCCCATGTTCTTCCATTCCTACCTTGAATTGTCTTTGCTTGAAACCCCATTCTAGCCTTAGCCTTTTGTTTGAAGCTCCACAAAAATTATCCCTAGCCTATATTAGCTTGACCCTATTCCGGGAATTGAATTTAGATGATGAGTGTAGGAATAATTTTTGTTGAGTGACATTTGTGTTGGGTTAGAAAGAGGTGACATTGTTAAAGGGTAGAAATCAACTTGTTGAAGTATAATGTAATAGGATTCTTGGCTTGGGTTGCACATTGTTGAAAAATTGAAGAAGAGAAGTAAGGAAAAGTTCGAGCATAAGCACTCAGGATCGACCCCCCATATGGGTCGATCTCGGTCCCCAATGAAGAAAAGTGAGTCTCAGGTTCGACCCCCTAGGGGTCGACCTCGACCCTCTCTAGGCTCGAAGCAGAAAAAAAAAAGAGAAAAAAAAAAGAAAGAAAGAAAAATGTTTAAGTGCAAAGCCAAGAATTCCTAAGTATTTTTAAGTTGTATATGGAAGTTTGGGTTAGAAATTGAAGGGTGTGAGTTTCATTGAAGTGTTTGGTTATGAGTTGAAAAGAAGAGAAGAAAGTGAGTTATTTTGGTTTGTAGTGTTGTGTTTAGGAGTTTGATTCCCGGATTTAGCACCACATGGCCAAAGAACTCCTTACCTATTGTTATTACCGAGCCCCATTACAACCCGGCCGAATGAGTCTTCTATGAAGATTTCATTGCACCTAAGTTCTTATGAAGATTGATGTGTTTTGACTTCTCTAGGTAGAGAGATTGGTGATATAAGTCTCAATGATGAAGTAGATGTTGCATAAAGATTGAGATGAGAGTTGATTTGATAGCCTAAACACATGAGAGTAGAGAGAAACACATTTATATCCCTTGTGAGGTTGGATTGTGATTGCCTAGCTTGAGACTCATACATACGTGATGACGTTAAAGTTACTTGTCTTCTTTTTCACTTGTGTTTAAAATGTTTTGACAAGGGCTATGCTTTAAGATTGTGTTATGGGTCTTGATTTGCATGATTATTGCTTGAGGACAAGCAAGTCTAAGTATGGGGTGTTTTGATGTCCGTGTTTTAGGTAGATTTTTAGGGTTTAGATAGGTTAGTTTAAGTTGTTTTTCGTGGTTGAGTCTTGTGTTTTTGAGTCTTTTTGCATGAGTTTTCGTATTTCCTTGAGATTCGGAAACTACGCATATTTGTGTCATTTTGTAGGTATTTTGAAGCTTGAAGACGAGTTTGGAGCAAGGCTAAGAGAAGATAGACAAGCTAGAAGGAAGATCTCAAGTGGACAAGCTAAAGAGAAGAGCTAAGAGGAGCTAAATCAAGAGGAAAAGTGAAGGAATCGACCCCAGGATCGAGCCAAGGCAGGTCGAGCTCGAGCCATGTGAAGAAGCTTGAAGACCAAGGAATTGCACTCTCAGGATCGACCCTGAGGGGGGTCGAGATCGACCCTAAGGGGGTCGATCCTAGGCACCGACTCTCCTTTATCCGGATATATTGTAGAGTTTCCTAGTTTGTATTTAAGGAAGGTTGTTTCTTTGTGTTTCCTAGTTAGATTAGGACTCCTTTTCTTCTATAAAAGGAGGTTGAACCCTTTAGTTTTATTCATTCATCCTTTGGGGGGAATGATGCAATTTTAAGGAGAGCTAGGGAGAAGACTTGGAGAACAAGTTTGAGAATTTTGTAAGATTTGTCCTTTGATTAATTTGAATTTTAGTTTGGTTTTGATCATGTCTTCTTCTTCTTCTTCCTCCTCTCTTTGCTATGTGTGAGTAGTCCTCTTAAGTTCTAGGGTTGGGTGAAAACCCAACACAATCATGCATGTTTAAAATTTGAATTCATGATTTGAATGCTTGATGATCATATCTAACCTATCTTGTGCTTAATCCTTGGTGAAAATTGAGGCATGTCTTGTAATTAACCCTAGCGAAAGTGAAAAGTTAGTTGCTTGATTATATCTAATAGGATTATTTACGAAAGTTGATATTCCTAGGTTGAAGGATAGGTAGAAAGTTGTTTGATTTGCGAAAGTTGATTGAATAGCTTGAATAGTTTGCGAAAGTTAACTTTTCTATGATCTAGATGGCATGATAGTTGTGGATTCTTGTTGAAAGCATGTATGGTTGTTGTTGTGGTAGCCCTTGCCCTAGGATTTGCCTTTTAAATTGATTGAAATTCGTATCTTTTGCCTTGATCCCGACTCCCTCCGTCGTGTTCGAGTTAGTTGCTTGTGATTTGTGTGTGTTCGTGTGTTATCGCTCTCAGGATCGACCTACCTAGGTTCGAGATCGACCCTCTTTGGGTCGAGCCTGAAGTTGTTTTGCCCTTTGTTTCCTTTGCTTTTCATAGTTATCGATTAAACTTAGCACTACTCTCGCTCCCGTGGACGATCCTGACTTCGCTATACTCAGCGGGGTCTTGAATATAAATTTATTTGTTCAAGAAAACCTTCAACATCGGACAATCCGCGGTCGCGGAATCGGGACTGAATCCCTGGCGCCACTTCAAAGGCTGTTTTGACCACCTTCCGCTTGGAATCTGACTTTGGTGTAAAAAGATGAATAGACGCTCTTCGAGTTAGCTTTCCATGGCACCAGAATTAGCTCAATCGGACCTCTATAGCTCCAGATATAGCCTTCGCAAGAAAGTGGTGTCGCGCAGACAGCTCAAAACGCCTTAAAAACCATTAAAACTTGAATCCTTGTGTCTTCGGCCTAGATATTACAATTACGCACAAACTCTAACCTAAACACACTCAATATAGCCCTAAAATACAAGAGTTACACCATACAAAATAGGCCGAATCAATATATAAACAAAGTACTTTATTTAAATAATATTTTAGGGACTAATTCCCCAAAACCAATCCTACCAGCACAACATTCAATCCAACAAGAGTTGAATAGAGGCAAGCCACGAACGTGAAGAAATTTTGTAGGGAGAAGGAATGTCAAGGCCCAATAGAATAACTTGGAAGCCATGAAATTACTTATGGAACAAGACATTCGAACTTCGATTTTGATCCTAGAAAAAATTAGAAACGGAATATTACAATTATGGGTGGGGTTCAAGTGAGAATGACTCTCTGAGAAAGAAATAAGAACAAACCTCAACCACATGTTACTAGTTGACTCGCGCGGCATGAGCCGCACAAAACAAAACTTAATATTTCTTACCTTCGTAGTGTAAGTTTCGAGACATGACTGTGTAGTCCCATGCAATATGAGTGTGTATACATTTTCAGTAATCATACACCACGTTACATGTGAAAAAAGTTATATATAAGTACAAATGCACAATCATCTTATGTGAAAAGACACAATCATCTTATATGAAAAAGACACAATCATTTATCAATCACACACTTATATGGAAAAACATCATACACATATGAGATATAGAGCATACAAAGTCACATAATTTGAAATGGCACAATCATGTCAAGGGAAAAGACACAGTCATCTTTCATATAAAAAACACATTCATTTGTCAATTACACACTTATATGGAAAAAATCACACGTAATGAGAAATTGTGCATGTACAGTCATGTTATTTGAAAATGCACAGTCATGTTACATGAAAAAGACACAGTCATTTGTCAATTACACACTACTATAAAAAAACCCACACACAATAAGTTATAGAGCATGCACAATCATGTTATTTGAATCGACACAGTCATGTTAAGGGAAAATACACAGTCATCTTATATGAAAAGGCATCATAATTTTCCAATTACACACTTGTATGAAAATAATTCACACACAATGCGATATATAGCATGCACAGTCATGTTAAGGGAAAGTACACAGTCATTTTATATGAAATAGGAACAGTCATTTCTCAATTACACACTTGTATGAAAGAAACCTAACACACAATCAGATGAGCATACACAGTCATGTTATTTAAAAATGCATAGTGATGTTAAATAAAAAAATACAGTCATATTATATGAAAGAGGCATAGTCATTTGCCAATTACACACTTGTATGAAAACAATCACACATAATGAGATATAGAGCATGCATAATCATGTTACTTGAAAATGCACAGTCATGTTTAGGGAAAATACATAGTCATCTTATATGAAAAAGGCATAGTCATTTGTCAATTACACACTTGAATGAAAAAACTCACACACAATGAGATATAGAGCATGCACGATCATGTTATTTGAAATGGCACAACCATGTTAAGGAAAAATACACAGTCATCTTATATGAAAAATGCACAATCATTTGTCAATTACACACTTGAATGCAAAAAGCTCATACACAATGAGATGTAGAACATGCACAGTCATGTTATTTGAAATGGCACAATCATGTTAAGGGAAAATACACAGTTATGTTATATGAAAAGACATAGTCATTTGTCAATTACACACTTCTATGAAAAACAAATCACACACAATGAGATATAGAGCATGCACGGTTATGTTAACTGAAAATGCACAATCACGTTAAGGGAAAATACACAGTCATCTTACATGAAAAAAGCATAGTCATTTATCCATTACACACTTGAATGAAAAAACACTCACACACGTACAATGAGATATAGAGCATGCACAATCATGTTATTTGAATCGACACAGTCATGTTAAGGGAAAATATACAGTCATCTTATATGAAAAAGGCATAGTATAATTTGCCAATTACAAACTTGTATGAAAATAATTCACACACAATGAGATATATAGCATGCACAGTCATGTTAAGGGAAAGTACACAGTCATCTTATATGATGTAGGAACAGTCATTTGTCAATTAAACACTTGTATGAAAAAAAACCTCACACACAATCAGATATAGAGCATACACAATCATGTTATTTAAAAATGCACAGTCATGTTAAGGGAAAAAATACATAGTCATCTTATATGAAAAAAGCATAGGCGTTTATCAATTACACACTTGTATGAAAACAATCACACATAATGAGATATAGAGCATGCATAATCATGTTACTTGAAAATGCACAGTCATGTTTAGGGAAAATACATAGTCATCTTCTTTGGAAAAGGCATAGTCATTTGTCAATTACACACTTGAGTAAAAAAACTCAAACACAATGAGATATAGAGCATGCACAGTCATGTTATTTCACTGCTAGAATGTAGTTGAATAGCTACGAACGCATGGCCTCAAAAATAATTGGGGTTAAATTCGAGGCTACCGAGATCGAAACTAGCCTCAAAACTTTCTTTGGAGGCTAAATGAGCTCAAATATGTTTTGAAATTATGTTTTAGGGCTAAATAGTCTCGAAAATAAAATTTAAGCCCATATTCAATACCAAATAGACGCGAGCTGTAGGCAAGGCCATTTTCGAGACTAATATTTGAGGCCGTTGAGCCTCGAAAACTTTCCAGACCTACTAGCGCGGCTATGTTGGAAGCGATTTAGCCTTAAATAGTTTTTTTAGGGTAAAATTAAGGCTATGCTTTTCCGGGACTATAGTTGAGGCTAGTTTCGAAGCCAAATTACAACTACCTCATTTATTGCTACCAACCGTAGTTATTGTGATGTAGGGTTACAATGAATTCGGCACAGCCTGAACCTCTCATTCCCTCCATACTTGCTCTATCTCACTCTCTCATTCTCAAATTTTTGCCATCCTGATCGATCTTGAACTTCTCATTTTCTCCCATTTCATCATTGATTAAAGCTTTTAGCAAGAGAGACTACACTTGGATTTTCCTTTTCAGCTTAAGTTGACATGCAACACATTCTTTTAAGTGCGTCCTATTTTATTCTTAACTAGCGTCCTTTGAACTTGGCCAAAAATTCCCCCTAAACACATGCTTTCTATGACAACTTAAGAAACAATCGCATCTCTGCAAAACTATACTTCCCCCTTTTTGCATCATCGAAAAGGAGAACAAGTCGAAAAGCATGGATGCACAAAGTCATAACTAGAGAAAGGAACGCTTAGACAAAATGAATCACAAATGTAATGAACTGCATGCATGAAGAGAGTACGATCATTACATAAAAGCACACATAAAATGGTCCAAAAGGGGACTGCGTCCCAAAGTCTTAAACACAAAACATAACAAAAGTTAAACTTTTTTAGGATTTTGAAGGGGAGGCGTGATCATTTGCGGAGACGCTTGCCGAGAGCCTTGAGATTTTGCTCCTGAAGGTAGTTGTTCTGCGCAAGGAACTTGTTGTTGCGTTCAAGAAGTTCTGTGTGTTGATGGAGAGTGTCGTGGACTTGTTGGATGAGATCGATCATCATACACTGATTCTCAATCATCATTCCAAGCAGATACTTCTGGGAATGCTTCTCAGCCTCGTGAGGGACGCTCATGCCATCCAGTTCTTCTTGATCAACTTCAGCATCGGCGTCCTCAACCGGCGTCCCAACTACTTGCAATTGTTCAGCCTCAGGATCACCTTCCACAGTCTTAGCAGCAGCAGTAGCAGCCTTGGCTCGGCGTTCAGCCTCTTTCTTTTCCTTGGCCAGTTGCCTCTTCACGGACGGAAGCGGCTCATCAAATCTCATCTTGCCGACCGGAGGAGCTGTTATCTGCCTAACGTCCCAATGAATTCCGAAAGACTTTTCTGTTTTGGGGACGTAGAGGCCTTGCTGCGTTAGAATCTGTTTGACCAAACCCGGGAAGGGAAGTGAGTGGCGTCCTCCTGTGCACTTGCCCATGTGCTCCAAGATGACCCGCGGCAAGTTGATGTGCTTGCGCTGTAAGAAGGCGTCCAATATGATGCTATCGGTGATCTGAACGATGGATTTCTTCTCCTGCCGGGGGACGACCATGCGCACTATGAAGTGATGCGCAAGGACGCCTGTCTTGGAAAGACAATGGGTAACCCGGTCCCTAGAAACTGGCTGTCTCCCGTTGAATATGTTGTTGAAGATCTTTTCCTGGGAGAAACGGCCAAAGTTCTTGTTGGGCAGATCATGAAGGTCATCCGGAGGAGAAGGACGCAAGCCGAGCATATTTCGGACGGTACCCTCAGCAATCGAGTACTCGTCCCCATCAATTTCGAACGTCCCTTGAGGCTTCCCTTTTACTTCTGATATTTCGAATTTGGAGTAAAAGCGGAGAACCTATTCGGGGTCCACCTCGGCAGCTTCAGCACCCAAGTGCGTCCAACCCTAGAACTCCAGTAGTTCCAAAAACTCTGTGCGTCCATTTTCCTCAAAGAACTGAGCAGTGAAGAGGAGCGGCGACAAAATCTTCTTGAGCCGTTTCTGCTTGGAGCCGTTGCTTATGATGACCTCGTCACCGGCGTCCTGTTCATCACCTTCTCCCTCCTCGTCCTCATGATCCTCATCCTGGTGAGGAGCATCTTCTTCGTCTGAGGCCTCGTCCCCTTGGTCATGGGACTCGGCCATTTCCTGATCCTCAACAGGGGACGCCTGTTCTGTAGGAGGCGCGTCCACAGCTGGAGTCCTTACCAAGGACTCGATGGGGACTTCGATGGAAGCCGTCCCCTGGACTTGAGCATTTTCCTCGACGGCCTGAGCTGGCGGAGGAGGAGGGGGAGTTAAGGCTCTGGGAGGAGAGGGAGTGGGAGTTCTTATCTTTGCTTTGGTGGGGGCGGAGGAGGAGCTAGGCGGAGCCATTGATAGGGGCTTTACCTTGAGCGAGCAGGGGGAGGAGGCGGCTGTTTAGCAGGGGAGTCCTCTAGAGTGATGACCTTGGGTACAGCGTCCTTGGCCGGGACCTGTACTTGAGGAGCTTCCCTTTGGACCTTTGGCATAGGCTTTGTCAGGTCCGCCTCAATTTCCGCTTCTAGCGGATCCACAGCAGCCACAGAAGCAGGAGGTGCGTCCTCTACCCTTGGTGGAGGTGGAGGGAGTCGTGGGACTTCCTGCAGACTTTTCTGGATCGCCGTAACAATGCCGTCCTTTTCTGCTTGCAACTCGGAGAGGCGGATAGCTGCCATTTGCTCTTCAGTGACGCCCTCAAGTTGAGCGGACGGCTTGAGCCTTCTCTTTGGGGCGGGAGGCGGGGAGGAAGGAATAGGCTTTGGTTGAGAGGAGGAAGGGCCTTTAATTTGGAGCTGTTGTGAGGGAGGGGGAGAGGACGGGCGTTTTCTCTTCTGAGATGGGACGGAGCCCGCAGGAGCCACCAAAAACTCCATGATATTTGAGAGGAGTTTGGCGAGCTCATCGACCGTCCTTTTGAAAACTTCAGAGATGATCGCCGGTCCCATGAAAGGGGGGTTTTTATGGTTGGTTTCTTGAAGGCGTGGCTTGACATATGTCATCATGAAATAATGCATTAGTCATTGGATTTTTGGAGGGTAGTCTTGGATGGACGCCCTATGGCAAATATTGGCAAGGGTTTTAGGTTCCCTTTCAAGCCAGTCCTCAATGAGTGGGTCAAGGGGAGGACGGCGTGTAGGTTGGGCCGGGAGTCTAAAAACGGACCCCTTTGAAGGGTTGTCTGGCTCTGGCTCAGGATGAAATGGTTTCTCGAGAAACGAAAATCGTTTCTGAGAGGGTTTGGATTGAGATCGGGAAGATTGGGGTTTTGCATGAGGAGGTTGGGATTTTTGTGATTGAGGCGGGGTGGTGGAATGGCGGTGCTGGGAGGTTTGATGGTGGCGAGGAGGGTCTTGGCGGCCAACGGGTCGTCCTCGTGAATCCATTAAAGACCTACCTTTCACCGGAGTGATAGATCTCGCCGGGTTCTGGTTTTTCGCCGCCGCTGAAGACGGAGAGGGTTTTGAGGAGGTGGTGTTTCTTGTGTTGGCCATGGATGAAAGAGGGTTTTTATAGGCGAGAATTTGAGCTGGGAAGAGATGGTTTCGAGATCTGTTATGGAAGATTTGGGGGGATTTTGAGAGCGTTTTCCAGATTTGGGCAAACAACAAGGGAATCGAAAAGGTTTTTCAGGTTCCACAGGTGCGTATTTATAGGAAGAAGACGAAGTTGGACGGGCAGGGATAACAGGGTCTTTACGCTTGGCTTCCTCCACCCGCGTTCCAACACGTGGCTTTCTTCTTTGCTAAGGAACACAGCTGTTGAGCACTATTTACACATATCCCGAGATCTTCGCCCGAAATCCCCGCGGCGGTTCACCTTCCCATTTTCAAATTTCAAACTTTTCACAACTGCAAAGGACTCTGTCTCGGCGTCCTTTCAACACACAACACTGTTCTTCTCTGAGCTGAACTACGGCGTCCCAAACACTGATCACAACCTCTGATTCTTATAACTCTGACCCAACGTCCTTCAGACTTTGACAAGCGTCCCTTTGATCACTTAGAACCATTTTTGAAAATCAAGCAAGTACGTCCCGTAAAGATAAAACAAAGAACGCTCATAGGACGCGTTTGCAAGATTCTCGGCTTTGGTAAGCTTAGAGTTCCCATCATTTCGGCTTGTAATGAGGGTAGGGTGATCAGGGATACTCTTGAGATGAAAAGCGAAATGAATATCATTCAAAACACAAGCAAAACAAATGTCTTAGACTAGCATCCTTTAATGATGACTTTAAATGCATGACACACTTTAAAACAAGTTCTCAACAAAACATAGCCAATCATGGAGGGCATAATAGAACGGGACTTGATCATTTAAAAGTTATCATCCCTAGAAGCAACCGGAGGTGCACGTAGGGACGTCTATCAAGTGCTTTTGTGAAAATATCGGTCACTTGATCCTCAGTCCTAACATGATCCACTCTAATTAATCCAAGTTCAACATTGTCACGAAGGAAATGATGTCTTATATGAATATGCTTTGTTCTAGAATGATGAACAGGATTTTTGGCAATACTTATAGCACTGGTGTTATCACACAAGATAGGGACTGTGTTGAGGAACGTACCATAGTCTTCAAGTTGGTACTTGATCCAAAGGACTTGTGAGCAGCACGAAGCAGCAGCAACGTACTCAGCTTCCGCGGTTGAGAGGGTCACGGAGTTTTGCTTTTTGGATCCCCAAGTCACAAGGCAAGAGCCCAGGAATTGAGCCATTCCTGAGGTGCTCTTCCTATCCACCACATGGCCAGCGTAATCTGCGTCAGAGTACGCCACCAGGTTTAGGGACGTCCTCCTGGGATACCATAGACATAGGTCATCCCGTCCCTTGAGATATCTGAAGATTCTTTTGACCTCTTGCATGTGGGACTCCTTTGGATTTCTTGGA
Organism: Polygonum maritimum; assembly: GCA_963924305.1. Classification (NCBI taxonomy): domain Eukaryota; kingdom Viridiplantae; phylum Streptophyta; class Magnoliopsida; order Caryophyllales; family Polygonaceae; genus Polygonum; species Polygonum maritimum. The sequence goes on from OZ002729.1 coordinate 19,183,490, forward strand.
AGCGGGCGCACAAACATACAGCGAACATGATGTCGGGACGACTTGCTGTTAGGTATAGCAAGGACCCTATCATTCCTCTGTAGAACTTTTGATCTACACTCTTGCCTTCTTCATCAGCATAAAGACGAGTGTTGGGGGAGATGGGAGTATCAATGGACTTTGACGAGTTCATCCCATACTTCTCGAGCATTTCACGAATGTATTTCTGTTGGTGAATGCGCATCCCATCCTTGAGCTGAGTGATTTGAAGTCCTAAGAAGAAGTTGAGTTCTCCTATGAGGGACATCTCAAACTCACTACTCATCAAGTTCTTGAATTCCTCTACAAGTTTCATGTTAGTGCTTCCAAATACTATGTCATCGACATAGACTTGGACAATCAAAACATCTTTAAGGACTTTCTTTAAGAACAGAGTTTTGTCAATGTTACCTCGTGTATACCCATTGGACAACAGAAAGGACGCAAACCTATCGTACCAGGCACGAGGGGCTTGCTTGAGTCCATAGAGTGCTTTGTCCAAGAAGTACACATGATCAGGATGATCAGCGTCCTCAAAGCCTGGAGGTTGGGCGACATACACTTCTTCCTTGAGCTTGCCGTTGAGGAAGGCTGTCTTGACGTCCATTTGAAAAAGCTTGAACCCTTTGTGAGCGGCATAGGCGATGAGGAGGCGAATGGCTTCAATTCTGGCGACAGGAGCGAAGGTCTCATCATAGTCGATTCCTTCCTCTTGCATATAGCCTTGAGCCACAAGCCTTGCTTTGTTTCTTGAAACGCGACCACTCTCATCAAGCTTGTTCCTATAGACCCACCTCGTCCCTATTATGTTTTTGTTTCTTGGACGAGGGACGAGGGTCCAAACCTTGTTTCTCTCAAATTGATTAAGTTCTTCTTGCATGGCTTGGATCCAATCAGCGTCCTGAAGTGCCTCCTTTATGTTCTTAGGTTCAATTAAGGACACAAAGGCGTTGAATGCACAGAACGCTATGTTGGCATTATGGGACTGATTCATAGCTGATCTTGTTTGGACTCCTTTTGAGATGTCTGAGATGATTTGATCTGTTGAATGAAGTCTTGAAAGGTTGGATCCCCTATGAGTAGCGTCCCTTGCAGGAGTACACCTAGGATCCGTCCAATCAGACTCATCGGAGTCAAAGCCATTGTCTTCATTGAAAGGCTCAGTGCATTCCCCCTCAGATTGAGCGTCCACACTTTGACGTTGCTCGCCTTGTAAACTTGATTCAGCCATATCTTGTTGAACTGGAGATTCACTTTGAGAAGGAACTTCCTAAACAACACTAGGAACATCCACTGAGACTTCTTCAGGATTTGGAGTAGCGTCCTTAGGAACATAGTATTTTCCAAAGGACCCAACATCAACTTTGTCGTCAGAGTCGTCCTACTGTTGAGAAGAAGAGCGTTCTATCCTACTTGATTTTTCTTTATGAGAGGAACTCTCTTTGAACACAACATGAATGCTCTCCTCAAGCTTTAGAGTCCTTTTGTTGAAAACTCTATATGCTTTGCTGGTGAGGGAGTACCCAAGGAAAATGGCTTCGTCACTCCTTGCATCAAACTTTCCAAGTCTTTCTTTATCATTGTTGTGAACAAAGTACTTGCATCCAAAGACTTTGAGATAGTCAATGCGAGGCTTCCTTCCATTCAACAACTCATAGGACGTCCTCTTCAGCAAAGGACGGATCATGGCACGATTGATAATGTAGCAAGCTGTAGCAATAGCTTCCGCCCAGAAGTACTTGGGGACGCTATTAGCTAAGATCATAGTCCTTGCCATATCCTCCAGCGTCCTATTCTTTCTTTCCACAACGCCATTTTGTTGAGGAGTCCTTGGAGCTGAGAAGTTGTGCGAGACTCCATGTTGATCACAGTAGGCCAGGAACTCTGAGTTCTGAAACTCCGTCCCGTGGTCTGATCTTATGGCTTTGAGAGGCGTCTCAAGGGCAACTTCCACTTGTTTGATGAAGACTTTGAATGCGTTGAAGCAATCTGTTTTTGAAGCTAAGAAAAGAACCCAGGTGAATCGAGAAAAATCATCTACAAGAACGTAAATGTACCTCTTTCCACCATAGCTCAACGTCTTCATTGGTCCTCAAAGATCCATATGGAGAAGTTCCTAAGGCTTCTTTGTACTGACATCGTTCTTGGATTTGAAGGACGTTCTTGTTTGCTTCCCTTTGATACAGGCTTCACACTGTTCAATCTTCTCAAGATCAATTTGGGGAAGACCTTTCACAAGTTTTCTTTGATGTAGCTTAAGGATTGTGCTTGGTCCAACATGGCCAAGTCGGCGATGCCAAACGTTAGCGTCCTCCTTTGAAACAGATAGGCACAACTCAGATTTAGGCTTGAACTCCTGGTTGAAGATGTAGACATTGTTCTTTCGGACTCCTTTGAGAACAACTTTGTTTGATTTCTTGTTGATAAGGAGGCACTCCTTTGAGTCAAATGTGACTAGGTTTTCACCTTGATCACACATTTGAGAGACGCTTAGGAGGTTGAAGCCAAGTCCTTCAACAAGGCTAACGTTTGTTGCTTTGATGGACGGATTGAGAATGGCAGTTCCCGTCCCTTTGATCTTTCCCTTGCCCTTGTTGCCAAACGAGACAGTTCCTCCCGTGGCACTACTTTGGATAGAAGTGAGATGGATCTGGCTTCCTGTCATATGATTTGAGGCGCCACTATCAATGATCCATGGGCGTCCCCTCACTTCCACCTGCCAAAACAAAGTTAGTGTTTGGCGACCCAGGTAAGGTGTTCCTTACCTGGTTCGTTACAGAAATAGAACTCTGGTTCTGGCATGTAGTCATTTATATTCACATCATTTGAAATGGCATGCTTTCGGAAAGAATTCTTAGAACGTCTAGGACGCCTAGGGTTAGCCTTAGGGACGGACTTATCATTTTCAATGTTAGTCCTAGCAGCTTTTCCACTTTCAATGTCTTCCTTCAGTTTTAAACATTCATATTTAAAGTGATCTCCTTGTCCACAATACCAACACGTCCTATAGTAAGTACCAAGGTAGTACTTCTTGTTGGGACGTTGGATTTTGTTCTCTTTCATCTTTTGAGGGTTACAGACTTTGGAACCTTCCCCCTTAGCAATTTTCTTATAGATCCTATGACTGGTGGAGTTAGTGTAGTAGTCCTCTTGACCTTTCTCTCCACTTTCTAAGACTCTAATTCTTTCAAGAAGATTCTTGGTCTTTTCCCTTTCCAATTCAAGTTCTGAAGTTTTGCTTGCCTCAAAGTCGCTAGGGAGGGAGTTCCTAGTGTCAGACTCATAGCCTAGTCCTCTCTTGGCTGGGACAAACACCATTGTTTGAACTTCCTCAATGGCTGGGTTCTTTCCTAACACTTTCACCTCTTCCCTAAGCTTAGCGTTCTCTAGTTTAAGACACATCACTTCAGTTTTCAAGGATTTGATTTCGACACATGAGGACTCTAGTTGTAATGACACTGTAGCACAATTCTCACATTCAACTAGAATATTTTCATTTTCAAGTTCAAGTTCATCCATTCTATGTTGCATGACTACGCTTTCTTCCATGATTCTATTAATGAGTTTAATAAGCTTGGATTTAGAACACTTCTCTAAGGAATTCATCATGGATTCACGAGTTCCCTCTTGTTCCTTTTCAGAGGCATCCTCTTCAACAACTGGGGCGTCCTCCACAGCCATGTACGCCACTTGTATATCATCTGAGGCGTCCTCGATAGCTATGTACGCCGCCGGTCCTTCAGGTTCTTCATCATCAGAACTCACATTATCCCATGCGGCTTCACACGCTCCCAAGAGGGCCTTCATCTTCATTTCTTTTGAGTTCAGTCCCGTAGTACACTTTTTGGCAAAGTGTCCTTTCTTGTTACACTTGTAACAAGTAAGTTCCTTCATTTCTGCCTCTGTATACTTGGGACTCTCCTTTTTGTAGGGCATCTTGTGTTTCCTGAATTCTTTGGTCCTTTTACCCCATAAGTGAACAGCCTTGTGTAGAAGGGAAAGATCTTCCTCTTCTTCAAGCTGTTCCTTAGTCTTGCTTTCCTTTTCTCTTAAAGCTTGAGCGCGCATTTTGTCACGATTCTCATTTTTGTTTGCTTCCACCATTAAAGCAAGTTCTCTTTGGTGACGCAGATACTCAGCGTACTCTGGTGCTGCTGTCATCAAGGCGAGATCTGTCTGAGGGTTCCTAGCCAACTCAGCCATATCGGCGTCCCTTCTTGCTTCATAACCTCTCAGCTTCCCGTAGATCTCTTCCATATCCAGAGTCTTGTTAGCTGTATTCTCCTTGAACGTAGTCCTATCAAAATTCCATTTCTCTGTAAGTCCATCAATGACCACTTGAACTTTGTTCCTCATTGAGATTTCAGCTTCTAGGATGCCCAAATTTCGCATCTTGGTGACAAGTGCTTCAAAACGGTATGAGTAGTCCTTGACCGTTTCATTGGGCAACATTCTGAAGGCATAGAACTCTCTTTTGATTTCAAGTTGAACGTCCTCCTTCATCTCTGCCGTACCCACATGGTACTTCTCGAGAGCTTCCCACTGTAGTTTGGCTGTAGCCAAATTACTAACTCGGGTGGCGTCCCTCTCGCAAAGGGACGCTTGAAGGAAACATATTGCCTTAGCATTTGTTTCAAAGAGCTTGAATTCATCGGGACCCCACTCATCCTCTTTATCTTTCTTGTCAGCAAGAACGGTAAGGTCACCTTTCATAATCACTCTCCAGCATTGATAGTTCTGACTTCTGCAAAAGTTTTCAAAACGGATCTTCCAGCGGTTGAAGTTGCCGTCCGTCAGGCGTGGAGGCTTCACAAAGGAGATTCCAATAGGTTCCATGTCCATCTTGTACCTGGAACTCAACAAAATCTAGAGCGCCCGCTCTGATACCAATTGTTGGATCGTAAGTCGTTAGAATGAGCGTCCTTAACTGGGTTAAGGGCGTCCTTAAGTGCAGCGGAAAATAGACTTAGCAGGAAACAAGATAAGAGAATAGACACGAGTATTTATAGAGGAACCCCACTAAGACCAACTAGTCTTATGGGTAAACCTCTACCTCCGTTGGAGGATTTTCAAAAGCCGTCCCTTATCTTATAAGAGTGAGTCCTTACAACTTAGGCGAGTCGTTACACTTCTCTGAGCTAAGCGTCCGTCCTTAGCCTCACTAGTAATACTCCTTTCTACCTAACAAGTAATCTAACACTCTTAGCTATAAGGAAGCTATCACTCACGTCTCTCACGGTTCGTTGTGAGAGACAAACAATAACTCTAACTGTTTTGTGGTTTGATTTGGATTTGATTTGGTTGGACTTTCTTTCTCTTGCTTCAAGCTCACTTGACCTCCTTGTTCTTCGTTATTGAACTTGAATGCTTCGGGAGAGCTTGAGAGAAAGTCTTCAAAGTCCACACCGCTATGCATACCCCTTGGAGGGTATTTATAGCGGAAGTGGTTCTTGTCCTCTAGCGTCCTCTGAGACTTGGTCGGATAATTGATCTTCCATCAACGGTGCGATGAGCTCCTTGAGGAAGTCAACTCTGTTGACGCTTGGGAAGCCTCCGCGTGGGTAGGGGACCATCGCTGGGAAATCGACATCTTTGGAGTTGTCTACACGTGCCCAGACAAGGGAAGCTTTCTTCTGAGGACTACGGCCGAACGTGATAAAATCATGTTGGGGCGGCCTTGATTTGAATTTGAACCTCGTCCGTATTTTGGCGCGCGTCCCTTCTTTGATGAGGACGCCGTCCTATCTGCGCAGGAACTTCGCCAATTACGTTCAGCTTTGGAGGTTCTGATGACGTGCGTCCCTACAGCTTAGGGACTGCCGTTTGCTTGTTGTCCTTTTCGTTCATGTGCGTCCTTTGGACTTACCTGAGATCAACACTTGGACAACTTATCAAATACCTTTGAGTTTGTCATTATCAAAACAAGGGACGATCATTATTGGTTTAGATATTAATGACTGGCGTCCTTAATATCGTCCCAACAACTGGTCACTTCGGTCCGAGGTTGGATCGAGGAGAATTTGACCGAGACCGACACAGACAACGTTGGGCCCGATGTACTGGGTAACTCGATTAGGCAAAAATAGTAGATCGGTCTTGGGTTTTTGGGTTCCTTTCCTAACTAGACTTGGATGATTCCACCCCAATTCAGCCAATAAGTGATGATCCTCGTGAGATCGAGGTTGTTCGCCTCCGATCCCTCCACTCTACACATCGACCATGGGAGGCTTTCACTCTCCCTTCGATGCTAGGTCAAGTGTTGGGTTTGAGACCACTTTTGCTAACTCTTACCAATAACAAGCCCTAGATCCCTTGTTTTCACTAAAGGATTGAAGCTCATGTAGAGAGGATTCCTAGATCAAGCACTCAAGGCTATGGAATTGGGGGTTCACACCCAATCCTAACTAGGGGTTTCCCCCATAGCCCAAGACTATGGAATCTACTCCATGAAGTAAGAGTAAAAAGCAATCAAAAGACAAAACAAGCAAATCTCAATCATCAAACTCAAATTGCATTCAAATCCAAAAGGGTTCATAAGATCCAAGTCTCAAATCTACTAAACAAAAGCTAAACAAGTTCAAACTCACTCACTCTCTCTAGCTCTCCACCGATTTCCTCTTCTCTTCTCCTCCTTCCTTCTCCTCCTTGCTCTCCAAGTCTTCCTTGAGCCTTTGAGAGTGATTAGATGTGGATTGTTGTTTTTTTGTTGCTCCTCTAAGCTCCCTCTAATTATCCTTCTCTCTTGATTGGGGACCAAGGAATTCCAAATTAGAAGAGGGGTAAAAGTGGAAGATCACCATAATGTGCCTTGGAGCCCAATCCTCTTTTAGCCGCCTCGGACCGGCACGCATAGACCTCGGGCCCGACGTTGGGAACATCGGTCCGAGCCTCTGAAATGCTTAACTCGGACCCGACTCCTTGGTACATCGATCTAGGGCCTCGATCCTCTTCTTTCCTTGGTTTTCCTTAAGCTCCTCTTTGTTCCTTGCATGGCTCTTCCGCTCCTTAGCTCCTTAGATTTGCTTCCTCCTTAGAAACTCTTCCAAAACTTCCTCAAATGTGTCATTTTACCTACAAAACACATCAAACTCGCATAGTCTCCGAATCTCATAGAAAATCGGGAACTAAGCTAAAAAAGGACAAAACTAACAAAGAAAGGAACAAAAGACACATATTTACAAAGGAAATTAACTACTAAAACACCACCAAAATGAGAGACATCAGATACTCTTGCGGACGCCCCTCAAATTGATCCCTCTTGATGAGAGAGATGAATTGAGTTTTGATCTCAAAGTTCTTGGAAACCTCCGGTAAAACAATGGCCGGCTCGGGCACCTTCAACTCCGGATGCATGTATTGGCGTGCATTCCGGGGTTGAGCATTAAGTTGAGCCTCTAGCCTCTATCTTTGCTCACGCTCTCTCCTTGCCTCGACGTCTCGGTTTTCAATCTCAAGTTGCATCCTAGCCATGTCGGCCCTCATTCTAGCAACCTCATCATCATGTTGTGCTTGGTTCTCCATTCTCTTCTTCTTTCGAGCTTCTTTGATTATGCTCTCCGGATAACTCACAAATTCGAACTCAAGTGTTCCTCGGGCGGAACGAGCTCGCATACACCTATAAGCAAAGACACAAACAAAACCAAATCAAAACAAACAAGGGGTTTGGGCTAATCCGTCACCCAAATCACTACAAAATCAAAAGACTCAAAGACTTGGTACGGATCTGAGGGTCCGGATCGGAGGGTCCAAATTCTGATCGGTCCGGATCGGAGGGTCTCAAAATTCAATTTATAACCGAACCTAGTTGTAGCACAAGGTAGGGTGTCGAACACTCGGGAGTTCGTGCGATGAGTGCACCAAAAGACTTGCAAAAGGGAAAGAAAAGCTAAAAACAAGGAAAATCAAGAGAAACCACTCGGGACCGACATGGTCACTTCGGGCCCGAGGTGGATCGACGTTGGAGAAGCCGGGACCGACACTAATCAAAGTCGGGCCCGATGTCTGGGGATGTCGAACTCGCAAAAATGGAGAGATAGGTCTTGGGTTTTTGGGTTTCACCTCTAATAGATGTGGGTAATTCCACCCCAATTCAGCCAATAAGAGATCGAGGTTGTCCGCCTCGGTCCCGCCACTTCTACACATTGACCCTAGGGAAATTGACCTCCCTTTCGATGCAAGTTCAAGTGATGGGCAATCGATTACTTCCGTTCACTCTTGCCAATCACAAGCCCTTGATCCCTTGCTTCCACAAGATATTGTAGCTCTATGTAGAGTGGGTTCCTAGATTAAGCACTTAAGGCTATGGAATTGGGGGTTCAAACCCAAACCTAGCTAAAGGTTTCCCCCATAGCCCAAGACCAATGGAATCTACTCCATAAGGCTAGAGTAACAAGCAATCAAATCACAAAGCAAACAAGTCTCAATCATCCAAATCAAAGCAAAGCCAAATTTCATTCAAAGCAAAGGAAATCCACAAACTCTAATCCAAATCCACAAATTGCAAATCAAAACAAGTTCAAACTCACAATTCTTCCCTAGATCTAACCTTCCTCCACCGATTTTCTCTCCCTTCTCCCTTCTTCTCCTTCTCCTTGCTCTCCAAGTCTTCCTTGAGCCTTTGAGAGTGATTAGTTGTGTGTAATGATGGATAATTGTTGTCTAATCTTCTCCTCCTTTTAATTAGAAGTTAAGAATGACCAAAATGGAAGAGGGGCAAAAGTGGTAGATCACATTTGTGTGCCTTGGTGCCCAACCTACACTTCCGCCGATTTGGACCGACACGCGTGTACCTCGGGCCCGATGTGCTGGCACCTCGGTCCGACGTCCTGGAGTCGATCTCGGGCCCGACTTAGTTGGGCACCTCGATCCTAGCCTCGGTCCACTCGTCTTCTTGGGCTTTCTTGAGCTTCTCTTCATTGATTGTTCGGCTCTTCCGCTCCTTTATGCTCGTGCCTTGCTCCTCCTTGGGGACTCCTTCCAAAACCTCCTCTAATCATGCCAAATCACCTACAAAATGCACCAAATTCGCATAGTCTCCGAATCTCATAGAAAGTCGGAATCTAAGCTAAAAAGGAACAAAACTCACAAGAAAAGGAACAAAAGACACATATTTACATGGGAAATTAACCTATAAAATACCACCAATTTGAGAGACATCAGCTCTCCATAACTAAACTAAACTAAAGAATTAAATTGAGAGAATTGGTGATGAGAAAGAAGATAGAAGATACCTAAAACCTAAGGAGACTCCTCCTTATATAGACTTAGGGAACATGCTCCCCTAATCTAATTAGGAAAGGAGAAAAGATTGAAAAGGAAAGAGGAAAGATAAGAAGAAGAAAAGAAGATAGATCTTCGGCCCGTATCGGATCCGGCATCACCGCGGTCGCGTCGTCTCCACCGCGCCCGCGTTTTCATGACAGAAAAGAACTACGTCTCTGGGCAACCACCGTGGTCACGTCGGACAATCCGCGGTCGCGGAATCGGGACTGAATCCCTGGCGCCATATCAAAGGCTGTTTTGACCACCTTCCGCTTGGAATCTGACTTTGGTGTAAAAAGATGAATAGACGCTCTTCGAGTTAGCTTTCCATGGCACCAGAATTTGCTCAATCGGACCTCTGTAGCTCCAGATATAGCCTTCGCAAGAAAGTGGTGTCGCGCAGACAGCTCAAAACGCCTTAAAAACCATTGAAACTTGAATCCTTGTGTCTTCGGCCTAGATATTACAATTACGCACAAACTCTAACCTAAACACACTCAATATAGCCCTAAAATACAAGAGTTACACCATACAAAATAGGCCGAATCAATATATAAACAAAGTACTTTATTTAAATAATATTTTAGGGACTAATTCCCCAAAACCAATCCTACCAGCACAACATTCAATCCAACAAGAGTTGAATAGAGGCAAGCCACGAATGTGAAGAAATTTTGTAGGGAGAAGGAATGTCAAGGCCCAATAGAATAACTTGGAAGCCATGAAATTACTTATGGAACAAGACATTCGAACTTCGATTTTGATCCTTAGAAAAAAATAGAAACGGAATATTACAATTATGGGTGGGGTTCAAGTGAGAATGACTCTCTGAGAAAAAATAAGAACACACCTCAACCACATGTTACTAGTTGACTCGCGCGGCATGAGCCGCACAAAACAAAACTTAATATTTCTTACCTTCGTAGTGTAAGTTTCGAGACATGACTGTGTAGTCCCATGCAATATGAGTGTGTATACATTTTCAGTAATCATACACCACGTTACATGTGAAAAAAGTTATATATAAGTACAAATGCACAATCATCTTATGTGAAAAGACACAATCATCTTATATGAAAAAGACACAATCATTTATCAATCACACACTTATATGGAAAAACATCGTACACATATGAGATATAGAGCATACAAAGTCACATAATTTGAAATGGCACAATCATGTCAAGGGAAAAGACACAGTCATCTTTCATATAAAAAACACATTCATTTGTCAATTACACACTTATATGGAAAAAATCACACGTAATGAGAAATTGTGCATGTACAGTCATGTTACTTGAAAATGCACAGTCATGTTACATGAAAAAGACACAGTCATTTGTCAATTACACACTACTATAAAAAAACCCACACACAATAAGTTATAGAGCATGCACAATCATGTTATTTGAATCGACGCAGTCATGTTAAGGGAAAATATACAGTCATCTTATATGAAAAGGCATCGTAATTTGCCAATTACACACTTGTATGAAAATAATTCACACACAATGCGATATATAGCATGCACAGTCATGTTAAGGGAAAGTACACAGTCATTTTATATGAAATAGGAACAGTCATTTCTCAATTACACACTTGTATGAAAAGAACCTAACACACAATCAGATATAGAGCATACACAGTCATGTTATTTAAAAATGCATAGTGATGTTAAATAAAAAAATACAGTCATATTATATGAAAGAGGCATAGTCGTTTGCCAATTACACACTTGTATGAAAACAATCACACATAATGAGATATAGAGCATGCATAATCATGTTACTTGAAAATGCACAATCATGTTTAGGGAAAATACATAGTCATCTTATATGAAAAAGGCATAGTCATTTGTCAATTACACACTTGAATGAAAAAACTCACACACAATGAGATATAGAGCATGCACGATCATGTTATTTGAAATGGCACAACCATGTTAAGGAAAAATACACAGTCATCTTATATGAAAAATGCACAATCATTTGTCAATTACACATTTGAATGCAAAAAGCTCATACACAATGAGATGTAGAACATGCACAGTCATGTTATTTGAAATGGCACAATCATGTTAAGGGAAAATACACAGTTATGTTATATGAAAAGACATAGTCATTTGTCAATTACACACTTCTATGAAAAACAAATCACACACAATGAGATATAGAGCATGCACGGTTATGTTAACTGAAAATGCACAATCACGTTAAGGGAAAATACACAGTCATCTTACATGAAAAAAGCATAGTCATTTATCCATTACACACTTGAATGAAAAAACACTCACACACGTACAATGAGATATAGAGCATGCACAATCATGTTATTTGAATCGACACAGTCATGTTAAGGGAAAATATACAGTCATCTTATATGAAAAAGGCATAGTATAATTTGCCAATTACAAACTTGTATGAAAATAATTCACACACAATGAGATATATAGCATGCACAGTCATGTTAAGGGAAAGTACACAGTCATCTTATATGATGTAGGAACAGTCATTTGTCAATTAAACACTTGTATGAAAAAAAACCTCACACACAATCAGATATAGAGCATACACAATCATGTTATTTAAAAATGCACAGTCATGTTAAGCATAGGCGTTTATCAATTACACACTTGTATGAAAACAATCACACATAATGAGATATAGAGCATGCATAATCATGTTACTTGAAAATGCACAGTCATGTTTAGGGAAAATACATAGTCATCTTATATGAAAAGGCATAGTCATTTGTCAATTACACACTTGAGTAAAAAAACTCACACACAATGAGATATAGAGCATGCACAGTCATGTTATTTCACTGCTAGAATGTAGTTGAATAGCTACGAACGCATGGCCTCAAAAATAATTGGGGTTAAATTCGAGGCTACCGAGATCGAAACTAGCCTCAAAACTTTCTTTGGAGGCTAAATGAGCTCAAATATGTTTTGAAACTATGTTTTAGGGCTAAATAGTCTCGAAAATAAAATTTAAGCCCATATTCAATACGAAATAGACGCGAGCTGTAGGCAAGGCCATTTTCGAGACTAATATTTGAGGCCGTTGAGCCTCGAAAACTTTCCAGACCTACTAGCGCGGCTATGTTGGAGGCAATTTAGCCTTAAATAGTTTTTTGAGGGTAAAATTAAGGCTATGCTTTTCCGGGACTATAGGTGAGGCTAGTTTCGAAGCCAAATTACAACTACCTCATTTATTGCTGCCAATCGTAGTTATTGTGATGTAAGGTTACAATGAATTCGGCACAGCCTGAACCTCTCATTCCCTCCATACTTGCTCTATCTCACTCTCTCATTCTCAAATTTTTGCCATCCTGATCGATCTTGAACTTCTCATTTTCTCCCATTTCATCATTGATTAAAGTTTATAATTTAAATGATTGTATCTATATTTATGCAAATTAAATTTAATTGTGTGGTTGAATACTTTGGATGGGTTAAGCTTCATGTGTATATATATATATATATCAATGTGCTAAATGTACATTTCATGTGTAGTCAAAGAAAATGTTATTTACAAATGGTTATATTATAAAAAATCCGGCCACTAAGTAATCAATGGCGCAAAAAAAATCAAATAACCTTGAAAAGATGAATTCTAGTCTAATTTTGTGGCTAATAGCTTCAAATTTGGCATCGAGTTCTTTATTTCGGGGCTATTTGAGCTACCAATCCGTGACATTAGATTGATTCTAAGGATAATCTTATGATTTAAGCTTAAGAGTAACATTCATCTCTTTATGACTAGACTCCATCAATTCTATTTTTTGTATGCTAGCTCTTTAGTGGCTTAAAAAAACTTGTATATGATTTTTGGATCAATAGACCATATATATGTGTTTACATATTCATGAGTGTCATACATAAAAACTATAATTGCTTCCTTTTCTTTAAATATAATGTAGTGTTATATTTATCACAGATCATATCAGTATGGATAATCGCAACTGGATGTATATTAGACATATGTCAGATGGTGGTGAATGGAATCAACAATTTCTTGATGGATTTGAAGGATTTATCTAGTTTGCGACTTCACAAGTGCATTTGATGGATGGTGAGAAAATAAGATGTCCTTGTGTGAAGTGTAAGAATGGGAAATTTTAAGATGTGGAAACCGTTCGAGTTCACCTATACTTGAAAGGTTTTGTTGAGAATTATTATCAGTGGATGGCACATGGAGAGACACCTTTGGTTCAACCATCGTCCGCTATGGAAGAATCATCTAGCTCAAACCTTAATAACTTGAACTTCTTTGGGATTGGGATGCATATATTTGATAACTTGAATCCTAGTCAAAGGATGGTTTTTGATGCAGCTGGACCTAGTTTTGTTCCACCTCATGATTGAAATGTTGGCACTTCAATGGATCCTTCTAATCGACAAAGTGGGTACACAGAAGAGGGGGGAATGATACAGCACATGAATAAGAGTTAAATCCACCAACAACGTCTTTTGGTGACAACAACGAGGACATCTCCTTGTTATCAGATCAGTTCTTTGAGGTGTTGAGAGCGGCAAATGAACCATTGTATTCTAGTTGTCCTGTGCCGTTAATATCAGCAGTGGGTAGATTTTTAAGGAATAAGACTGAGTACAATTTGTCACAAGTTGGGTATAATCAAATTATCCGTGATGTGCAAAGATTTCTACCACCAGACAACAAACTTCCTAGTAGTTCCTATGAGACAAAAAGGTTGATTCGAGATTTGGGATTGCCTGAGAAAACGATTCAAATGTGTCTAGCGGGTTGCATGCTATATTGGAAAAGTGATTGTTACCCCTTATAATCTACCACCTAGTATGTGCATGCAATCTCCGTACTTGTTCTTGGTCGCCATAATTCCAAGTCCAAAAAACCCGAAGAAGCTGATAGACATTTGCTTGTAACCTTTGATTGACGAATTGCTTGTGCAATGGAATGAAGGTGTCATAACGTATGATGCATATGGCAAGGAAAACTTCAAAATGCGTGCATCTCTTATTTGGACGTTGAATGACTTCCCGGCGTATTGGATGTTGTCTGGGTGGAGTACTGTTGGAAATTTTGCATGCCCTTATTGTATGGAGAGAACACAAGCCTTTCGACTAACACATGTGCGAAAGGCTTCATGGTTTGATTGCCACGGATGCTTATTGCCAGAAGACGATTCATTTAGGTTTGATCAGAAAAGTTTTTACAAAGGATGGATAGAGACTGAAGATCCTCCTTCCTATTTGTCTGGACATGAAATGTGGGAGCGCGTTCAAAATTTCCCAATTGCCATGGAATCACCAATGAAGAACCCTGAAGGTTATGGTGATACTCATAAGCTTACAAAACAAAGAATTTTTTGGAAGCTTCCTTATTGGCCGCATCTTCGCATTCGTCACAATCTTGATGTCATGCATATAGAAAAGAATGTTTTTGACAAACTGTTTAAACCATAATGGATGTGAAGGGGAAGACAAAGGACAACTTGAATTCAAGGAAGGACCTAAAGTTATATTGTTATCGACCAGAACTTCAAGTGAATGAAGATTACAAAGGGCCAAAACCAAAAGCAGTTTATGCATTAAGCAGAGGGAAACGAATAGAGTTGTTGAATTGGTTGAAGAGCTTGAAATACCCGGATGGATATGTTTCTAATATAGGTCGATGCGTTCATTTTCAAGAGGGAAGGTTAGTTGGGATGAAGAGTCATGATTGTCATGTGTTTATGCAAAGACTTGTACCCATAGCTTTTAAGGAGCTTCTTCCGACAGGAGTGTGGGGACCATTGACAGAGTTGAGTTTATTCTTCCAGTCCATATCTTCATCTAATTTGGATGAGCAACATATTCAAGTCTTAGAGCGTGATGCACCCCTTATATTGTGCTAATTGGAGAGGATATTTCCACCATCTTTCTTTGATTGTATGGAGCATCTCATTGTGCATTTACCATATGAGGCAAGATTAGCGGGCCCCGTACAGTACCGTTGGATGTATCCATTTGAAAGATTTTTATTCAGATTGAAGAGCAAAATGGTGAATCCAAAACATGTGGAGGCATCTATAGTTGAGGCATATTTGTTGGAAGAAATCACAACTTTTAGTATGCACCACCTCGATTTTGAAGATTCCGATAAGAGAAGGAGGTATGGTAGGAATGAGATTAATAGTTTTGATGCTACCTATCCTCAAATTTCTATCTTCAACCATCCGGGTCGTCCTAGTGGAAAAGCTAAGGTATTATGGATGGCGGATCAAAGAGATTTGCATGCATCACACACGTACATTTTAATCAATTGTCCAGAGGTTGATCCATATATCCAGTAAGTCGTTAAAAGTTATATAGATAAAAAATCCTTTTGTGTACATTTGTGTATTTGCAAAAGTTTTACTTCTTTTATAAAACTATTGTCAAACTTCTAACTATGTATTTGAACAAATACTTGCAGGAAATTTAAAGAATTAGTAGGAGCATATGATGACAGTGCTCTTGCTACAGTTGATGTCTCTCATTTTGGTGGTGTTTTAGTAGTTAATTTCATTTGTAAATATGTGTTTTTCATTCTCTTCTTTGTTAGTTTTGTTTCCTTTTTAGCTTAGTTCCCGGTTTTCTTCAAGAGTCGGAAACTATGCGAGTTTGTTTGTTTTTGTAGGTAAAATGGCAAGAATGAGGACAATTTAGAGTAGCTAATGAAGGAGCCAAGTCAAGGAGTACAAGAGCCAAGCTAAGAATGAAGTGGAACCAAAGGAAACCCAAGAAGAAGACAAGGATCGAGGCCCAGGACCGAGATACACCAAGTCGGGCCCGAGATCGAACACCCAGTGAATCGGACCGACGTTCCCAACGTCGGGCCCGAGGTCATCCCGTGTCGGTCCAAGTCGGCATAGGATTGGATTGTTCCCCAAGGCATATTTTTAGCAACTTTCCACATTTGCCCCTTTCTAAATTGAGATTCCTTGGTCCCCAATCCAAGGAGAAGGTTAAGAGAGGTGATTGGTGATCAATTGAAGTGTGAAGTGTGAGGGGAACGAGTGGGACACACACACCAAACCCAAATTCACTCTCAAAGGCTCAAGGAAGACTTGGAGAGCAAGGAGAAGAAGGGAGAAGGAAGAGAAGGAGAGATCGGTGGAGAAGAGAGGAGGAATTGTGAGTTTTGTACTTTGTTTTGCTTTGATCTAGTAGAATTGAACTTGGATTTTGTAGACACTTTGAATTTGAATGCAATTGGAGCTTGATTGGATGATGATGATTGAGTTTTGCTTGATTTCCCTTTTGATTATGCTTTTCTCTTACCATATGGAGTAGATTCCATAGTCTTGGGCTATGGGGGAATCCCCTAGCTAGATTTGGGTAGAAAACCCCAATTCCATAGCCTTGAGTGCTTGATTTGTGAATCCTCTCTACATTGAGCTTCAATTCTCTTGTGAAAGCAAGGGATCTAGAGCTTGTGTTTGGTAAGAGTAAGCGAAAGTGGTCTCGATCCCATCACAAGTCTCTAGCATCGAAGGTGAAGCGAAAGCTCCCTTGGGTCGAGGTGTAGATTGGAGGGATTTGAGGCGAACAACCTCGATCTCACTAGAATCAAACACTTATTGGTTGAATTGAGGTAGAATATCCAAGTCTAGTTGGGGGAGGAACCCAAAAACCCAAGACCGATCTACTAATTGTTCAAGACCGAGTTACCCAGAACCTCGGGCCCGACTTGTACCACGTCGGTCCCGACCAACTCGACCTCGATCCTACCTCGGACCGAAGTGACTTTGTGTCGGTCCGAGGAGATCTCTTTTGTTTTCCTTCGTTTTGTCTTTATTTTCTCCTCTTTTTAGTCTTTTCGGGTACTCTCGACGCACGAACTCCCGTGTGTTCGACACCCTACCTCTTTACTACAATTTGAGGTTCGGTTTTATAAATTTAAATTGTGAGACCCTCCGATCCCGGACCGATCAGAATTTTTGGCGCCGTTTCCGGGGAAGTTCTACTTGATCGAGGTACCCATCTTTGTTGAGTCTTTGCTTTTCGGTAATGATTTGGGTGAGGGACTAGCCCAAACCCCTTGTTTGTTTTGATTTGGTTTTTGTTTGTGTCTTTGGTTGTAGGTGCATGCGAGCTAGTTCCGTCCGAGGAACCCTTGAGCTCGATTTTGTGTGTGACCCGGAGAGTATTCTAAGGCAAGCCCGCAAGAAGAAGAGGATGGCGGACCAAGCCCGAGATGAGGAGTTCGAGAGGATGAGAGCCGACATGGCTCGAATGCAAATTGAGATGGCAAACCGAGATGCCGAGGCCCGTAGAGAGAGGGAGCAAAGGATAAGGTTGGAGGCCCAAATCAACACTCAACCCCGGAATGCTAGACAATACATGCATCCGGAGTTGAAGGTCCCGGAGCCGGCCATCGTCTTGCCGGAGGTGTCAAGGAATTTTGAGATAGAAACTCAATTTATCTCACTCATCAAGAGAGAGCAATTCCAAGGGAGGCCGAATGAGTGTCCGATCGAGCATGTGAAGCAATTCAAGGACCTTTGTGAGACCATTTCCACGGACGATGAGACGCTTGAGTATGTGCTACTCAAAGCCTTCAAGTGGTCTTTGGGAGGCAAGGCTTTGCATTGGTTGGAGAGTCAAGCACCTCGATCCATCACATCATGGAGGGCCCTAAATGAAGCATTCTTGATGAAATTCTTCCCGCCCACCAAGACGACGGAGCTTAGAAGGAAGATTGCTAGTTTCCAACAAGGAGCTCATGAGCCACTTTTCGAGGCGTGGGATAGGTTCAAAGAGATGTTGAGGGCGTGTCCGACACATGGCCAACAACCCTATGTCCTTCAAGACATCTTCTTCCAAGGGATCAACACCGCCACAAAGTATAAATTGAACCTCCATACCGATTGTGGGTTCATTGACATGCCGCCGGAGCAAGCATGGGAGTTGTTGGACAAACTCTCGGATTATGAGGCGATGTATGGTGCTAGCAATGTGAGCAAGGAAGCAAGAGTCCATGGAGACGGTCCGAAGAAGCTCTATGATCCCAAGAGTGAGGAGGTGGACAAAGATGTGAAGATCCAATTCTTGGAGGATGAATTCAACAAAATGAGGAGGAAGATGAGTTATGCCCAACAAACCACAAGAGCATGTGAAGAGTGTGGTTCCTTGAAGCATGGAGCACAAGAGTGCCCAAATGAGCGCCACGTTCGGTTGGCGGAACAAATTGAGGAGGCTCATTATGTCCAAAGAAATTTCGGAGGAAGATCCAATTTCAACAATGGAGGAAGGTGGAATCAAGGGCAAGCAAGTGGCTACAACAACAACTTCAACCAAAACGAGCCAAGGGCCCAACAACCACCATACCGACCTCCGGGGTTCTATGAGGAAACTCCACAATGGGAACAAGAGATGAGAGGCGAGTTCAAGGACTTGAAGAATCAATTCACCAACGTTGAGAGAAGAGTTGATGAAATGGGTGCCCAATTCAAGGAGTTTGGTGTGTGGAGAAGGCAAGTGGACAACCAATTTGTTCACATGGCGAATCAACTTCCAAGAGAGGAAGGGAGACTCCCGGGCCGACCCGAGGAGAATCCCCGTGCCCCACAACAACAAAATGAAGTTCGAGCCATAGGATTAAGGAGTGGACGGAGTTTGCCCGAGCCACAAGTTCCAACATCAAGAGAAGAAAGTCGGACCGAGCTTCCCAGTACCTCGGGCCCGACGTGCCCAGATGTCGATCCCATAGACGAAGGAAGTCCCCTGGAGTGGACCGAGGTTGAACCCAACTCGGGCCCGACTTGCCCTGAAGTCGGCCCGATGTGCCCAAAAGTTCTTTGCCCTGGGACCGATGTCCCTGAAGTCGGTCCCAAGGTGCTTCTAACGTCGGTCCAGGGTGAAGTTGTTGAGAAAGATCGATCCAAGGAGGTTGATCCAAGCAAGAAGCAAAGTGGCACTACTCTTCCATATCCTATGAAGAAGCCCAAGGAGATTGTTGAGGGCAAGTTCAAGCGGTTCTTGAAGCTTTTGCAAGGCTTGAACATCACCATCCCTTTCACCGATGCTCTAAGTGAGATGCCATCTTATGCCAAGTTCTTGAAGGAAATCTTGAGCAAGAAGAGATCAATTGTTGAGATGCAAGACGAGGTGAAGATATTGGAGCTACCTCAAAAGCTTGGTGATCCCGGAAGATTTGCCATCACCGTGGGTGTCGGACCGAGGAAGTTTCAAGCGTTGTGTGACCTTGGAGCAAGTACAAATGTTATACCATACACTATATGGAAGTCAACCGCCATGGGACTCATTGCTCCGGTTAACATGAGATTGACCATAGCCGACGGAACATCAATTGAGCCAATTGGAGTGGTGGAAGATTACCCATTGTGTATAGAGGGGCACTATGTACCTACGGACTTCGTTGTGGTTGACATGTTAGAAGTGCCGGGTGAGCCTATCATCTTGGGGAGACCATTCCTAGCTACGGTTGGAGCCGTCATAGATGTGAAGAAAGGTCACTTGTCCCTCGAATTTGGAGGAGTAGAGCTCAATTTCTCCTTCAAGTCAACTTCAAGGGAAGCATTGCATAGAGAAGCTAAGATGGTTCAATTTCTCCCAAATGGAGTGCAATGGGAGGCTATATCTAACAAGCCAAGCACAAGGAAGCTAGAGTTGAAAGCCATTCCACCGCCCTATGGAGTTGAAGTGAAGAATGAAGGGGTGATTGCTTATCAAGAAGAGGACGAGAAAGCAGAGAGTGGGATGACTTACTTGGAGGTGTTCAAAGCCGAAACGGAGGAAACCCAAGCACCACCGGAGCCTTCTCACGAGCTAAAGGAGCTTCCAAAGGACTTGAGGTATGCCTTCCTTGGCCCTAACTCTTCATTGCCCGTAATTGTGAACGCTAATTTGAATAATGAAGAAGAGTCTAAATTGTTAGCGGTCTTAAGAAAGCATAGGGGGGCCTTAGGGTATTCATTAGAGGAACTTAAGGGAATCTCACCATCAATTTGCATGCATAGGATCTACATGGAGGATAATCATAAACCCACTATTGAACCACAAAGAAGATTGAATCCTAATATGAAAGAAGTGGTTAAAAGTGAGATACTTAGGATGTTGGATGCGGGAATCATCTTCCCAATTTCGGATAGCAAATATGTGAGTCCCGTGCATGTAGTTCCTAAGAAGGGTGGATTGACCGTAGTGAAAAATGAGAAAGGAGAAATGATTCCTACAAGAACCACTACAAAATGGCGCATGTGCATTGATTACCTAAAGTTAAATAGTGGTACTCGTAAGGATCATTTCCCTCTTCCTTTTATTGACCAAGTCCTTGAAAGATTAGCACAACATGAATACTTTTGCTACCTTAATGGGTATAGTGGATTTTGGCAAATCCCTATTCACCCCGATGATCAAGAGAAGACGACTTTTACATGTCCCTATGGAACGTTCGCCTATAGACGCATGCCTTTTGGTTTGTGTAATGCCCCGGCAACGTTTCAAAGGTGCATGATGTCCATCTTCTCCGACATGGTAGAGGAAATAGTGGAAGTATTCATGGATGATTTTTCGGTCTATGGTTCCTCTTTTGATGCTTGCTTGGCTAATTTGGATAGAGTGTTGGCTAGATGTGAAGAGACTAACCTTGTGCTTAATTGGGAAAAATGTCATTTCATGGTTAAGGAAGGAATAGTCCTAGGACATCTCATTTCTAGTAGAGGAATAGAAGTTGATAGGGCCAAGGTTGAGATAATTGAAAAACTTCCCCCACCTACTTGTGTGCGTGATGTGAGGAGCTTTCTAGGTCATGCGGGTTTTTATAGACGCTTCATCAAAGATTTCTCTAAAATCTCAAAACCATTGTCTAACCTCTTGATGAAGGATGTTCCCTTCGAATTTTCCGAGGATTGCATGAGTGCATTTTGTAGGTTGAGAGATGCTTTAGTTTCGGCACCCATCATGGCGTCACCCGATTGGAATCTTCCTTTCGAAGTGATGTGTAATGCAAGTGATTTCGCCGTGGGAGCCGTTCTTGGGCAAAGAAAGGAGGGAAAGTTGCATGCCATCTACTATGCAAGTAAAACCTTGGATGAAACTCAATGTAAATACACAACTACAGAAAAGGAATTCCTAGCGGTGGTATTTGCATTTGAGAAATTCCGGTCATATCTTGTGGGGTCTAAGGTGGTGGTCTATACGGATCATGCGGCAATCAAGTACCTCATGAAGAAGAAAGATGCAAAACCAAGGCTTTTGAGATGGATGCTTCTTCTTCAAGAATTTGACCATGAGATCAAGGATAAAGTGGGTTCGGAGAATTTGGTGGCCAATCATCTATCTCGGTTACCCGTGGAGTACATGAAGGAGATGGGGGATGGTGTGGAAATAGATGACATGAGGGCGGATGAAGGCCTAATGAGTAGCAAGAAGGAACGAAGGGATGGATTGACCAAGCTAGAAAGTCGGGCCCGAAGTATGGAACATCGGACCGAGGTACCCAGTACCTCGGACCCGAGGTCTGCAACATCGGTCCCAGACGAGATTTGCACTTGTTCAACCCGATCGATGTCTACACATGTCGGGCTCAATACCTTCCAATGTCGGTCCATGAAATCAAGTAAGATCCTTCACTCGGTTTCCATTCCTTCTCATCCTAAATTGATTAAATCTTCATCTCCTACTTGTCTATTATCTATTGAATCCACAAAACGAAGGGTCGCTCCTTGGTTTGCGGATTTTGCTAACTTTGTTGTTGGGGGAGTAATCCCACCAAATTTGTCTTACTCGGCTAGGAAGAAATTCTTATATGATGCTAGGCAATATTATTGGGATGATCCGTACCTATACAAGGAGGGGAGCGATAGAATCTATAGACGGTGCATTCCAAGTGAGGAGGTTGAAAGTGTCATTCGCCATTATCATTCTTTGCCAACCGGAGGGCATGCTAAGAGTTCAAAAACCACGGCCAAGATTCTTCATTGTGGGTTCTATTGGCCAACCATGTTCAAGGATGTTCATGAGTATGTGAAGAGATGTGAGGAGTGCCAAAGAGAAGGGAATTTTTCAAGGAGAAATGAGACTCCGCAAACCGGAATTCTAGAGGTGGAGCTCTTTGATGTATGGGGGATCGACTTTATGGGACCTTTCCCAACGTCGGGCCCATACAAATACATTTTGGTGGCCGTTGATTATGTCTCTAAATGGGTGGAAGCCATCCCAACAAGGACCAATGATGCAAGAGTGGTGATGAAGTTCTTGAAGAGCAACATCTTTTCTAGATTCGGCGTGCCAAGAGTTCTCATTAGTGATGGTGGCCCTCATTTCATTGAAAGATGCTTCAAGAATGTGTTGATTAAGTATGGGGTGTCTCACCGGGTTGCTACCCCTTACCATCCTCAAACAAGTGGTCTAGTGGAAGTCTCAAATCGTCAAATCAAGGCCATTTTGGAGAAAACGGTGTCTAAATCAAGAAAAGATTGGTTATCCAAGCTTGATGATGCACTTTGGGCTTATAGAACCGCTTACAAGACACCCTTGGGGACTACACCTTTCAATCTAGTGTATGGCAAGGCATGCCATCTCCCGGTGGAATTGGAACACAAATCCAAGTGGGCTCTAAAGGAGATGAATTGGGATGTGAACTTGGCCGGAGAAAAGAGGTTCGGTTTTATAAATTTAAATTGTGAGACCCTCCGATCCCGGACCGATCAACAGTCTTTCTAGGATGGTTCAAAAATTATGTAAGTACTCACACATCCATGTGTCTTACGTAATATGTGTTAAATCAATGATTCATCTATGACGTATGAAGAAACTGAGCTTGAAACATTTGATCTATTGGTTTTAAATGAAGCTCGACACACTATTGATGATGATCTCATTCTAAGTCTAGCCGAGGGCCCAGGTAGAAAAGTCTTGTCATGGCCTGCTTATTACATTAACGGTTACAAGTATGAAAATGTGGAGGTTGGCAAAGACAAATTAACCATGAATAGCGGGGTGTGTGTAGAAGTTTCTGAACCTGGTAATGCCCAATCAGACTTCTTTGGAGTGATATAACAAATTTTAGAATTTGAGTTCACTGGTTTGCCATGCAAGAAGATTGTATTGTTCAAGTGTTTATGGTATGATCCATCAAATCTTGGAACAAAAGTCCATACACAATATCGTCTTCAAGAGGTGAATGTGAGGAGGCGGTTCAAAAACTATGAGGCCTATGTGTTTGCCCAACAATGCATCCAAGTTTATTATGCAGATTTTCCGAGGGCGAACCGTAGTCGAGCAAATTGGAAGGCCGTTTGCAAGACAAAGCCTCGTCGTAGAGTAGAGCAAAGATGGATTGAGAAGGAAGGTAATGATGAACCATTACAAGAAGATGAAAGCGATGCTGAGGGGAATAGATTTGAAGGGGCTTTAGTTGATGAGTTACCCGGAAGTTTAAACGATCTAAATTATACAAACGAAGGAGATTGTGAAATAGATGGCAGCGATGAGAACTTGGAACTCGGAAACGATGAAGAAGAAGACAATTTCAATGACGATGCTTGATGATTAAAGGACAACTCAGGTTTATTTTCATTTTACTTATCTTTTTAATATTTTAAGTATTTAAATATAAATAGGATTATTTTTGATCAAAAAATATAAATAGAATTATACATATTCAAACTCCACTGGACCATTTTAAAGAGTTTGCGCCAAATTAAAAGTATGTCGGCGTTAAGTATAAGTTCCACTGGCACCAATCGAATTTTAATTTCCCGGGCTTTAAAAAATTAACCTCAAAATTAGGATCAATTATTTTTTGAGGTTATTATTAATATATATTAGCAAACCCTAAATTTCATTCTTTCACTCCCTCCCTCTTTTTTGCCTGCCTCTTTTTTGCAGAACCCATGTCGATCCTCTCGTGCGAGACTTAGCCCTCGCCAGCCACATTCGTCGGACTCCTCCAGTGCCTGCTGTCCGTCTCCGCCGCCTGCCTGTTGTCCATCTCCGCGCGCCGCCTGCCTGCTCTCCATCCTCGTCGCTGCCTGCTCTCCATCAGTCGTCGACACCTGCTCTCAGCCGCCGCTTGCTCTGTGTCAGCCGCCGCCTGCTTGCCACTTCCCGCTTGTTGTTGTTCTCCGACGCCTCTCCCAAGTGTTCCTCTCTTATCTAATCAAACCTAGGATTCAATTTCCGTTTCCAATTCCTATTCTTTCAATTTTCTTTTCTGATTATACGATTTCTTTTTGTGTTTGTGAACCTAGGGTTTGTTTTCAAGAAACATAGAGTAAGATGGGGTTTGTTTTCTCCGACGCTCTCGATTCGCACTTAATCGTCTCTAGTAATCTCCTTCTCATCTCTGTTGGAGTTTGTCTAATCTGCTTAATACGCACTCGGTGTTGCTATAGCCGAAATTTGCACTCCTATTTAAGAAGAGTAATAGTAGATCCAGTGAGAAAGTTGTCTGTTTTTTTGTAATTATGGCCGTCCGCCATGAAACTTATTTCTTTCTACTAGAGTCATTAGTAGGTAAATACGTGGGAATTACCAGTTGAGGATTAGGTCTATGTTTTATCCTAAGGTGGAAAGGAAATTTATCATTGATTGTTATCCTGTGACTTGCTGGTTTTATCTATAGATTCAAGACTTTATCCAATTGGATATACTTCATCTATGAGTAATAATGACTCTTAATTCCATTATGCACCTTCTACTTGTAAATGCTGCTAAATTAGCTATTAGGCATTTTAAATATAGATCAATTACATGGATTCTTTCATTCCAGCTATGCCAATGGTTTGTTTTCAAGAAATCATTCTTTCTATGTCTGATTATACGAATATTGGTTTTCAAGTGAACCTAGAGTAAGTGAAATTAGCTAATGTTAAAGAAACATAGGGTTTGTTTCTTGACTTTCTGTGTTAACAACTAATTAAACAAACATAGGGTTTCTATCTTGAATTTCAGTGTTAACAACTAATTAAACAAACATATGGTTTCTTGTTCTTGTGAAACTTTGTCAGTGGGGGAAATTGGATTTAACTCTTATGATGCCAAGACAACAACAATTCTAATTTTGAAGATTATTAGGAGTTTTTGTCTCAACTCATTAGATATAGATTTTTTGTGTGTATGTCTTGTAGGACATTGAAAATGGTCAGACCTTCACGACCCACACGTCTGGTATTTTCCACTCCGACTCCTACAATTTCTGGCGCTCCATCGTCGAATGACCAGCGGCCCAATGAGGAAATAGAGGAAGAGGTTGAAGAGGTTGGGAATGACTCATCGCCAACTCCAACGCCAACTCCTTTGCATGGATCCTCTAGCTCGGGAGCTGCAGAACTTGGTGTTGGACAGAAAATATTTGTCGGTCTCTCTAGTGATGATGTGCGGTGAGTGATATATTTCATATAATATTGACTTTACTATAAAGCTTTTTGTTTTAATAATTTTTTTTTCTACTGTAGGTGTTTTGAGCCAATGCAGCCAGCATTTAGGAAAATGACAGAAGTCATTCAGAGCCACTAACATGGAAATTGGGCGACATTGACAAAAGTTCCTCGATCAACACAAGACTTGTGGTTTAGAGAATTTCAGGTGACTTTAAATTTATACACTTTCTACTCTTTTTTGTTGATGTTCAGCTTGCAATTTAAAGTTGTTGATTCACGCATGCAACTTCGGTGATCATGAGTAAATGTAGAATATGCACTTCGATTTTTACTTTTTCAGCTTTGCGTTCCTAGTGTTTAAATACTGTATTTTTTGTTACGATCTTAGTTCTGGATTTTTTTTTTTTTTTGCACAGAAGAAATCTTATTGGAATGTCTGTAATGCTCAGATGAAGAAAACATTCTTGCATCAAGCAGGCAACCACATCCGTTATGTCTTCAAAGGATGTCGTGCAAGGAAAGTGCAACCTCACTTCTTAGGTGAGGAACAATGGGCTGCAATTGAGAGGTTTATAAAAAATCCGACCCAAGTAAACAGAGACAATCTGTTCCCAACAAGCGAAATAGGTCTTGCCAAAAGGCAATTGATGCTGGAAAATTCCATGGGGGCTCTCGAAGCTTTAATAAATGGATTAAAAAAGTTGTAAGTGCACTTATTATTTTACCAATTGTTGTTTTGTGATTTCATTTTCTATTCATTATTTCAGTTACCTAAATAGTTACTTATTATTAAACCTGTAGGAAAAGGATACTGGTGTAAGGCCAACCATTTCAAGCATGGTACGAAAATTATGGTCAAAACGGGAAGGGACATGGGTTGGATCTTGTCCTGCATCATATGTGGTTAGTTTTAACATTTGATGAATCTTTTTTTTTTTTATCTTCAAGACAAGTCTGATTTGGGTTCTGATTATGGTCAAAATTTAATAAGACAATCTTTGATGAACCGTGGTTAAACCTTTGATGAATCTTTGTATTTTTCACTACATTGACTAGTATAATTTGTGTTCTTATTTGTTGACAATTTCTCTGATTGCTCAATATTAGTACTGAAAAATCAGTTCAGCCATTGACTAATATGTCATGCAAGATTTAATTTGATTTATATAATTTATTGTCAATTTCCGTAATTTGTGTTCTGATTTTTTTTCTCATTGTTCTGATTTGCTCTAGTGACACAATTTCTCTCTTTGTTCTGATTTTTTTGTTGAATTCTGTAATTGGTGTTCAATTTCTGCATTGTGTGTTCTGCTATTTTTCTCTTATTGTTCTGATTTGCTCGGATGACACAATTTCTCTCTTTGTTCTGATTTTTTGTTGATTCTGATTTTTTTAATATCACTGCACTTGTTGATTTTTTAATTGGTGGTCTGGAAAGAGTCTATTATGTTTTGATTTGTATTGACATTATTTAATTGTGTTTAAATAATACAACTAGTGAATACTGATTTGTTTTAAAATGTAAACTTACTCGTTCATATGATCTTATCACTTGCTTAGGAAAAGTTTGATGAATTAGTTGCCACTCAATTCGCCCCCCCCCCCCCCCCCCCCGCCCCCTAGTGTTGAAAATGGTGATGATCCATCTCCACCTCTCATGACTGAGGAAGAGGAGAAAGCATTATGGATCACATTATGTGGTGGACCGAAAAAACCACCGAGTTTTTGCTATGGGGGAGGAGGGGGCAGCTCTTGTTCGTAATGGGAAGGCTATGGACCCCCTCAACAAGGGATCAACCACTCAAACTTCTCAAGATGCTCAGATTCAAGAGGAGGTCCGGGAGGACATCAAGTTGATGCAATCTACAATGTTGGACTTTATGAAAACACAACAACAACAACAACAAGATTTCATGAAACAACTTCAAACCAACTTGTTTCAACAATTCTCTCAACTTCAAGGAGCTCAGAATTTGACATCCAATGCAGATTATCCAAACCTTAGCCTGGGTTTGAACACAAATTCCTAGTTTTTTATTTGCTATGCTTGTAGGATGTATAAGTGCTCTCTTTTGTGGTGCTTGCAGGAGCTGGAAGTCTTTTTGTGTGCTTGCAGGAGCTGGAAGTAATTTTTAGGCTTGTAAAGTTAGAAGTTTATGATTATATGACCTTTAAGTCATTGTTGAGATGAACTTGCATAAGCATATACATTAGACTTGTGTTTATGTACTAGGTCTTGTATTTTGTGAATGTTGTTATGACTATTGTGACTGACTTATCATAGCCCACAAACTAATGTTAGTTTATTTAGGTACTAATTATGTAAGACAATGGGATGGATATCTCCATGAGTATAATCTATATAATATTTTGGATTTTATATAATTGTAGCCTCAATTTTGATTGTTTTAAAATTTTTTTGGTAGAATATTGTTCCAGATTAATTAGTTCCTTTCCTTTCAAAGAAAGTGAAGGCTCATCATTTCCTAGCCATGAAAAAGTTGGAGGCGAATTTTGCTCCTAGTTAACTCAGGTTGTACCTTCAAAAAAAATGAAGGCCAAATTTGATCCTCAATAGCTACGAATTTGTAGCCTCTAAATTTGGCATGATTTATATTCTGGACTAATTTCGTGACTAATGGCCTCGAATTTAGCCTCAAAATGGTGCGTTGCTATGGGCTTCAGGATTAGCCTTCAGAATGTTTTCAGGCTAGAGAGCCTCGAAAATAAGATTCGAGTCTAAGTTTTCGGAGCCAAATTTAGCCTCGCCACTTGCTACCTCAAATTTGATTTCGAGGCCAAATTTGAGGCCCTTTTCGAGGCTACTTTGGACGATAAATTCGTGGCTTTGCGGGTGTATTCTAGCAGTGTTTGAAATGGCACAACCATGTTAAGGAAAAATACACAGTCATCTTATATGAAAAAGGCACAATCATTTGTCAATTACACACTTGAATGAAAAAAGCTCATACACAATGAGATGCAGAACATGCACAGTCATTTTATTTAAATGGCACAATCATGTTAAGGGAAAATACACAGTTATGTTATATGAAAAGGCATAGTCATTTGTTAATTACACACTTCTATGTAAAAAACCCAATGACACACAATGAGATATAGAGCATGCACGGTCATGTTAACTGAAAATGCACAATCATGTTAAGGGAAAATACACAGTCATCTTACATGAAAAAACATAGTCATTTGTCCATTATACACTTGAATGAAAAAAACTCACACACGTACAATGAGATATAGAGCATGCACAGTCATGTTATTTGAAATAACACACAGTCATGTCATATGAAAAAGGCGCACTCATAAAGACAGTGAATAAAAAAATGTATTTAAAATAATTAAGTAATAATTGATATTAATAGGAAACAGTGGTACCTTTTTCCATCGAGACAGGTCAAAACATCCGTTCTTTGCATTGCTAGCTAGTATTGTTGTTTTCTGTAGGAATCCTCTCTCTGGTTACTCGATAACAGTCTATGATCTCAACTTTACCAGTATATTCGTCCCCCCATCCATTTGGGCTGTACACCTGCTCCAAGTTGCTCAATGAACGTAATATCAGATTGGCACGTTCATAGAAATCTTTTGAAAAAGTCATGGTTTTTCCTAAGAAGGACCCGTGGTCGAGAAAAACGCTTGTTAGTTGCGGAAGCTTCTCCAAGACAGGAAGCGGGTCTTCCTCAAGTTTTGTGCACTTGAGCGCCAGCCTCTTGAGATGCGGAGGGAACATTCCAAGATGCAGCTCTTCCGAAATGGGGCCCTTTATTTTCAGCTTGTGCAAATTGTTGAGCCTTGACAACATGGTCTGGTTGTCGTTGATGATCTCACTATTTACACTCACCTCCATAGACGACGGAGATGGGCCTAGAAACTGCTTTAGCATATCATCCAGCACATCCACTGCCTCCACCGAATGGATTGCTCTTATTGATATTTTCCTCAAGAGTCTCAGCTCAACCAAATCACTCACGCAAACTTTATCAGTGTGCACATTGACTAGTGCTTGCAGGCTCTTGAAACCACATAAACTAAGCTTTGGATTGTCTTGAGCAATGAAATCAGGCAGATATAGATGCATCAAGCTACTAAGTTTGCACAACACATCAGGTATGAAAATAGATTCCAACACACGCAGATCAAGAGTTTGAAGGTTGACCAGATGTTCGATGGAGTCTGGTAGTTTGGTCACCCATGTTCCTCTCAAACTCAAGTACCTCAGATTTGTTAAATTCCGTACCTCCTCGGGCAAGTTTCCTTTTGTCATCCACATTCCTTCAATATCCAAAACCTGAAGCCGTTGTATATGATTGCAAATGTAAAGGAACCACTCCCACCTCTTTTCATTGTACAAGGGATCGTCCGCATCAGGAAAAAAGAGGAGGGAGGTAGCAGAGACGCTAAATCGGAGGGAGCCCAGAGTCTCATCTAACTGATCATCCATCATTGCAAGCATGGGGTCTTCTTTGGCTTTGGCCAAGCACATGTCTCGCAATCCAAACTTGAGTGCACATGCTGTTACCCTCCCACCAGTTGGGTCTGTTTTGAGTACGGTAACCATCTCCCTCTGGACTAGCTGAGTCAAGTAAGTGCTTGCAACATTCTCTCCCGGTTGTTCTGATTCCACAAACCCAGCAGCTATCCACATTTCATACAGTTTTCGTGTCGATATCTCAATGTCCTGTGGGAAGTTTACCAGGTACAACAAACAACGCCTCAAGTAAAGTGGCAGATCGTTATAGCATAACTCAAATATTTGCGACAACTCAAGCGGGCTTGATCTAGGGACTAGTTCCTCCTGCTGGGATGCCCATTCTTCTATGCTTTCCTTGGTTTTCAGCAATCTCAAAAACAGTTCAACTGACAATGGATGGATTGGACAATGTCTCAACATGTTCCACTTAGTACCCGCATTTGTAACACCTGCATACATATATATTTAGGATTAAGTAGTTTCCATGGATGATAAAAATTAACACACGTGCTATGTACAAGTTAACAAAACTTCTTTCAACCAAATAAAAATAGTTAACAAAACTTCAAACGTGAAAAGCATGAAAAATTATGTCAGGATATTGTGTGAGTTAACCAGGCTATGACATCCTCTAATAATTCAAATTTCTATGGTGGAAACAGGGACCGTGAGATTTGTCCAGTTCTCTTATATATATTTAAGTATAAACTTTAATTTCTTATATATAATTAAGTATAAACTTTAATTGTCAATAAATTTTTATGTAACTTTTGTAATTTAAACCCAAAATAATTATGCATAAAATCTTTCTAAAACGAAGAGACAAGGGATTAAAATATAGTGTACAAAGTTCTTTCAAAAGGTCTTACTTATTCATTCTATATATAGCTCATATAAGAAATGACCATTAAAAACAGAAAAGTTAATTATGTACACAAATTTTACAAAAATAATCTAATTTTTACGACTCTTCGGGAACGCGCTCTACCACGTGCCCTAT
Organism: Polygonum maritimum; assembly: GCA_963924305.1. Lineage (NCBI taxonomy): Eukaryota > Viridiplantae > Streptophyta > Magnoliopsida > Caryophyllales > Polygonaceae > Polygonum > Polygonum maritimum. The sequence goes on from OZ002729.1 coordinate 19,214,617, forward strand.
TCTCCTCTAGGGTTTGGTTTTTGCCGGAGTTCGCACGTATGAGCGGGCCGCCGCCCATTCCTGGTGGGGGACCGACTGGGCTGTTGGGTATCGCCAATATGGCGTTGACTCGGGGTAGAATAGCATTATGGTTGACCGTTCGAATGTTGAAAACAATGGGACTGCGAGATCATGGAAGGACGTGGGGGATGACGGCATGGAACGTTTGGTGCTTAGTGAGGAGTTTGTCAATATGAGGATGACGATGTCCCTAGATGAAGAGGGAGATTCCGTCTTCAAAATCGATTCCACAATGAAGGAGGCTCTTGCTACAGCATGGCAATATGCATTAATTGTGAAACCCCTATGAAATATAATTCAACATGCTAGTATGGATAAGAAGTTAAGGGATTTATGACAGCCTTTGGGGAGAATGTTGGTAGGAGACCTTCCCAATGGCTATTATGTTGTAAGATTCGCCTAGAGTATGATTACATGACAACAATGATGGGTGGCCCTTGGACGATCTTTGGGAATTACCTCATAATTAAGCCTTGGTCTCCAGCTTTCAATCCGCACACAAATGTAATCAACACGACTCCTGTGTGGATTAGACTTTCGGGCTTACCTATGGTCCTCTATGGAGAGACGACCTTGATGATTCTTGCTTCGGGTGTTGGTCGCGCTATCAAAGTTGACAAGAAGACGTTGTTTTCGGATTGATGTCGTTTTGGTAGGGTTTATGTGGAAGTTGACATTGCCAAGCCTATGAAAGGTGCTATTACTGTGGATGATTGCAAATTTCACGTGGAATATGAGGGGCTCCATCTTCTCTGTACTATTTGTGGCTCGTATGGGCATCAACACACCCGCTTCCCTAGAACTATGTCCACTAATACTACGGTGGAGGTTGTTGCTCCTGTGATTGATGAACCCCAGGTTGCTCGATGCCAAGGCCTGCTGATAATTCTCCGCGGTATGGCCCTTGGACGGTTGTCCAACGTCGGCGGAAGGGGAAGGAAAGCATGTCAAAGGTTGGTGAGAAACCCAAGTCGACGGCCAATAAGTTCGCTGTTCCTCGAACTGAGGAGCCATCGGTTCAAGCGGATAATGATGTGTCCGTCCCGGCTGGTACTGTGGCGGCAGCCACGGATGGTTCTAACGGTCAATGTATTTTTGTTGATTGAAAAGGTAAGGCATGGTTGGCTTGAATAGTGATCCGACTAGGACTAAACCGTCTCAGATGAATCAATCACGGGCTCATAACTCCAATATAATGCTTCGGCTCTTAATGCGAAATAGAACAGGAAGGGGCACAAGAAAAGCTCGAATCAGATGAATAAGGCTCTTACGAGAGCTGTGGTTACTAGTATGGTTAATGTGGCTAGTAAACGTTGAAGACCAGATGAGGGACTTTCGTTTGAATTTAATGCGCAAGAAAGAAGCCCTGGCCAGGTTCAACTGGGACTCAGCAGCCCGGCGATGAGATGATTACTAAACAGGTTAATCATGCACCCCAGGAGTCTTCGCCTAGTAATTTAGTCCCCTGAGCTCCTCTAGTCCCAATCCTACCGGGTTTGTAGCGCCCAAAACTTCTCCCGGTTGTCAATGAATTGCATCTTCCGGAATTGTTTTGGAGCCGCTAAACCGGGTTTCCGTAGAGGGGCTAAGTACTTTCCTATACTTCATAAATTAAGTTGATGTTGTGTCTATCTCTGAACCCCGATTTTCTGGTGCTTAAGCTAATAAGCTATGTGAGAAGCTCAGATTCTCAGATTCAGTCAGAGTTGATGCATCAGGCTTCTCTGGTGGCCTATGGTTGTTATAGAACCGAAATTTTGTTCAATTGACCGTCGTTAAAATTGTTGGTGACTTCATCCATGCTATTATTTAGAAAGCGGCTTTTCGCTATCACTTGATTGTTGTCTACGCTCCACCTTCCTCAGGTAGACGCTGTCAACTCTGGAAAGATTTAACTGCTGAAATTTCGCATATTATTGAGCCCTTAATCATGGGAGGTGATTCCAAATGTATCCTCCACACTAGTGAACGACAAGAGGGTTTGGGGCATCTTACTTAAGACTCTGCTCAGTTCAGTGAATGTGCTGATAACTCCTACCCCATTGATCTTGGTTTTTCTGGCCAACCCTTTACATGGTTTAGGGGGAATAGTGCTCAGACCTATGTTGCCAAACGCCTTGATTGGGTTTTTGTCAATCCTGTTGGGCGTGTCCTCTGGTCCAATGCAGTTGTTCGTCACTTGCCTCGAATCGCCTCTGCCCATACTCCTATTCTTCTTTGCCTTGAGCCATGCATGAAGTTTAATAGAGCACCTCCTTTCCTCTTTGAAGCGGCTTGGATCCTCCATCCAAGTTTCCTTGATTTTATAAAAGCTTCTTGGCGTCAAGACTGTTGTACGCATGTTGCACTTGCTAATCTGAAAGGCAAGTTACTTGATTGGAATCGTCAAGAATTCGGCCATATCGAGAGAAAGAAGTTTCTTCTTTCCCGTCAAGTTGAGAAGGTCCGTTCTCAATTGGGCGTGAGACCATCGGATAGCCTGGTTGCTCTGGAAAAGCGGTTGTCCGTTGAGCAGGAGAATGTTCTGGAACAAGAAGAGCTTTTATGAATGCTGAAATCTCGTATTCACTGGTTAAAGGCGGGTGATCGGAATACTAGGTTCTTCCATATGTTGACTATCATTAGGAGATGTCGTAATCGTGTTGAAACTCTTTGTAAACCGCATGGGGCTTGGATTGATGATAAAGTTGAGCTTGAGCATTATTTGTTTAGTTTCTTCTCGACTCTCTACTCCTTACCTGAGATTGAGAATGTTCCGATTTCCATTCCTCGACGTGGTTTTCCCTCGGCTAGCGAGTTATGTCGGAATTATTGGTGTTTCCTGTGTCAGATACGGAGATTCTAGGGGTTGTTAAGAGCATGGGAGCTTTCAAGGCTGCCAGTAGAGATGGCTTTCAACCGGTGTTTTATCATAAATGTTGGGTACGTAACTATGGTAGAGTTTGTTTGGACTACGATCAGGGAGTTCTTTCGACTGTTTCTCTACCTACGGGTATCAATGAAATGTTCATCTCGCTAATTCCAAAAGTTGATGAGGTTGAGCGTATTACTAAAGTTCTTGTTAGTAGAATGAAACATGTCCTACCTCTTTTGATCAGTCCGACGTAAGGTAGCTTTCTCCCCGGGAGACTCATAATGAATAATATTATTTTTGTTTAGGAGGTCGTCAACTCGATGAAACAAAAATCAGGGAACAAAGGTTGGATGCTTATTAAGCTGGACCTTGAGAAGGCCTATGATAGGCCGCGATGGGACATTGTCACGGATACGATGATTGATGTTGGCTTTCCGGATATTTGGGTTAGTTGGATCGGTGAATGTATGAATTCAACTTCATTTCGTTTGATTTGGAACGCTGAAACGACAGGCTCGTTCATCCCTTCAAGAGGCATAAGACAAGGTGACCCTATTTCCCTTATATCTTTGTCTTATGCGTCGGGAGATTGAGCCATCTGATTAACTTTGCTATAGCCCAAGGCGAATGGAGGCCCATCCAATTGGCATGTGGGGGACCTTTTGTTGTCTCATATGATGTTTGCTGAAGCGACGGTTGAACAGGTTGAGGTTATTCGTCGTGTGTTGGATGATTTTTTGTTGGGCTTCTGGTCAGCGCGTTAGTGCTTCAAAATCCCGCATTTTTCGTTTCGAGTAATGTTATCTCGGATCTATGGGAGGCGTTACCTGTTGAGAGTGGGTTTGAGTTGACTACAGATCTTGGCAAGTATCTTGGCATGCCTATCGTTCATGATCAATTGAAGAATGACACGTTTGATCCCTTGATTGAGCATTTCTCTGCTAAGTTAAGGGGTTGGCAGGGTCAATTTTTAAGCATGGTGGGACGTCTAATTCTTGCTAAGACGGTCATTTCGTCGCTTCTTGTCTATATCATGGCCACTGTTATAATTCCTTCTGAGATTTGTGCTAAGTTAGACAGTCTCATGGCTCGGTTTGTTTGGGGTGCGTTAGAAGATCGTTGTCGGATTCATCTCATCAGTTGGGACGAGTTGTGCTTACCTAAGTGTTCAGGTGTAATGGGTCTTCGATGTATGTTGGATTTGAATCTTGCAATTATTGCTGTTGGGAAGATGTTAAGGACTCTCGTGAACTTAACATTGATCCCATAACAATCGTCCTTTAGTTTTGATATGACAAACTCACTTTGATCTAATAAGTTGTCCAAGTATATCTCAGGAACGCAGGTCATGAAAAGGACAACAAGTGGTAGCAGTCCCTAAGGTGTAGGGACGCTATAATGCTTAAAGAAGAACACAATTGACTTTCTACGAGAAGAGGACGCAGTCCACTACGAGTAGGAACGCGAGTACAGATGTCAAAGTTCTTCCAAGGCTGACGACATAGTGACATCACCCGAGAAGCCTTGATCATCAAGTACACGTGGAAGCAGATCTTGTTGATGAGTTCATCACCACATAAAAGTCGATCCTGTAGCCAAGTTCTATAGCCATTGCCAGGAAGCTTCCTTCATCACCGCCAAGGACACGTGGAAGTCGATCCCTGTTGCAATGTACAAGAAGGGCATGACCGTCAAAGGAAAGACGCCCTTCCCAAGCCATTATATATTCCCCTCGGGTATTTATTGTGACTAACGCTTCTCAGAGAATATTCAAAGCATATCGTCATGATCACGAAGAACACCAAGAACAGTGAAGAACTAGGTGTTAGATCGAGAGAGAAGCCAAACCAAAACACAAAACAAGTTTGTAAGAAAAAAGAACAAAAAGAAAGAAGTCCTAAGGCGCATCCTTAGAGTATTGAGTTAGATTATAGTGAAAGGCTGGAGTATTACTAGTGGACTTAGGGATGGACACTTAAGTGCCAGAGAACTGTAAAACTCTTCGTGTAACTGTAAGGACTCTCAATAAGAAAAGGAAAGAAGCTATTCGAACATCCTCCACGGAGGTAGAGGTTTACACTCAAGGACTACTTGGTCTTGAGAGGTTCCTCTATAAATACCTGAGTTCTTTACTTATTGTTTTACCTGTTTCCATATTTCAAGTACTTCATTCCGCTACCCTAAGGATGCCTCTAAAGGACGCCCTTAGACTATTCTAACGTACTTGTGCGATCCAACAATTGCCAAAGTAGCCTGGCGTTTTTTAACTTATAAGGATAAGATATGGACTGAAGTTGTGCGGTCTAAGTGCACTAGAACTACTAGTGTTGAGCGGCCATATACTTCCCATGTTTAGCATGGAATCAAGAAGGGGATCAGTAGTGTGGTGGCTCTGGGGTCTCGTTAGTGTATTAATGGAGGTTTAAAGACTCGTTTTTGGATTGACTCATGGTTGGTCGATCATCCACTTGATTATGTGGTCCTTATCCCGATCGATCCTAGAGATCGCTTGAAATCGATTCGAGAATATTGGTGGACTGGTGTGGGCTGGAACTAGCAGCGTTGGACCATCTCTTGCCTGCGTTTTTCCTGTTGAAAGAAAATAGACCACAAGGCATCGAAGAACTAATTGGCAGTTGTTGTGCTTGCTGATGATCCGTCGGAAGAGGATGTGTTAAGCTGGAATGGGTCTTCATCGGGCATGTTTTCGTTGCGCTCTGTCTATATCAGCAAGTGATTTCCGATCGCATCCATGGGACTACTGATGTTCAAGTTTTCAATCGTGTTTGGAAACTTCAAGTCCCGGAACACTGGCGCATTTTCTTACTCTTGGCCATCAAAGGTGTGATTCTTATGAATTCAGATCGGGTTAGGCACCACATCGCCATTAATGCCCTTTGCTCGAAGTGTTCACTTGAGGAGGATTCATTGATTCACCTCTTAAAAAGATTGTGACATTACTTCCCGCTTTTGGTCCGATCTTCACCCTCCTCTTGCTAAGGAAGTCTTTTTCGACCCCGACTTTGCCTTTTGGATTTGTATGAATATTACTTGAACCCAACGAGTCCATGGCGGGCTTGTTTGGGCTGAGCTTTTTACTATAGCTCTATGCTGGATTTTGCAATGGTGTAACTTATTTGTGTTTCAACAGGATTCATTCGCGGGTGATAGGTTGTCGTATGTCATTTTTTATGCCCAAGAATGCAGGCGTTCTTCGGAGTTGAGATGCACGAGTTTACCACATCAGTCGGAGGTTGTGGACGTCGTTTGGACTCGTCCTCGTGAAGGTTGGGTAAAGTTGAACACTGATGCCTCGGTCAAATATGGTGGTCCTGCTGCAGCTACCTATGTGATACGGGATAGCAATGGGAGATGGCAGGTAGGTTTTGTCCATAATATTGGTATATGCACGCTCCCTATGGCGGAGTTGTGGGGTGTTGCTCAAGGTTTGCAGCTTTCTTGGAGCAAGGGCTACCAGAGGGTCTCCCCAGAGGTGGATTCACAGCTTGTGATTTTGCTTTTAGGGCGTCCTATAGATTGTAGTCATCCCTTAGCCAACTTGGTACGGAGATGCCAATGTTTTATTCATAGGAACTAGGATGTCGAATTTCGTCATGTGTTTAGAGAAGCAAATAATGTTGCTGACTTTTCTGAATGGTTTTCATGTTTTGGTTGACCCTCCTGAGGTTATTGTTTCCTTTATGTTTGATGATGTTAGGGCTTGGCCTATCCCCGCTTGCGTACTACGTACGTAGCCCTTTTTGATTATTAATAAAACGCCCCTTGAGAGCACGGAGACTACCACCTCTCCTTCGACAAAAAAAAACAAATTTTACAAAAATATAAAAAAGAAAGTAAAATAAATTTTGTACAAAATTCCTCAATTGTGTTTCCTCAAATAATCGATTTTATATAGTCTTATACAATATATTAAGCACTCAACACTAAATTAGTCAAACGGGTCAGCTTGGAACGGATTCGGATTGAGCGCGGGTTCGGGTCAATCGGGTTACAACTCAAATCGGGTCGGGTCTTGTTAAGTTATTGTGCAGGTTCAAGTCGACATAACGAGTGAAGAACTTGAATTTTAATGATTAATAAAATAATGTTATGATTAAATAATAAAATACAAATTTTATATAGTTTTATAACAAAATTTATTATTATATTTAAAATGAAATATATTTATTCTACATATATAAAAAATCAGTTCATTCCCAATCCAATCGAATTAGGGTAAATCAAATCCTGTTTTTTTTTATCCACTACTTTTCAGGTAAGGTTTTCATAGCTCTACTAAAGATGTCATGTATGAAATTTCATAAAACAAAATATATCTTATGTAGAAGGTAAGAAATCCCCACAAACATATGTAAAACTAGATTGAGGAAAAATTGTATAATCATCAATTTCAAAAATTAATATCTAGCCTACTATAGTATAAAGCGGAGTCGATGTCTTCACAAAACAATTTGCAATGTGACATTTATATAATAAAATGATTGATTGGGCCCTCCTTTATATAATAAAGTGTGATTTTCTAAAAAATATTATCATTCAATAAGATATGATGTTTTCACTCAAATAAAAAAACCAAGAGAAAATTGGAAAATGATTTCTAAAATATAATTCTGGAATTATTTTTAACAAATATAATCGAGTATATTTTTGGAATATATATACTTTGGATTTATTATAATTTCGAAATATAATTCAAATTAATTCTAAACAAAGAATCTAGACTATATCTATAATTATAGGATTTTCTATCTAATTTAATAAAATATGATCTTTCCATTTAAACAAAAAAACCTTCAACCAAAACAATTTATTCAAACAAAAAAAGATAAAATTGGAAAAGTAATTCTCAAATATAATTCTAAAATTATTTTTTAACAAATATAATATATGTGTGTGGGTAAACTAATCGCCATAAATATTTCCTCTATCTTCTGCCATAAAGGTATTTTTATTAACTTCTTTTTATCTTTAAATTATTTTAGTAAAATTAAAGAGACGGTTAAGCATTTATGATGGAAGGTTCTATCTTATCATAAAGATAGAATTATTGATAGATTGTGTAGCAAGTAATAGATAGGGATAGAATTATTCTCCCTCTACCCGGCCTCTCTCTTCCATTATAAATACATGTCTTAGCCCTCTATGGAGAGGTAATTCGCAACTTGCATCTTCTAGCTTTTCTCGCAATTATCATCATTTACTCTCGACACTCGACTCGAACAATTGCTCTTCTGACTTAGGCATCGGAGGTGGATGAGGGGATCCCCACCCCCTTTGTCCATTGTTTTGCAGGATTCTAGGTCATTGAAGGAGGAGAGCGAAGGTGAAGGAAGGAGCAATCAATTAGTGCCTTATAGGCGAATTTTTGTGCACTAGCAATTGGCGCCGTCTGTGGTAAACAACAATCGAGCAATAATTATGGTGATGGAATCGGCCCCCTATAATCAAGATACGATCTTAGTCGAACCTAGGGCAATTACGCAAAGTGAATCGTGCGATTCGCCTTCGGCAAGCCAAATCCCGACCGCGGTCGACCAACCGTGCACGCGGTGCAGCAGACCACAACCGCAAGTCCTCAGCCGCGACCGCAACTCGAAGGGCGATCAAGAGAAACCCCGAAATTCTCTTGGAGGAGCGAATACCAATGCGCGTTGATCCCGATATTCGCTCTGGAAATCAAGCCACATCGCGATCCGAGCAAGGCGCCTTGACCGAATCCGACTCAAACCGTGACTTAGTCCCCATCGCAAGCGCGTCTGTTCATTGCACGGACCAACAGGGACTCGAGTCAGGCGATAGAATCGAGAGTCATAACACTATATGGTCTGAACCAACTAAGTTTTTATTGAGTTTGGGATTTAGTGATGTGCATTGCTGAGTCGGACTTTGGATTGTCAATCCATAAAACGTCATGATTCAAGAAATCCTTGTTGATTATTGATACAATAAAAATCCTACGTATGGGGCAAAGCCAATCACGATCACGTATTGGCGTACGTGTTAACAAATCCAAACCTGCCAAACAAGTGCAATACGCAGGAGCAATTAGAATCCCATTTTGGTTCATGGATTTGCACCATCACGTACGTACATGACCAAAGCCCACAGTTGGATTTGTTTATTGATTACATGGAATTATCAAACGACCATTCAAAGGTGCTATATAAGAATTATGTGTGGGGATTCTCCCCAAAACACGAGAGCAATGATGATCAACCATCCTAATTAACGAGATGAAGACATATATATGTTGATGAACCTTCTTCAATTGATAAAAATCAAATCTTTGATTAGAGCAAAAGGCAAATCACATATTGAAGATGGTGAGAAAAATGGATTGATTAATTCTCGATTAGTCAAGAACTCAATCTTGATCGCAAGGATTCCTTAGGCAAGCGAAACCCTACTTTGCCAGGTGAAACTCTAATTTGCAATCTCGTTCGTAATCTCGTACGAGAAGTTCAAAGCCTTGAGATCAAAGTCCATGGTTGATGGGAAAAAGTCCAAATAAGATTTTTTGACCGGGGCAAGAGATCAAGCTTGAAACATCAATCTATCAAGACGGAAACAAGGATTGCACAACCGGCGACATATAAGGCTCCCTTAATCGTTCAAGTGCGATCGCGAAGTCAAAAAAGGGACAAACCACGCGCGCGGTGATGCATTCTCCTTCTCGGGACTCCCGATAAGGACTCGCTTTGGCCAAGGATCTAGGTTACGACTTGTGCCTTTATCCTACTATTGAAGGGACTATGGTGGAAACGGGTGCGGAAACTAAGTAAGGGACGGATGAATAGTTCCAACGGACGGAAGAACTCGCCGAAGGTCGAGGAAGGTCGGCGTTGGCCAGAAAAAAGGAGGGCGTCGGAGAAGAGGGTTAAAGGTTTGACATCGGCGGTTTTGGGGAAGAGACAATCTCGATTCAAGCAAAACTCATTTAATGCAAACGTGATATGCAATAGTCCGAATAAAAAGGCTTACGTGACCTGGGCTCCGATACTAGCTGATGTGTTCTCCTTCTCGGGACTCCCGATAAGGACTCGCTTTGGCCAAGGATCTAGGTTACGACTTGTGCTTTTATCCTACTATTGAAGGGACTATAGTGGAAACGGGTGCGGAAGCTGAGTAAGGGACGGATGAATAGTTCCAACGGACGGAAGAACTCGCCGAAGGTCGAGGAAGGTCGGCGTTGGCCGAAGAAAAGGAGGGTGTCGGAGAAGAGGGTTAGAAGGGTTGACGTCGGCGGTTTTGGGGAAGAGACAATCTCGATTCAACCAAAACTCATTTAATGCAAACGTAAGGATTACAAAAGAGGAGAGCTCCTTATATAGTGGAGGCTCTTAACACAAAAGAGGAAAACCTAGCATTTATGGGTTGGGCCTAAAACATGCAAGTCTTGGCCCAAATCCCTAAACATACTATAAATTCAAACAACTAATTTGACCTAACATTCTTGTCCTTACTACAAAAGGTAATACTTATCCATAAGCTAGCTAGGAGAAGGAAAGACAAGGACTATAGCTAACGAGTCCTAGGGACTCTGCTGAGGACTCTATTCATGAGCTGAGGGACTCTGCTCAAGAGCTGAAGGACTCTGCTGAAGGACTCTGCTCAAGAGTAAAGGGACTCTACTGAAGGACGCTGCCATAGTGGCAAGGACGCTGCTGAAGGACGCTGCTGAAGGACGCTGGAATAATGGAAAGGACGATGTTGAAGGACGCTGGAATAGTGGAAAGGACGCTGCTGAGGGGGATGCCCAGCACAGTCCTTAGGTTTGGCGTTGAGGACTCCCTTGTATTGTCCATAGAGTTGGCCTTGGCAGAAGGAAGCCTTCCATGGATAGGGACGCCGATTGGGACGCCAAGGTCTCTTCATCAAGACTGGCCTTAAGGACGCTCAGCACCCAAGTACCGGTTCTTCAGGGACTAACCTAATGGACTGAGAGGCTCGCCATACAAAGCACGCCGTTGCTCGGGCGATGGCCTTAGCACGGGCTCGAATAATGGGTCAGTCCGAACGCATTGTTATGACGTCCTCCTCTTCCTTGGGAGTAAGGGAAGGGATCACATCACGCGGACACACATCTGCGAGCGCGGATCAGCGAAGATTTGCGGTCCAAACCGCGAGCGCGAAACTAGTACCCGCAACCGCGGGTCAACGACCGACATATTTTCCGATCATGCTTCAGACTCAATTTTTGGGAGATACACTTATTGGATTGGGATGATCCATATATCTTTGGAAAGAGGATAAGATAAGCTACAAATTAGGTCAACCGCAAAATCGCACTCGAAAGGAGATGAAAAGACGTTCGAATGCAGCTGCAATACGCGAAGGTATTTTTATTAATCGCCATAAATATTTCTTCTATCTTCCGCCTTGAGGGCATATTTATTTATTAAGTTTTTATCTTTAACTTATTTTATTAAAACTAAAGAGGCGGTTAAGCAATTATGATGGAATGTTCTATCTTATCGTAAAGATAGAATTATCATTGGATTGGGTAGCAAGTAATCACTAGAGATAGAATTATTCTCCCTCTACCCTCTCTCTTCCATTATAAATACATGTCTTCGCCATGTATGGAGAGGTAATATGCAACTTTCATCTTCTAGATTTTCTCGCAATTATCATCCTTTACCCTCGACACTCGGCTCGAACAATTGCTCTTCTAACTTAGGCATCAGAGGTGGATCAGATGGTCCCCACCCCCTTTGTCTATTGTTTTGCAAGATTCTAGGTCATTGCAGGAGGAGAGCGAAGGTGAAGGAAGGAGCAATCAATTAGTGCATTAAAGGCGAATTTTTGTGCACTAACAATTTAATTTTGAAATATAATTTGGTAATATTAAATGAATAATCTAGACTATATCTATATATATATATATATGAGATTTTCTATCAAAGAATATATATATATATATTAAACATTATCTTTTAAATTAAGGTAGATGAATTTCAAATGATTTAAAAGATTTCACCTTATTTAATAAACTTTATTAGTTGAAAATCTTATATAGTTATTTGAAGAGTTTAGACCTTGGATTGTATAAATGAATATTTTTATAATTTGTTATAAATTATTTTAATTCAGTCTTTGTTCAAATAAGTGAATCTTTTAGATATAATAGTTTTCTTACCAATGTGCTTATTTAATATAGTTATTTATACATAGTACAGGGATTAAACTAGTACATTAAAAAAGCCAATGATTTGTTAAGTCGTCACGTTGATTGTGACCCCACCATACATTTAAGAGATCGATTAATAAATTAAGATTTAAATATTTTTGCTCATAATTTGTCTATCTTTTTATCTTAATCTTTTAATTCTATCTTTTTATCTTTTCTAATATTAATATGACCTTAATTTTTTGTTAAGTAATATTAAAAATGTTTATTTTTTCCTCCTTATTATCATTTTGTATTGGACGTCAATTTTAGAAGAGAAAAAAATCTACAAACAAGTACGATCAACCGATTTATGAAATTAAACCATGTTTTATCAATTCAAATCTCATCTTACTAGCTTAACCTGTCGTGTCATGCAGGACTATTTCACTTAAAAATATTAAAATAAAATTATAAATTTTATAATTAAATTAATTAAATGTTTATAGGGAAAACATTATATAAGTTTTATCATATGGACATGTTTTTTATCTTTTATAAAGAGTTATATTTTTGTTGAAGTTCATATAATCAAAAGCTCGGGCGGTTCATCGAAAAAAAAGGAAAAAAATACAAAAGTATATATAAGACATAATTTTATCACTCATTTATATATTTTTATAAAACCTGATTATATGAAATTAAATTGATATTTTATGTACAATTTTTATCATATATTAACCGCGACTATCATAAATGTAAATATAATTAAAAAAATTCATCACCTGATAAATTGATAAAGTTTATAAAAATTTAATAGAAAATGTCAGAAACCACAAATTTACTTGTATTAAAGAAATAAGTTGAATCCAATATTCATAGATTTTTCTTAATTTGTTTGTAAAAGATTTTTCCATATAGTGCTTTAAAAATTAAAAATTGAAAAAACTTTTTTGTTATAAGTAGATAAGATGAAATTCAATAGGAAAACCCTATAAAATGCGAATAATAAAAATTAGTTATTTTTATATATGAGGTAGGGTCAAAATTAATGTGGTAATTAAAAAACGACCACTTGTATGTTTGTATTAGGAAAGTAAGGGGTGTTTGTGTAATTTGAGAAAAATTATGGGATGATTTTGTAAATAAGTGAATATTATGAAACAAAAGTACGTTATCGAGATATAAATCAAAATTATTATTTGGCTAAAAAATCCAATTTGTTATAAAGATAGAAAAAAAAGAGGGAAGGGGGCGGCGAAGCTGCCCACTTCACAATTCAACATCCCCTAACCCCCACTTAAATTATATGTAGTATCAAGCCTCTTTTAGCACTATAAAAGCCCAAAAAAAAACCTACTCTCTTTCTTCATTCTCTTCTCTCTCTTCCTCCATTTCACTCTCTCCCTCTCTCTCTTCTCTCCCCCTCTTTTTTTCTTTCACCGGATTCACTAGGCGCGGCGACGACGGCCACCGAGGTGTAGCAGCGTGTGAAGGCGGCTCCCCCCTTTCCCCCTCTTGTTTTTTTCATCCAGATCCAGTCGGCGGCGACGGCGACGGCCAGAGACGACGACACCTAAAGACGATGATGGGCAGCGGTGTCGGTCGACGACGCCCAGAGACGAAAACGGGGCAGCGGTGTTGGTGGGAATCAACCAAGGTGGTCGGCGTTGGTGGGATAGATCTAGGGTTCTAGATCTAGAAACCCTAGATCTAGAAAAGTGAGCGTCGACACAGTCCTTCTACCGTTGACACCGTCGTTCCACCGTCCACCACCGCGGTAAGCAAGCAAATCGCTTCATTATGGGTTGTGTGTGTGACAAGAGTTTTGTGTGACACGGTTTTTAGTCTGTTTTTTTGTGTGACAAGGGTTTTGATATAGGTTGTGTGTGTGTGACAAGCTTTTTGTTACGGATTTTGTGTGTGACAGCTCGTTTTTTTTTCGTATGATAGCTTTTTGTTATGAGTTTTGTGTGTGACAGTGTTTTTGTTATGGGTTTTGTGTGTGACAGCTCGTTTTTTATTCGTATGACAGGTTTTGTGTTTATAGGTTTGTGTGTGTGACAGGTTTTTGTTATGAGTTTTGTGTGTGATAGGGTTTTTGTTATGGGTTTTGTGTGTGACAGCTCGTTTTTTGTGTATGATAGGGGGTTTTGTTATGACTTTTTTTGTGTGATAGGGTTTTTTGTCTGTTTTTTGTGTATGACAGGGAGTTTTGTTTATTGGTTGTGTGTATGTGACAAGGTTTTTGTTATAGGCTTTATGTATGACAGGGTTTTTGGTATGTTTTTTGTGTGTGACAAGTATTATGTTATGGGTTATGTGTGGCAGGCTTATGTGACAGGGTTTGGGGTCTGTTTTTTGTGTATGACAGAGTTTTTGGTCTGTTTTTGTGTATGACAGGGGGTTTTGTTATGGGTTGTGTGTGTGTGACAAGTTTTTTGTTATAGGTTTTATGTATGATAGGGTTTTTGGTATGTTTTTTGTGTGTGACAAGTTTTATATTATGGTTTTTGTGTGGGAGGCTTGTGTGACAGGTTTTTTGGTCTGTTTTTTTTGTATATGACAGGGTTTTTGGTCTGTTTTTTTATGTATGACAGGAGGTTTTGTTATGGGTTGTGTGTGTGACAAGTTTTTTGTTATACGTTTTGTGTATGACAGGGTTTTTTTTATGGAGTGTGTGTGTGACAGATTTGGTTTTGTTTATATATTAATTATAATCATAGCCTATTAGCTCAAATGGTAGAGCAACGTGCTAAATGCACGGTAATATGGGTTCAAATCCCACATAGGCTTTGTGTGACAGGTTTTGTGGTGACAAGTATATTGTATGTGGATAATGGACGAAAATTGGGGGTTTTGTATGACAGGTCGTTTTTTTGTTCGTATGACAGGTTTTGTGTGACAGGTTTTGTGTGATAGGGGGTGTGAGGTGGGATTTGGTGGAATGGGTGTAAATTGTTTTTTGTATGACAGGTCATTTTTTGTGTGACAGGGGGATGCGGTGGCATGGTTGTAAATTTTTTTTTTGCCCAGGGGCATTTTCGGAAAAAAAGCCTAGTTACCACATTTATTTTTGTGGGAGGCCTCCCACTCCATAATGTAGCCCATAAAGGCCACTTACCCATTTCGTCCGAAAAAAAAATCAAATATAATGGTTAAAAAAAATATAGTAGATCATGTAAATATAGAAAATAATTAACTTAAGCTTAAAAATGCTAAATTTATTCAACTAAATCAAATAATAAAGTAACAAAATTAGTCTTTCTATTAAAAATAGTGTAAAGTTTTATCTTAAAAATTCTAAATTTAATTAAGTAAATCAAATATAATTAGTTCATAGTAATTATATTCCGAAAATTGAAGATATATATTAGAATCATGTTTTCAATTAAGTGATGTACTAAAAAGATAGAATATCTTACCAAAATTCAAAAATTTGAATATATCTTTAGCATAAATAGATAATATAATTTTATCAAATTAATTAATACCACAAATAAAAACGTTTTTTAATCAAAAATATGGTGGGTCCAAAATCAACTTTAGAAAATATAAGTGATATATTAAAAAGATAGAATACCTTACCAAATTTTGAAAATTTGATCATATCATAAATAGATAATATAATTTTATCAAATTAATTGAAATACCACAAACAAAAACGTTTTTTTTTTATCAAAAATACGGTGGGTCCAAAATCAACTTTAGAAAAGATAAGTGATATAAAAAGATAGAATATCTTACCAAAATTTGAAATTTGATCATATCTTTTACATAAGTGGATAATAAGAAATATAATTAGATTAACTGAAATAACATAAATAAAAGCTATTTTTATCAAATATGCAGTTGGGCCAGAATCAACGTGGTGACTCGAAAACGGTCGCCTTTTATGTTATTGAAAATTTACCTACTATATTTATGAAACTCAATGATAGAGTATTTCGTACCAAACGGACACAAGTCACACAACTATATTATCTATCCAAAATAGAATTGTAAATAAGTTAATATGTTTATATTATCTGGTACGATAGGTTGATGAAACTCAATGAAGTATTGTGTGGATAGAATTTACATGGCCAAATTATAATGGTTAATTAAAAGATTTTAAAAATTATTTTGGTTAAATATCTGGTGGGGCCAGAATCAACGTGGTGACACGAAAACAGTCGACTTTTATAATATATATTAATTAATTGATTGTGTGCCTTTAAGGCTTATCTCGTATGATTTTGATCTTTTTAAATATAAAAGATTGAAGATAATATGCAAACTAAAACTAGCTTTGATGAGATTGTTTAATCGTAGGTGTCTAATAGTTTTTGTCGTATCTTTGAGTAGTTTTGAGTACAAAATAATTCATGTATTGACATAGCTAAATATATAATAAAATATTTAGTTGTGATATTGGAAAAAAAAACAAATATTGAAATATGTACTTTTGTAATCATGATGAAATATTTATTTGAGTGTATATGGATGATTATGGAAAAAGTTTCAGAATAACATTTACGCATCATTGATTTTATTATTCAAAAGTTATTGTATATATATATATATATATTATATGCATACGCTATTTATAATATAATTTACAAATAATTTCAATATTTGAGAAATAGTCGTGTATGGCACGACGGGATTAAGCTAGAGTTGACTAAATCCTTTCTTTAATCTATTTTATGTAATCGTCGTCAAAACATACTTCACTGATTCATAAACAATATTATATTTTTTATAATACTTTCTTTAATTATGAATTACACAAATTTACTATAACAAATGAAGAAGACATTTTCTAATTTGGATGGAACATGCAACATAATAATCAATATCAATATATATATTATAAAAGCCGACCGTTTTCGAGCCACCACGTTGATTCTGGCCCCACCGCATATTCAATAAAAAATAATTTTTATTTGTGTTATTTCAAATAATCTGATTAAATTCCCTATTATCTATTTATGTAAAAGATATAACCAAAATTTTGAAATTTGGTAAGATATTCTATCTTTTTTAATATATCACTTATCTTTTTAACCTTGATTTTGACCTCATATGATATTTAATAGAATACTAATTTTATCATTTAATAAAGTAATGATTTAATTTGGAATCATGAAAGTGGAATTAATGCACAATATCTTTAAATAAACATATAACACGAAAACTTTCAAGAGCACCTATTCTCACATGATACAAACGAAATTTTGAACAGAAATATCTTTCATCATATTTTTTTACTCAATATCTAAACTACTTACGTAAACCATGATCCTTATCCTTTAGTTTTTATTTTTTTGGTTGAGCCATATATATCCTTTAATTTATACCTTAATCTTTAGGATTTTGTTATTCATATCATTATGATTTACGACCAATATCTATAGTTTCCTCCAAAATTAATTTAAGAAATAAGTAATTATAACAAAGATATCTAAACAGATTAATACAAGCGGGATATATATACTATACATTTTGAAAATTAAAACAATCTATTTAAAGGGTTATGCAATAATTTTGTAAACTTTTTAAGTTTATTACAATAAGATTTAGATAGCAAGATAATTGATATCTATTTCCTACTTTTTACATAAAACAAAGGTTAGACTACCAATATGATAATTTTAAACTACCGAGAATACTGAAAATAAAAAAAAACTATTGAAAATACTTACGTGAAGTGTGGTTAGAAAATCAATACGGAGTATATACTATAAACCGTTTTCGAGCCACCACGTTGATTCTGGCCCCACTGCAAATTTGATAAAAATAGCTTTTATTTATGTTATTTCAGGTAATCTAATTATATTTCTTATTATCTATTTATGTAAAAGGTATGATCAAAATTTCAAATTCTGGTAAGATATTCTATCTTTTTAATATATCACTTATCTTTTCTAAAGTTGAATTTTGGACCCACCTTATTTTTGATAAAAAAAATAGTTTTTATTTGTGGTATTTCAATTACTTTGATAAAATTATATTATCTATTTATGTAAAAGATACATTCAAAATTTTGAATTTTGGTAAGATATTCTATCCTTTTTAATATATCATTAATTGAAAAACATGATTCTAATATATATCTTGAATTTTCGAAATATAATTACTATGAAGTAATTATATTTAATTTACTTAATTAAATTTAGAACTTTTAAGATTAAATTTTAAATTATTTTTAATAGAAAGACTAACTTTGTTACTTTATTATTTGACTTACTTGAATAAATTTAGCATTTTTAAGCTTAAGTTAATTATTTTCTATATTTACATGATCTACTATATTTTTTTACCCATTATATTTGATTTTTTTCTATCTTGATAAAAACAAATTGATTTTTTAGCCAAATAATAATTATATTTAATTAAAAATTGATTTTTTATCCATAATTTTTCTCAAATTATACAAGCACCCGTTATTTTCCTAATACAAACATACAACTATACAAGTGGTCGTTTTTGAACCACCACATTAATTTTGACCCTACCTCATATATAACAAAAACTAATTTTTATTATTGCCATTATATAGGGTTTTCCTATTGAATTTCTTCTTATTTACTTTTAAGAAAAAGCTTTTGTCAATTATTAATTCTAAAAGCATTATAGGGAAAAATCTTTCACAGACAAATTAAGAAAAATCTATGAATGTTGGATTCAACTTATTTCTATAAAACAAGTAAATTTGTGGTTTCCAACAATTTCTATTAACTTTTTATAAACTTTATCAATTTTATCAGTTGATGATTTTTTTTAATTATATTCACATTTATGATAGTCATTATTAATATGTGATAAAAGTTGTAAGTAAAATACCAATTTATTTTCTTATAATTAGGTTTTATAAAAATATACAAACGAGTCAAAAAATTATGTCTTATATATATTTTTTGGGTTATGAACTTCAAAAACAATATCACTCTTTTTAAAAGATAAAAAGCGTGTTAATAATAAAAACTTATATAATATTTTTCATATAAATATATAACTTTATTTTAATATTTTATAGTGAAATAGTCGTGCATGGCACGACAGGTTAAGCTAGTGTAAATTAAGATGAAACTAAAAAAGACGTGGCTTAATTAGAGTGTGAAATATGACGTAATAATAAGGTGACGTAATTTCAAGAATATACACGGAATAGAGAAGATATGGATGCGACACCTGACATGATTTGATATTGGTTTAGTACTCTCTCTGTCCCCGATAACTTGTCCGTAAGGTACATTTGCACGCGGATTAATAAAAAGTGTAAAAGTTTGATAGGTGATTGAAAAAGGTGTAAAAGTGATAAAAAGGGTAATTAAAAGGAGTAATATATAAGATTGGATGGGGGTAGTTTTGTAATTTTATAGAAAAAAGTGATAAAGTTGATGATAAAGTTGGATAATGAGTGTAATATATGAGATTGTATAAGGATAAGATTGTAAAAGCATAGTGATATAAATGGAAAGGAAATTGAGATGGACAAAGTTTTGGGGACAACCGAAAAGGAAAGACGGACAAGTTTTCGGGGACAGAGGGAGTATTATCTTGTAGATTATTAAATTATTATGTTACTTGTAGTCACGGATTGAAAGTAGAAAGAATAAAGGATATTAGGCAATATTAGAGGTCGTTAATGAAATACATTAATGAAACTAATAAAAAATGCACTAATAAAAATTAACAAAAAACTCATAACTGGTTTTATGAAGACATGTAGGTAGTGTTATTATGACATATTTAGAGTTAATTGTGAGGGTCTTAGTTAGGGAATTGTTAGTTTTCCTAATTTTATTAACTTTTAGATTTAGATGATTCAGAATCTAAACTTGTTTTGTGCGTTTTTAAGTTTTGATGAGTTAGAGTGTAGATTTGGAGAAGATGACATGAACATATATGAAGAATGGAAAAGATTGGTGTTTTAGGTATCTTTTCCGAAGATGTACAAGTAATTTTGATGATTGTTAAGCCCCAAGAGGTTGTGGATAAAAATTATTAAATATGGGTCATGTATTAGAGTCGTGGTTTCAACACCTCAATCTTATTTTTTTATTTAGGAACTACGATGGTCGTATTGAGGTAATTTTGGTGTCATTAAAAAGTTGATTCAATGAGCTACACTTCGCGTTTACTCTCAATCTGAATTCCTACTTGAAGGGGTCAAATTTTCGACTGAAATGTCACTTATTTCTTTGAACCGACCGTCACAATTATAAATATTATTTTATAATAATTTAAGATAGACTATTATAATGCTCATGACCTCCACGAGATTTTTTTATCGAGAAAAGCATTCCATATTTAAAGATTTAAAACATCAATATCATGATTTGATTGAGTTAAAATTGTTATAAAATAAATATTTATTGTTATTTCAAAATATAAATTGATTAATATGCTAATATAGATAAAAAAAAAGTTTAGCTTATGTGAAAGAAACTCTAAAAGGTGATTTCTTAAGAAAAAAGCTTATTTTAGAAGGTGGCTTCTCACTAAAAACTCATTAATGTAGTAACAGTTTATAGCAAGGTACATTTGAATAACAATTTTATGGTGGATTATTAGGACATGTATATATACCCGTTCGTACTTGTGAATTTAAAATATGCCGGAAGATTTAGTAGGAATGCATCAATTTATCCAGGGATGGAGCAAACCTCTTGCAATATTGATGTTTTAATTATAATTATTAGAGTCGTGTATCTGTTAGCATGTTTTGTTTGTTGATGGTGTTATGCTATGCTACCAATAATATGACGTCTTTGAGTGTACTAAAAATTGGGAGATAGAAATAGATGGATTGAAAGTACATAAAAGCGATTATAATACTTACAGTATTCATAGTCTTCGTGACAAAGCCTGTCCCAGGTATGCAAGTGAGTAGCAGGAGGGCACAATTTGAATAGATGGCAGCCTACAGCTGCAGAAGTAGGGGCCTGTATATCAGATTGGGAGGTAATGATTATTTTACTCATTGTCCTTCGTTGATTTGGTGGTCCAAACATCTTTTCCAAACCAGCTTCCAGATGATCAAAGTCGTTGAATTCCAAGTTGAACAGAATTACCAAGCACTTTCTTCGTTGCAACATCCATTGGATCTGAGCAATCAAATCGTCACAACTCATTTTTGACAGGTCCTGAGGAGGACCATCTCTTCTGCGTAGATCCCTCAAGAGTTGTTGTAAGTTGCGCCTTGGAAGTACTAGACTTGACGTTGCACCACCACCACCACCCCTTGCTAATGATGAAGATCTCCCGCTGCTGCTGCTAGGAACCCAAGTCCTTGCAACTGCCTCGAAACCTCTGTTCACATCTTCGTTCTGATACAAGTGCTTCATAGCAACAGTTGCCTTACCCATTCCGCCTTTCCCCAATATAACAACCTTGTCATATTCCCCTTCCAACACTGTCTCCTTCAGCAATGTTCTAGAAGCATAGGGATTCACAAACGTTAGTGCCCCGCTACTACTGTCTAAGTTGGCATCACCCTTGTGGTCTTCAACATTATCCATTGAATCAAAATTTTCCAATGATAAGGGTAAGGCATCCGGAATCCTATTCAACTTGCTACAACTAGTGATACACAAATGCTCTAACTTTGGCATGGATCCATGCTCTACTTCCCAAACCTCCAAGTTCTCCAACCCACTAATATGCAAACTTGTGAGGAGAGGAAAACTTTCAGAGCTGCAGCTCATCTTCGTTCCAACATAAGATCCAGACTTTATTATGAGTTCTTCTAGATGAGAAAGGCTTCCTGAGATTCTCATGGGGTCAGCTACAAGTTGACATCCATTTCACGTTAACCTTTTCATGTAGGGAGGAAGAAGAAAGTCTACACCCTCCGGAACACAGATCTTTCCCTTTATACTCAAATCACAATTGTAACCATTAATGTCTACAAGTATTCTTGGATTCTTGCTGCTTATGGTGTCCCCTTCAACTTCAAGTTTGCATTCCTGAAGGTGGCCTGACTTAAGAGCATGCATGATATCCAGCATTGCCTCCTTGGACACTACATCACTAATTCTAAGCTTTCTCAGGCTTTTAAGTTTCAACATTCCCTTAGTTTGAAGCTTTTTGACCTGCAGACCTTCAATCCTCTCCAAGCAGATTAAGGTGTCAATCCGCATCCTTTCAGAAGGGCCCCCTATAATTTCATATTCCTTAGGTAGAATTAAATGCCTTAATCGAAAAAACTTCCACAGAATGTTGGGGATTTTGAGCGTTGTGTTCCAAACACTTATATCAAGAATCTCAAGGAACCTCAGCTTGCCAATGGATGATGGCAATTCTGAAACACTGGTACCTTCCAGACTCAAATACCGCAAGTGCATCAACTTGTCAGCTTGGCTTGTTAACTTTCCGTAGAGGTATAAGGCATTGCCAAGGACCAACACACGCAGCAGTCGAAGCTCACTACAAATGCATCTCATTAACTGTTGATCCTCTCCATCATACTCTCCATACTTACCCATTGGGAAAAACAGAGATCTAAGGTACTTGGGGGGTTTTGTAGAAAATGAATCTCTAATCAAGCCTGCCACTCCCCCATCACCACGATAAATAGCCATTCGAAGCAATCTCTTCTCGTTGAAGTAGTTGTCGGAGGAATTCAACTGCTGATCAGTTGGGCATGAGCGAAGATCAATTGTTTGAACAAAGTTATCAGCAGTTGCTTTCTCCAAGCACACATCTCGCACAAGATCATGCATTCGGACGGATTCTATCCACCCCTGTGACGTCTTATCCACAATCTGAACGAGGCCAGCTTGTGCCAACTCACTCAAGTAATCGTTACCAACATCCTCTGCTGATTTTGTGCCCCCTCTTCTGTCACTAGTCGCTAGACCTTCTGCGGCCCACATCCAGTATAAATTCTCCGTCTTGATTTCGTAATCTTCTGGAAAGTTGGCAAGATGAAGAAAGCAGGGCTTCAAGTGATAGGACAGATCATCGTAACTCTGTAATAGTATCTCCATGCATGATCTCCCATGATCGTATCCTCTTATCAAATGTGAACTAATGTTATTGAACACCGATTTCCACTCTGTCGAAGTTCGCTTCTTCCTCAAGATCCCACCAAGCACAACTATAGCCAACGGGACACCTTTGCACACCTCTAGCATTTTCTTTCCAAGTTTAATCTTATCTGAAGCTATTGTATATATATTTGAGAAAACAAACAAGACGTTAATTCAGGCAATAGTAGTTAGTTTGAAACTATTAACATATGTTATATAGTACTACATTGTCATACCTTCACTGTTTTCAACAGTCACTATCCGATCTTGCTCATGTGTTGAGGTCTCTTCAGGTTCCCAACCCATACTCTCTCGAAGCAAATCCCAACTTTCTTTTTTATCAAGAAGATCTGGCTTTTGAAGGGCATCGGGATCCACATACTTGGCAACATCTTCCTTGCGTGTAGTGAGTAACAATTTGCTGCCTAAATCTCCTTCACACAAAACAAATGCTGCTTTCAAACTATCCCAAGCTTCTTTGGTCCATACATCATCCAACACCACCAAACACCTTTTTCTTAGGGATTCTTGAAGCTTAAGAACTAATTCATTTCTGGAAAGATTCGTATAAGATGAAGTCCCAGGATTGAGACTTCGTAGAAGATCTTGAAGAACATTTTCGACATGGAATTGCTTTGAAATGTAAACAAAGCCTTGCCCGCCAGGGAAATGTTTTTTAATCTCATCATTCTTCAAAACTTTGATTGCAAGAGTTGTTTTTCCCGACCCGCCCATTCCATGAATGGCATGAAACCTTTTATCGGGCGGTGCGCTTTTTAAAATGTGGATGATCTCCTTTGCATTGTTCTTGAGTCCAACAATCTTCTTGTCCTCCATGTGAACATTTCTTTGGATTTCTTGTATTTGCTCAGTTCGGGCTTCTTCGGCTTGATCCGTGCTCATACCCAGAGATCTCATCAACCCATACTTCTCGAGTTTTGGTGACAACGTCGAGATCTTCACCGTCAAAGAGTCGATACTGGAAGCGGTCTGATGAAGATCATAAAGCTCTCTGAAAATGCAAGAGTATCTCTTGAGCTTTCCCAGGAAACCATGTTGATGCCTACGAGACACAACCTTGACAACAAATTCATCGACGATATCCTCGGCCTCGGAGACATATTTTTGGACTTGGCACACCCACATCCAAACAATGTCATCTTTGTTTTGCAGGGTATCAGCCTTCCTCAAGAAGCTCCGCATCCAAAGAAGCTCATCTCGAAGCTCTTCCACTTTTCCTTCAACACCCCACAAGTACTTGCCTTCTTCTATAAGGATCCTTCCCAACGCATCAACTGAAGATTTCACTGCGGATTCTGCCATTCTCTACTCAAATACTCTTGCTCAATGGTCTTCTAGATTGCACGCGGTGATACTTTACAAGCTGAAAAAGATAAAGAGATTATTCGATCTCTTCAAATCAGCTCATCTAATAGATCGATCAAAGTAGTTATATCTAGCTTCCTGTATTAGATCAAGCACATGAGACAAAATTAATTAGCCACTTACAAATTAAATGGGTGGTCGATGTGGTGTGCATAGCCATAATTTTTTAGTAATATAGGTTATATTGACACCCATTTGCAGATTACAAAGATACTACTTCTGTTTATGAATGACAACTTTTGACATTTCACACACCGATTTGCAAATCACATGACATGAAATATATCGTCGAATAAATAAATACGGTAGTAGACTGTTGCAACTGAGTATACAAACTAGACTCATTGATCGATCTTGATATTATTATTTTGCAATAAGTTTTGATTGTATCTGTCCAGAAAATCTTGTGTATCCAATTTTTGGAGGTGCTGTTAATCACACTAGACTCACTGTGGATAAACTCCCTAAGAAGCGGGTCAGCTGAAAGAGCATCATTTTGACAAACACTATATGCTGCAAATGGTACGTGAAAAGCTAGAGTTTGTAACATGCAGGGTGCAATCTCATTCCAAAAGCAATGTACATAAATTGTGGTAAATACGTAGCAAGTGGGTGTTTGTTCCACACAGGTTTTGCTTAGTTGACTAACTAACTAATTACTTTTTAACCGTCCATGGGATGGTCCGGCAAACATAAAGCAAGAGTGTTGATTTGCTATATCAGCATAGAGAGTGCAATGATTAAGAATTTTATAAGATCTGTTATAATAAGCATGAGTTTGGATAGCATAGAAGACTTATAGCAATTGATTAGGGTAGCTCCTACCTTGTGTTGAGCAACCGTTGAATCGGACTTTGGGTGGTGGCTCGGCCGAAGGAAGACGAAAAAAACAGAAGCCCGCACTCCACCATGGGAAAGGAGGAAGCCACACCTTGGAGCCCGGCCAGGATTCAGGACCCGTTCGATCTGGAGAAAGAAGATCCCATTATATAATGGGTGTGCCCGATATTCGTCGCTGGAACCCTTGCTCGTTTGGTCGAGATCTGGAAGTACGGATCTTGTTTTTGGCCAGTGTCTCAACAAACGCGAGTTTTTAAAGGAGAAACCAAGTAGTTGGGCAGCTGTCAGCGGGGTTCTACCTAGGAAAAACGAACTACCGGCAATAATTTAGTTGCCGATGTTACAAGCCAGCTAATACGACAGATTTGTTCCTCGTTTAAAATAGATTAGGTGAAGCTGTATAGATTAAAAAATAAACCTCTAACTTATTTAATCTCTGGACTGCATTGATTAATTCAAACCAAGAAGTATAATAAGGAATTTTCACCTACTGGCATGTTGTTTCGACTTTACACCGGAAAATTTCCAAAGCAAGAGTTTGGCCGACAACCTTAATTTCGATCACTAGGCAACGGTTTGACAAACGAGACATCTAGATGGACCAATAATCGTGTGGCAAGTGGGATGTGGTTCTTCAGAAAGGAGAATGCTAGATATTCTGCAACACGGTAGTCCTCGATGACCAACCGCTTTTTTGAATTGCCAAGTTGCCTCGCACAACCGAGAAGTCACGGAGTAGTGCCTGAGAGATTCTGCAAGGATTCAAATCAGCTTACAAAGTTTGCGTCGGGAAGTCGATACTATTGGTCTCTTCTAATGTCAGCGAGGAGGTAGTGGTTGAGCTGAGAGGTATGTGTGGGCCGGGTTTTATATGACAGAGAACTGGGCGAGCTATGTACCTTGATAGGGCGAACCACGAATTTGTCTCGAATGGGGGTTAAATATAAAAAAGACTAAAATTATGTTAATCTGTTTTTTACAATAACATTCTTCAATTTATTATATCTTTCGATCATACAATAATGTCTCCGATTTCAATGCATCTTTTATACTATCTTTCTTAATAATATCTTAAGTTTCAAAATTGCTTAATTTTTTGCTCAAAAAAATTGCTTAATTTTAGTATAAACTTAGTCCTATAATGAGTGAACAAAAGCAAACATATATCAAACCTGTATATTTATTTTTTTTGTATTTTTAAAAAACTAATTTCCTATTGTGTCCATCTTTCACCAAAAAATCAACATAAACCAAATCAATTAAATCATTGTTTATGAAAAATAGTTGAAACAAATGGATATAAAGGAAGAGAGAAAAAAACATTGATCTACAATTAATATACATTACAGGGGACATTCAAAATTAAACTTAACCGTGGAAACATTAAATTGAAAGTACAAGTATTATAATAGCCACCAAAAACAACAAAATTAATGTTTACGTATTTCAATCTGATTGGTACAAAAAATAAAAAGTCAAATTCTTTACCCCTAAAACATCTAAATTAGTAAAGAAAACGAGAGGTAGAGACAGAGTAATCAAACTTGTGCTCAAATATTAAAATTATAATTTTTTTATAAATCTCAGTTGGGGCTACACTGTGTAGTTCCGCCAGTGACAAAGACACCTTCGGCTCGTTAATTGAGAAGATCAACGTGAAACTAGCCGGTTGGAAGTATCGACACGACGACATCTGAGTTTCGCTAGCGCGACTTTGGCAAAGATGTCAACTTCCTTAAAATAAACTAAAGTAACATGTAAGGAAACTTTTAATCTAGCTAATTCACATTTTCAAGGCTAATACTAATCCTAGAAGAAATTGTGTAGAATTAAAATATAGAAAGAAAATTAAAGAAAAAACGTGTAGAGAAATAAGGATAAGAAGATAGGATGTCTTGCAAGGCAAGGCAAGCCAAGGCAATGGCCTAGGCCCCATCAGCCAAGATCGGCTACATGGCTAAGCGCAATCGGGGCCAAGGCCTCTGTAAGGCCCGAGACACTAGAAGTGCTATCTCATTCCAACCCAAGGACTTCCTAGGAGGTCACCCATCCTAGTACTACTCTCGTTCTAGCGCGCTTCACTTCATAATTCTTTTGACCTCTCAAACCATGAAAAGGAAAAGCTCTTGTTGATATAGGAGCACCTCAATCCCTTATAAATTATCAAGCTGTTACAATCTCCCTCTCTTATGCACTTCATTACCTCGTCAAGGCCCAAAGACCACCTCTTAGGTTGAGTGACCACCCTCTAGACCAAGCCAACTTGTAATCCAAAGTCAACTATGATACATTATCCCATGCCAGTCCAAAGACTTCCTAAGAGATCACCTATCTTAGTAATACTCTCGCCCTAACACGCTTATCTTCATAGTACCTTTGAACTCTCGAACTATGAAGATAAAGAGCTCTTGTTGGCATGGGGAGCACCTCAAAGCCTTATAAATTATCGGGGTGTTACAGCCTCGGTCGTGCATGCACGCACAAAGGCGAGCCAAAGCCTTGACCGTGCTCACTAGAACGTGTGCGCTTCACTCTCCCTGTCGAGCACTCGATTCTACCAATGAACCTCATGTTGCTAAGGCGGCAAGCCTTGTGATGAGCGTTCTCCACTCAATAGTACTCGTGGCTCGTCCGCGGGCTTGTTTCCGGCGTTGGCGTTCTTGGTGGGACTCGATAGGCACAAATGGGCGCCGTCTTGAGGATAATCACCTACGATGGAAAATGTGACCAACTTGGGAGATTGACATGACCTTATGCTTGGAATTACTTAAAGAACTAAGGATTCAGTGGCTCGGGCCACTTCCTTGGTTTGTCTTCGAGTGATAGGACCCATTGAGCGAAGTTTAAAGGCATCCTCCCCCTTTCGGACCGACATGGTGGGCAAGGGTGCATAATCCTCGCCCCTTGGCTAGAAAATGTCCCCGTTTCCTCAACTTGGAATGGTGGCTCCACATACGGGCTATGATCGGCGATGTTAAAGGTAGCATGCACGCCATACTTGTCCGCGAGGTCAAATTGATAGGAATTGTCGCTGATCCTCCATAGCACTTTGAAAGGTCCATCCCCTCTATAATCTAGCTTTCTTTTTCTTTGGTAGGGGAACCTTTCCTTGCACTAATGAAGCCATACTAAATCACTAGGCTAAAAAATCATAGGGTGACAATTTTAATTATGTTGAGCTTCATATTGGCTTGCTTGTTGCTCCAATTGGCTCCTAGTGCACTCATATAGCTCACGCACTTGCTCGACTCTTTGGGCTCCTCTACATGCTTACCTTCATGTAATGAACGAGGCATCCAATCCAATGGTGTCCAATCGTTGCGATCATACACCACCTCAAAGGGGAACTTGTTAGTAGCTGAATGCTTAGCTCTATTTCAAGAAAACTCAACAAATGAAGTAAGTCCTCCCATTATCGAGGATTTGTCTTGACATGGCCCAAAAAAGTGCGCCCACAGTCCGGTTGGTCACCTCCATTTAGTAAAAAGAAATTGAAAAAAATGGAAAAAGCCAAAAAGAAATTGAGAAAAAGGCATATAAAATCCTGGGATGAGCTGAAAACCCGAAAGGGCGGCTTAGGCAATAATCAAGTAACTAGACCAGGGGTAATATGAGGTTTACAAGTGATTTTTTTTTTTTTGCAAATGGTCAAAATTTTATTACCGAGAGCAACACAAAAGAGTTGCAAGACAAAAACACACAAAAACAACAAAAATACACAGCCCCTAAGACTCCTCCAAATTCCCAACAAGGTTGAGAAAAACTTGTCCTCATAGTAAGGCCAAATTTAACTCAACACTAAGCCAAAATGAAGGAACAAGCCTTCCCAAAACATCCTTGTACTTGGAACTTCCACAGCACTCAGCAGGGCAGGTCAAGGGAGGAGCTAATACACTCTACCCAGATCCCCAACCTACCCAAAAACCTCACCTATAGCCAGAGAAAAAAAACAGAACAGCAGACAACACTCAAAGGAAAGAGCTGAACACCCTGCAAGGCCCCTAGCATGAATCAACCTTAGAGAAAGGCATCACACCAAGGACACGATGCATAAATGTGGGTCAAACCCCCTACTCTGCGTCCTCATGTTGAGCAAAGCTACAACACTCAGCATTCAGGGAGTGGGAGCTCAATCCTTACACTCAAACTAACACCAAAACCCACCCAGGAAAACCCAACCAGCTAAACTTCCAACCTTGCACGAAATGCTTCTCCTCTTCTTCCAGTGAGTTTGAATGTGGCTAGAATCCGCAGCTTGCACTCTCCAATAATATTCTTAGAACAAACTTCCACATTAGGATGACAAGAATTGAAGATGATATCATTACGCAGCCTCCAAGTGTGGTAAACTACTCCCAGGATGCCCAACAACTTGGATTGAAAAATGTTATTCTTCCTTCTCTTGGTCTGCAAAAACCATCTCCACCACTCCATAAGACTAAGCATTCTAATGTTAATGCCCAGCCAAGTAAGCACCTTATCCACTACAGCCTGAACAAAAACACATTGAAACCAAATATGGCTCTCAGATTCCTCCTCTAAGCCACAAAGGACACAAGTGCTTTGCTGAATAAGACCCCAGGACTTGAGCTTATCAGCAGTAGGCAACCTCTGTAAGGTGGCTAGCCAGCAAATGAATCTCCATTTTTTAGCACCACCTCCACTCCAAACTAGCCCACTCCATCTCACAGTGCTGAGCTTGTTCCTGATGAAATCATAAACTGCACTGCATTTAAGCTTACCATCACTTTTCAGAAACTGTCTAAAATCATCAGGGACACCATTATAGGAGCCATCAAAGTGAAGCCTATCTTTAATCTTGTCCCTTAGTCTAAGCAGCTCCTTCCAAATCCAGGAACCTCTATGACTGATGCTAACCTGCTAGAACTTCTGGTCTCTAATAATGTTCTGTTTTGCCCAAGTTGTCCAAAGATTTTCTTTTCCTGAAATAAGATCAAGCCCCAGCTTAAAGAGGATAGTCTTATTCCAAGATAGAAGCTCCTTAAAGTTTAAGCCACCCTCTGAATAAGGCCTACAGACCCTGCACCAAGCAACTAAACTTCTTCTGCTAGATTCAGCCCCTGCCCAAAGAAAGGATCTACACAATGACTCTATTTTGTGCACAACCTTCTTAGGGAGAACCAAAGCTTGCATCCAAAAGGTAAGTGATGTCTCTCATTTTGGTAGTGTTTTAAGTGTGTTTTCCTTGGTAGTTTTAGTCCTTTTTCCTTCTTTTCTTGTGTGTTATGTCCCTTTTTAGCTTAGATTCCGATTTTCTATGAGATTCGGAGACTATGCGCGTTTTGTGTGTTTTGTAGGCATTTCGGAGCAAAAATCATGGAGTTTGGATCATGGCATCATGGAGGAATTCAAGGATGGAAAAGGAGCTAAAATGGAGCTAACAATGCATAAAAAGAAGCCTCAAGTGAAGACGAAGAGAATGGCGAAAGAATCGAGTCAATCGGAGCTAAAACGAGAGAGAACGGAGCGAAAAGAGCTGAAAAATGCCTTAGGACCGAGGTACCCAGCATGTCGGGCCCGAGGTGGTGGTCCGAGGTGTGGCAAGTCGGGCCCGAGGTCTCTTTAAGATGTGCCATTGGACCGAGGTTGAAGCAAGTCGGGCCCGAGGTTCTCCGTGTCGATCCATGTCGGTCGTGGCTCCGGATTCCTTTCTTTTTGGGATTTTCTTGTTAATTCCCAAAACAATATTTGCTTCCTTGGAGGTCAAGGAGTTCTAGAAGCCTTGGGGATCAAGGAGTTCTAGAAGCCTTGGAGGTCAAGGACAAGCCTTGGAGCCCAAGGAGTTTAGAGGGGTAATCTAGTCTTTGTAGTAGGGGGAATAATCTCTATTTAAAATCTTGTAATCTCTCATTTGGAGGACATCGAGAATCACATACACTTTGGAGAAAGTAGAGAGGGACGTTTGAGAGGGTAGAAGAAAGAAGGGGGTGGACTCTTCTCCAAGGGAGGGAAAGAACCCAAGATCTAGAGGAGGATTTGGGTGAATTCCTTTCCTTGGAGGGGAAAGAAACCCTTAGGCTTGGAGCGGGATAGAGATTGTAAGAATTCCTCTTCTTTAGTTTAATTCAAGTTTGTTTTGTGTGTCGATTGTGGATTTGACTTGCATGAATCATGATTTGCCTTTGGTCTTTTATGATTGCTAGTTTTAAATCCATGATTAGCGAGTAGATAGCTTGATCTTGGGCTATGGGGGAAACCCCTAGCTAGGATTGGGTGTGAACCCCCAATTCCATAGCCTTAAGTGCTTGATCTATGAATGCTCTCTACATTGAGCTTCAATTCTCTTGTGGGAACAAGGGATCAAGGGCTTGTGATTGGTAAGAGTAAGCGGGAGCGATCTCGAGCCCATCACTTGACCTTGCATCGAAGGGATGGTGAAAACCCCCTATGGTCGATGTGTAGAGTGGAGGGATCGAAGGCAAACAACCTCGATCTCATAAGGATCAACACTTATTGGTTGAATTGGGGTGGAATTACCCACATCTAGCTAGAGAAGGAACCCAAGGCCCGAGATCCCCTTAGCCTAGCTTGTTTCTTCCCTTTTATATTGATTGTTGAGTCGTGCCCGAGTCCCCTAGCCTTGAGCCCGATTTTGTGTGTGCCTAGCTACCTCGGTCCCGAGTTGCTTCGCGTGTTTTCTCTCCCATTGTGTTTGTGCTAGACAAATCGACCGTTCAAACGCGCATGAAATAATTCCCTGTGATCGACCTCGACCACCGTACTACAACGGGGTCGTGATACAAATATTTTTTGTTGATTGACCCGGGGCCCTATCCTTAGAATTGGTATAGCACATTGGGCCTGTCATCAGAATGGCGCCGTTGCCGGGGAATTATTGTGATTGTGCGTTCGTTTGGTTGATTTGTTTTGGGTAAGGGACTAGCCCGAACCCTCTTGTGTTATTTGATTTGTTTCTTTTTGTCTTTTTTGTAGGTTATTCCATCAAAAGAAAAAAAGTGGATTACTATGATAGTGATGATGAGTGTGAGTGGAAGGTTTTCTACCTTGAGATGGGGATCAAGCATCTAAAAAGAGAACTCCACGAGGCAATAGAGCAACGGGAAAGAGAGGAGAGACGAGCTCGTGAGCGACTCAATGACCGGATTAGAATGGCACAAGAGAGAGCCTATGAGGAGGAGTGTTACATGAGAGAGGTGTATGGGAACCGAGACCACTATGATGGACGAGGTGGTACTCAATCCTATTGGGGAAGTCCCACTTATACTCAAATGCAAGGAGTACCTCCCTACCAACCTCCGAGCTACGAGGAAACTCCTCCATGGGCACTTGAGTGGCTAGAAGAGCTCAAGGAGATGAGAACTCAATTCAAGGAAGAGAGGACTCAATTCGAGGAACTTAATTCATGGAGGATGAGCGATATTGCCCAACTTGATTATTGGACGTCCCTCCTGAGTTCTCAAGAGCAACTTCCGAGCTATCATGATGAAGAGAGCTATGATGAGGTCCGAGTCGAGCCGCCACAAGTCGAGGAGAGTGAGCGAGCCTGGACCGACGTACCCAGTGGGTCGGGCCCGAGTTGCTCGCAAGTCGGACCAACTTTGCAACCAAGGATCGAGTTGGAGGACATGTCGGGCCCGAGTTGCCCAGACATCGAACCACCTCCCCTGCCTCCACTCCGCCCCGAGCCCGAGATGCCGAACATCGGGACCGACTTGCATCCACTTCGATCGGTGACAATGGAGGAAAACTATCTCATGGCTCTTAAGCGTGCAAGGATGGAAGTGAAGGAAAGCTCTCCCTCTCTTATGATTAAAGAAGAAGTCGAGTCTCGGTTCAAACAAGCTTTGGAGGAGACGCAACAAGTCGGGCCCAATGTAGCTCCTATGTCGGTCCAACCCGAAAATCAAGCCTCCAAGATCATGTGTGAGACTCGTATGCCCTATCTCCTTTGCTCTTTTGTGAGGGTATCTTATGAGTCATATGGTGGAGATGAACCATACTCGGTGGATTTGATTTCCGACTATTCTTGGTCTAAGTATGGGGTCCCCCGCCACTATGACGAGGCCGAGGCGCATGTTTGGTTGAACTATAGTGAATGGCCTCAATTCTACTTGAGTGATGAGATGGTCCTTGGAGAGTTCATGGACCCCGAGCCTTATTTTCCACCCTAACCGAGATTAGGTGGCATGTCAAGCTAATGACGTTAAAAGAGCGCTTCTCGGGAGGCAACCCGACGTATCCTTCGTATCCTAGATTTCCTTTTGTTTTATTTTCTTATTTTTAGGATTTGAGCTTATTGTGCTAACCCTTTCTCTAAACCCCTTGAATGCAAGTATTTTGGGATGTATCTTTGGTGTGATCTTGTAGGTGCTTCTTGATTCGAATGATGAGCTCGAAGGGTCAAGGTGTATGATGCAAATGGACGAGCAACTAGGATGTGAGACGGGCAAACGGTCTCGACCACCTCTCAAGAAGTTCGACAAGGTGCTCCACCTTCCCCTTCCCATGTGCCGATGTCAACAATTCACCATTCTTCCTAGCTTCAAACGCCTTGTCTAGTGAGTTTCCCTTTTCATTTTCCCTTTTGGTTTTATTTGGATGCAATGAGGACATTGCATATTTTAAGTATGGGGTATGGGAAAAGGAAACTCTTTTGTGCCTAGTGTTTGTACATATGTGTGCTTTGTGTGTCTTTTGGCTTTGTTTGAGAAAATTTTTGCAAAAATCCATAAAAATAAAAAAAAAATTGTGTTGAAAAATGTCAAAAAGATTTTGTTTTTGGACTAGGAATTCCCATCTTAGATGTCCAAATGAAGGCTAATGATGATGTGAGCATGTAAATTCCTTTGCATATTTTTGGATAGTTTAGCCTCTACATGGATGTTCTTTTTGATGTGATATGATATCTTGCATGTTTTTATTGAGCACATGAGTTCTTGGATGAGATTTGATGCAACTAAGCTAGAGTGAACCTTGTGAGATATTTTCTTGGCCATTTTAGGGATGCTTGTTCATATTGCATATCCCTCATTTTGTTGTGTGATTAGCTCATGCATGCTTTGTAAAACTTGCTATTGCGGTGTTTATCTATTTTCCAAGACCAATATGAGAATTGTTCTATGCATTGTCACATTGATTTGAACTTTATTTCATTTAGTCACAAAATCTTCCATATCCTACCTTGAAGATAAACCGTTGTTTGTAGCCCCGTTTTAGCCTTAGACCTTTGTTTGAAACTCCTCAAAAATATGATTCCTAGCCTATATGACTTGACCCTTATGGGATTGGACTTTAGTGAGAGGTTTGGGAATGTATTTGGAGAGTTGAGATTCTCTTTGGTGAAGGGCAAAGAATGGAGTTATAAATCAAGTGGGTAGTGCATCTTTGTTGTGAAGAAAGAAAGAAAATTTGGGAAAAAAGTAGTGGATTGAAAGCAAAGTGCTTAAGTGTAGAAAAGGGCACCGACAGAGGATAAGTGCACTTCGGGCCCGAGTTAGTGTGCAAGTCGATCCTAGTGGAAAAAGAGTGAAAAATCCAACAAAAAGTGTAGTGCAAAGATGAAGTGGAATGTTAAGTGAAAGAGTGGGTTGAAGAAGAGAAAATCAAAGTCTTTTGGAGAGTGAAAGTTGGAAGTGGAATGATTTGGTGAGTTGGTGAGAGACTAGAAAGTTCAATCCCCATTGTAAGCACCACAAGACCAAAGTGATTCCCACCTTGAGAAACACCAAAAGCCCCATTACAACCCGGCCGAATGGAACCTCTTTGAGGATCTCCATTGAGCCAAGTTCATACTCTTTGTGTGCATTGTAATAGGCATCTCTAGGTGGAGGAATTGGTGATATTAGCTTCAATGGTAAAGCCTTTACTTGCATGTTTGTTGAGTTTGAGTGTTCATTGCTAAGCCTAAACACATGATGAGTGATACACATTTCCATATCCCTAAAGTGAGGCTTGGTTGCACTAGACTTTATTCTTTGAACACTTGATCATGTGTGATGATGTGATCTTGCTAGCATGTCTATCACTTGTGCTTACTTGAGTTTTTCATATGAGGCTTTACTTGAAGATTGTGCTTCGGTCTTGCTTACATTGTTATTGCTTGAGGACAAGCAAGTTTAAGTATGGGGTATTCTGATGTCTCTCATTTTGGTAGTGTTTTAAGTGTGTTTTCCTTGGTAGTTTTAGTCCTTTTTCCTTCTTTTCTTGTGTGTTATGTCCCTTTTTAGCTTAGATTCCGATTTTCTATGACATTCGGAGACTATGCGCGTTTTGTGTGTTTTGTAGGCATTTCGGAGCAAAAATCATGGAGTTTGGATCATGGCATCATGGAGGAATTCAAGGATGGAAAAGGAGATAAAATGGAGCTAACAATGCATGGAAAGAAGCCTCAAGTGAAGACGAAGAGAATGGCGAAAGAATCGAGTCAATCGGAGCTAAAACGAGAGAGAACGGAGCGAAAAGAGCTGAAAAATGCCTTAGGACCGAGGTACCCAGCATGTCGGGCCCGAGGTGGTGGTCCGAGGTGTGGCAAGTCGGGCCTGAGGTCTCTTAAAGATGTGCCATTGGACCGAGGTTGAAGCAAGTCGGGCCCGAGGTTCTCCGTGTCGATCCATGTCGGTCGTGGCTCCGGATTCCTTTCTTTTTGGGATATTCTTGTTAATTCCCAAAACAATATTTGCTTCCTTGGAGGTCAAGGAGTTCTAGAAGCCTTGGGGATCAAGGAGTTCTAGAAGCCTTAGAGGTCAAGGACAAGACTTGGAGCCCAAGGAGTTTAGAGGGGTAATCTAGTCTTTGTAGTAGGGGGAATAATCTCTATTTAAACTCTTGTAATTTCTCATTTGGAGGACATCGAGAATCACATACACTTTGGAGAAAGTAGAGAGGGACGTTTGAGAGGGTAGAAGAAAGAAGGGGGTGGACACTTCTCCAAGGGAGGGAAAGAACCCAAGATCTAGAGGAGGATTTGGGTGAATTCCTTTCCTTGGAGGGGAAAGAAACCCTTAGGCTTGGAGCGGGATAGAGATTGTAAGAATTCCTCTTCTTTAGTTTAATTCAAGTTTGTTTTGTGTGTCGATTGTGGATTTGACTTGCATGAATCATGATTTGCCTTTGGTCTTTTATGATTGCTAGTTTTAAATCCATGATTAGCGAGTAGATAGCTTGATCTTGGGCTATGGGGGAAACCCCTAGCTAGGATTGGGTGTGAACCCCCAATTCCATAGCCTTAAGTGCTTGATCTATGAATGCTCTCTACATTGAGCTTCAATTCTCTTGTGGGAACAAGGGATCAAGGGCTTGTGATTGGTAAGAGTAAGCGGGAGCGATCTCGAGCCCATCACTTGACCTTGCATCGAAGGGAAGGTGAAAACCCCCTATGGTCGATGTGTAGAGTGGAGGGATCGAAGGCAAACAACCTCGATCTCATAAGGATCAACACTTATTGGTTGAATTGGGGTGGAATTACCCACATCTAGCTAGAGAAGGAACCCAAGGCCCGAGATCCCCTTAGCCTAGCTTGTTTCTTCCCTTTTATATTGATTGTTGAGTCGTGCCCGAGTCCCCTAGCCTCGAGCCCAATTTTGTGTGTGCCTAGCTACCTCGGTCCCGAGATTGACAACCTCGGTCCCGAGTTGCTTCGCGTGTTTTCTCTCCCATTGTGTTTGTGCTAGACAAATTGACCGTTCAAACGCGCAGGAAATAATTCCCTGTGATCGACCTCGACCACCGTACTACAATGGGGTCGTGATTCAAATATTTTTTGTTGATTGACCCGGGGCCCTATCCTTAGAATTGGTATAGCACATCGGGCTTGTCATCAGTAAGGACTCCCTCAATCAGAGACTTTACTACCTGCATCCGGCCTGCATATGAAAGCTTGTGCATAGTCCTTCTTTGAATAAAAAAAAAAAAGATTGCGAGTATATGTGAGCTCACTTATTGAAAAATGTAAAGATAGGCTAGGTGAAAACCCGGAAGGGCGCCTGAGCAGAATTAACTCCGTTAGGCCCGTTAGGTGGTTAACTTCATTAGGTCCCAACGAATGACATATCAAACCCGTCCACTTGTACATCAGACATTAAGAGAAGATCAAGCTGGTGATTGGCAATAGTGATAACAAAAGCACATCGCTCATCCATCAAAACTGTACACGAACCTGCTAAAACAACTGTGCTTTTACGATACAATAATTGAGAGCATGTTGGTGTTGGATCCAGTCAATCAAAAGCCCAAGATGAAGTCCCACGCAAGGTCCACTAAACTAGGGTAGCTGGCAGGTTTTAACCACCGGCAATGTGAAGAGACTCACACGTGGTCAAGAACCCAAAGGCCTCACTTAGTATCATTATATATCTTAATTAGCAATTTCATTTAAGAGAGAGATTTTGTAACGTAAAGGAGGGAGTCATGATAAAGGAGGGAAAAGCACCATTGTAGGGGGGGATTACAATCTGGAGAACATCAAGAACACTCTCTTTGTAATTTTTGGCCAGAGATCGGTAAGCCCGATTTTGCTAAATTTAGTTCTTTCTCTCGAACCGATTTTAGCCCAAACAATTTGGCGCCCATCGTGGGGCCACGCCGATCCCAAAGTCAAATTTGCAAAGTATCGACCCTAGTCGTCCGACCATGTCCGATCCAGAAAAGGCCGTCGTGAACAACTCCGGCGAGGGGAGCCGCACCCAAGAGCAAGAGATGGTTGAGTTCCGTCGGCGAATGGACGACCTCCGGAAGGAACTCAACAACCAGAGGAGCACCTACGAAGCCCACCTCGAAAAACTCACCAGTGAGGACAGTCGCCTCAAGAGCCAGAACCAGCTTCTGACAACCGAGCGCCAACCGGACAGGGTCACTAGAAGGGTTGGCGGTCTAGCCGCAAGGCTCGACTTTGGTGGCGGGGAAGGCACCTCTCGGACTCGTAGAGGCCGTGACGCCAGAGATAACTACGTCACCCCACCGGCCCCCTTGCTTGGAGCTCTCCCTTCAAACCGAACCAGGGGGAACGTTCCGCATCAGGCCCCGCCAGAGGAACTGAGGTCCGCTAGCGACCCCTGACCCTTCCGCCCGCAGAACACATGAGCCGCGGAAGGGAGCAACGAGGAAGAGGATAATGAACGAAGGAGGCCAGTCGACTTGGATGCCGCTATCCGGCGAATGGTTACCGAGCAGATCGGTGCTATCACGGAGCAGGTGGTACATAGCAACAACACCTTTCGTCCAGTGGTCCCCGAAGCGCCAGACGGCTATGACGAGTCACCATTCGTCCCCCGGATAGCCCGCGTAGAGATCCCGAGATAGTTTGTTGTACCATCCATGCTGGCATAGAACGGAACCGGTGACCCAAACGAACATGTGGCCGTGTACAAACAGAAAATGATGACCAGCTTTGTCCCGTACCACTCGAAGGAATCGGTGATGTGTAGAAGCTTCGGAGCGAACCTGGCAGGCCCTGCGCTAGCGTGGTTCATCAATCTCCCCCGAGGGAGCGTTATTTCTTTCGCGGAGCTCTCTGATCTCTTTCGCTCCCGGTTCGCTAGCAGCCGGCGGTTCGAGAAGCAACCCAGCGACCTCTACTGCGTCACCCAGAGATCTAGAGAATCCACCAGAGAATATCTGGACATGGTTCAACAGAGAGAAAATTGCCATCCCCAATTGTGACGTAGCTACAACTGTAGAGGCATTCAGGCAGGGGGTGGCACAAGGCAGCGGACTCTACGAGGAACTCACTAAGCATCCTATCGCCAGCTTTGAAGAAGTGCAGGTCAAGGCTCTGGCGCAAGTGCGGCTAGAGGAGGACCGGAAGCTGCGCTAGGGAGGTGCCGAGTCAGAAAGACCCGAAGGGCAAGGTCACACTGATTATCGCCGAGAAAGGAGAAGTCAACCTTACTCAAGACGCAACTGAGTACGCCCAGAGAGGTGAGGCCTGCCAACGCCACGAACTACGTACACTAGGCCTCGGAGACCTTGCACCCATCCTCCGAAAGTACTATTTCTGAACTTGGTTCATATTTGCTATTTGTTTTCAATTGTCTGTTTCTTTTCGAAGTGACCTCTAGCATTAGTCATCGTGCATAGACTTGATATCGTTTTGTTTGCATGGTTGTACATATGCACTTGCTTTGCTTTGAAATCAATGAAACGCTGTAGGGCCCTAGTTGCCCCGGGACACGGCTGTATTATCACCTTGTGCGTGGTCGGTACCCGGTGCAAACGCAGGGGTCAATCTCGCAAACCTTACAAAGGCCTAAGCCTAACGCGCTACCTAGACAATGTCTAGAAAATGCAAGTTCCGCTAGAAAACGCAAGTTTCACAAGAAAACGCAAGTTTCGCTAGATAGCGCGGTTTTCGCTAGATAACGCGAGTTTCGCTGGGTAACGCGAGTCTTTCTAGAAAGCGCGAGCTTCGCTAGACAACGCAAGTCTCGCTTCGCTAGAAAACGCGAGCTTCGCTGGAAAACGCGAGTTTCGCTAGAACAATGCAAACCGTTTGCCAGATGTCGCAAGATATTCACTACTTGTTGCAAGGCATCTGCCAGATGTCGCAAGATTATTTGCTAGTTTTCGCAAGTTATACACCAATTACCGCCCCTGGGTAGCTCCCGTTGGGGTAGATCATTCGCCAGATGTCGCAAGTTATTCGCTAGTTGCGGCAAAATTGATCGCTAGCTCTAGCTAGCTACAACCGATTCGCCAGTTGCCGCAAGTTAACTGCTAGCTCTAGGATGCTAAAACCGATTCGCCAGTTGTCGCGAGTTAACTGCTAGCTCTAGCTAGCTACAACCTATTCGCTAGTTGCCGCGAGTAACTGCTAGCTCTAGCTAGCTATAGCCGATTTGCCAGTTGCCGTGGGTTCGTCGCTAGCTCTAGCTAGGTACAACCGACTTGCCAGTTGTCGCGGGTTTACCGCTAGCTAACCCATCGCATAAAACTAATTGCTCGAAAATGCTAGCATCCGCTAGCTAATCCCTCGCTTGCTACTAAATGCGCGAAAATGCTAGCGCTCGCTAGCTATTTTGTCGCTTGCTGCTAATCACATGAAACTGCTTGAACACTCACGGGGTGCTAGAATATTCTGGTTCACCTACCACTCGCTAGCACGCACTAGCTAACAATCATTCGCTGAGTTATCACGAGTCTAATGTCAGCTTTGTCCGACTACAAGTCATTCGCCCATATTCGCTAGCTATCACAAGTCACTCACTCGCCATCAGTTGTCAATCGCTAACTAACGCACTACATACGCTAGACACCATGAGCAATCGCTGGAAACAACACAAGTGATACACCAAGTCGGGCCCGAGATCGAGCACCCAGTGACCAGGACCGACGTTCTCCAACGTCGGGCCCGATGTAGTTCCGTGTCGGTCCAAGTCGGCATTGGATTGGATTGTTCCCCAAGGCATATTTTTAGTAACTTTCCACATTTGCCCCTTTCTAAATTGGGATTCCTTGGTCCCCAATCCAAGGAGAAGGTTAAGAGAGGTGATTAGTGATCATTGGAGGTGTGAAGTGAGGGGGGGACGAGTTGGCACACACAGAACACCACACCAAATTCACTCTCTAAAGGTTCAAGGAAGACTTGGAGAGCAAGGAGAAGAGGGAAGA
Source organism: Polygonum maritimum (assembly GCA_963924305.1). Classification (NCBI taxonomy): domain Eukaryota; kingdom Viridiplantae; phylum Streptophyta; class Magnoliopsida; order Caryophyllales; family Polygonaceae; genus Polygonum; species Polygonum maritimum. Next base: position 19,255,493 of record OZ002729.1, read on the forward strand.
AGGAAGAGAAGAGGAGATCGTTGGCCTAGAGAGGGAGATTTGTGAGTTTTGTACTTTGTTTTGCTTTGATCTAGTAGAATTGAGACTTGGATTTTGTAGACACTTTGGATTTGAATGCAATTGGAGTTTGATTGGATGTTGATGATTGAGTTTTGCTTGATTTTCCTTTTGATTATGCTTTTCTCTTACCATATGGAGTAGATTCCATAGTCTTGGGCTATGGGGGAATCCCCTAGCTAGATTTGGGTAGAAAACCCCAATTCCATAGCCTTGAGTGCTTGATTTGTGAATCCTCTCTACATTGAGCTTCAATTCTCTTGTGAAAGCAAGGGATCTAGGGCTTGTGTTTGGTAAGAGTAAGCGAGAGCATCTCGATCCCATCACAAGTCTCTAGCATCGAAGGTGATGTGAAAACTCCCTTGGGTCGAGGTGTAGATTGGAGGGATTCGGGGCGAACAACCTCGATCTCACTAGAATCAAACACTTATTGGTTGAATTGAGGAAAAATATCCAAGTCTAGTTGGGGGAGGAACCCAAAAACCCAAGACCGATCTACTTTTTGAACAAGACCGAGTTACCCAGTACATCGGGCCCGACTTGCACCACGTCGGTCCCGACCAACTCGACCTCGATCCACCCTCGGACCGAAGTGACTTTGTGTCGGTCCGAGGAGATCTCTTTTGTTTTCCTTCGTTTTGCCTTTCTTTTCTCCTCTTTTTAGTCTTTTCGGGTACTCTCAACGCACGAACTCCCGTGTGTTCGACACCCTACCTCTTTACTACAATTTGAGGTTCGGTTTTATAAATTTAAATTGTGAGACCCTCCGATCCCGGACCGATCAAATATTAGTTTCGAAAGGCTTGAGTGCAAAACCTCATATCCTTATCGATCACTTGGCACTTTTGGCAGCCTTCATTGTCATATTCTCAACTTGTACTGTAGACTATGTAGTATTTTGTGTAGCCTCTCAAGTCCAACCTGTACATGCGCACAAAATCAAATAATTAACCATTTTTTAAACTGTCTATCAAAACAACGGAAGATACAATGACAAGCAACAACATAGGAGCAAATTCAGCTTGCTCAATGACAAGATGACAAGGTGACAAGGTGTATCAAATAGAACAGTATTTAAAACCCCTGTCCAAAATCCAAACTAGAGCGCTTGGCACAAATACAGAAATAAATGAATCTATGTTTTCACTATTTTCCACTTGGCTGGATCACATCAAACTCAAAATGCAACTACTTACTACCAAATAAAGTGGATGGAAGAATTGAACTATACAAATTAAGAGCTGATCGAGCTAAATCTCAACTTCACAGTTTTTATGAAAAGCAAGAGAACTGCTAGGATCACATGAAACGTCAGAAATCATATCAGCTAGGCAATGAAGTAATGCTCAGATTTGCAAGAATTCACAAAGGTTGCGTCAACGCGTCATCTCTTATCATACCAAGCAAAATTTCAGCGAAAATATATAAGAGTGATTATCAAATGAGATCGATAAACATCACTAAAAGGGAAGAACAGTTGAAGATGTAAAATATTGCAATTTTCTTGCATTTCATCCCCTAGACCCTTTCATCCGGTTCTATGAGAACTCGAATTTCTCATAAAAACATAAATTCATTAAAAAAACGCTTTGAGGAGAGAATGAAAGAATGTTAACACGTCAAAACCTAAGGAAGTTAAAAGAAGGAATTACTTGTATCGGTTGTTGGAGAACGTACTAAAGAGCAAGTTCGCCCCATCAGAAAGATAATCTTGGTAACATATATATATATAACCTCAATTCAACACAGAACAAGCCAGTAATATGATCGGTCCGGATCGGAGGGTCTCAAAATTCAATTTATAACCGAACCTAGTTGTAGCACAAGGTAGGGTGTCGAACACTCGGGAGTTCGTTCGTTGAGTGCACCAAAAAGACTTAAAAAGGGGAAAGAAAGGCTAAAAACAAGGAAAATCAAAGGAAACCACTCGGGACCGACATGGTCACTTCGGGCCCGAGATGGATCGACGAAGATTTGCACGGGACCGACACAGTTGTAAGTCGGGCCCGAGGTCTGGGGAAGTCGAACTTGGCAAAAATAGGAGAGATAGGTCTTGGGTTTTTGGGTTCCTTCTCTAGTAGATGTGGGTTATTCCACCCTAATTCAGCCACTAAGTGTTGATCCTCGTGAGGTCGAGGTTGTCCGCCTCGGTCCCGCCACTTCTACACATCGACCCTAGGGGATTTTACCTCCCTTTCGATGCAAGGTCAAGTGATAGGCAATCGATCGCTTCCGTTCACTCTTGCCAATCACAAGCCCTTGATCCCTTGCTTCCACAAGAGATTGTAGCTCTATGTAGAGTCGGTTCCTAGATCAAGCACTTAAGGCTATGGAATTGGAGGTTCAAACCCAAACCTAGCTAGAGGTTTCCCCCATAGCCCAAGACCAATGGAATCTACTCCATAAGGCTAGAGTAACAAGCAATCAATTCACAAAGCCAACAAGTCTCAATCATCTAAATCAAAGCAAAGCCAAATTTCATTCAAATCAAAGGGAAAATCACAAGATCCAAATCCAAATCCACAAATTGCAAATCAAAACAAGAACAAACTCACAATTCTTCCCTAGATCTACTCCTTCTCCACCAATTTTCCTGACCTTCTTCTCTTCTTTCCTCCTCCTTGCTCTCCAAGTCTTCCTTGAGCCTTTGAGAGTAATTAGATGTGTGTAATGATGGATAAATGATGTCTAATCTTCTCCTCCTTTTAATTAGGGGCCAAGAATACCCAAAATAGAAGAGGGGAAAAAGTGGTAGATCACATTTGTATGCCTTGGTGCCCAATCCACAATTCCGCCGACTCGGACCGACTTATGTGTACCTCGGGCCCGATGTGCTGGCACCTCGGTCCGATGTCCTGGAATCGATCTCGGTCCCGAGTTGCTGGGCAACTCGGTCTTGGCCTCGGTCCACTCTTCTTCTTGGCTTTTCTTGAGCTCCTCTTTGTACTATTCGGTTCCATCTGGTTTCGTTTCTGGACCCGTAAGTGACTCCGAGTCTTGCTACTCAGTTAAAATGGGGAAGTTTTTAAAGTCAAGTTAATTAATTATAGTTTCTGGGCATGCTTTGCAATAAAGATAAATTTGGGATGGAAAATGGAATTTTCCATAAAGTTATGCCGACTGTAATTGCTTTTAATGAAAGGATTTCGTTTGCAAGTTGACGTGTGTGTTAGTAGCCCCATCCTCATCCATACACATATGAAGTTCTACTTTCTTAAAAGGGAAGGTTTGAGAGCGGTGGAGTCGAAGGGGGAAAGCAGAGAAGGCGGCCAGGTATTAGGTCGGGGTTGGTGGCCGTCGATCTGGAGACGGCGGGTCTGTGATTTCTGGGCAGCGAAGTCGTTGCGGGGGCTGCCTCGGTAACGGAATTGGCCGGCGAGTTTGGACTCGGACAGATTCGGGGTCGAGGTGAGCGAAGGGGGCGAAGTTTGGAAGTCGGGCTTGGCCGGGGGTTCGTCAAGGGCATCGGCTCGGCAGGGCTGCGAAATCAGAAGCTCTGGGGTATGGGTCTTAGGGCGTTGGCATCGCGTCGAGTCACCTTCGGGACCTTCGGGCACCCATAGCGAGGCGGTCTCAGTGGTGGTCCGGGGAGGAAGACCGATCGAGGGAGAGGTTCAGCGGGGTTTTCCGACCGGCGAGAGGCGCCGGCGAGAGATGAGCGAACGAGAGTGAGGTTGGGGGTTAGAGAGCAGGTCGTCGGGGATTGGTCACCGTTGGGAGTCGCCGGCGAGCTTGGGCAGACATTCAGATCCGAAGATTTGGAACGGAGGGGGCAAGGAAGGAGGGGACCAAGTGTGTATCGTGAAATTGGAAGTTAGAGAAAGAGTGAAGGAGGTGGGGCCAAAGTGGGCTGAGGTGGCCAAGGAAAAGTCAAAATCAAGGAAAGGAAAGAAAGAAGAAAAGAGGAAAGAAGGAAAGTGGGGTTAGATCAACTAAGTGGGGTTTGATTAGTATTAGGTAGATATACTATATATGGGATAGGATGGGTATTTGGCTGATGGTGCAAGTAAGTAATATTTGATTAAGTCGGGTTCGATTCCAGGTTGATTCGGGTTTTGGTTCAGGAATTGGGACTCGGGAGTGAATCTTGTGGATCTTCTCGGAAAGTATTTTGGACTCGTCGCTTTTCGGGTAAATCGATTTTCGACTTGCTCAGTTCTATTCTAGCTCGTTAGGCTGTGTGCTGTGATTGTAGGATTGGTTTTGGGAATTAGTCCCGATCGATTATTTTTGTAAATGATTTTTGCTATGGTGGACGCACATGAGCGAAAAGGACAACAAGTGAACAGCAGTCCCAATGCTGTAGGGACGCATGTTACCAGAACTTCCAAAGCTAAACGTAATTGGCGGAGTCCCTGCGCAAGATAGGACGGAGTCCTCATCAAGAAGGGACGCGCGCCAAAATACGGACGAAGTTCAAATTCAAATCAAGGCCGCCCCAACATGATTACATCATCGTCCGGCCTTAGTCCTCAGAAGGAAGCTTCCTTTGTCTGGGCACGTGTAGACAATGCCAAAGACGTCGCTTTCCCAGCAATGGTCCCCTACCCACGCGGAGGCTTCCCAAGCGTCAACAGAGTTGACCTCCTCAAGACGCTCATCGCACCGTTGATCAAAGATCGAGGATCCTGCCAAGTCTCAGAGGACGCTAGAGGACAAGAATCACTTCCACTATAAATACTCTCCAAGGAGTATGCATAGCGGCATGTGTGTGCAAGAGTGGACTTTGAAGACTTTCTCTCAAGCTCTCCCGAAGCATTCAAGAACACGAACGAAGATCAAGAAGATCAAGTGAGCTTGAAGCAAGAGAAAGAAAGTCCAACCACATCAAATCCAAAACAAACCACAAATCAATTAGAGTTGTAGTTTGTCTCTCACAACGAACCGTGAGAGACGTGAGTGATAGCTTCCTTATAGCTAAGAGTGTTAGGTTACTTGTTAGGTTGAAAGGAGTGTTACTAGTGAGGCTAAGGACGGACGCTTAGCTCAGAGAAGTGTAACGACTCGCCTAAGTTGTAAGGACTCGCTCTTAATAAGATAAGGGACGGCTATTGAAAATCCTCCAACGGAGGTAGAGGTTTACCCATAAGACTAGTTGGTCTTAGTGGGGTTCCTCTATAAATACTCGTGTCCACTTATCTTGTATTCTGTTAAGTCTATTTTCCGCTGCACTAAAGGACGCCCTTAACCCAGTTAAGGACGCCCTCATTAACTGACTTACGATCCATCAATTGGTATCAGAGCAGGCGCTCTAGATTTTTGTTGAGTTGCAGGTACAAGATGGACATGGAACCTATTGGAATCTCTTTTGTAAAGCCTCCTCGTCTGACGGACGGCAACTTCAACCGCTGGAAGATCCGCTTCGAGAACTTTTGCAGAAGTCAGAATTATCAATGCTGGAGAGTGATCATGAAGGGTGACCTTACCATCCCTGATGACAAGAAAGACAAAGAGGACGAGTGGGGTCCTGACGAATTCAAGCTTTTGGAAACGAACGCTAAGGCTATTTGCTTCCTTCAAGCGTCCCTCTGCGAAAGGGACGCCACCCGAGTTAGCAATTTGGCAACAGCCAAACTACAATGGGAAGCTCTTGAGAAGTACCATGTGGGTACGGCAGAGATGAAGGAAGACGTCAAGCTTGAAATCAAACGAGAGTTCTATGCCTTCAGAATGCTTCCTAACGAATCTGTCAAGGACTACTCATACCGCTTTGAAGCTCTTGTGACCAAGATGCGAAATTTAGGCATCCCAGAAGCTGAAGTCTCAATGAGAAACAGAGTCGGAGTAGTCATTGATGGGCTTACAGGAAAATGGAATTTTCATAGGACTACGTTCAAGGAGAACACAGCCAACAAAACCCTGGATATGGAAGAGATCTATGGGAAGCTGAGAGGCTATGAAGCGAGAAGGGAAGCTGATATGGCTGAATTGGCTAGAAACCCCCAGACAGATCTTGCTTTGATGACGTCAACTCCAGAGTACGCTGAGTATCTGCGCCACCAAAGAGATATTGCCCTAATGATGGAAGCAAATAAAAATGAGAATCGTGAAAGGATGCGTGCTCAAGCTTTGAAAGAAAAGGAAAGCAAGACTAAGGAACAGCTGGAAGAAGAGGAAGAGATTGCCCTTCTACACAAAGTTGCTCGCTTATGGGGTAAAAAGGCCAGAGATTCTAAGAAACACAAGATGCCTTACAAAAAGGAGAGTCCCAAGTATACAGAGGCAGAGATGAAGGAACTTACTTGCTACAAATGTAACAAGAAAGGACACTTTGCTAAAAGGTGTACTACGGGACTACACTCAAAAGAAATGAAGATGAAAGCTCTCTTGGGAGCGTGCGAAGCCGCATGGGATAATGTGAGTTCTGATGATGAAGAACCAGAAGGACCAGTGGCGTACATAGCCGTAGAGGACGCCTCAGATGATGAGCAAGTGGCGTACATGGCTGTGGAGGACGCCCCAGTCCTTGAAGAGGACGCTTCTGAAAAGGAACAAGAGGTAACTCGTGAATCCATGATGAACTCCTTAGAGAATTGTTCCAAAACCAAACTTATTAAGCTCATTAAAAGAATCATGGAAGAAAGCGTTGTTATGCAACATAGAATGGATGAACTTGAACTTGAAAGTGAAAATAGGCTAGTTGAATGTGAGAACTGTGCTACAGTTTCGTTACAACTAGAGTCCTCGTATGTCGAAGTTAAATCCCTGAAAACTGAAGTGATGTGCCTTAAGCTAGAGAACGCTAAGCTTAGGGAAGAGGTGAAAGTGTTAGGGAAGAGCCCGGTAACTGAGGTAGTTCAACCAATGGTGTTTGTCCCAGCCAAAAGAGGACTAGGATACGAGTCTGACACTAGGAACTCTCTCCCTAGTGACTTTGAGGCTAGCAAAACTTCAGAACTTGAATTAGAAAGGGAAAAGACCAAGAACCTTCTTGAAAGAATTCGAGTCCTAGGGAGTGGAGAGAAAGGTCAAAGGGACTATTACACTAACTCCACTAGTCATAGGATCTATAAGAAGATTGCTAAGGGGGAAGGTTCAAAAGTTTGTAACCCTCAAAAGATGAAAAAGAACAAAATCCAACGTCCCAACAAGAAGTACTACCTTGGTACTTACTATAGGACGTGTTGGTACTGTGGAAAAGGAGATCACTTCAAATATGATTGCCTGAAACTGAAGAACGACATTGAAAGTGGCAAAGCTGCTAGGAATAACATTGAAAATGATAAGTCCGTCCCTAAGGCTAACCCTAGACGTCCTAGACGATCTAAGAGTTCTTTCAGAAAGCATGCTATTTCAAATGATGTGAATATAAGTGACTACATGCCAGAACCAGAGTTCTATTTCTGTAACGAACCAGGTAAGGAACACCTTGCCTGGGTCGCCATACACTAACCTTGTTTTGGCAGGTGGAAGTGAGGGGACGCCCATGGATCATTGATAGTGGCGCCTCAAACCATATGACAGGAAGCCAGATCCATCTCACTTCTATCCAAAGTAGCGCCACGGGAGGAACTGTCTCGTTTGGCAACAAGGGCAAAGGAAAGATCAAAGGGACGGGAACTGCTATTCTCAATCCGTCTATCAAAGCGACAAATGTTAGCCTTGTTGAAGGACTTGGCTTCAATCTCCTAATCGTCTCTCAAATGTGTGATCAAGGTGAAAACTTAGTCACATTTGACTCAAAGGAGTGCCTCGTCATCAACAAGAAATCCAACAAAGTCGTCCTCAAAGGAGTCCGAAAGAACAATGTCTACATCTTCAATCAGGAGTTCAAGCCAAAATCTGAGTTGTGCTTATCTGTGTCAAAGGAGGACGCTGACCTCTGGCATCGCCAACTTGGCCATGCTGGACCAAGCACAATCCTCAAGCTTCATCAAAGAAATCTTGTGAAAGGTCTTCCCCAAATTGATCCTGAGAAAATTGAACAGTGTGAAGCATGTATCAAAGGGAAGCAGACAAGAACGTCCTTTAAGTCAAAGAACGATGTCAGCACAAAGAAACCTTTGGAACTTCTCCATATGGATCTTTGTGGACCAATGAAGACTTTAAGCTATGGTGGAAAGAGGTATATCTATGTCCTTGTAGATGACTTTTCTCGATTCACCTGGGTTCTTTTCTTAGCTTCAAAAACAGATTGCTTCAACGCATTCAAAGTCTTCATCAAACAAGTGGAAGTTGCGCTTGAGACGCCTCTCAAATCCATAAGATCAGACCATGGGACGGAGTTTCAAAACTCAGAGTTCGTGGCCTACTGTGATCAACATGGAGTCTCTCACAACTTCTCAGCTCCAAGGACTCCTCAACAAAATGGAGTGGTGGAAAGAAAGAATAGGACGCTGGAGGATATGGCAAGGACTATGCTCTTAGCCAATAGCGTCCCCAAGTACTTCTGGGCTGAAGCTATTGCTACAGCGTGCTACATTATCAATCGAGCCATGATCCGTCCTTTGCTGAAGAAGACGTCCTATGAGTTGCTGAATGGAAGAAAGCCTCGCATCGACTATCTCAGAGTCTTTGGATGCAAGTGCTTTGTTCACAACAATGATAAAGAAAGACTTGGAAAGTTTGACGCAAGAAGTGACGAAGCCATATTCCTTGGATACTCCCTCACCAGTAAAGCGTATAGAGTTTTCAATAAACGAACTCTAAAGCTTGAGGAGAGCATTCATGTTGTGTTCAAAGAAAGTTCTTCTCACAAAGATAAACCAAGTAAGAAAGAACGCTCATCTCCTCTGCAGCAGGATGACTCCGATGATGAAGTTGATTTCGGGTCCTCTGGAAAATACTATGTTCCTAAGGACGCTACTCAAAATCCTGAAGAAGTCTCAGTAGAAGTTCCCGGTGTTGTTCAGGAAGTTCCATCTCAAAGTGAATCTCCAGCTCAACATGAGGTCGCTGAATCAAGCCTACAAGGAGAACAGCGTCAAGAAGAGGACGCTCAACCTGAGGGGGAACTCTATGAAACTCTCAATGAAGACGACGGGTTTGACTCAGATGAATCTGATTGGACGGACCCTAGATGTACTCCTGTAAGGGACGATACTCATAAGGGATCCCATCTTTCGAGACTTCATTCAACGGATCAAATCATCTCAGATATGTCAAAAGGAGTTCAAACAAGATCAGCCGTGAATCAGTCCCTTAATGCTAACATAGCGTTCTGTGCCTTCAACGCCTTTGTGTCCTTGGTTGAACCTAAGAACATAAAGGAAGCACTCCAGGACGCTGATTGGATTCAGGCCATGCAAGAGGAACTTAATCAATTCGAAAGAAATAAGGTTTGGACCCTCGTCCCTCGTCCGAGAAACAAAAACATAATAGGGACGAGATGGGTCTACAGGAACAAGCTTGATGAGAATGGTCGCGTGTCAAGAAACAAAGCAAGGCTTGTGGCTCAAGGCTATAGGCAAGAGGAAGGGATTGATTATGATGAAACCTTCGCTCCTGTCGCCAGGATTGAAGCCATTCGCCTCCTCATCGCCTTTGCCGCTCACAAAGGGTTCAAGCTTTTTCAAATGGACGTCAAGACAGCCTTTCTCAACGGCAAGCTCAAAGAAGAAGTGTACGTCGCTCAACCTCCAGGATTTGAGGACGCTGATCACCCAGATCATGTGTACTTCTTGGACAAGGCACTCTATGGACTCAAGCAAGCCCCTCGTGCATGGTACGATAGGTTTGCGTCCTTCCTCTTGTCCAACGGGTACACACGAGGTAACATTGATAAAACCCTGTTCTTAAAGAAAGTTCTTAAAGATGTCTTAATTGTCCAAGTCTATGTCGATGACATAGTCTTTGGAAGCACTAACATGAAATTTGTAGAGGAATTCAAGAACTTGATGAGTAGTGAGTTTGAGATGTCCCTCATAGGAGAACTCAACTTCTTCTTGGGACTCCAAATCACTCAGCTCAAAGATGGGACGCGGATTCATCAACAAAAGTACATCCGTGAAATGCTTGAGAAGTATGGGATGAACTCTTCAAAACCCATTGATACTCCCATCTCCCCAAACACTCGCCTCTATGCTGATGAAGAAGGCAAGAGTGTAGATCAAAAGCTCTACAGAGGAATGATAGGGTCCTTTCTATATCTTACGGCAAGTCGTCCCGACATCATGTTCGCTGTATGCTTGTGCGCTCGATTCCAAGCAAATCCAAAGGAGTCCCATATGCAAGAGGTCAAAAGAATCTTCAGATATCTCAAGGGACGGGATGACCTATGTCTATGGTATCCCAGAAGGACGTCCCTGAACCTGGTAGCTTACTCTGACGCAGATTACGCTGGCCATGTGGTGGATAGGAAGAGCACCTCAGGAATGGCACAATTCCTTGGCTCATGCCTTGTATCTTGGGGATCCAAAAAGCAAAACTCCGTGGCACTATCAACCGCGGAAGCTGAGTACGTTGCTGCTGCTTCGTGCTGCTCACAAGTCCTATGGATCAAGTACCAACTTGAAGATTATGGTACGTCCCTCAACACAGTCCCTATCTTGTGTGACAACACCAGTGCTATAAGTATTGCCAAAAATCCCGTTCATCATTCTAGGACGAAGCATATTCACATAAGGCATCACTTTCTTCGTGATAATGTTGAACTTGGATTAATTAGAGTGGATCATGTTAGGACTGAGGACCAAGTGGCCGATATTTTCACAAAAGCACTTGATAGACGTCTCTACGAGCACCTCCGGTTGCTCTTGGGGATGATAACTTTTAAATGATCAAGTCCCGTTCTATTATTCCCTCCATGATTGGCTATGTCTTGTTGAGAACTTGTTTTAAGGTGTGTCATGCATTAAAGTCATCTTTAAAGGACGCTAGTCTAAGATATGTGTATTCGCTTGTGTCCTTGAATGGTATTCATTTCGCTTTTCATCTCAAGAGTATCCCTGATCACCCTACCCTCATCATAAGCCGAAATGATGGGAACTCTAAGCTTACCCAAGCCGAGAATCTTGCAAACGCGTCCTATGAGCATTCCTTGTTTCACCTTTACGGGACGTACTTGCTTGATTTTCAAAAATGGTTCTAAGTGATCAAAGGGACGCGTGCTAAGAGCTGAGAGTTGTCTGTACAGAGTTCTAATTACAGAGGTTGAGGTCAGTGAATGGGACGCCGTGGTTCAGTTCTGTGTTGTGTAGTGTTGTGTGTTGAAAGGACGTCAGGTCAGAGTCCTTTGCAGTTGTGAGAAGTTTGAATGGTTGAAATTGGGAAGGTAAACCATTTTAACGAATCGTCAGCGAAAATCTCGGGATATGCGCTAACAGTGCTCAACAGCTGTATTCCTTAGCAAAGAAGAAAGCCACGTGTGGGAAGGCGGGTGGAGGAAGCTGTGTGTAAAGACCCTGTTACCCCTGACCGTCCAACTTCGTCTTCTTCCTATATATACCCACCTGTGAACTCCGAAAACCTTTCTTCGCTCATCTGCTGTTTGCACACTTTTAGAAATCTCAAAGATCTTCCAAATCTTCAACCGAATCCCGAAATCTCTCTCCAAACCCTAATCCTCCCCTATTTAAACCATCTCAAAAATGGCCAACACAAGAGCCTCAAAGAATCCCTCACCCTCGTCGGCAGCGAAAAACACTAGCTCTTCGAGATCTCCTCCGGTGAAAGGCCGGTCATTAATGGAGTCGAGAGGCAGACCTTCCGGCCGACAAGAACCCCCTCGCCACCATTCCTCCTCTCAAAGCACCCAGCGCCACCACTCCAACACCCCTCCTCAACCCCTTCGCTCCCAACCTCCTCAACAAAAACAACCATCCCGCTCTCAATCCAAAACCCAGCCGAAGAGGTTCTCATTTCTGGAGAAGCCCTTCAAACCCGAGCCTGAGCCAGAAAATATCACCAAAGCCTCTGTTTACAGTGGCTCAATTGGCCGGCTCCCCTCTCAACCCAAACGCCGTCCTCCCCTTGACCCTCTCATTGAGGACTGGCTTGAAAAGGAGCCTAGGACGCTCGCCAACATTTGTCTTAGGGCGTCCACTCACGAACATCCTCCTAAAATCCAACGCCTCCTCCACTACTTCATGATCACATATGTCAAGCCCCGCCTTCAAGAAACCAATCACACCAACCCACCGTTTATGGGGCCAGGAATCATTTCTGACTCATTTGGTGGAACCGTGGACGAGCTCGCCAAACTACTTCCTGATATAATGGAGTTTGTTGTGGCTCCTACGGGCTCCGTCCCTTCTCAAAAAAAGGAAAAGGCCTTCCTCTCCCCGTCCGTCCAAATCGCTCCAAATTAAAGGCCCTTCCTCCTCCCCACCAAAGCAAAAACCTTCCTCCCCTCCTCCTGCCCCAAAACGACGCCTCAAGACCTCTGCTCAGCTTGAGGGCGTCACGGATGAAGAAATGGCCGCCATTCGCCTCTCCAAAATTCAACTGGCAAAAGAGGAGAAGGCGCGCCAAGAACAAGAGCAAGCAGAGAAAGCAGCCGTTGAGAAGGCGATCCAAGCGAGTATGCAGGACCTTCGTCAACTCCCTCCTCCTCCTCCAAGGGTAGAGGATGCTCCTCAAGTCCAGGCCAAGGACGCTCCACAAGTCCAGGTCCAGGCCAAGGATGCTACCCCTGCTACTCTGCCGCCTCCTCCCTCTGCTCCGCTCAAGGTGAAACCGATCTCAGTGGTTCCGCCCAGCTCCTCCTCTGCTCCTCCCCCAAAAGCTAAGCTCCGCACTCCCTCTCCCTCTCCCCCTAGAGCTTCACCTCCTCCTCCTCCTCCGCCTGCTCCGGCCGTCGAAGAAGCTGCTCAAGTTCAAGGGACGTCTCCTCCATCCGTTCCCACAGAGTCCTTGGCAAGGACTCCAGCGGTGGACGCGCCTCCCACAGAACAGGCGTCCACAGCTGAGGACACTGCAATGGTTGAGTTCCAAGAACAACGGAACGAAGCCTCCGATGACGAGGACGCCCCTCCCCAGGATGAGGAACCTGAGGAAGAGGAGGGAGATGGAGATGAAGAAGATGCTGGTGATGAAGTGATCGTGAGCAATGGCTCCAAGCAGAAACGCTTCAAGAAAATCCTATCGCCGCTCCTCTTCACCGTCGAGTTTCTGGCAGAGAACCAGCGCCAAGAGTTCTTGGATCTTCTTGAGTTCCAGGGTTGGACGCACTTGGGCGCTGAGGCCACTGATGTTGACCCTGATGAGGTTCTCCGTTTCTACTCAAAGTTCGAAATCACAGAAGTAAACGGGAAGCCTCAGGGGACTTTTGAAATCGATGGGGACGAGTACTCAGTTGCTGAGGGTACCGTCCGCAAAATGCTAGGCCTGCGTCCTTCTCCGCAAGATGCTCTGCACGATCTGCCATGCAAGAACTTTGGCCGTTTCTCCCAAGATGAAATCCTCAACAGAATATTCAATGGGAGACAGCCAGCTGCTAAGGACAGAGTTGCTCATTGCCTCACCAAGACGGGCGTCCTTGCGCATCACTTCATTGTGCGCATGGTCGTCCCCCGCCAAGAGAAGAAGTCCATTGTTCAGATCACTGATAGTATTCTCTTGGACGCTTTCTTGGAACGCAAGCCGATAAACTTGCCCCGAGTAATCTTGGAACACATGGGCAAGTGCACAGGAGGCAGGCACTCTCTTCCTTTCCCCGGCTTGGTCAAGCAAATTCTGAAGCAGCAGGGACTCTATGCTCCTAAACAAGAGCGTTCCTTTGGCATTCATTGGGACGTCAGGCAAATTACACTCCCTCCAGTTGGGAAACTCAGGTGTGATGAGCCCCTTCCGTCCGTTAAGCGCCAACTGGAAAAGGAACGGAAAGAGGCTGAAAGGAAAGCCAAAGCTGAGAGGAGAGCTCAAGCTACTGCTGCTGCTGAACCTGGAGAAGGAGATCACGAAGCTGAAAATGTCCAAGTAGTTGGGACGCCAGCTGAGGACGCTGCTGATGACGAGGACGAGCTCGATGGTATGAGCGTCCCTGATGAGGCTGAGAGGCACTCTACGAAGTATCTGATGGGCATGATGATCGAGAACCAGTGCATAATGATTGATCTAATTCAGCAGGTTCACGACACACTTCACGTCCACACAGACCTTCTTGAGCGCAACAACGAGCTCCTTGCCCAGAACAACCATCTTCAGGAGCAACACCTCAAAGCCCTTGGCAAGCGTCCCAGAAAATGATCACCTCCCCCTTCTCTAACCCTGAAACAATTTATCATTTCTTGAGTTTTTGTTAAGACAATGGGACGCTGTCCCCGTTTTGAACACTTGTTGTGAATGTCTGTAAAGAACGTTCTCGTTTCTCATTCTGAATGCCATTCACTACATTTGTGCTTCATTTTGTCTAAGTGTACCTTTCTTTAGTTATGACTTTGTGCTTGCATGCTTTTCGACTTGTTCTCCTTTTCGATGATGCCAAAAGGGGGAAGTATAGTTTTGCAGAGATGCGATTGTCCTTAAGTTATCATAGAAAGCATGTGTTCAGGGGGAATTTCGGCCAAGTCAAAAGGTCGTTAGTTAGGAATAAAATAGAACGCACTTAAAAGAATGTGTTGCATGCCAATCTAAGCTGAAAAGAAAATCAAAGTGTAGTTCCTCATGCTAAAAGCTTTACTTCTGTGTGCATTATTTGAAAGAGTTTGTCATCATCAAAAAAGGGGGAAATTGTTGGGACGATATTAAGGACGTCAATCGTTAATATCTAAACCAATAATAATCGTCCCTTGTTTTGATAATGACAAACTCAAATGTATTTGATAAGTTGTCCAAGTTTTGATCTCAGGTAAGTCCAGTGGACGCACATGAGCGAAAAGGACAACAAGTGAACAGCAGTCCCTATGCTGTAGGGACGCAGGTTACCAGAACTTCCAAAGCTAAACGTAATTGGCGGAGTCCCTGCGCAAGATAGGACGGAGTCCTCATCAAGAAGGGACGCGCGCCAAAATACGGACGAAGTTCAAATTCAAATCAAGGCCGCCCCAACATGATTACATCATCGTCCGGCCTTAGTCCTCAGAAGGAAGCTTCCTTTGTCTGGGCACGTGTAGACAATGCCAAAGACGTCGCTTTCCCAGCAATGGTCCCCTACCCACGCGGAGGCTTCCCAAGCGTCAACAGAGTTGACCTCCTCAAGACGCTCATCGCACCGTTGATCAAAGATCGAGGATCCTGCCAAGTCTCAGAGGACGCTAGAGGACAAGAATCACTTCCTCTATAAATACTCTCCAAGGAGTATGCATAGCGGCATGTGTGTGCAAGAGTGGACTTTGAAGACTTTCTATCAAGCTCTCCCGAAGCATTCAAGAACACGAACGAAGATCAAGAAGATCAAGTGAGCTTGAAGCAAGAGAAAGAAAGTCCAACCACATCAAATCCAAAACAAACCACAAATCAATTAGAGTTGTAGTTTGTCTCTCACAACGAACCGTGAGAGACGTGAGTGATAGCTTTCTTATAGCTAAGAGTGTTAGGTTACTTGTTAGGTTGAAAGGAGTGTTACTAGTGAGGCTAAGGACGGACGCTTAGCTCAGAGAAGTGTAACGACTTGCCTAAGTTGTAAGGACTCGCTCTTAATAAGATAAGGGACGGCTATTGAAAATCCTCCAACGGAGGTAGAGGTTTACCCATAAGACTAGTTGGTCTTAGTGGGGTTCCTCTATAAATACTCGTGTCCACTTATCTTGTATTCTGTTAAGTCTATTTTCCGTTGCACTAAAGGACGCCCTTAACCTAGTTAAGGACGCCCTCATTAACTGACTTACGATCCATCATTGGATGTGAAAACAGGATGGTGTAGGTATTCAAGTGTGTGGATCAGTGAAAGTATATGGAAGTATGGTGCGCATGTGTGAATATGTGACTCTGTGAATGTGTGCGTAAGAGGACTTGTAAATGTGATTATGCTAGTGAATTGAATATGTGTGATTGACTGGACCTAGGACTGCATTTAGAGTTATGTGTGTGATTGTGGACTTCTGTTTGCTGAACTTAGACTCAAAACTGTTTTGAAACGTCCTGTGATTATTGTGCTTAGTCTAGCTTGTTAGGGTAGCAGCTGACCCTTCGGGAAAACTATTTTTCAGTTCGGGTAATCAGGATGTCGTGATCGAGCCTCGGCGAAGTGGCGGTGCAGTGCAGTAGCGTGTCACAGTAGTTGGATTTTGAGGTTGTTCTTTAGCTAGTTCTTATTGTACGTTTCTAGCATTGTTGAGTGATTATGAGTTGGATAGGCTGTTGGGCTTGGAGTTGTTGTTAGAAGTTGTTTTGGTATTGTTCATGGGATTCAATTCATAACGTCTTGAGTTGTAAACTATAAATTTTATTTCTTTTCCTGTACGAGTTGGATGTTTTCTTGTTTTCTCGTCGTGCCCGTGTTGCAAGATCCAGTTGTTCGGTTGTCAAACTAGCTTGGTAGTGCCTCGTGAGGTCTACTACTGAGTAATGCCTTGTCAGAAAAACGGGGCGTTACAAATTGGTATCAGAGCGAGGTTGACAACAAGGGCACATGGAACTAACCAACGAGTGTACACGAGGTCCAGCTTGAACTAAATCTGGCCTGTATTTTCAAATGTTTTCATGGGGTAGTCATGTTGCATTTAGGTGGGGTAGGTGACACGTTGCGGCTTCGCCACCATCAGCCGAAGGATTTCGTGTAGTTGGTAAGTTAAGTGTAAATTTTTAGGTTAAGTTTGGGAAATGATTGTTATGTGCTTTAGTTTTGGTACTATAAGAGTCGTGACGTTGCGTATCAAGAGGGTAGTGGGTACTTGAAGTTGCGTGTTCTTCAAGGATTGTCCTTCAAGGATTTTCACCGTGTCAGTTAATGCGTGGGGATTGAGGTTACCAGGATGGAATTGTTAAGTAATATAATGGTGTTGAACTAGATGACTCGATTCGAAAGTAATTTAGTATGAGATGAGACCTACTGGAAGTTGGGTAGTTGAGTTGGACAGTGGAACCTCAAGTGGTGATCGACATGGGTTTAAGAATATTAGCCGAAGTGTTAAAGAGTAGGAGTACTGTGACGCTCATGTTTATGTGGTAAAACATTAGGAAAATGTTTCTTGAGGAGTTGTTATGACCATGAGTCTAGGGAGAAGTGCATGGCAGTTATCGGATTTGAGTCGAGGATAAAAACCGGTCGAGCGGGTTCCATACTGTTTGGACAAAATGGTGAAGCTGAAATTAGATATTCGGGAAAATGACTTGCTGGATGAAAGAGGAGACACATCGAGTTCAACTCCATGTGAGACTAATTTTTGTGTATAAAACCAATATTGGATTAAGAAGATCATGTATGGATGGGCAAAAATTGAACTTGCCCCTAAGATTGAGAGCCGATCCTCTTGAATTGATGACTAGGTTAATTGATCATAGTGGAGTGCAATAATTTGCTAGATTTGGTTAAGGGGTGGTTTCATTGCACTTAATGATTTTGAGAAGAGGATGTTTGAAGGAAAGTTGCGTAGAGCGCGATAACCACGAGTGTTGTAAGGGATACTATGAAGATTAGATAAGGCTGTGAGTTTATTAAATTGGAGCCTGTATCGACTAAGCTGAATCGATAGTATGGGTTTTGATCAGTGGCATCTTTGGTTACTCTTAGACTGGGAAGAGTTTGTTCCGTTGAGGAGACTATATGGTAGAAGAAACGATAGCGGTGGTGTGTAAAAATCATGAGCTATGGATTGAAGAACCTAAGAGTCTGTTGGGAACAGGTGATGCAAGTCGAGAAAAGAAGAGAGTGTCCTAGGAAGAGATTATGACTAGTGGTTTTGAATCTTGGATAAGTATTGAAGTTATAGAGCTAGTCATGATCGATTTTGAAACGCTTTTTGAGGATTGTTTTGCTATGAGTGAACGTGTATTGTGAATGATTGTTTGATGGGATCTTAAAAATACGTAGCGGAGGCTGCCAGTGGAAAATGAGTAGCGGAGTCTGCCAGTTGAAAATGAGCAGTGGAAGTTGACAGTTGAAAATGAGCAACGAATGTTGCCAGTTTGTGTGCAGTTTGAGGTGATGTGGATTTGTTATGAATGTCGTCGTGGTTTGTTTGACCATGTGCCTGAGTGTACCGTTATGGATTCTGTGAGATTGTGTGGTAGCTGGTGAAGTTTGTTTATAGCAACAGTTGATACTCCTCGATTCAGATAGTACTTTATGAGGTTGGTATGGTCGTTGATGCAAGATATCATGGTGTTGAGGTAAGCTAACCGATGTAGTCGAAGTAGGGCCAAATGAGCGAGGAGATGATCGGGTAGGTGGCCTTAATTAGATAGTAGATTTTAGCTATTCAGAGTCGTGTAAAGTTCTACGCAGACAAGAGACGACGACTGTTGTAGTTGAGGGGTGAGCACACGTGCGGTTGAGAGTGTGGCCTACTCGAGGAATTTTGAGGTTTAGAGTAAAGGAAATGTGGAGTAAGTAATATATTAGTGAATCGAGATCTTGGAGAGAGGGGGAAACTAGCTTACAGATTGCTTTTGCCATGAGGTTGTAAGACATCGGGTCTCGTTTGGATTTCATTTTCGAGTTCGTTCTCCGAGTAAGTTTCGGGACAAAACTTTTCTTAAGGGGGGTGGTATGTAATATTCGGTTCCATCTGGCTTCGTTTCTGGACCCGTAAGTGACTCCGAGTCTTGCTACTCAGTTAAAATGGGGAAGTTTTTAAAGTCAAGTTAATTAATTATAGTTTCTAGGCATGCTTTGCAATAAAGATAAATTTGGGATGGAAAATGGAATTTTCCATAAAGTTATGCCGACTGTAATTGCTTCTAATGAAAGGATTTCGTTTGCAAGTTGACGTGTGTGTTAGTAGCCCCATCCTCATCCATACACATATGAAGTTCTACTTTCTTAAAAGGGAAGGTTTGAGAGCGGTGGAGTTGAAGGGGGAAAGCAGAGAAGGCGGCCAGGTATTAGGTCGGGGTTGGTGGCCGTCGATCTGGAGACGGCGGGTCTGTGATTTCTGGGCAGCGAAGTCGTTGCGGGGGCTGGCTCGGTAACGGAATTGGCCGGCGAGTTTGGACTCGGACAGATTCGGGGTCGGGGTGAGCGAAGGGGGCGAAGTTTGGAAGTCGGGCTTGGCCGGGGGTTCGTCAAGGGCATCGGCTCGGCAGGGCTGCGAAATCAGAAGCTCTGGGGTATGGGTCTTAGGGCGTTGGCGTCGCGTCGAGTCACCTTCGGGACCTTCGGGCACCCATAGCGAGGCGGTCTCAGTGGTGGTCCGGGGAGGAAGACCGATCGAGGGAGAGGTTCAGCGGGGTTTTCCGACCGGCGAGAGGCGCCGGCGAGAGATGAGCGAACGAGAGTGAGGTTGGGGGTTAGAGAGCAGGTCGTCGGGGATTGGTCACCGTTGGGAGTCGCCGGCGAGCTTGGGCAGACATTCAGATCCGAAGATTTGGAACGGAGGGGGCAAGGAAGGAGGGGACCAAGTGTGTATCGTGAAATTGGAAGTTAGAGAAAGAGTGAAGGAGGTGGGGCCAAAGTGGGCTGAGGTGGCCAAGGAAAAGTCAAAATCAAGGAAAGGAAAGAAAGAAGAAAAGAGGAAAGAAGGAAAGTGGGGTTAGATCAACTAAGTGGGGTTTGATTAGTATTAGGTAGATATACTATATATGGGATAGGATGGGTATTTGGCTGATGGTGCAAGTAAGTAATATTTGATTAAGTCAGGTTCGATTCCAGGTTGATTCGGGTTTTGGTTCAGGAATTGGGACTCGGGAGTGAATCTTGTGGATCTTCTCGGAAAGTATTTTGGACTCGTCGCTTTTCGGGTAAATCGATTTTCGACTTGCTCAGTTCTATTCTAGCTCGTTAGGCTGTGTGCTGTGATTGTAGGATTGGTTTTGGGAATTAGTCCCGATCGATTATTTTTGTAAATGATTTTTGCTATGGTGTGATATTGTGTGCAACGTTGTTTTTCTATGTTTCATGGTTGAAAAGACTTTTGAGTGTACTTTAGTGCTACTGAGGCTTCAAGGAAGGTAAGATTTATATGTAAAGGAAATCCTGGGTGCAATGGAGATGAAGGGTTGCATCGACTGGGGACGTGCAATGGTGGAGAAGGGTTGTATGTCCAATCGGGGTGCAATGGTGGAGAAGGGTTGCATTGCCGGTTATGAGCGCAACGAAAGTTGTAGCTCCGCCCTCACTAGTACAGTGAGTGGAGGTATATGTTTGTGTGAGTATGGGCGTGTAAGTGAAGAAGTGTATGTCGTTGTGTGGAGATGGTTGGATGTGAAAGCAGGATGGTGTAGGTATTCAAGTGTGTGGATCAGTGAAAGTATATGGAAGTATGGTGCGCATGTGTGAATATGTGACTCTGTGAATGTGTGCGTAAGAGGACTTGTAAATGTGATTATGCTAGTGAATTGAATGTGTTTGACTGACTGGACCTAGGACTGGATTTAGAGTTATGTGTGTGATTGTGGACTTCTGTTTACTGACCTTAGACTCAAAACTGTTTTGAAACGTCCTGTGGTTATTGTGCTTAGTCTAGCTTGTTAGGGTAGCAGCTGACCCTTCGGGGAACTATTTTTCAGTTCAGGTAATCAGGATGTCGTGATCGAGCCTCGGCGAAGTGGCGGTGCAGTGCAGTAGCGTGTCACAGTAGTTGGATTTTGAGGTTGTTCTTTAGCTAGTTCTTATTGTATGTTTCTGGCATTGTTGAGTGATTATGCGTTGGATAGGCTGTTGGGCTTGGAGTTTTTGTTAGAAGTTGTTCTGGTATTGTTCATGGGATTCAATTCATAACGTCTTGAGTTGTAAACTATAAATTTTATTTCTTTTCCTGTACGAGTTGGATGTTTTCTTGTTTTCTCGCCATGCCCGCGTTGCAAGATCCAGTTGTTCGGTTGTCAAACTAGCTTGATAGTGCCTCGTGAGGTCTACTACTGAGTAATGCCTTGTCAGAAAAACGGGTTCGTATAAAACGCATGTGGATTACCCGAAAGCCCTGAACAGATCATCTCTCCAAACATACTAATCACAAGATGTACTGTAAACTAGGGCCGCAGTGTTGTTACCGCTCAAGCTAACTTGCTGATCTCCACAAATCTCTCAGAATTCTTGCTCATAGGAAAGAAACTACGCTCGAGGCTAATCCAGCAACGGTCGCGACACTATGACCTGAATAAAAATGTTACTTATTTTTTTGACATGTGTAGAATTGTATAGATGGTGAACATCTGAACGATCAACCAAAGTTAAGTCCGAGCAATGAGCATTATGAGCTAGAGGTTTTAATGTCATGCACTTTGACGTTGCCACGAGAGACTTCACTCAATCTTTTCCTATCTATTCAAGAGGTAGGCTTGACTTCACAAGGGCGCTGAAGACAATCCCGCCCTCCTTGATTATCGTGCTTAGCTGGTGCCATGGCGCCAACAACCATGGATGGTTCTCCATGAGAAACATGGGCGCCAGGGTCAGTTGATCAGACCCTTGTAAGAGCCACCTTTATGAAATGAATTCACTAATTAATTTTGTTCAAATATTTGGTGCGCCAATATATGATAGAGCCTTTTTTTTCATGCTTTCCCGAAGGTCTGGAGAAAGCTGCAATCAATAGGATTTCCCTAATCCTCCCTTCCCGAAAGGAAAGCCAGAACTGAAGACACCCGTATGTACACTTATATGTACACGAGCGGTTTCATAATAAATCCAATTGATAATAAGAAAAGTAATCCTCGCACTTATATAATAGCCATTTTTGTTTGCTTTTTCGATATGACATTGATTTCTTCACAAGTTTTGTAATACATGGGCTTGCCTAGATCTAGTATAAGCATCATCATTCAATAACAAATACTCCCTCCGTTTCACAATAAGTGTCGTTTTAGCCCTTAAATTTTGTTTCATAATATGTGTCGTTTTAGGTTTTCAAAGTGATTTATTAGGGGTGAATAATGATAATTTTATTGGAATGTGTATTTGTTGACTAAATTTGTTCATTCATTGGCCAAAAAAATGTAATGAGTGGTAAGATTAAGAAAAAGTTGTAAGTTTTAAAGTGAATGATTGCTTTTCTTAAAAACTGTGTTAAAAGCTAAAACGACACTTATTGTGAAACGGAGGGAGTATATACATACACATAATTTAGGTACCTTGAAGAGTTGGTGAGGCCGTAAAGGATCTCTCCAGATTCAGAGGAAGGTAAGGAGGAGGAGAAGAAGTTCTTGCGAACGAGCATTCTCATGACACGTGAAAGGCAGGTGATGTTAGGTTTCGATGATGATCCGAGGTTCGAAGCAATTTGCGACAAGGACAAGGGGCTGCCATGGGAGTGGATGATGTCAGGGATCCGGAGCTCGATCGCACACTTGACAGCCATCGAATCTGCAAATGAAAACATGAGCTTCCATACCTCTGCTTGACCTTGTAGAGACCCATCTTCTTCTTCTTCTTTTTCTTCTTCATGCCCTCCTAATTCTTTCTTTTCCTCTGTGTTTGCCATGATCGTTTTTTTGTGTAGATAAGTTGTGTGCGTCACAACTCAATTCGGCTTTATCCTTCAAGTCGAAGAATTCAATTTAACTCTTAACACTTGTACACTGTATTGCATTTAAACTATATATATTGATGATAAGGTGGTGATGTCACATACTATAGCGTGTGGCACATTGCTGGATATATGATAAATGCTTTGAATTTTATCTACTTTTGACATTCGGCTTTGAACTCAAGTATTGTCATTATTTTTTTGGTTGAACAAGTATTGTCATTATTACATGTAACTTAAAAAAAAAGTAATCATGAACAATGGAGATAAAAAGTAGTCCGACCATTATTGATATGATAATGTGATCATAAAAGTCATTAGATTTGAGAGATGCTTTGAATTTTCTCTGCTTTTGAAATTTGGTTTTGAGCTCAACTATTGCAATTATGGGGAATGCTTACTAGAATATCTTGTAAGAGCATCTCCAACAGCATCTCTAAATTCTTGGAAGATGTGAATTTGGAGATTTTTGTCCTAATTTTGGCCCCAATAGATTCTCCAAAGTCATCTCCAAAATGGAGAAAATCTCCAAAACTCATGGTGGGTTCTCCAAATTTGGAGATTTATCTCCTTTCTCCATATTGTGAATTTGCATTAATGTTTTCTTTTCCTTTTATTTATTTTGGTTAATTAAATGTAAATAGTTGTTTTTTCTTATCTCTTCAACTCTTCCATCCAATCATGTTTTACTTCATTAAATATTGATTCTCCAAAATGGAGAAATTGTTAGAGTTGAAGCAATTTTCTTTTGGAGAAAGTAGCTATTTTTTCTCCATTTTGGAGAAAGTTTTGGAGCATCTCTTGGAGATGCTCTAAGGTGTAACTTATAGAACAAGGAACAAACACGTTGGATTAGTATTAATCAATGGTGATTAATTATTAGACTTGTCAAACTCAGGTTGGCCCGTTAGATCCACTTGATTCCTCCGCAAATAAGGAGGGTTTGGATATGGGTTTTTAGACCTGATGAACTAGGCTCGAGCTGCTCATATACAAAATGGGCTAGGTATGGATCGATTGTTTAGACCATCCAAGTTGATTGACTTGACCCGTCCTGAATTGTTGTATAAAAAATACAAATATAAAAAATAATAAACTAATTTTGGTCGATTATAAATAAAATTTGATTGGTAATTAAGCCTAAATTAATTCCAAACGCTAGTATTCACATCTCTACCGCTCTAAACATACCCTTCAATTCTCTTTCCGATTGCCGCTTTGTCCCCTTCCTTTAATCCCTAGTATCTTTTCCTCCGACCGCCCCACCAACTCCCACGGTTGTCGTCGTTCATTAGATTCCTACATGCTATTTGCTTCCGGTTAAGATATTTGTCTAATTGTTCGATTAACAGGTTTGTAAAATTTTAAAAACCAAATTCAAAATTTTACTAGGTTGGGCTGTCCAATAGGCCATCTCGGCATGCAATGTCAAGCGGGTATGGACACCATTTTTAGCCCAAACTATCAGGTCGGGCTCGAGAAAAAAAACTATCCCTACTTACATTCGCATTTGGACAAGTCTATTAAGAACTAGGCAACATAATGAAAAAATAGAGGGAATATAGGATTTAATATGCGTTGATTTGAAATAGGGAAAAGGTTTGAGTACTTTCATCAACACATCCATAACGTAAAAAAACAAATATTAAATGTGTGAGTACTTTTGAATAAGTAATTATCATGAAACCAATATTAATACGAGTCTTTGGATAAGATATATGAGCTCAAAACAAATAACCTTTTTTGAGAATAATAATGATCTATAACTTGAAAATGTTGTATTCAATATCCATCAATATTGATGTCTATGAACATATGAATAATTTTCTCCAGAGTCATGAATACGTCAGTTGTTTGGCTTTAATTTGATTTTTAATAACAATCTATACTATATATTAAAGCCGAGGAATTTCGAGTCTCTACATTAATTCTAGCCCCACCGCATATTCCATAAAAAATATAGCTTTCATTTATGTTATATAATTTTTTAGACTTAATTACCTATTCTTTATGTTACACACTTACAAAAGTCTCTAAAAAATTATCTTTTTTCCAAAAATTTGTTCCAAAAACATAAGATAGCATTCTAAAAATAACATACAAGATCTCAAATAAAATCTAAATATTACAAGATATTTATCCTATGAAAAAATACATCCCGAAAATTCATCAATTTATTTTATACTATGTTACAAGATTTAATCCTATACAAGATTTATATTTAACACTTCATAATAGACTCTTAAGATCAAACAAAATCTTTGGTGATCCTATGATCAAACAACGTCATCTCAAACAAAAGTATTTAACACAAGCTAACAATAGAGACTTTGTTATTCAAAGATTGGTAAGTGCTAGAGCTACTTCAAAATTTAATACTCGATTGATTAATCAAAAACAAAATCCCTTTTTACATCATATATATAAACTTATTAACATCCTAATCAATCAATATAAATATGTATTATAAAACGCGGTCATTTTCGAGTCACCACGTTTATTATGACCCTACAATATATGTCCTAAAAATATTTTATTTAGAAACTATGATCTGTTATATTATATTTAAAAAATATGATTTTAGGTTATATGGTTAATCAAAGTTATATATTTAGAAAATATGACTGTTAGGACATCAATATTATATTTATTTATGTAAAGTTTGATAAAAAAAAATTAGAATCTATCGAGACATCGATATTATATTTATTTAATTAATTTTATATTTTATATTTTAGGTTGGTGTATAAGACATGTCAAATATACTATAATCAAAATTTATATGAAAAAATAAGTTAATTCGAATTAAATATAATATTACTATCCTGGTGTATTATATCAGTATCTAGAACTAAATGTACATAAATTCAATAATATAATATATTTAAAATAACTTTAATATTTAAGACATAGTCGTACATGGTACGACGGGTTAAGCTATTAATGTACTAATATTAAGGAATAAGAATTACCACTTATTGGAAAACTATCGAGAGTCCTTTAATAAAAAGGTGCTTGTGTAGACAAATAAATATTCATTAGGATCATTCTGTTTGCTCGTTCGATTATCGACACAACATGTTACTCAGTGGCGGAGCCAAAAAGTCTTGGAAGAGGAGACGGATCGTTTTGTGGACTAGTAAATACCACTTTATTTTTAGTATTATTTTTTTTCAACCCAAAAGGTTTTACATAAAATTAGTGGGAAGCCGAGGTACTATCTGGGCTCCCGCTCCTTTTGCAATAACAAAACCAATCGTAGTGAAAATACATGCATCATCACGCGCCAAAACATCTTGAGCCTTCAAGAACTTCTGAATGCGGGAAATAGCCTATGTTTCTAATTCTCCTAATGAGGAGAAAGAGAAGGGGAGGAAACTATACCCACGTGCCCCACACTTATCCTGATATTTGAGTAATTTACGACGTGCCGCCTCAGTGACCACACGCCCGGGCACAAACTCAAACATCCCAGATTGGGTCAATAGTGAATACCTGATCAAGTCCAGACACACATTAAGTCCCCCATCCCACGAGTAGAGCAGCATGTCAGCAGGGTGAAGAGGTCTATCCTGCCCATCACGCAACCCAATATCAACCTCCTTACTAGTAGAAATCCCAGACCGGTAGCAGATATTAACAACGGTGTGGTGAACAGCACTATGCCGATGTTTAATACCAACAATCCCAAGACAAGACACGACATTATCCTCATAGATATCACCATAAAAAACCCAAGAGCAAGCAGAGCATGTTCTCGAATTAGAGAATAGAGGAATGTTCATACGGTAGCATTACACACATCAAAAGGAATTACCATTCATGGTATGACCCAACCCACAAAACGGCATGACCCTAAGCAAATCAGAGGAGTGATCACCCTGTTGAGAGTTCCAAAGGGCCAATTGTCGGGGAGATAAGAAGAATTTGGATTTCGTAGTTCTTGCAACTTTTGTGAAATATATATCTACCAGTTTCTTCATGAGTTTGGTGGCAGCGATCTCACTAGGGTTACTCAAAAGGTCAGTCTCCACAACATCGTTAACAGACCCAAGGCATCATCAAAAATAGGCCCAAGTGCAACAATACCCACTTACCGAAGGAGATTATCGTTCAAAGAAACAAACTGCAACCACGAAGCAAGGAAAGCGTAGCGTAGAACATCAAACACAACATAAACCCAAAGGCCCCCAAAAGCAAAGGGTAAAGTAAAACTTAATATTTTTATATATTATAAATATAAAACTTAAACTAAGCATGCAAGGAAAAAATATAAAAAATAATCTGTGATTACTACTAACTATAAAATAAAGGATTAGTTTATATCTAAAAATCTAAACATATCCATATATTTTTTTTTAGTTCTTCAACATATCCATATATTTAATTCTTCACAAATATTGTAATACATGGGCTTCCCTAGATCTAGTATAAGAATCATCATTCAATAACAAATATATATACACGCATAATTTAGCTACCTTGAAGAGGTCGTGAGGCCGTAAAGGATCTCTCCAGATTCAGAGGAAGGTAAGGAGAAGGAGAAGAAGTTCTTGCGAACGAGCATCCTCATGACACGTGAAAGGCACGTGATGTTAGGTTTCGATGATGATCCGAGGTTCGAAGCAATTTTTGACAAGGAAAAAGGGCCTCCATGGGAGTGGATGATGTGAGGGATCACACTTGATAACCATCGAATCTGCAAATGCAAACATGAGCTTCCATATCTCTTCTTGACCTTGTAGAGACCCTTCTTCTTCCTCTTCATGCCCTCCTAATTCTTTCTTTTCCTCTGTGTTTGTCATGATCTTTTTTTTTTGTGTTGTGTGAGTGTAGAAATCAAATCCACTTTTTTCTTCGAGTCGAAAAATTCAATTCGACTCTTAACACTTTTAGGGCCCTTGGTGGTTAAAAATTAAGCCCAGGGTAACGGAATGGCCCATTTGTTTCCGTTTTTTTTTTTTTTTTTGAACAAGTAAAAATTCGGTAGACCAGCCAAACTGGTATACCGAGAGGCCGTTAGACGGCAGCCGACATCGGCTAGTGTTTGGAGGCTATTTTATTTATTTTTTCATTCAGCTTACAAAGGGAAAGAAAATGCTTTTTGATTTCCTCCCCAAAACTCACGGGTAACACTCCCTTTCCCTCTTTTGTCCCCCCTATCTCTCTCCCTCTCCCCCTCTCTCTTGTGAATCCTCCATCCGGCCTCAACAATAAGATGGTAGAATCGCTCCCGTTCTTCCGGTTTGGAGTCCTTAGAGGAGACTAGAATGCTCCGTATGCCTATCCAATTACGAAGACGGCGAGATCCTCTGGCTGCTTCCCAAGTGTAGGCACGCCTTCCATGTCGACTGCGTTGACCGTTGGCTTCTCCGCCACTCCACATGCCCTCTCTGCCGGAGCAAAGTGGTTTCGAGTGACCGAGAACATTCTGGAGGACGCGGAGGCTTTAACTTCGATCGGAAATTGCTGGAGCTCGGCCTCAATTGCGAACAAAGAAGATGTCGATCTATTCGTGGAGAGAGAACACGAGCAAGGAATAGATCAGGAGGACGGCGTGATTCGTCAATTGTCTCCCATCTTCTGCATAGGAAGTAATTTCCGGCAGCTATTTGCCAGAGAAGGTTGAATTCCGATCACCGTAGCCGGAGCTAGGGTTTTACACAAGCACAACCACAAGATCATCTTCTAAGACGTGGTTCAAGAATTAGTGGAGCAACATGTGCTACTCTGACCTTTGGAGACTTTGAACGTGTGAGACAAACCCTAATTCCTTAAAATTGGGGGGTTTTTTTGGGCCATTTTTTGAATCTGTTTCCAATGATACAAACCAAACAAATTTCATCCGTAACGGATTGTCTTTCCTTTCCCCTAGTATTTTCAATCTGTTTCTGTTTATCTCAACCCAAAAAAAAAATCTGTTTCTGTTTATGTTTACCTCTGTGCAATCAAACGGGCCCTTAGACTTATTTTTTGGTATAACTTAACACTTTTAGATTTTATTGCATGTACACTATATATATTGACGATGTTCGTATGATGAGTATATGAACTTCAAAAACAACGTCACTCGTTTTTTTAAACATGTTCATACATTAAATTATATTATATTTTTCCGCATCAATATTTGATAATAATATATATTATTATAATTTAATAATTTAAAGTCAATTTGTGTGCATGGCGCGACAGGTAAAACTAGTCTACTATAATCTATCTATCTATTAATATATACTAAAACAGAAGCAAATTCCACCACCATATTGCGCCACATCACTCCCCTTCTTAAAAAAATTATTTTATCAATCTTAGTTTTAAGATTAATCCTATTAAAATATTACTTTTATCTTAAATTTTAAGTTCCTTACTATCCTGATATATAAATCTCAGTCTTATTATTATATGGTTACTTATTTAGTTATTATATTAATTTATCCTAAATAT
The DNA here is from genome assembly GCA_963924305.1 of Polygonum maritimum. NCBI lineage: Eukaryota > Viridiplantae > Streptophyta > Magnoliopsida > Caryophyllales > Polygonaceae > Polygonum > Polygonum maritimum. The sequence goes on from OZ002729.1 coordinate 19,284,439, forward strand.
TTTATTAAAAAATCAATTTTACCCATTTACTTAAATATTATATCAATAATAAGTATTATTTTTCATAATTTTGTTCTAAAATTTTCCAAAAATCATCATTAATACTCCAGCAAATTTTACCACTATATTTACGCCACGTCTAGTTTATTTAAACAATCTATTAAATATTTTTTCGATCATCTCATATTGAAATCAAATTATAATATTAATAAAAAAAATTATATGATAGATCTACCATAAATATATCCGTAACATTACACATTAATTATGTTGTAGATAAAAGATATATTCATCATTAAGATAATGGTTCGTTAATATTTTCAAGTTTTTTAAACATAATGAAATGCATACAAGTTACTTTTGTTTTAATTTCATTTATCACATTACATATTCCCTATATTTTAAACTATAGTACTATATTAATCCAAAATTATTTTAAGTTATTGATTTATTTGTTTAAATTAGTTTATGAAATTAAATTTCAATTTAAATTTTTTTATCAATTTTTTTTATAAAATTTAATAATGAATCCAATCTTACAACATTCCTCCCCGATTATATATATATATAATATATATATATAATGGCAAAATACATACGGAGGCCCCCATACTTGTACAAAATGTGCAAACAAGCGCCCGTACTTTTTTTTGTTCTATTGAGCACATGTACCTATCCAAATTTGTTCTATTGAGCACTTGTATCCTAAATAGTGTTCGCATGTATTTTACGCACTCTATTTAATTATCATGTAATGACCACGTAACACGATTTTTGCCATTTAATGTCCACATAATGCAAATTCAAGCCACGTAACACTTTGTAATTCCACGAAACATCGTAAACAAAAAATTAAAACAAAATTGATTGTGGTGTTTTATGGTATTTTGTAGCATTACACAGTGTTACGTGGCTTGAATTTGCATTATAAGGACATTACATGGCAATAATCGTGTTACATGGTCATTACATGCCAATTAAACAAAGGGCGTAAAATGCACACGGACACTAATTGGGACACAAGTGCTCAATAGTACAAAATTGGATAGGTACAGGGGCTCAACAGAACAAAAAAAAAGTAGGGGGGCCCATTTGAACATTTTTTACAAGTACGGGGGTCTCCGTATGTATTTTGCCTATATATAATATGTTTATGTATGTATAAAAACTAATACATAAAAAAATCTTTTTATTTAAATATTTGATGATATATGAAAATTATGTTAAGTGTAAAATGTTAAGTTGTTATTTCAAAATTTCAATCACCGAAGCATCAATTCCACCGGAAAACTCGTTAGAAAAGACTTCTAAATCGTTTTTGGGTAATTTTATGATAGTCCGTGTCATTGGTGATTATTTTCAAATTTGAGATATTTTTGGTCGAAAGTTGATTATTCTGATAATTTTAAGTCATTTTCCTTATAGATATACCGGAATTTGATATTATATATTGGTTAAACTTTTCCATCACACACTGATACACCTACAAGCACTCTAATTATAATGAATATGAAATGCACCTAACTCTATCAAGAATAGTAGATTTGAGAGAGAGACTATTTATGTGTTTCTGAACTAAATGGCCCATATTGTGGTTGACTCGACATATATGAAAAATTAATTTTCTGAGAGCGCAAGGAATTGCACGGTGGGTGGATTTTAATGTTTGTACGTGCAGAACAATCAATGTTAATTAGACCATGCAATTTATGACATGAACACATATCATGTTACGGCATCTCCAAAGGCATGGGCCAAAATACATCAACGAGTCCTTAAATTTGTACATTTTTGTCAACTAAGCTCTCATACTTTGAGATATTCAAATAGACACCTAAACTCAACCTTTTTTTTTTCTATTAAACAATTTGTTTCTAAAATTCCATGTTGTAAACTAAACGGGTGCTGACTGGACTGCCACATAAGCATTACGTTGTTTTTGTTTTAATTAGAAAATGTCACGTAAGCTTAATTCTTTGACATTTAATAAAAAACAATTAAGTTTTTAAAAATTGAAAATAAAAAAGAAACATAATCAAAACATGTGAATAATAACAAAACTAGTAATAACCCCGGGCCTTGCCCGGAGCTTTTTCAGATAAAATTTAAAACATATTAATTTACATATGATATAAGTATTTAAAATAATTAAATACATAATTTATTAGAATTCGATAAGTATTGTGAGAAATGCAACATTTACAATCGATCAATTAGTTAATTTTAGTGACATGAACCTATGTAAAGCAAACTTAAATTTGATGGTGTTAACCTTGATAATGACTCGATGTTTGTTTGAGAACGCTTTTTTATTAAAAGAACATAATATGTTAATTTGCATATGATCTATGAATACTATGATTTAATGTCATATTTTCAACATTAAAAGTGCATATATATACTTATTCAAACATAAACATACATTTTATTATTAAAATAAATAAAATTAGTATATTGACTTGAACCCGGTTGATATTAAAACCATAATGTTAAAAAGTTAAAACCAATTAACATGTTTTGATCGAAAAAAAAACCAATTAACATGTTTGTAGAGTCAACCCCGAAACCAAACTTGACCAAAAAATTAACATGTCCGATAAAAAACATATCAACTTTGTACTCAATTTGGATTCAAATGAATAACCTACCGAACTAAAAATATAACATCCTAAACATGTACTCAATCCTCATTAAAAATGACGAAAGTACGCACCAACCTATAACAGACCAAACTTATACTCAGTGTGAATAAAAAATGTGATTATTCATATACAATATCCCGACCTCGTACTTACTACGAAATAAGAAATACTTCGCTTATCAACTCGACTTAATGATAGTTTTATTCTTGATACATTGTTAATTTTTTTAATAAAATTTTCAATTGTAAAATCACTTCCAAACATATTTAATATTTCAAATTATTATGATAAATGTGAATATTTAGTATTAAGAAATTATGGAATAATTTATGAGATTAAATATTTACATGTCAAAAATATTAATTTAATTTGCATATAATTTTATTGTATCAATATTATTCATATTGAAATAATATTAATTCAATCTAAGAGGCAAAACTTTCAAGTTATTATTATGATAAACAATTCACCTACAATGAACATATTAATGGGGCACAACTTATCTATATGAATCTTTGCCTATTTCATATATGGATTGGAAAAATTATACATTTTACATACAGATTTTGTATAGATAAAAAAATCTTTTGAAGATGGATATTTTCTATCGATAGATCTAGTGCTACATAAAGATACACTATGTAATATCGTATAGGTATATTATATAGATCAATTGATTTACTTTAATCTTGATACATAAAGATGGATTTTTTGCTATTTAAAAATTATTACGTATAGGTATATTAACTATAGATAAATTAATTTAACTTAATCTTTTGTTGTATAAAGGTGGATCTTTTATATATATAGAAAATTAAGATAGAAAATTATATATTTATTTAGTATAAAAGGCAATCATTAAAAATACGATGAGTGGTATATAAAATCTTAATGACAAAACTGCCCTTAACTGCTTCAGGTTTAGAAGTATATATATTGATTAAAGCTTTTTGAAAGATAACGCCGATTGCCTAATTACAATAATAAAAACCATATCTGAGTTTTCTTTATACAAGAGTGAAATAAATTCAACCAAAAAAAACAGTGAAATAAATGAGTCTTCTTCTTACTCACAAGTCAGGCCTCTAACTTGGAGCAACAATGGTGGCGGTGGCATTCGGCAACGGTAAGACTCCATGTCGATGGCTAAGGGCTCGAAACATCAAGGCGAAGTCAGTGGAGCGAGAGGCTTCTCCAAAAACGTGTACGGTGGTGACATCGGTAGCATTTAGTTTGGATGATTTCGGGTCAGGATTAGTTCGGGTCGTTTTTGATCGGGTCAGTTCAGATTGGGTTATTTCGGGTCAGTTTAGTTTGGATCAGTTCGGTTCGGGTCAGTTCGGTTTACATTTTATTCCGGTCATTTCGGTTCAAGTCAGTTTCAGATCCAGTCTGGGTCATGCTCGGATGGCTCATTTTTCGTTCTTCGGGTCAAATTTCGGGTTCGGGTCGGGTCGGTTTGGTTCGGGTTTCGAGTTCGGGTCACTTTCTGTCGGGTCTTAGCATTAAGCGTCGTATAAAAAGTGGGTGGTGGGTTTGGTCGGCGATTCGATCGGGAAGGAGAGGGATTTGATAAAAGAAGAGGCGTACACTACATATCCGGCTTATATTTGACAAATTCATCCCAAAGAAGTTAAAATTTTCAAAATCAAAAGCTTGAAGGAAGGTTTTAACGCAGTTAATTTACAACTCTGTGAATTGATGGAATCTGGATTTTAGGGGCAAGCTTCTCTCTGTCTTCAAAGAGGTGTATTGATCTGGTCTTCTTAGGGGGTATCATTAAGCTTCTTCGTGGGGCTAACGGGCAAGCTTCAAATTCATGGCAGAGCCGCAGAGATTATACAGATCCGTTTGACCAAAAAAAAAAATACAGATTGTAGGCGGGCATGATTCCATATCAATTAGTTAGCATTTATTTCTCTATCTTATTTATTTTGCTATCCATATTTATTATGCTCGATCCTTTAATAGGGTAGTTACTCTAGTTAGGATATTATTTATGGAGGAGAATCTTATCTTCGCCTGAGATAGGATATTTGGTTGACTTAGGGAGCAAGGCATCGCCATAACCCTAGTGGGCCGATCCCCTAGAGGCGCGCGCCCCCCTCTTGTCCCTCTCCTCTATAAATACACATGTATACCATGTGGAAGGTAAGTTCTAAGCCATCGCTCTGCCTGACGCCTTTTAGTCGACATTGTACCTATTCTGACTTAAGCATCGGAGGTGGATTAGGGGTCGCTCGCCCCTTGGTCCATTGTTTTCCAGGTCATTGAAGGTGAAGAGGCTGGGAGAAGAAGCTTGGAGAAGAAGGTCATTGAAGAAGGAGTTGAAACTTGTACACGGCATATTTTGTGTACTAACATTTGGCGCCGTCCGTGGGGAACGAACTGGTTTTCGACCTTCGTAAACCCTATACGAGAACCGATCCGAGAAGGCTATGGATCGCTTGTCCACAAGCCTGGATCGAGACAGCCGCCGGACGAACCGGCGAGACAACCCTGGGGCAATCGCGCCAGGCGAATCGCGCGATTCGCTTTCCGCAGCCCCAGAGCCGCGACCGCGGATCGCCACCCGCGACCGCAGGTCCGTCGCCCGCGACCGCGGGTCGAGGCCAAAGCACGCGAACTCCGGAATTCGTTCGGAGAACGAATCCCAGCGCGCGTTGAACCCGATACTCGCTCGGGATGATAGACCACATCGCGATCGGACCTTGGATTGTCGATCCAAGAGGTTGCCCTAATCAAGAATCATTGTTGATTGTCGATCCAATGAAAACCCTAGATTGGGGGCAACTCTAATGACCATCGCGTGTGCGTAACGCAGGGATATACGTACGAGCATACGGAACTGATCGCTAGAGCCCGGGGCGGGCGAGCGGTCGGTCTGGTCCGTTACCCTAACCGAGCTGGGTCACGCCGTCGACGAAACCCTAAACGATTGGATGATTGGACCTGCGGTGCGCGGTCCAGGGCCCTGCGAGCGCGGGCCCACGTCGTAACGAACGCGAGTTCGGAAGAGGGTTTCGGGATCGGACACCTGGACCTGCGGCGCGCGGTCCTGGGTCCCGCAAGCGCGGGCCCACGGCGTAACGAACTCGGCGCAAGTTCGGAAGAGGGTCTCGGGATCGGAGCCGATCCCACCGCACAAGTCTTCGCTCGTCGCCAGTAGCGAGCTGCACTATAACCGCGAGCGCGGTGGCAGACGCAAGCAAGGCGGCGAGGAAGGAGGAGCTCGCGAAGAATCGCAGTCTGGGGCAGAACCGCGGGCGCGGTTTCGCTCCAGAGAACGTAGCCTTTGTTCTGGGGCAAACCGCGACCGCGGGTCCCTCACCCGCGACCGCGGGTCAGCAATTGACAGGATGACCGATCGTGCTTCCGACTCGCTTTCCGGGAGCTACGCTTATCGGATTTGGACGATCCACATATCGCCGGAAAGAGGAGAAGATAAGCTACACGTTATCTTCAGATGTTGAAGCGAGAATCTCACTCGAAGTCGGTCGAAACTGGGCACGAACAGCACAGTCTAGAAATCGAGTTCTTTGACCCCGCGCTGCGGACGAGCGCGCGGTACGCCTCCGGCCCAGTCGAGCCCTTCACCCGGCTCCTGATCCGTCCCACGCCACCGATCAAGCCGCAATACATGGAGCCGGATCACGTAGGGGCGGCGGCACCCATTGGTCCACACAACACGATCGATCGCTAGAGCCCGTGGCGGGCGAGCGGTCGGTCCGATCCTTTGCGACATCGGTCCTCACGACGCGATCGATCGCTAGAGCCCGGCGTGGGCGAGCGGTTGGTCCAATCCATTGAGGTGTACGAGGCATGGCAATGACGAAGCAAGTGTTGGATCTTGGGAAGGCTCGGAGCCCACAAGAGCAAGAGATCGTGAGCATGATCGTTCGTCCCTTCACATCCAAGAGCCTTCGTATGACCACGATAGCTCGCTAGCCCACCAAAACGGTGCGTGCGGAACGAGAAAGGCGGTCGGGCTGAGGGATGTCGCGGGACAAACGAGCGATATGACGGGAAGAGATCGGGCTCATAGGGTCGAAGGGCTTGATCGCCGCTCAACGATCAACGCGGAACCTACGACGCTGTAATAGTCCGTGTGAGCTCCACGGTGGTCGGAACGAGATGACTCAAGAAGCGCTGGAGAGTAGACTCCGAATGCTACGTTTCTCGTTCACACATCAGAACTGGAGACTCGCTCCATCCTGGTCGAAATCGTGCCGCAAGAGACCGCAACCTGTTTCACGAACAGGATGGCGAGGCAAACTTCCGACCAGTCGTCCAGGAACTACGCACATCGGAATCGGACGATCCACATATCAACGGAAAGAGGAAAGAGCGATCTTCAGGCCATCGTTGGATGACAGCCCCAGAAACTCTCTCGAAGAGGGTCAAAATGACGTCCGAAGGCTGCTGTCCTGCAGAACGCGCAGAACAGGGAAGCCTGCTTCTAGCCCCTCGTTTGGGAGCTAGAGATGTCGAAAAATCGCGGGCTTGGCATCTCTGGAAAGCTGAAGAAGTCACCTATGAATCTTTACTTAACGTCCAGACCCAAATCGCACCTCAACCGGCCCGAACTCGCAGCCTAAAACAGAGCAGTCTCGCTCTAGTGACAGCAGCGCACTGCTTTGTTGTGCAGGCTCGTTCGTGAGCTACGGTTGTCCGATCGGGACGATTCAAGATGTTTTGGAAAGCTTAGAGAGCGCACTATCTTTCGTCTTCAGGAGCCAATGCTGGAAACTCGCTCCAATTGGCTCGAAATCGGGTACGAACCTGAATACGAAAAGGGGTATGCGAAGGGACAACCGACCCTCCTATGAAAGAGATTGCTTTCATAGAGAGATTGCGGGTTCCGAGCACCCTCCCAGGAACGACGGTGTGCCCACAACGAAGTAAGGACTCCAAGGCTTACGTGGTCAAGCGCCCGACCCCTGTGGCAACCGCTTACCCGCTCCAATACCTACTGACGAAGTCGAACCTCTTCGAAAGAGTCGTCAGGCGGTCCATCAAGCGGGGGCGTAAGACGTCAATTTACGCGCCCGGAACCAACATTACGATATCACCCGCTTCGATCTCTGCTGTCAAAATCAGGTCTCTCGTAAAGAGTCGCGGGATGGTCTGTCAAGCGGGGGCAGTGTGACGTCAACTTACATGCCCAGAGCCGACATCAAAAGACTGGTACCAACCGACTCTGTTGTACGATTCCCTACCAATTCAAGTTTGACAGCAAGATCAGCGAGACGACATCGAAAGACCAGCCTTGACCGACTTCAAAACATGCTGTTTGGTTCGAATCCGGCTACGAGAGCCGAGGGCGCGGGACCGGAAGCCGCGGGCGCGGGGAACCCTCGAGGAGCCTTGATCAGTCCTATGAGACGAACCGCGAGCGCGGCAGGCGCAGCGGGAAACCACCAAGACATGCCGAGCGTCCTACGGAGCGCCACTAAGTGGGTCATGTTGCGATGCACACACCCACGAGGGCCACGAACCTTCCGAGTTGGCAACGCGATGCCTCGATTAGCCATGGGGAGCGCATCCCGATAATGGCAAGTCTCGGAAAGGCCCGTGTGTTATGGCTGCGGAATTAGGACGGGGGCATATGGGCTAGTGCTTTGCACTTAAAACATCGCTATAAAAAGAAGTTCTACCAATGATTCAAGTACTATTCGACATATTGCTAAGGGCGCCCGCCTTTTTGTTTTCTAACTCATCGACATTTCAAACATGTTTTGTTTTTAAATCCGCGCGGAAACGTTTTCTCGTTTTTATACTCATGTTTTCTTGTTTTGCAATACTAGAATCAAGTACTTGGAGGGGTTAAACCCGAGCCATTGGTAGACGAAGGCCCTACGATACGCATGCGTAGGAGTTGCACGGATCCCGTATTTATGGAATACGGATGTACGAATATACGAATATACGATTGTACGAATGTACGAATGTATGAATATACGAATGAAAGCACCTAATCCGCATGGCCACTCACCGCTTAAGCTCCGACCCCTAAACATGGGATAGTACAAGGTACACGCGTATAGGGTTCCGGAGGGGGCAATTGTAGGCGGGCATGATTCCATATCAATTAGTTAGCATTTATTTCTCTATCTTATTTATTTTGCTATCCATATTTATTATGCTCTATCCTTTAATAGGGTAGTTACTCTAGTTAGGATATTATTTATGGAGGAGAATCTTATCTTCGCCTGAGATAGGATATTTGGTTGACTTAGGGAGCAAGGCATCGCCATAACCCTAGTGGGCTGATCCCCTAGAGGCGCGCACCCCCCTCTTGTCCCTCTCCTCTATAAATACACATGTATACCATGTGGAAGGTAAGTTCTAAGTCATCGCTCTGCCTGACGCCTTTTAGTCGACATTGTACCTATTCTGACTTAAGCATCGGAGGTGGATTAGGGGTCGCTCGCCCCTTGGTCCATTGTTTTGCAGGTCATTGAAGGTAAAGAGGCTGGGAGAAGAAGCTTGGAGAAGAAGGTCATTGAAGAAGGAGTTGAAACTTGTACACGGCATATTTTGTGTACTAACACAGATCTGTTTTTTTTTTAGTTTAGCTTTTCTTTATTTTAAATAAATCCATAATTTCATAAAAAAAAATCATCACAGCTATTAATGCAAGTTTAACGCGCCCAAGCGAGAGTACATTATGCACATGGTGCCACATCATCATGATGTGTTTAATTGAACAAAAAATTAAGGAGGATGCTATACATCACAACATTTTACTAAATATCATACTATGAAATTACTTCAATACCCTAAATTTTCTTAAAATACCAAAAACTAGGAAAGATAACATATTAAGATGTAAGATTCTTGCCATTAATAAATATATTAACTAAATTTCACCATATCAGCCATATTTGAGGAATTAAAAAATTGAATTCATTTATAAAAATAATAATCCCAAATAATTTAGCTAATTATTGTAACAATGTAATTTTAATTCTTAAACCATAAAAACAAAATAAAAAGGACACTTAATAATAATAATCCTGAAAAAAGGTGGGTGACCATGTAATAGATCATTATCATTATTATCCTACATAAAAAATATATAAAAACCATATCATTACAACTTAACGATTAAGAAAAAACAGAAAAAAAAAATGGGAAATTCCGCCCGGTAACCATGAGGTTTTGCAAATTCCGTGTGGTGCCCAAAGTTTTTCGGTATTCCGCATGGTAACCATGAGGTTTTGCAAATTCCGCGTGGTAACCTTGCCTTTTATAAAAAGTAAAAATTATATAAAAACTTACCCATACTTTCTACTTAATTACACAAATCACCCTATCTTAATTTTTTTTAAATATCTAATCTATTTTTATAAAACAACTAACTTCATAATTTTAGCATTATATATATATATATTTTTATTTGCTCTTTTTACATGACACTATATATCAGTATTATTTTACAAAATGTTTCATTGTTTATTATTAAAAAAAAGAATCACAATTTTTAAATTTATATTAAAAAATTAAAATAGATTTGATAGGTTTGTTGAAAACATAAATAAACAAACTAATTTCTTATACCTAATGAGAAATATCATTTAAATAGATTTTTTCAACAAAACTAACAAATCTGTTTTCTTAAAATACCTAATGAAAAGTATTACTCAATATATAATCTTTATTATTTTTAAAAGTTAATTTATTATAAATAAAAACATTCCTAGAGTTGTACATGTCATAAAACGGCTATAATTTTTACACATTTTAACGTCGTTATATATGTACATTATGCTTAGAAAAAACGATTTTATTATATTTTAAAAACAAATTATTTAACTAGTGCACCCACTTTTAAAAACACCCCCTTAAAAGATCAACTATAAATAAAATTCAAGTTTATATTTTGTTAATAAGAACTAGTAGTTTTGTTTTTTAAATTAGGTATGCTTTTTTTTATTTGAAAAAGGAACTGTTATTTATACAAATTTGAAAAATATGGTTCTTTTTATAATAATAAAAAATAGAAGATTTTGTAAAATAATAATATATAGTGCATGCCATGGGAAAAGAGAAAATAATAAAATATATATAATACTAAAATTATAAATTTAGATGTTTTATAAAAATAGATTAGTAGATAGTTTTTTTAAAAAAACTAAAGATAGGGTGATTTGTGTAATTAATTAGAAAGTACGGGTAAGTATTCATATAATTTTAACTTTTTATAATAGGCCAAGGTTACCACGAGGAATTTGCAAAACCTCGTGGTTACCATGCGGAATACCGAAAAACTTTGGGCACCACGCGGAATTTGCAAAACCTCGTGGTTACCGGGCGGAATTTCCCAAAAAAAATTGAATACACATACTACTACCATCTCAAAGTACTCCTTCAATGTACCTAACTGCTTCAAAGCTACAATGTACGTGAGTACGTGACTTCTTCGATCAATGTGCTAAACCCTATATAATAAAGCTAATAAATTAAGTTCAACCAGAAAATAAAGGTAGCAAATTAATTCACATATAATTTATTGAGGGTAAGTTATAATTAGAAGATTTACATGCCAATATTAAATAGATTTCCAAGTGTTCTTATAGTCATACACTAAATGATTTTTTTTCAAAGTTAGATTAGGGGCTTTATGGTAAAGAAATGGGTAAAGTGTGAAGGGAAAAAAAAAGAGGTTGTGAAGTTTAGCAACTATGAAAATTAAAAGTGTGCAAGTTCAGGCGCCGTTGATATATTTCGCCCATCTCCAAATTCTTAGTTCCAAATTCTTAGTAGATGTGAATTTGGAGATTTATGCCATAATTTTAGCCCAATAGCTTCTTCAAACCAACCTCCAAAATGGAGAAAATCTCCAAAAACCAACATGTCTTCTCCAAATATAGGGACATCCCCATTTTGATTTAGCAGTTAATATTTGTCTTCTCCAAGACAAATCTATATTTTTTTTGGTCAAACAGATCTGTATAATCTCTGCGGCTCTGCCATGAAGTTGAAGCTTGCCCAGTTCCCCCTCACGAAGAAGCTTAGTTGCTAGGCTCCCATCCAATTTTTTGTAATTTGGACTCTTGAATTAATAAAATTAAACTTATCTATAAATTGAACGACTTGGTTGATAACATTTTGGAGAAATATAATAATTTGTTTTTCCTTTTATATTTTTGAGTTAATTATCCCAATTCATCCTCTTTCACCCACTTCTTCTCCAATTAAAGAAAAAGTTTATTATTTATTAGGATAAGATTGTATAGAGTAATAAATGTTCGTTCTTTAAAATGGAGAAACCGTTGGTATAAGAATAATATTTTTTTGGAGAATGCAGCTATTTTTTCTCCTTTTGGAGAAAGTTTAGAGCATCTCTTACCATAATTAATATAGTTTGATCCGTGACTCATAACATATGAATAATTAGATATAATCTGATATCTTGGATGATAGGGACGATGAAGATGTCATTCGAAGGGGAGCTTGATATTTGTATATGTTGCTTTCGCTCGTGGATTAGCCTTCTTTGTTAGAACCCTTGAAGGATTCCTTTGCTAGTGTGTAACATGATTTCCTTTCATTTCATGGTTCAGCTCTAGAACCCTTGAACTTCATTGCAACTTTTCATTGACAAGATCTTATTACTTGTAGTAGTGTACAGCTAAAATGCCCATGATATGATTTTTAATATCTAATGCTCAATGCTCTTAAATTGGATATGCAAATGTTTAAAGAGCGCGCATTGAGAGATTGAGCATCCTTGCACTGCATAAAATGCAGTGCATTCTTGCTGAAATAGGCACTCGTGGGATTGTCCGTTGCTCACGGATCTTCTCCCTGCTGAAATCCTGCTCAGATTGCAATCAACTTCAGTTTCGAATGATGATTCTGATACAGATCGCTTCATGTGGAACCACACAGCTTCGGGGGCTTTTAGCACCCATTCAGCCCGGAACTTGCTCATTGATTGGAGCTATGGAGATCGGCATCCCAGGTGGAAGGCCATCTGGTCGACCCTGCCCAACAGCGGGTACGGCACTTTCTTGATCTTGTTGCTAATCAAGTTGTTCTCTGTAACTCTGTACGGGTCCGAAGACATCTTGCGACCTCTCCACGATGTCCTCGCTGTCCTAGGGATGAAACCATATTGCATACGCTCAGGGATTGTAGATCCATCAAAGACGTTTGGCTGGCAATCAGTGGAAATCACTTAGGGACTGATGTTTTCTCACAGACGTATGTTGCGACCTGGATTTATGAAAACGTTCGCAAGGGTGATGCTTGGAGCACGACCTTTGCCAACATGGTGTCGCAAACTTGGAAAATTCGCAATAAGTTCGTCTTTGATGGGGCTGATCTGGTTCACCGGCTATCGAGTACTGTGACCTCCATCTCCTCTGCCTATTCGGCTGCAGCTCGGCTATCACGCGATGTCCTTGCTCCCAATCATGGCCCTAGTGCAGCTTCTCAGCTGGCAATTAAGTGGCAACGTCCTCCTGCAGGGTGGCTGGCACTCAACGTCGACGCCGTGTCTAAAGGGAATCTAGGGAAAGCTGGTGGAGGTGGTGTGTTCCGTGATGATCAAGGCTCTTTCCGACACGCTTTCATATTCAACTGTGGCTCGTGCACTGCTCTGAGGGCTGAGCTGCTGGCGTTAAAACATGGGATTGTGCAGTGGCATGCTCGCTGATGCAAGACACCTCCATAACGCAGCTGCATGACTTTCAGCTGGTGCAAGACTGTAGGAACCTGATTTCCTCCTTTCCTGGGCGTGTGACTGTGATGCCAATCAACCGGAGAGCCAACTGTGTGGCGGATGGCTTAGCTAATTTGGCAATTACCTTAGATTTTCCCTTTAAGACTTTTGATTCCATTCCTAGTTCTGTTTCTGATGTTTTTTATTCTGATTATGTAGCCCTCTCTAGGGCAAACTGATTCCTTTATGAATAAAAATCGCAGGGGCTAGCCCCATTTCTTGGCAAAAATAAATAAAAAATGAATGCACTGCATGTTAGACCCTTGAACAGTTGAACAACGCCCAAGAATGGGTCGATGTAATTGCTGGCTGTCATTAACATGTGCAAGAAAGGCTGGACCGAAAGCATTCTTGCAAAAGCAATCAAGTGCCAGATGACTTACATGAATATGCTAATATCAGGATTATAAATATGCTTAAAAAGTCTTACTAGTTATAAATTGCAAGATACAAGACATTACACTAATCTTAATTATTGTTTGTACACGAGTTTATCGTCTTCTCATAACGTAACAATGAATTTCAAACATAGAACAACAGACAGTGGTGCTCTCTGAGACATGAGAATGTAAAGATATATCTATCTAGAAGTAATTTGCGTACATTTTTTTATGCTCCATCCTCAAATCGAAAAGCAAACTTTGGCCAAATCCAAATTGTTATGTGTCATGAACTACAGCACAAAAGCAGTAGACAAAGGGAGAATACCATAAGGTTGAAGATCTAGTGTCATGAAGATTTAACAGCTCCAACAAAGCCGCTGCTTAAGAGTCTTTCGACGTATTTGCCCAGGATATCCACCTCCAGATTCACCTTCTGGCCGACTTTCTTCAACGGTATGACCACATTCTGCTGAGTGTAGGCGACCAGCATGAAGTTAAAGCAAGCGTCTTTATCAAAGACATCCACTACAGTCAAACTAGTGCCGTCCACAGCTATAAACCCTTTGGGAACAATATATTTTAATAAGTCTGGTGACGTTTTCACCTTCACCCACAAGGAATCGTTTTCTGGATCAAGTGACACGATCTCGCCTGTCCCATCAACATGTCCCTAAGTTTAATAGAGCCAAGAGCATCAGATGATAAATCGTTTTCTTTCAAGCAATGAATGAAAGAAAAGTTTAGCCCATAAATTCTCTATCTCTAATTCAACATGGTATCAGAGCCGATGGTGATCGGGATGGGTAGTTCATTGCTCAAACAAATATATGAGTGTGCTTTCTAAATGGAAGCAAGAAAAAAAAATTTGATGGAGAGATGGTGCTCCATAAGAAGGAGAGATGGTGCTCCTTAAGAAGATCGAAGGAGAGATGGTGCTCCAAACAACAAAAAAAAGGGAGAGAATCAAAGTTCCTCGTAAGGAACTATGGAGAGAAGTGCTCCATTAAAGAAGACGATGATGGAGACAAGTGTTGTATCAAAAGATGGGATTCAAACAAGAAGGAAGCCGGAGAGAGAAGTGGTCCGACAAAGAAATCAATATGGAAAGAAGGGCTCTAACAAAGAAGAAGATGGTGAAGAAGATGAGATTACATCTAACCACAATGAAGACGAAGTTGATGCAAAGTGCATCTATAATGGAGAAAGAAGACAAGTTCTTCGGAAAATTCGTATCAATGGAGATGCAACTATGAAAGTTTGAATCAAGGGGTGATGTTGGAAATGTGATTCAAACTTAATTAATTAAGTTATTAATTAGTTTAGCAATAATTAAGTAATTTGTTTGTTAAAAGAGTGTGAGATACGTGGAGCATGTATTAGTTAGTGGAGATTTATATGGATGTGAAATGCCATATTTTTAGGATAGACTAGTAGAGCTATTTTTACTATTTAAGCATGTATTTGTAATCAATCCAAATTAGCAATGAATGAAAGAAAAGTTTAGCCCACAAATTCTCTATCTCTAATTCAACAAATAGAACCAAGAGCATCAGATGATACTGAAATTGACACCAGGTTCATCACACACGATCAAATTCAGTTTCATACAGCTTCTAAAAATGCTACTTTCTCTTTCCAACATTCATTTGATTACAATCACATTGATCATTGATAAAATTCGAGCATAAGTTAGGAGGCTGACGCCTCTAAAGCTGAAGAATCTGTATGTATACTGCACACCCGTTACCCATCCATAAACATACGAGATGTGCTTTTAAGTTTCAATTTCCGAGCATTGACATATTACTACATTTAGATTCTATTTCAACAAAAAGCTATCCATCTCTAAATCACAGACTTTTGAGAGCAAAATAAGAGCAACAAATCCAACAATGGATTATGTCAGATACAAATAAAGCACAGTCGAACTTCACCAATCCAGAATCTCAATTTACATCAGTAGAACGTAGCTAAGACACAAACTACATGGTGAGCCCACTAAAATTGAACTTATGCAATACTTTAGAGCCGTTTTTCTATTTAGGTGCAACTCCACCACCAATGTGTAACAGGTTCAGTAAAATTGAACTTATGCAATACTTTAGAGCCGTTTTTCTATTTAGCTATTTTTACAATTCTATCAAGCAGAGGAAAGCTCACAACAGGATCAGTTCTCTCACAGACGCCAGTGGGATCACTACTTCTGATGAGCATACCATCAAAAATAACATTGTTCAACACTTCACTGAGTTCCTAGGAGCTCCTACTCATTGCAGACTTGTTGACAGAGAAACAGTTTTGAAATGACCTATTGTTGACAATGAAGATAGAAACATCATGATAGACAAATTCACCAAAGATGATGTGAAGAAGGCCCTTTGGAGCATCAACAAAAACAAAGCCCCAGGCCCGGATGGATTTAATGCTCACTTCTTCAAAAGAGCTTGGCCATCTATAGGTGATGAGATCTTTGAAGCTATTCTTGATTTCTTCTCAAGTGGCTGAATGCTCAAGGAGCTTGGCAACACAGTTATAGCCCTCATTCCTAAAGTAGATAATTCCAGCTCTATCAGTGATTACAGACCTATATCTTGCTGTAATGTTTTATACAAAATCATTTCCAAGATGATAGTTTCTAGGCTGCAGAATATCCTCCCAAAAATTGTGGATAAAAATCAAGGAGCCTTCATAAAGGGGCGCAACATTCGCCATAATATTGCTGTCTGTCAAGACATTATCAAGAGCTATGGGAGGAAATATATCAGTCCCAGGTGTGCTCTTAAGATAAATCTAAGGAAAGCTTATGACACTGCGAGTTGGGACTTTCTTTTCAGCTTGCTTGAACAGCTCAACATTCATCCTGTCATGGTAAATTGGATCAGAGATTGCATCACTAGCTGCCAGTTCACCATCAAAGTTGGCCAGGATTACTGTGGTCACTTCAAGGCTAGAAGAGGATTGAGACAGGGCGATCCAATGGCTCCTTATTTATTTGTTCTCCTCATGGACTATCTGACAAGAGCCCTCAAGAACTGTGATACAGTTAGCTCTTTCAAATATCACCCTGGATGCAAAAAAGCAAAGATTATTAATCTGTGCTTTGCAGATGATCTGTTCATTTTCTCTCATGGAAGTGAAAGCTCAGTTAAGTCAATCAAGGACATTTTGAATGAGTTTGGCTCTGCTACTGGCCTGGAAATGAACTTAAACAAATCAAAAGTCTTCTGTGCTGGTGTTGGTCGAGCTCAAGAGGATGACATATGCAACACTCTTGGAATGACAGCCGGCTCCCTCCCTGTCAAATATCTTGGTGTTCCTCTGTGCAGTTCTAGAGCTCAAAAGAAGGACTTTGTGGAACTCACCAACAAGCTCAGGAACAAGGCAAACTCCTGGGCTGCAAGATACCTTTCTTATGCTGGAAGGTTGGAAATCATTAGAGCAATTTTCCATGGCACCATCCAGTATCGGATCAAAATTTTTCTCTTGCCTAAAGCTGTCATAAATGAGCTTAATAGGATCATGAGAAATTTTCTTTGGAGTAGTGGAAGTACTGGCACTAGAGCCCCAGTGGCTTGGAAGAAAGTCTGCAGACCAAAGATTGAAGGAGGGCTTGGGATCAAAGATGTCTTTGCTTGGAACAAAGTCAATGTCACTGAACTTCTCTATGATGCTTGCTCCAGCAATGACACAATTTGGAGCCACTGGATCAGCACCAACTACACTCAAAGACAAAGCATTTGGGATGTGAACACAAAAGCCACCTCAAGTGCAATATGGAGGTCTGTTATTGTTGGATCGTAAGTCGGTTAATGAGGGCGTCCTTAACTGGGTTAAGGGCGTCCTTTAGTGCAGCGGAAAGTAGACTTAACAGAATACAAGATAAGATAAGTGGACACAAGTATTTATAGAGGAACCCCACTAAGACCAACTAGTCTTGTGGGTAAACCTCTACCTCCGTTGGAGGATTTTCAATAGCCGTCCCTTATCTTATTGAGAGTGAGTCCTTACAACTTAGGCGAGTCGTTACACTTCTCTGAGCTAAGCGTCCGTCCTTAGCCTCACTAGTAACACTCCTTTCAACCTAACAAGTAACCTAACACTCTTAGCTATAAGGAAGCTATCACTCACGTCTCTCACGGTTCGTTGTGAGAGACAAACTACAACTCTAACTGATTTGTGGTTTGTTTTTGGATTTGGTGTGGTTGGACTTTCTTTCTCTTGCTTCAAGCTCACTTGATCTTCTTGATCTTCATTCGTGTTCTTGAATGCTTCGGGAGAGCTTGAGAGAAAGTCTTCAAAGTCCACACCGCTATGCATACCCCTTGGGGGGTATTTATAGCGGAAGTGGTTCTTGTCCTCTAGTGTCCTCTGATGCTTGGCAGGATCCTTGATCTTCCATCAACGGTGCGATGAGCATCTTGAGGAAGTCAACTCTGTTGATGCTTGGGAAGCCTCCGCGTGGATAGGGGACCATCGCTGGGAAAGCGACATCTTTGGAGTTGTCTACACGTGCCCAGACAAGGGAAGCTTCCTTCTGAGGACTACGGCCGAACGTGATGTAATCATGTTGGGGCGGCCTTGATTTGAATTTGAACTTCGTCCGTATTTTGGCGCGCGTCCCTTCTTGATGAGGACGCCGTCCTATCTGCGCAGGAACTTCGCCATTTACGTTCAGCTTTGGAAGTTCTGATGACGTGCGTCCCTACAGCTTAGGGACTGCCGTTCACTTGTTGTCCTTTTCGCTCATGTGCGTCCACTGGACTTTACCTGAGATCAACACTTGGACAACTTGTTAAATACATTTGAGTTTGTCATTATCAAAACAAGGGACGATCATTATTGGTTTAGATATTAATGACTGGCGTCCTTAATATCGTCCCAACAATTTCCCCCTTTTTGATGATGACAAACTCTTTTCAATAATGCGCACAGAAGTAAAGCTTTTAGCATGAGAAACTACACTTGATTTTCTTTTCAGCTTAGGTTGGCATGCAACACATTCTTTTAAGTGCGTTCTATCTTATTCTTAACTAGCGTCCTTTGGACTTGGCTGAAATTGCCCCTACACACATGCTTTCTATGACAACTTAAAGACAATCGCATCTCTGCAAAACTATACTTCCCCCTTTTGGCATCATCGAAAAGGAGAACAAGTTGAAAAGCATGCAAGCACAAAGTCATAACTAAAGAAAGGAACGCTTAGACAAAATAAATCACAAATGTAATGAACGACATTCATAAAGCAAGAGAAGTACGATCATTACAGACATGCAAACACATTGTTCAAAACGGGGACAGCGTCCCATTGTCTTAGCAAAAACCAAAGAAAAGATAAATTGTTTCAGGGGTTGGAAGAGGGGAGGTGATCATTTTCGTGGACGCTTGCCAAGGGCCTTGAGATGTTGCTCCTGAAGATGGTTGTTCTGTGCAAGGAGCTCGTTGTTGCGCTCAAGAAGTTCGGTGTGGGTGTGAAGGGTATCGTGAACCTGCTGAATTAAATCAATCATCATGCACTGGTTCTCGATCATCATGCCCATCAGATACTTCGTAGAGTGCTTCTCGGCCTCATCAGGGACGCTCATACCATCGAGCTCGTCCTCTTCATCAGCAGCGTCCTCAACCGGCGTCCCAACTACTTGTAAGTTCTCAGTCTCTAGATCACCTTGAGATTCTTGAGCAGCGGCGGCGGCAGCAGCCTTGGCTTTCCTCTGAGCCTCTTTCCTTTCCTTTTCCATTTGGCGTTTGACTGAAGGAAGCGGCTCATCACAACGAAGTTTTCCAACTGGGGCCAAGGTGATTTGCCTAACGTCCCAGTGGATGCCAAAGGACTGTTCTTGCTTTGGAGCATAGAGACCTTGCTGCTTGAGAATCAGCTTGACTAAGCCAGGGAAAGGAAGAGAGTGCCTGCCTCCTGTGCACTTGCCCATGTGCTCCAAGATAACCCGCGGCAAATTGATCGGCTTGCGTTCTAAGAAGGCGTCCAGCAAGATACTGTCAGTGATCTGGACTATCGACTTCTTTTCTTGGCGGGGGACGACCATGCGCACAATGAAGTGATGCGCAAGGACACCTGTCTTGGAGAGACAGTGAGCAACCCTGTCCTTAGCAATTGGTTGTCTCCCATTGAATATTCTGTTGAAGATCTATTCCTGGGAGAAACGACCAAAATTCTTGTTGGGAAGGTCGTGCATGGCATCTGGCGGAGAGGGACGCAGGCCTAGCATATTGCGGACGGTACCCTCAGCAACTGAGTACTCGTCCTCATCAATTTCGAACGTCCCTTGAGGCTTCCCTTTTACTTCTGATATTTCAAATTTGGAGTAGAAGCGGAGAACCTGTTCGGGGTCGACTTCTGCGGCCTCGGCGCCTAGGTGCGTCCATCCCTGGAACTCAAGCAGTTCCAAAAACTCTTGGCGTTGATTTTCTTCGAGGAACTGGGCGGTGAATAGGAGCGGCGACAAAATTTTCTTAAGGCGTTTCTGCTTGCTGCCGTTGCTCACTATTACTTCATCACCGGCGTCTTCTTCATCGCCATCTCCCTCCTCATCCTCAGGTTCCTCATCCTGGTGAGGAGCGTCCTCTTCGTCTGAGGCCTCGTCCCCTTGCTCATGGGACTCAGCCATTTCCGTGTCCTCAGCAGTGGACGCCTGTTCTGTGGGAGGCGCGTCCACCACTGGAGTCCGTGCCAAGGACTCTGTAGGGACGGTCGTTGGAGGCGTCCCTTGGACTTTAGCAGTTTCCTCGACGGCCTGAGCGGGCGGAGGAGGTGGAGGAGTTGAGACTCTAGGAGGAGAGGGAGAGGGAGTTCTTATCTTGGCCTTTGTGGCAGGGGCAGAGGGGCGAGGCGGAGCCATAGAGATTGGCTTGACATTGAGCGGAGCAGGGGGAGGAGGCGGATTCTTGGCGGGGGAGTCCTCAAGCGTAATGACTTTTGGTACAGCGTCCTTGGCCGGGACCTGTACGTGAGGAGTCACCTTGTGAGCGGTTGGCATAGGCTTTGCCAAGTCAGCCTCGATCTCTGCCTGAAGCGGATCTGAGGTAGCCGTAGGAGCAGGAGTGACGTCCTCTATCCTTGGTGGAGGAGGAGGAAGGCGAGGGACGTCCTGCAAGCTTTGCTGGATCGCCGCAGCAATGGCGTCCTTTTCGGCCTGCTCTTGCCTGGCCTTCTCCTCTCTCTTTATTTGCAGCTCCGAGAGGCGGATAGCTGCCATTTGTTGCTCGGTCACGCCCTCGAGCTCAGCAGACGTCTTCAAGCGTCTTTTAGGGGCGGGAGGCGGGGAGGAAGGAACTGGTGGGACTTGGGAGGAGGAGGGAGGCCCTTTAGCTTGTGGTTTGGAGGGGGATGAAGAGGAGGGCCGTTTCCGTTTCTGTGATGGGACGGAGCCAGCGGGAGCCACCAAGAACTCCATGATGTCGGGGAGGAGTTTGGCTAGCTCGTCGACCGTCCCACCAAAAGTGTCGGAGATGATGCCAGGCCCCATAAAGGGTGGGTTAGTATGGTTGGTTTCTTCAAGGCGGGGCTTGACATATGTAACCAAGAAGTAGTGGAGGAGGCGTTGGATCTTTGGGAGGTGGTCATGAGTGGACGCCCGTAGGCAGATATTGGCGAGTGTCCTTGGCTCTTTCTCTAGCCAGTCCTCTATATGTGGGTCAAGAGGAGGACGGTGCTTGGGTTGGGAGGGAAGCCGTCCAATTGAGCCACTGTCAACAGAGGCTTTTGAGACATTTTCTGGATCGGGCTCGGGTTTGAAGGGCTTCTCCAGAAATGAGAACTGCTTTTGACTGGGGTTGGATTGAGAGCGAGGAGGTTGTTGCTTTTGTTGTGGAGGTTGGGAGCGAAGGGGCTGGGTAGGGGTGTTGGAGTGGCGGCGCTGGGTGGATTGAGAAGAAGAATGGTGGCGAGGAGGTTCTTGGCGGCCGGAAGGTCTGCCCCTTGACTCCATTAATGACCGGCCTTTCACCGGAGGAGATCTTCGAGGAGCTAGGGTTTTTCGCCGCCGACGAGGGTGAGGGGTTTTTGGAAGCTCTGGTGTTGGCCATTTGAGAGAGAAAGTTTATATAGAGAAAGATTAGGGTTGAGGATGAGATTTCGGGATGCGTTTGAAGATTTTGCAAATCTTGAGAGATTGCTATAAGTGAGTAAACAACAGAGGAGCGAAGAAGGTGTTTCGGAATGCACAGGTGGGTATTTATAGGAAGAAGACGAAGTTGGACGGGCAGGGGTAACAGGGTCTTTACACTCGGCTTCCTCCACCCGCCTTCCCACACGTGGCTTTCTTCTTTGCTAAGAAACACAGCTGTTGAGCACTGTTTGTGCATATCCCGAGATCTTCGCTGAAACTTCTCTAAGACGGTTCACCTTCCTTATTTCAAAAACCAAACTTCTCACAACGACAAAGGACTCTGACCTGGCATCCTTTCAACACACAACACTTCACTACACTGAACTGAGCCACGGCGTCCCATGCACTGATCTCAACCTCTGAACTTAGAACTCTGTACGGACAACTCTCAGCTCTTAACATACGTCCCTTTGATCACTTAGAACCAATTTTTGAAAACCAAGCAAGTACGTCCCGTAAAGATAAAACAAAGAACGCTCATAGGACGCGTTTGCAAGATTCTCGGCTTGGGTAAGCTTAGAGTTCCCATCATTTCGGCTTATAATGAGGGTAGTTTGATCAGGGATACTCTTGAGATGAAAAGCGAATTAAATACCGTTCAAAAACATAAGCAAAACATATGTCTCAAACTAGCGTCCTTTAAAGATGACTTTAATGCATGACACACTTTAAAACGAGTTCTCAACAAGACATAGCCAATCATGGAGGGAATAATAGAACGGGACTTGATCATTTAAAAGTTATCATCCCCAAGAGCAATCGAAGGTGCTCGAAGGGACGTCTATCAAGTGCTTTTGTGAAAATATCAGCCACTTGGTCCTCAGTCCTAACATGATCTACCTTAATTAATCCAAGTTCTACATTATCACGAAGAAAGTGATGTCTTATATGAATATGCTTCGTCCTAGAATGATGAACAGGATTTTTGGCAATACTTATAGCACTGGTGTTATCACACAAGATAGGGACTGTGTTGAGGAACGTACCATAATCTTCAAGTTGATACTTGATCCATAGGACTTGTGAACAGCACGAAGCAGCAGCAACGTACTCAGCTTCCGCGGTTGAGAGAGCCACGGAGTTTTGCTTTTTGGATCCCCAAGATACAAGACACGAGCCCAGGAATTGAGCCATTCCTGAGGTGCTCTTCCTATCCACCACATGGCCAGCGTAATCTGCATCAGAGTACGCTACCAGGTTTAGGGACGTCCTTCTGGGATACCATAGACATAGGTCATCCCGTCCCTTGAGGTATCTGAAGATTCTCTTGACCTCTTGCATGTGGGACTCCTTTGGATTTGCTTGGAAGCGAGCACACAAGCATACAGCGAACATGATGTCGGGACGACTTGCCGTTAGATATAGCAAGGACCCTATCATTCCTCTGTAGAGCTTTTGATCTACACTCTTGCCTTCTTCATCAGCATAAAGGCGAGTGTTGGGGGAGATGGGAGTATCAATGGGTTTTGATGAGTTCATCCCATATTTCTCGAGCATTTCACGGATGTATTTTTGTTGATGAATGCGCGTCCCATCTTTGAGCTGGGTGATTTGGAGTCCCAAGAAGAAGTTGAGTTCTCCTATGAGGGACATCTCAAACTCACTACTCATCAAGTTCTTGAATTCCTCTACAAGTTTCATGTTAGTGCTTCCAAAGACTATGTCATCGACATAGACTTGGACAATCAAGACATCTTTAAGGACTTTCTTTAAGAAAAGTGTTTTATCGATGTTACCTCGTGTATACCCATTGGACAAGAGAAAGGACGCAAACCTATCGTACCATGCACGAGGGGCTTGCTTGAGTCCATAAAGTGCCTTGTCCAAGAAGTACACATGATCAGGGTGATCAGCGTCCTCAAATCCTGGAGGTTGAGCGACGTACACTTCTTCTTTAAGCTTGCCGTTGAGGAATGCTGTTTTGACATCCATTTGAAAAAGCTTGAACCCTTTGTGAGCGGCATAGGCGATGAGGAGGCGAATGGCTTCAATTCTGGCAACAGGAGCGAAGGTCTCATCATAGTCGATTCCTTCCTCTTGTCTATAGCCTTGAGCCACAAGCCTTGCTTTATTTCTTGACACGTGACCACCCTCATCAAGCTTGTTCCTGTAGACCCACCTCGTCCCTATAATGTTTTTGTTTTTCGGGCGAGGGACGAGGGTCCAAACCTTGTTCCTTTCAAATTGATTAAGTTCCTCTTGCATGGCTTGAATCCAATCAGCGTCCTAAAGTGCCTCCTTTATGTTTTTAGGTTCAATTAAGGACACAAAGGCGTTGAAGGCACAGAATGCTATGTTGGCATTATGGGACTGATTCACAGCTGATCTTGTTTGAACTCCTTTTGAGATATCTGAGATGATTTGATCTGTTGAATGAAGTCTTGAAAGATTGGATCCTTTATGAGTATGTCCTTTGCAAGAGTACATCTAGGGTCCGCCCAATCAGATTCATCTGAGTCAAACCCGTCGTCTTCATTGAAAGGCTCAGAGTGTTCCCCCTCAGGTTGAGCGTCCACTTCTTGACGCTGTTCACCTTGTAAGCTTGATTCAGCTACATCATGTTGACCCGGTGATTCACTCCGAGAGAGAATTTCCTGAGCAACACTGGGAACTTCCACTGAGACTTCTTCAGGGTTTGGAGTAGCGTCCTTAGGAACATAGTATTTTCCAGAGGACCCAAGATCAACTTCATCGTCGGAGTCGTCCTGCTGATGAGAATATGAGCGATCTTTCCCACTTGATTTTTCTTTGTGAGAGGCACTTTCCTTGAACACAACATGGATGCTCTCCTCAAGCCTTAGAGTTCGTTTATTGAAAACTCTATACGCTTTACTAGTGAGGGAGTACCCAAGGAATATGGCTTCGTCACTTCTTGCATCGAACTTTCCTAGTCTTTCTTTATCATTGTTGTGAACAAAGCATTTGCATCCAAAGACCTTGAGATAGTCAATGCGAGGCTTTCTTCCGTTCAACAACTCATAGGACGTCTTCTTCAGCAAAGGACGGATCATGGCTCGATTGACAATATAGCAAGCTGTAGCAATAGCTTCTGCCCAGAAGTATTTGGGAACACTATTAGCCAGAAGCATAGTCCTTGCCATATCCTCCAGCGTCCTATTCTTTCTTTCCACCACTCCATTTTGTTGAGAAGTCCTTGGAGCTGAGAAGTTGTGTGAGACTCCATGTTGATCACAGTAGGCCACGAACTCTGAGTTTTGAAACTCCGTCCCATGATCTGATCTTATGGATTTGAGAGGCGTCTCAAGCGCAACTTCCACTTGTTTGATGAAGACTTTGAATGCGTTGAAGCAATCTGTTTTTGAAGCTAAGAAAAGAACCCAGGTGAATCGAGAATAATCATCTACAAGGACGTAAATGTACCTCTTTCCACCATAGCTCAACGTCTTCATTGGTCCACAAAGATCCATATGGAGAAGTTCCAAAGGTTTCTTTGTGCTGATATCGTTCTTTGACTTAAAGGACGTTCTTGTTTGCTTTCCTTTGATACAGGCTTCACACTGTTCAATTTTCTCAGGATCAATTTGGGGAAGACCTTTCACAAGATTTCTTTGATGTAGCTTGAGGATTGTGCTCGGTCCAGCATGGCCAAGTCGGCGATGCCAGAGGTCAGCGTCCTCCTTTGACACAAATAAGCACAACTCAGATTTTGGCTTGAACTCCTGGTTGAAGATGTAGACATTGTTCTTTCGGACTCCCTTGAGAACGAATTTGTTTGATTTTTTGTTGATAACAAGGCACTCCTTTGAGTCAAATGTGACTAGGTTTTCACCTTGATCACACATTTGAGAGACGCTTAGGAGGTTGAAGCCAAGTCCTTCAACAAGGCTAACGTTTGTCGCTTTGATGGACGGATTGAGAATAGCAGTTCCCGTCCCTTTTATCTTTCCTTTGCCCTTGTTGCCGAACGAGACAGTTCCTCCCGTGGCGCTACTTTGGATAGAAGTGAGATGGATCTGGCTTCCTATCATATGATTTGAGGCGCCACTATCAATGATCCATGGGCGTCCCCTCACTTCCACCTGCCAAAACAAAGTTAGTGTTTGGCGACCCAGGCAAGGTGTTCCTTACCTAGTTCGTTACAGAAATAGAACTCTGGTTCTGGCAAATAGTCACTTATATTCACGTCATTTGAAACAGCATGCTTTCGGAAAGAACTCTTAGAACGTCTAGGACGTCTAGGGTTAGCCTTAGGGACGGACTTATTATTTTCAATGTTAGTCCTAGCAGCTTTGCCACTTTCAATGTCCTTCTTCAGTTTTAAGCATTCATATTTAAAGTGATCTCCTTTTCCACAATACCAACACGTCCTATAGTAAGTATCAAGGTAGTAATTCTTGTTGGGACATTGGATTTTGTTCTCTTTCATCTTTTGACGGTTACAGACTTTCGAACCCTCCCCCTTAGCTATTTTCTTATAGATCCTATGACTGGTGGAGTTAGTGTAGTAGTCCTCTTGACCTTTCTCTCCACTTTCTAGGACTCTAATTCTTTCAAGGAGATTCTTGGTCTTTTCCCTTTCTAATTCAAGTTCTGAAGTTTTGCTCGCCTCAAAGTCGCTAGGGAGAGAGTTCCTAGTGTCAGACTCGTATCCTAGTCCTCTCTTGGCTGGGACAAACATTATTGGTTGAACTTCCTCAATTGCTGGGCTCTTCCCTAACATTTTCACCTCTTCCCTAAGCTTAGCATTCTCTAGCTTAAGACACATCACTTCAGTTTTCAGGGATTTGACTTCGACACATGAGGACTCTAGTTGTAATGACACTGTAGCACAGTTCTCACATTCAACTAACACATTTTCACTTTCAAGTTCAAGTTCATCCATTCTATGTTGCATAGCTACGCTTTCTTCCATGATTCTATTAATGAGCTTAATAAGTTTGGATTTGGAACACTTCTCCAAGGAATTCATCATGGATTCACGAGTTACCTCTTGTTCCTTTTCCGGAGCGTCCTCTTCAATGACTGGGGCGTCCTCCACAGCCATGTACGCCACTTGTTCATCATCTGAGGTGTCCTCTATGGCTATGTATGCCGCTGGTCCTTCAGGTTCTTCATCATCAGAACTCACATTATCCCATGCGGCTTCACATGCTCCCAAGAGGGCTTTCATCTTCATTTCTTTTGAGTTTAGTCCCATGGTACACTTTTTGGCAAAGTGTCCTTTCTTGTTACACTTGTAGCAAGTCAGTTCCTTCATTTCTGCCTCTGTATACTTGGGACTCTCCTTTTTGTAAGGCATCTTGTTTTTCTTGAAATCTCTGGTCCTTTTACCCCATAAGCGGGCAACCTTGTGAAGAAGGGCAAACTCTTCCTCTTCTTCTAACTGTTCCTTGGTCTTGTTTTCTTTCTCTCTCAAAGCTTGAGCACACATCCTTTCACGATTCTCATTTTTATTTGCTTCCACCATTAAGGCAAGGTCTCTTTGGTGGCGCAGATACTCAGCGTACTCTGGAGTTGACGTCATCAAGGCAAGATCTGTCTGGGGGTTCCTAGCCAATTCAGCCATATCGGCTTCCCTTCTTGCTTCATAGCCTCTCAGCTTCCCATAAATCTCTTCCATATCCAGGGTCTTGTTGGCTGTATTTTCCTTGAACGTAGTCCTATCAAAATTCCATTTCCCTGTAAGTCCATCAATGACTACTCCAACTCGGTTCCTCATTGAGATTTCAGCTTCTGGGATGCCCAAATTTCGCATCTTGGTCACAAGAGCTTCAAAGCGGTATGAATAGTCCTTGACGGTTTCATTAGGCAGCATTCTGAAGGCATAGAACTCTCGTTTGATTTCAAGCTTAACGTCTTCCTTCATCTCCGCCGTACCCACATGGTACTTCTCAAGAGCTTCCCATTGTAGTTTGGCCGTTGCCAAATTGCTAACTCGGGTGGCGTCCCTTTCGCAAAGGGACGCTTGGAGGAAGCATATTGCCTTAGCGTTTGTTTCCAAAAGATTGAATTCGTCAGGACCCCACTCGTCCTCTTTGTCTTTCTTGTCGTCAGGGATGGTAAGATCACCTTTCATGATCACTCTCCAGCATTGATAATTCTGACTTCTGCAAAAGTTCTCGAAGCGGATCTTCCAGCGGTTGAAGTTGCCGTCCGTCAGGCGAGGAGGCTTTACAAAGGAGATTCCAATAGGTTCCATGTCCATCTTGTACCTGCAACTCAACAAAATCTAGAGCGCCTGCTCTGATACCAATTGTTGGATCGTAAGTCGGTTAATGAGGGCGTCCTTAACTGGGTTAAGGGCGTCCTTTAGTGCAGCGGAAAGTAGACTTAACAGAATACAAGATAAGATAAGTGGACACAAGTATTTATAGAGGAACCCCACTAAGACCAACTAGTCTTGTGGGTAAACCTCTACCTCCGTTGGAGGATTTTCAATAGCCGTCCCTTATCTTATTGAGAGTGAGTTCTTACAACTTAGGCGAGTCGTTACACTTCTCTGAGCTAAGCGTCCGTCCTTAGCCTCACTAGTAACACTCCTTTCAACCTAACAAGTAACCTAACACTCTTAGCTATAAGGAAGCTATCACTCACTTCTCTCACGGTTCGTTGTGAGAGACAAACTACAACTCTAACTGATTTGTGGTTTGTTTTTGGATTTGGTGTGGTTGGACTTTCTTTCTCTTGCTTCAAGCTCACTTGATCTTCTTGATCTTCGTTCGTGTTCTTGAATGCTTCGGGAGAGCTTGAGAGAAAGTCTTCAAAGTCCACACCGCTATGCATACCCCTTGGGGGGTATTTATAGCGGAAGTGGTTCTTGTCCTCTAGCGTCCTCTGATCCTTGGCAGGATCCTTGATCTTCCATCAACGGTGCGATGAGCATCTTGAGGAAGTCAACTCTGTTGACGCTTGGGAAGCCTCCGCGTGGATAGGGGACCATCGCTGGGAAAGCGACATCTTTGGAGTTGTCTACACGTGCCCAGACAAGGGAAGCTTCCTTCTGAGGACTACGGCCGAACGTGATGTAATCATGTTGGGGCGGCCTTGATTTGAATTTGAACTTCGTCCGTATTTTGGCGCGCGTCCCTTCTTGATGAGGACGCCGTCCTATCTGCGCAGGAACTTTGCCATTTACGTTCAGCTTTGGAAGTTCTAATGACGTGCGTCCCTACAGCTTAGGGACTGCCGTTCACTTGTTGTCCTTTTCGCTCATGTGCGTCCACTGGACTTTACCTGAGATCAACACTTGGACAGCTTGTTAAATACATTTGAGTTTGTCATTATCAAAACAAGGGACGATCATTATTGGTTTAGATATTAATGACTGGCGTCCTTAATATCGTCCCAACAGTTATTCAAATGAGAAATGAGCTCAGAGATTCCATAAATGATGATTCGAATGCCATGGGGATCACCTCTAGATTTGGTCGGTTTGATGCCAAGGGACTGTATGAATGTAAACGTAATAGAGGGGAGGAATGCAAGTGGAATGACCTGATTTGGAACAAGTTGAATACTCCCAGGGTTGCATTTATCAACTGGAAAATCATGAGGAATGGGGCTGTCACGAGAAACAAACTGCTTGCCTGGGGCCTGAGCTTTGATGATTATTGTGTCCTATGCAATAATAACTCTCAAGAAACCATGGCTCATCTCTGGTTTGAGTGCAGCTACTCTAAGCAGGTACTTCTTCAGACTTTGAGATGGGCTCAACTGGGCAGAAGCTGCTCCAGCCTGGATGACTGGATTGATCAAGCCAATGGCCTTAGTGGTAGGACGTCCTTCAAATTCAATCTGTGGAACCATTGCATTAGTGTAGTGATCTATTTTGTTTGGAAAGCTAGGAACATGAAGATGTATAACCAACAAGATACTAGCATTGTTGAGTGTAGTGTGATGTGCCAGAGGCATATAAGAAATTGCTGTAATGCAAGGTGGAATAGGAGGTCGAAAGACCTTAGAAAATTTTTGGAGTGTAGAGAGAGTGGAGACTATGTAATAGCCAGTGCAAACTAGCTCTTGTAATCTTTTCATCTTAATACAATTACCCGTTATTACTTCAAAAAAAAATCATTGAAGCTACAGTTTGACAGATAATCAAATCTTCATCACAATGTATGTACTAGCTACAAAATCTCAGAACACGGTGCTAGGCCCAAATCACAACAATGGAATATGTCGGATCCAATAAAAGCATAACCTGACTTCAACCAATCTTGATAATACCCTTGAAAAAATAAATCTACAATCCACCCAAGGAATAATTTATTCATCACAATGTATGTACTAGCTACATGTATAGATCATTTATTCATCATAATATATGTCGGATACAATAAAAACTCATGGGTAACACTCACTTTGTTGTGTTTGGAGGCTATATTATTTATTTTTTCATTCAACTATACAAAGGTAGAGAAAACGCTTTTTGATTCCTCCCCAAAACTCATGGGTAACACTCCCTTTCCCTCTTCTATCTCCCCTATCTCTCTCCCTCCCCCCCCCCTCTCTCGTGAACCCTCCATCCGGCCTCGACAAAAAGACGGTAGAATCGCTCCCGTTCTTCCGGTTTGGACTCCTTAGAGGAGACTAGAATGCTCTGTATGCCTATCCAAGTACGAAGACGCCGAGATCCTCCGGCTGCTTCCCAAGTGCAGGCACGCCTTCCATGTCGACTAAGTTGACCGGTGGCATCTCCGCCACTCCACATGCCCTCTCTGCCGGAGCGAAGTGGTTTCCAGTGACGCCGAGAACATTCTGGAGGACACGGAGTGTGGGTTTTATCATGTGGACCCAACTTTCTCATTTCCATTATTTTATATTGTTGCCCTTTGTTGTTGCCAGCTATAAATGGCTTTCACTTTCCTTTGTTAGCTAGCTTTTCCGCTTACAACTTTGTGGAGATAAACCCTAGCCGCCAGTTACTCATTTTTCCTTGTTGTAATGAATGCTCAAGCTTGAGCTTGTTTGTCTGTCATTAGCTACCGTATGTGCTCATCAATTTGTGTTTCTTGGTATTGCTCTTCCAATTTTCATATGGTATCAGAGCTACACAGGTTGCGACCTTAAAAGCAAGTCTTCCCTTCCTAAGTGACCAAACGACACCTCCTTCCTCAGGCCAGACCCTCAAGCAACTTCAGCTCTAGTAGGAGATGTCTCAAAGTGAGAGGGAGTCTGATTTTGGGGAAGATGACCTCAACCCGTTTGCTTCCCAAGGTCGAGGTAACGATAACTTCGACCCTCTTTTCATTTCAAACTCAGACTCTCCTGGGATGCAACTTGTGTCTGCACATTTCGATGGGACAAATTTTCAGAGCTGGAGTAAGGCTGTCAAGTTTGCTCTTGGTTCAAAGATGAAGTTGGGCTTCATTAACGGAGTATTACCCAGACCAGCTAGGGATTCTCGTGATTTTCAGAAGTGGGAGAGATGTGACTACATGGTGGTCAGTTGGATCTTGAATTCCATGGTGAGTGAGATCTCTCAAGATTTTATGTTTGTATCCTCTGCTTTTGAACTATGGAATGAACTGAAGGAGCGGTATGCGGAGTCCAATGCCCCTCTTATTTACCAATTGCAAAGAGATTTAAGCACCATTAAGCAGGAGAATCTTCCTGTGAGAAATTATTACAGCAAGCTGAAAAGGCTCTGGGATGAGCTGGGATCGATCGATGAGGTGCCCGTGTGCACTTGTGGGGCGTATGCAGAATGTAGTTGTTCTCTTTTGAAAAGATTTGTTGACAGAGAGTCAGTTACTAGACTAATGCAATTCTTGATGGGCTTGTCTGATGCTTATGAGGGTGTGAGAAGCACCATTCTCTCGATGGATCCACTGCCGACAGTTAATAGGGCTTTCAACATGGTGACAGGAATCGAGAAACAAAAATAGATTACCGGGAATTCAGGGTCAGATCATGAGGTTTTGGCGGTTCACAGGCCTAGAAACGGAGGACAAAGAGGATATGAAGTTATCTACAGAAGCTGTGGCGGAAACTCAACTCATGGCAGTAGTTCAAGATATGGTCAGAATGATGGGGGGAGAAACTGATATACACATTTATGTTGTGTATTTAGATGGGGTTTTAGCATACTTTTAGTCATGTTTTAGGTGCTAAAGATGGTGTTTGGAGCGTTAAAGAAGAAAGAGCCGAGGTACCCTAAAGACAACTTGAAGCTGGAATGAAGAAAACGAAGAAAACGTGATTTGTGGGAGGCGGCGACCGCTGCCCCATAGGCGGCGCCCGCTGCCAGTACGGAGGCGAAATTCGTCTTAAACGCTGCGTTTTATTTATTGGACTTTTGGATATTGTTTTTGGTCCGGTTTTTATGTATTTTAGATAGATTGTTTTCTTCTATTTAAGGGGCTTTAGACCTTTTGTTTAGACCTAGTTTTGGAGTTTGAAATTATTTTGTATTTTGGAGATCTATGGAGAACTAAGCCTCTTTGCTTAGACAGACAATTGAAGTGTACGTTCTGATTCAGTTGTGAGATTTCTAGTTCCTTATCGATTGCATGGATTTAATCTCTTCTCTTGCTTGAATTGCTATTGACTTGTTTCAATGATTTCTAGCCTGATCATCTAGGATTTATTGTTATTAGGTTATTGCTAGATTTAGAGTGTTTCTGGTTGAGCATCTCTAATTCATAAGTAGCAACTGCATCGTGCTAATATCTGGTTGTGTTAGTTTTATGCATAAGAGAATTGATTTGCATTCTAGGGTAAAAGTTGGTTGTTTTATCATAGTTTGTATCCAATTATATTCCTGTTGTTGAATGCTGCTAGTTAGATTGAATCTTGATAGTTTTATGATTATTTATCTAGTTAGGGTTAATAATATCTGGTTGTGCTATTAATTACTTTTGAAAAGGAGTTGGAATTTCCATTGCATAGTATTGAATGAAATCAATGATCAACTTGTCAAGCGAATGCGGATATTTGTTTGCCTAAGTGTTTCCAAATACTGATTAATAAACTCTCGAATTCGAATGATTTGCATGTTATTGTGTGAATTAAACCTAAAACCCCCCTTGTTACTTTCGTTTGACACAAACTTCACTACTAAAGATAACTTGTCTCCCTGTGGAATCGACCCTTACTTGCTTTATACTTTGGTTTAAGTTAGTGTGGTTTTCTTTGCATAATTGTGGTTTAAAACGACTAAATCACCGTTATCAAATTGACATGTTATTTAGTTTCAATTTATCCTTGGGCTACTTATGTTTCTTTGAGATGAGCTGGCAAGAATTTGATAGGTTATTAAGGGCATTGACAATGTCCAATCTTGTGAAATCATACGAGGCGTCGAGCCACGACGATAACCAAGGCGCTTATCGGGAGGCAACCCGATGTAGTTGATTTCTTTCCTTTAGATTAGCTTAGATTAGTTTCCCTTTGTTTTTTCTTTTGCGTTGAACTAACCTGCAGAAAGCCGAAGAATCACGATGCACTGGCAGCGATCGCCGCCCTAAGGCAGCGACCGCCGCCAAAACAAGCTCAGCTACGACATTCTACGAATTAATGGCAGCGACCGCCACCTAAATGGCAACGATCGCCGCCATTATTTCCGGAAAACAGACGGTGTCCGTGGCGGCGACCGCTGCCCACAAGCGGCGACCGCCGCCAATTCTACTTCAGCTACGGCTTCGTCACAAAAATGGCAGCGACCGCTGCCTTTTCGGGTTCGGTAACAAAAAAAAAAATTCAAAAAAAAAAAGAGTTCAAAAAAAAATAAAAATTCGGGCAATCGTTTTGTTCGCTTCTTTCTTCTTCGCTACCTAGCGATTGACCATCAAGAGGCTACTTCCTTTCTACTATTGTCGCCCCTACATCTATTGAAGTTGAGTTTGAAGAGGGGCGGATCATGATTCTGATGACAAGGAGGATGAGACGTCTCAGGGTGCGATAGTTGTTCGGCATCCAATAGACTATCAAAGACATATTTGGAAGATGATTTAGAGCATGGATACTTGTCAACATGATCGTAGAGGAGGATTTTCTTACTTTTCATGAGGAAGAGAGGCAGTACCATAAGCAGCAGACACACTACTTTCAATAGTAGGCGACATTCTTTCAGCAGTAGTGGCTTGGATATGTATCCTACCCTGATTATCTGCCACTACCACCACTTTCACAATAGTGCAGGTGGCCCATATCAACACCATGGAGGGGCATATGTGACAGTAGAACTTATTCTTGGGTTCTCAAATATCTGATCTAGCCACCACCACCTTCACAGTAGTGGTATTTTTCCTTACTTCCCCTTATATTATTTTTGTCTTTCTACATTGAGCACAATGCTTATTATAAGTGTGGGGGAGTTGGATTTATATTACTATTGCTATAAAAAAGAGCAATAAAAATAAGAGAAAAAGGCAGAAAAATCCTGGGGTGGACTGAAAACCCGAAAGGGCGGTTCAAGTAAAAAGCAGGTAATCTGATAAGCATTAGGCTTGGGCAAAAATAGATTTTTGAGTGATGTGAGATGGTGAGTCCAACATTGAAAAATGAAAAGAGAGATGTTATGTGAAAACCTGAAAAGGCGCCTAAGCAAAAAGAGTGAAAGAAATAAGAGTGTTTTAGGATGTTCTTTTGACTGGAGCTGGCGACATAAGAAGTGGAGTATATGAGTGTTTTCGGGTAGGTTTTCACTTGGAGGGATAACGTGTAGTATCTTGATTGACATTTTCTTTATTGATGCATATTGTTGATAGATGCTGGATGTGTGGAGTTGGTGTTAGATAGGTTGATGGTTGTTTGTAGTGCTGAGTTGTATTGATTTGAGTTGTATTATTAGGATTGATGGATGCTGGCGCTGATTATGTTATATTTTGTTATGGGATGGTTGGATAGGAGCTTTGATGATATTTCTTATTACCCTTAGCTGTAGGCTTTCTGTGCACTTGATTATCTAGGTTGTTATTTATTACGAGTGTTAGTTTTCTGATTCACTCGAGACGAGTGAGATTCAAGTGTAGGGGAGTT
Source organism: Polygonum maritimum (assembly GCA_963924305.1). NCBI lineage: Eukaryota > Viridiplantae > Streptophyta > Magnoliopsida > Caryophyllales > Polygonaceae > Polygonum > Polygonum maritimum. Next base: position 19,319,261 of record OZ002729.1, read on the forward strand.
TGATATACACATTTATGTTGTGTATTTAGATGGGGTTTTAGCATACTTTTAGTCATGTTTTAGGTGCTAAAGATGGTGTTTGGAGCGTTAAAGAAGGAAGAGCCGAGGTACCCTGAAGACCACTTGAAGCTGGAATGAAGAAAACGAAGAAAACGTGATTTGTGGGAGGCGGCGCCCGCTGCCAGTACGGAGGCGAAATTCGTCTTAAACGCTGCGTTTTATTTATTGAACTTTTGGATATTGTTTTTGGTCCGGTTTTTATGTATTTTAGATAGATTGTTTTCTTCTATTTAAGGGGCTTTAGACCTTTTGTTTAGACCTAGTTTTGGAGTTTGAAATTATTTTGTATTTTGGAGATCTATAGAGAACTAAGCCTCTTTGCTTAGACAGACAATTGAAGTGTACGTTCTGATTCAGTTGTGAAATTTCTAGTTCCTTATCGATTGCATGGATTTAATCTCTTCTCTTGCTTGAATTGCTATTGACTTGTTTCAATGATTTCTAGCCTGATCATCTAGGATTTATTGTTATTAGGTTATTGCTAGATTTAGAGTGTTTCTGGTTGAGCATCTCTAATTCATAAGTAGCAACTGCATCGTGCTAATATCTGGTTGTGTTAGTTTTATGCATAAGAGAATTGATTTGCATTCTAGGGTAAAAGCTGGTTGTTTTATCATAGTTTGTATCCAATTATATTCCTGTTGTTGAATGCTGCTAGTTAGATTGAATCTTGATAGTTTCATGATTATTTATCTAGTTAGGGTTAATAGTATCTAGTTGTGTTATTAATTACTTTTGAAAAGGAGTTGGAATTTCCATTGCATAGTATTGAATGAAATCAATGATCAACTTGTCAAGCGAATTCGGATATTTGTTTGCCTAAGTGTTTCCAAATACTGATTAATAAACTCTCGAATTCGAATGATTTGCATGTTAGTGTGTGAATTAAACCTAAAACCCCCCTTGGTACTTTCGTTTGACACAAACTTCACTACTAAAGATAACTTGTCTCCCTGTGGAATCGACCCTTACTTGCTTTATACTTTGGTTTGAGTTAGTGTGGTTTTCTTTGCATAATTGTGGTTTAAAACGACTAAATCACCGTTATCAGAAACTCACAAGGAAAGGATAGTTCAAGGGACTTCAGCAGGGATTTTAAGAAGGCTAAATTCGATCGAAAGTGTGCATTCTGTCATGAGAACGGTCACGTCAAGGAAACTTGTTTTAAGTTGGTGGGCTATTCCGAATGGTGGAAGGGACCAAGAACTGAGATTCCAGGGATGATGATGGCTAATGTCCAGGACATAAACACCCAAAATTCGCCTTTGGACTGTGGTGAAGGGGAAGATGCAAGAGAGGATCCAGCCATGATCAACGTAGTAGTTCAACAAGTTTTAAGGGCCATGAGGGACAGGGGACCAACTGGAGAGAGTTCTCATGGAGGAGGAAATGCAATTAATTTTGCAGGTAAACCAGCCTTGTCTACACATGAATTGAGTTTGAAAACTAATCTTTGCACTTAGATAGTGGATTCCGGTGCCATAGACCACGTGTCATATAATAAATGCCTTTTTAATGAGTTGAAAGAATTGAATCAACCCATTAAAATAGGCCTTCCGGATGGATCGATTCAGTTGGTAAAATTGTATGGAAATGTAAGATTGTCAGCTGTTTTAACACTAAGCAATGTGCTCTACCTTCCTTGCTTCAAACATAATCTGATTTCTGTGTTGAGGTTGATGAATGATGGTGCTCATGTGTTTGTTTTTGGCCGTCACGGCTGTGAGTTGCAGGACCTTACTACTAGGACGGTTCTGGCTCATGGACGAAGGGATGGAGGTCTGTATAAGTTTGAAGCAAGTGAAGAAGGAACAAGCAATAAGGAAGGAAACACTAGAAGAATTGGTTTTAATGTAGTTCAGAAGGATGTTTTTGACTCAGTCTCTGATGGAGAACTGCTGAATTCAGCCTGTAATAGCAGTACTGATTATGATTTGTTGCATGCCCGTCTGGGGCACTTGCCTTTTGCTAAGATGAAACATTTGAGAGCCTATGACTTGTCAGCTTTGAAACAATATGTATGTGATGTCTGTGATATGTCAAAACATCACAAATTGCCTTTTGAAAGGAGTATCTCTGTTTCTTCTAAATTGTTTGATTTAATTCATGTTGATCTTTGGGGGCCATATAAGACTCCCACCTATGGAGGTGCTAGGTTCTTCCTGACCATTGTTGAGGATTATTCTCGGGCCACTTGGACCTATTTGTTGAACAGTAAAGAGCAGGTACACAGAATTCTGTTAAATTTCATGAGATATGTTGAAATGCAGTTTGAGGTTCAAGTAAAGTGCATGAGGTCAGATAACGGAACGGAATTTGTCAATAAAGATGTGGCAGATATGATTGCAAGCCGAGGGATGGTTCATTAGAGATCAGTCCCAGGAGTTCCTGAGCAGAATGGAAGGGTCGAGAGAAAACATCGACATTTAGCCGAGATGGCCAGAGCCATGAGATTGCACGCCAACTTGCCTCAAAGGTTTTGGGGAGATTGCATTCTTAGTGCCACTCACATTATCAATATGTTGCCATCCTTTGTGTTAAATTGGAAGAACCCCTTCGAGCTTTTGTATGGAAAACAACCTGATTATTCGCACCTGAGAGTTTTAGGGTGTTTGTGCTATGCCCTTATTCCTAAGGGTCAAAGAGGAAAATTTGAGGCTACTTCAAAGAAGTGTGTGTTACTTGGATACCCTCCAGCCCAAAAGGCGTATAAGTTGTACGATATTGACTCCAAGCAAATTATAATTGCTAGACATGTGATTTTTAGGGAAAATGAATTTCCCTTCATGATTCAAGAAAGCACCAGGAAGTGTGAGAAGAGCAACAGGTTGCCTATTGTCTCGATGGGATCTGAGGATCAAATTAACAGCGAACCTCCTTCGATAGACAATGGAGTTGAGCCGGCTGATTTGAGGGATAATGCTAGAATCGATGTGACAACAGATGATCTCGCTGAAAGGAATGGTGCATTAGACGTGAATGATTATGGAGAATCAGATCCTGATGTCCAATGTGAGACAGATGCGTCCCCAGATGTTGAAAATGAACTTGTTCTGTAGCCAACAATGAGAAGATCCACCAGGAATTTGAAGGCTCCTGCATATTTGGAAGATTTTGTACATGGAAACCTACCGAGTAGAGTGGTTGTAGAGCCCAACAATGGTGGAACTGATTCCTTCTCCCAAGCGTTCCATGTTATCAGTTTGAATGATCTACAACGCTATGAAGCAGACTATGTACAATCTCTGTTCAATGTGTTCTCAGTTCTAGAGCCGAGTTCTTTTGAACAAGCAAAATTGGATAAGAATTGGATTGAGGCTATGAATACAGAATTGTGTGCTCTTGAGAAAAATAAAACTTAGGATCTAGTGCCTTTGCCTAGTGGAAAGAAAGCAATTGGTTCTAGGTGGGTTTACAAGACAAAATTCAAGCCTAATGGAGAGGTTGAACGTTTCAAAGCCAGGTTGGTGGCGAAATGGTTCAACCAAGTGAAGGACAAAGACTACAAACATACCTTCTCTCCTGTGGCTAAGTTCGCTACTGTCCGGGTGTTACTGGCTTTAGCGGCTACAGGCTGGCCCTTGCACCAACTTGACATAAATAATGTTTTTTTACATGGGTTCCTTGAGGAAGAAGTTTACATGCTACCGCCCCCGGGCTATACCAAGGGAACACCAGGGCTAGTTTGCAAGTTAAATCGTTCTCTGTATGGGCTGAAGCAAGCAAGTAGACAGTGGAACATAGAGCTAACCCGACATTTAACTCAGCTAGGCTTCCTCCAATCTAAGCAAGACTACTCGATGTTCGTCAAGAGAAGCCACGACACGATTACTGTTGCACTAGTCTACGTGGATGACATGCTGATTACAGGAGATAATGCTCAGGTCATTCAAAGTACAAATCAATCTCTTGATAGGGCATTCACGATAAAGGATTGAGGACTCGCTCGCTACTTCCTAGGCTTGGAAATTGCTCGGTTTTCTACTGGAATCCCGGTTAATCAAAGAAAATACGTTCTTGATTTACTCACTGATGCAGGGCTGTTAGACTGTAAACCAGCCCCCTTTCCAATGCAGCGGAACTTACATTTGAGCCCAGACATCGGAGAACTCATTTCTGATCCCGAATCCTATAGGCGCTTGATTGGAAAATTCTTGTACCTTACATTGTCCAAGCCGGATATTGCCTACAGTGTGCAGCAGCTGAGCCAATTCTTGGCCGTTCCACGCCTTCCCCACATGCAAGCTGCATTGTTCCTGCTGAGATATTTAAAGGGCACCGTCAACAGCTCCTTGTTTTATCCTGTTCAGTCTGATTTATTCCTTGAAGGCTATTCCGACGCAGACTGGGGGGCTTGTAGTTTTTCTTCCCGTTCTTTGACAGGTTACTACGTTTTCATGGGAAAATCATTGGTTTCCTGGAAGACTAAGAAGCAAAAGGTGGTGTCGAAGTCCTTAACCGAAAGCGAGTATAGGAGCATGTCACAAACCGCTAGTGAAATTGTTTGGCTTGAGGGTTTGTTGCAAGATCTCGACATTCATGTCCCATTGCCTATTCCCCTGCATTGTGACAACGTCTCAGCCCAACAGTTGGCAGCCAATCCCGTCTATCATGAGCGGACTAAGCATTTAAGAGTCGACTGCCATTATATTCGTGAGCTAGTGCAAGAGAAGTTCATTTACACCGCCCATGTTCGCTCAAGTATGCAACTAGCCGACGTCTTCACCAAAGCCCTTGGTTCCCAACAGCACTTCTTCCTTTGTCGCAAGCTTGGCCTTGTCCTCCCAAGTCCAGCTTGAGGGGAGTGTGTGGGTTTTATCATGTGGACCCAACTTTCTCATTTCCATTATTTTATATTGTTGCCCTTTGTTGTTGCCAGCTATAAAAGGCTTTCACTTTCCTTTGTTAGCTAGCTTTTCCGCTCACAACTTTGTGGAGATAAACCCTAGCCGCCAGTTACTCATTTTTCCTTGTTGCAATGAATGCTCAAGCTTGAGCTTGTTTGTCTGTGATAACGGTATTTTAGTCGCCTTAATACCTATCAAAATAATCCGAACAACCCAACTAATGTAGTAGGGAAGTAAGGGTCGATCCCACAAAGACTCAGGTTTCAGTGTTTATTGTTATGGTACTCAGAAAAGGGGGTTTTGAATATTAATCTAGAATCTAAACTAACTAAGGAATGGAAAATAAAAGATGAGATTTAGAATACGGGAGAAGTATGCTCAACTAGTTAATATTCATTATAAACATGATTATTGATCATTGATTATCAAAATTCTCTTTTTACCTTGACTAATCTATTGCGGAATGCTAATAACCCAACTTCATGGAATTATTAATCCTACTTCAATTCTAGTTATTAGCCCGACCGGTACTAACAACCCTAATTATCAAATAACCTAGGAGACCTCCTAGATTCAATTTGACGACAGCATTAAGATCCAAGCATCAATAGAAACATGCATTCAGAGCAACCAGACATCCAAATAACATGCAATTGAATTATCTTCTCTAATCAACTAGTCCTACCAGTCCTAGGTTGATTAAAGGTTCTACTTATGATCTAATTAACACCAACCGGTAATTAGAAAGATCTAGTTGTAATTCATCCTAGAAATCCTATTAGGTGATCAGGCTAATAAAACCCTAGGCTGAAATTAATCAATTAAGCACAGAGAAAACAATCTAATCAAGGGAAATTAAGAACAATCAAACCTCACAATAATTCTTAATTCACAACTTCAATTAACTAGTTAAGTAAAAGAGGTTTAGCTATTCAAAGACATGGAAAAGCTTACAAAGTTTCCCATAGGGTTCTTGTTCTCCAAGTCTTCAATAACCAAAACAAAGTCAAAGAATATTGAAGATAATAAACCTAGAAACTAATATCCAAAAATATATCTAAGAGGTTTCTAAAAAAATTATCCAAAACAAGTTTCAACCCAAAAGCCCAAGCCCATACGAAAATATCGGTCTTCGCTGACGCGGGTGAAAGCGCGGGCATACCCATGAAAACTCGGTCGCGCTTCCGAAGCCATGCCCGCGCTTTCACGCCAGAGGCTCAGTTGCCGAAACGCGCCCTATGTCACAGAAGCGCGGGCGCGCTTCTGAAGCCTTGCCCGCGTTTTCAGCACTGGTCGTCAGGCGACACTTTAGAGGCTGTTTTGACCCGTTTCCAGTTGGAATTTGGACTCGGAGTAAAAAGATGAATTGTAGCTCTTCGAGTTAGCTTTCCAATGACACAAAAATCAGCTCGATCCGACCACCATAGCTCCAGATCCAGCCCTTACAAGAAAGAGGTGTCGAAACAACAACTCCAATACATAGTCCGGACCCAAGTGTGCTTTTCCCATCACCTCTTGGGCTAATCTCATAGCTTGGCTCTCTTCTTGCTTTCTCCAATGCTTTGGCTTCACCTCCTCTCCACTTATTGTCTTCACATCTACATTTAAAAACCACAAAAAAGTGTAGATATCCGAATCTTTCTACAAACTAACAAAACTAGCAAAACTAACTAAAACTAAACCAAAAACCATAAAAATCCTAACTAAACATGCCCTAAAACACTACCTAATATGTGTCTATCAAATTCCCCCATGCTTGAACCTTGCTTGTCCTCAAGCAAGAAATAAAATCAAAGTCACACCACAACTAGCAAGTCAAGCATCCATCTCAATATCAATCCACATTTCAACTAATAAGCTAAACCTTAACCAAGACATCATCGCATACATGTACTAGAAGCTTTCAAAATCAAATCATTCATCCATTCTAGACCTAACCAAGGCAATGTGTTTTTGCACTCTTCACTCAATTGTTTAAGGGATATGTGTTTCACTCAATATCAACTTTGAAAACTAGACTACCATAGGCTTGCATCAGTGTTCTAAATCTCCACTACGAATGATTAAACACACAACAAAAAATCATGAGGACTTTTAAAGGTTGTAATTGGGGTCAAGGTATAAACAAGTAGGTAAGGAAATATTTGGTCATGTGGTGCGAAAAATCCGGGAACTAGTGTGCACAAAAACCCAAATTACAAAAAACCACTTTCAACTTCCTACTTCCACCACTTATTTCACCTCTTTCTCATCACTTTTCTTTCAACACTTCATCCATTTTCTCATATTTTTCTTTCTCTTTTTCACTTTTATTTTCTTTTCATAAGAGACATATTTTTTATTTTTCCCTCTTTCAACTCCTTATCTTTCTCTTTCTTTTCAAACTCAACATTTTTCCTTTTCTTCTTTCAATCCATCCCCACAATACCACAAAGAATAACTCTAGCTAAAATCCTAATTCCCGGATGGGTCAAGCTTATCAAGGCTAGGAATTATTTTTGTGGAGCTACAAAATAAGGCTAATAGGCTCAAAAATAGGGCTATCAAACAAAGGAATAATGCAAGTTAGATAAGGATAATATGAGCTAATGAACATGCCTCAATCATCTTAATGTTATGCATTCAAATCATATAATGTAGCCTTGAAAAAGATATCTAAACGCAAGTTCTAGAGCTAACAATCAAAGCGATGTACTCAAGAAAAATATACGCAAATATGCAATAAAAGGCTCGAAATAGTCTCACAAGGCATATATGTCTAGAACTTCATAAACAATCCAAAATTTTAACTTCTTATGCATGCTCAATCCTATAATCAAGATTAATAACTTAAGAATCATGCTTCAATCCAAGGAAACTTCAGCCAACAAGCTAGTCATGAGTTAGATAATACTCTTAACTTAGAGAGACAAATGGTCAAGTAGGGAACTTGAATCCTACAATGCAATATTTTTGTGATTTTTTTCAATTTTTCAATTTTTTTGTATTTTGTTTTCAAGAGTTTAATCAATGCAAAACAAGAAATTAAACATGTAAATGCAACTATATGAATGCAATCTAAGACAAAGCAAGAAATCCCTTCCACCATGCTTAAATTTTACATTGTCCCCAATGTAAAGTAAAAGTAAAGAGAAAGGAAAAACTAACCAAGTCATCTACTAATCCGGATCCTGAGGTGGTGGTGGGAAGCACTCGGCGGCCGAGCTATGACATGTGCAACCCGAGTTATGAGACTTGTATGCCGGGCTGAGTAGAAACAAAACCAAAAAAAACAAAAACAAAACTACAATAAACTAGTACTAAGAATAAAAAACAACTATCCTAATCACTTGGGTTGCCTCCCAAGAAGCGCTTCATTAACGTCGTTAGCTTGACGAGTTACTGCTCATAGGATCAGACATTGTCAATGCCCTTAATAACCTGTCAAAACTCTGTGAACTCATCTCACAGAAACATAAGTAACACAAGAATAAGTTGAATTTAAATAACATGCCATTCAAACACCGTTTCAACTTATCAAACCTATGAGCCCAATTTTCATAAGATGGCATATGCTCGAACCAATGCGAATCAAGTGGTGACTTTTCAAAATATGTATGAAATGAATCAAAGCTCTTACCAAAAATACCACTTTCAATCAAGATGAACTCCGAGAAATCCCTAGAATTTTCATTATGCTGCAAAATTGGTTCTTCGGCTGAATAAGCAATAGGAAGGAATGTAATCGGCTCATTGAGTTCGGTGACCTCTTCTTTAGCAATATAAACTCCACAAGGCTCATCTATGGTCTCCTCGAGATGAGTAGTATCACATGGAACATCAAAGACACCATCTTTACCCAACTCATGTGTAGGGAATTGCTCCTCCACATGGATTTGAGTATCCAATTCAGGGGCTCTTGAGATGTCAGGAGCCTCATCAGGTTGGAGTATTGATGAAGATGATTCGACCAACAAACACTGACGGCCCATATAACAAAGAAAATCCCAACACTCCATAGGATCCATACATAGAATTTGTCCATTGCTCATGTATTTGGCCAACTCTAGAGTTTCATGATTCATACCCTCAATAATGCTCATGCAAAAGCTTCCAATATCAATATGAAGTCCTTGAGCACCAAGTCCATCCATATAATCTTGGAATCTAACGAAGTACCAATGAAATTTCTCATCCTGAAACTGTTTACAGTTGAACAAAGCCATAGATTAGTAGCACGGGTGTGGACCTTAAATTAGGTCCACACAGGAGTAACAAAACAATAAACACAAGAAAACAGCCGAGTCCCCGGCAACGGCGCCAATTTGATAACGGTATTTTAGTCGCCTTAATACCTATCAAAATAATCCAAACAACCCAACTAATTTAGTAGGGAAGTAAGGGTCGATCCCACAAAGACTCAGGTTTCAGTGTTTATTGTTATGGTACTCAGAAAAGGGGGTTTTGAATATTAATCTAGAATCTAAACTAACTAAGGAATGGAAAACAAAAGATGAGATTTAGAATACGGGAGAAGTATGCTCAACTAGTTAATATTCATTGTAAACATGATTATTGATCATTGATTATCAAAATTCTCTTTTTACCTTGACTAATCTATTGCGGAATGCTAATAACCCAACTTCATGGAATTATTAATCCTACTTCAATTCTAGTTATTAGCCCGACCGGTACTAACAACCCTAATTATCAAATAACCTAGGAGACCTCCTAGATTCAATTTGACGACAGCATTAAGATCCAAGCATCAATAGAAACATGCATTCAGAGCAACCAGACATCCAAATAACATGCAATTGAATTATCTTCTCTAATCAACTAGTCCTACCAGTCCTAGGTTGATTAAAGGTTCTACTTATGATCTAATTAACACCAACCGGTAATTAGAAAGATCTAGTTGTAATTCATCCTAGAAATCCTATTAGGTGATCAGGCTAATAAAACCCTAGGCTGAAATTAATCAATTAAGCACAGAGAAAACAATCTAATCAAGGGAAATTAAGAACAATCAAACCTCACAATAATTCTTAATTCACAACTTCAATTAACTAGTTAAGCAAAAGAGGTTTAGCTATTCAAAGACATGGAAAAGCTTACAAAGTTTCCCATAGGGTTCTTGTTCTCCAAGTCTTCAATAACCAAAACAAAGTCAAAGAATATTGAAGATAATAAACCTAGAAACTAATATCCAAAAATATATCTAAGAGGTTTCTAAAAAAATTATCCAAAACAAGTTTCAACCCAAAAGCCCAAGCCCATACGAAAATATCGGTCTTCGCTGACGCGGGTGAAAGCGCGGGCATACCCATGAAAACTCGGTCGCGCTTCCGAAGCCATGCCCGCGCTTTCACGCCAGAGGCTCAGTTGCCGAAACGCGCCCTATGTCACAGAAGCGCGGGCGCGCTTCTGAAGCCTTGCCCGCGTTTTCAGCACTGGTCGTCAGGCGACACTTTAGAGGCTGTTTTGACCCACATCGAGTTGGAATTTGGACTCGGAGTAAAAATATGAATTGTAGATCTTCGAGTTAGCTTTCCAATGACACAAAAATCAGCTCGATCCGACCACCATAGCTCCAGATCCAGCCCTTACAAGCAAGAGGTGTCGAAACAACAACTCCAATACATAGTCCGGACCCAAGTGTGCTTTTCCCATCACCTCTTGGGCTAATCTCATAGCTTGGCTCTCTTCTTGCTTTCTCCAATGCTTTGGCTTTACCTCCTCTCCACTTATTGTCTTCAGATCTACATTTAAAAACCACAACAAAGTGTAGATATCCGAATCTTTCTACAAACTAACAAAACTAGCAAAAGTAACTAAAACTAAATCAAAAACCATAAAAATCCTAACTAAACATGCCCTAAAACACTACCTAATATGTGTCTATCAGTCTGTCATTAGCTACCGTATGTGCTCATCAATTTGTGTTTCTTGGTATTGCTCTTCCAATTTTCACAAGGAGGCTTCAATTTCGATTGGAAATTGCTGGAGCTCGGCCTCAATTGCGAACAATGAAGGTGTCGATCTGTTCGTGGAGAGAGAAGACGAGCAAGGAGTAGATCAGGAGGACGGCGTGATTCGTCAATCGTCTCCCGTCTTCTGCATAGGAAGTAGTTTCCGACAGTTATTCGCCAGAGAAGGTCGAATTCCGATCACCGTAGCTGGAGCTACGGTTTTACACAAGCACAACCACAAGATCGTCTTCTCAGACGTGGTTTTCAAGTATCGGTGGAGTAACGTGGGGTCCTCTGACCTTTGGAGACTTTGAAAGCGTGAGACAAACCCTAATTCCTCAAAATTGGGGTTTTTTTCGGCCATTTTTTCAATCTGTTTCCAATAATACAAACCAAACAAATTTCATCTGTAACGGATTGTCTTTCCTTTCCCCTGGTTTTTTCAATCCGTTTCCATTTCCGTTTACCTCCGTGCAACCAAACGGGCCCTTAGACTTTTTTTTTGGGTAGAACACACTTTTAGATTGTATTGCATGTACAATATATATTGATGATGTTCGACCAAAATATATATATATATATATATATATTGATGATGAGGTGGTGACATCACATACTACAGCGTGTGCCACATTGTTGGATATACCATAATATGGTCATAAATTAAAGTCTTTAGATTTGAAAATTGCTTTGAATTTTATCTACTTTTAAAATTTGGATTTGAACTCAAGTATTGTCATTATTACATGTCACTTAAAAAAAAAGGTAATTATGAAAATGGAGATAATGATAATATGGTCATAAAAGTCTTTATATTTGAGCCGACCAAAAAAAAAAAGTCTTTATATTTGAGAGATGCTTTGAATTTTATCTACTGTTGAAATTTTGCTTTGAACTCAAGTATTGTTATTATAGGGAATGCTAATTAGTAGAATAGCTTGTCCGATGTAACTTCTGGATTAAGGATAAGTTGGATTAGTATTAATCAATGGTGATCAATTAATTAGTAAACTTGTCCAAACGCAGGTTGACCCGTCGGATCTATTGGGTCCGCCCGCAAATAAGTGGGGCTTGGAAAACAGTTTAGGCCTATACCTGGTAAAAAGTGACTCGAATCCAAAATCCAATCCGAACTGAATCCGAAAGACTTTTATGACCATATTATCATATTATCAACCTAGACCATTTACTGATCATACAAGTCCTTGTTTCCTACCTTTTCAAGAAGACATTAAGCAAGCCAAAACAGACGAGACAAGCAAACCTCAATCGATTAAAGAGACTAGCAAACCCAATCGATTCGCAACCAAGCAAAAATAGATTCAGCAAGCAACCCTAATCAAAACTGAAAGAGACAAATAGACATTAAACTTAAACACGATCAAACCTCATCAAAGCATATATGACGAAGTTAAGAGGATACAGAGAGCCAAGAAGGAGTGTTGGTGCAGATTGGATCGTTCGAAAAAGGAGAGAACCAGGGAGGAGTTAGGTGCGGATTGGAGTGGATGCACCTTCGTGCTTCTGTGCGGGTGAGGGGATGCTTGCTACTTCGCTAGTTAGGTAGTGGCTTGGTTAAGGGAACCCACCGGAGCCGTAGCGAAAGCGAGTCTTCACAGGGCAATTGTCACTGCTTATGGACCAGAACCTGGGTGATCTATCCATGACCAGGATGAAGCTTGGGTGAAACTAAGTGGAGGTCCGAACCGACTGATGTTGAAGAATCAGCGGATGAGTTGTGGTTAGGGGTGAAATGCCACTCGAACCCAGAGCTAGCTGGTTCTCCCCGAAATGCGTTGAGGTGCATTTCGGGCAACCTATAACTGGCAACCTATAAGTTAATAAATTAAATTATAACCAGTTCTTCTTTAATAAACTAATCTTCTGGGGTAGATATTAGTATTAAGCATTGTAATTAATTGTATTTGAATTATAGAATAGATCTTTTATTTAAAAAGCCTAATACTATCAAATTAACTTATTTATATTATTTTTTTCAAAAAATATATATATTAATATTTTATTAAACGGTTTATCGGTTAACCGGTTGAAAATATATGACTAACCATTACCGAACCGTTAAACGGTTTAAAAAACCGGTCGGTTAACTATAACCGGTTTTCCGGTTTTTCTCGTCACGGTTAACCGGAAAAAGCTTTCGGATACCGGTTTAACGGTTACGGTTATTTTTGCCAAGCCCTGCCGCCATGCACGACGATGTGTCTTTAAAATATCAAATTTTATTTGGGATTTTTATAATCGAGTATTCATACGGGAAAATATAATATAAGTTTTAATGTATGAACATGTTTAAAAAAAAGAGGGATGTTGTTTTTGAAGTTCGTATAACTCAAAAAATACATAGAAGACATAATATTTATACTTTATTATATTTTTAAAATAAATCATATAATAAAGTGAAAAAATCAATTTTTTTTAAATACGATGTGAATCAAAGCGTTAAAAATATATCTACTAAATTTATTCAGATTATATATCCATAAATCAAATAAGATCGGAAAATATCTTTATAATAAGATTTGATTATATCGTATTAAGTTAAAAATATGTAGAAAATAACTTAGCCATAAAAAAAAGATAAATTTATTTAAGTAAATCAAATAATAAAGTGACAAAATCAACTAATTTTTTAAATATAATATGGGGTCACAATCAATGTTAAAAAGATAAGTGATATGTTAAAAAAGATAGAGTTTTGTACAAAAATTCAAAAAATTGATTATATCTTTTACATAAACTAATAATAAGTAATTTAATCAGATTAATTGAAATAACATAAATAAAATTGAAGATAAAATAAAAGATCTAAAGTTTAGGATTAGATAATTAAGAAAAATAAAAGATATAAAGTTGTTATTATCTATTTGAGTTGAAAAATAAAATCAAAATCAAGCGGGGTCAGAATCAACGTGGTGCCTCGAAAACGACCGCGTTAAAAAATTAATAAAAAATAATATTTCATCCATAATACAAATTAGTAGACAAATAAAAATACCTAAACATGATATTTTGATTATAATATATGGTACGTGATTTTTATTAGTTGTAAGTTGGCAATAGATGGAGAATAGTATATGCCAATCAAGGAAAAATAATAATATATTGTCAATCAAGGAGTGTGAAGAAAGTGTAAACATAATTAATCAACAAATATATCGTATTACATAATTAATCAACAAATATAATCAAGGAGTACGTACGTGAACATAACTAGTCAACAAATTGGTAGATACACATTTTTACAACAAATATATTGGACGGCTTTAGAATTGCAAACATAAGAAAAAAATCAATCCTTATATGGCGTATGTGAATGCGTATTGAATATCTTTTATAAAAGAAAATTTGAACTAAAATTATTTAAGCATACAAAATTAAAGATAGATAGTATGACTTTAAAGATAAAATTGAGGATTAGATAACTAAGGAAAATAAAAGATATAAAGTTGTCAATATCTATTTGAGTTGGAAAAAAATTAAAATCAAGCGGGGTCAGAATCAATGTGGTGGCTCAAAAACGATCGGCTTTTATAATATACTAGTTGTACCTGTCGTGCCATGCACGACTTTGTATTTTTAAATTTATTTTTGGATACATAAAACATAGAATAATAATGTGAAATATATAGTAAAAGTTTTAACACATGATTGGTTTTATCGAATATTAAAAGTTTTAAATGTTAAATAATTGATTGAGAATATGTTATTATGCAAATCACGTACTTATATTTTATAGTCAATAAAATACATTATTATGCAATTTATATTTGCTTATATTTTATTATGCAAAGCACCAACTTGATATACCCAAATTAAACATGTAGTTATTTTTATCATAATACTTAATGAATAATAATTTGCCTCTATATGTATGAATAGACCAAAAAAATATCTTATTAAAATATATTATATTTCAAAGATCATGATTCTAAATCTAAAAAACAATTGATATAGAAAATATTAGTAAATTGATACAAAATGTTAAAAACAATTAAAAAAATAAGGTGGGGTGAGAATAAAATAAATTAAAGAACAATTGAAAATAACAATTTCTTAATTTAGGAAAAATAACAATTGAAGATAAAATAAATTAAAGGAGTATGGTTTTAAAGAGATTAGTTGAAATTCGATCCAAAAAAAAAAGGATTAGTTGAAATCAAAGTTTAATGCTAATTAGTGGCTCTATCTTTATATTCTAAAGATAAAATAACAATTGCTAGTACTAATCAGAGATTAACACATGCACCCGACCAAAAAAAAAGATTAGCACATGCATGAGTGATTTAAAAAGAAAAAATAACAATTTTATCTTTTATAGAAGAAAATTGAAGATAAAATTATTTATGGAAAATAATTTTAAAGATAGATAGTATGACTTTAGAGATAAAATTGAGGATTAGATAATTAAGGAAAATAAAAGATATAAAGTTATTATTATCTATTTGAGTTGAAAAAAAAATTAAAATCAAGCGGGGCCAGAATCAACGTGGTGGCTCGAAAACGATCGGCTTTTATAATATATATTGAATATTGATATTGACTAGTTGAAGACCCGTACCATGTACGGGTAATGGTCATTTTTTCCGTTAATTTGTGTATCTACTATAATCTATACTATATATTAATTCTTATATATAAATAGATTAAAATGGGAATTGAAAAGTGAAGTTAATTAATATGTATCTTTTAAGAAAATTTTAAAGATAGATAATATTATTTCCAAGATAGATATTAGATGAGTAAGAAAAAGGATAAAATTAAAGATTAGATAATTAAAGAAATTTTAAAGATAAATAATATGCCTTTAAAGATAGATATTTGATGGGTAAGAAAAAAGATAAAGTTAAATATTAGATAATTAGGAAAAATAAAACATATAAAATTGTTAATAAAGTGGGGACAGAATTAACGTGGAGGCTCGAAATTCTCCGGTTTTAATATATAGTATAGATATTGATTGGATGCAGTTGAGCAGCTTAATAAACCCTTTGTCACCGGTCACCGCTTCACAAAGAGCCCCTTCCCCAATCCAATCTTTTAATTTCTACCCATAAAATTGATTATAATATCAGGTTATCGGGATGAATCATATTAAACTATTATTAACATAGGCTGTTTCAATGCGCACCCGCAAAAATTTGTAATTACACCCGAATTTGCGCGCATCTAGGGCTCGCACACATCTAGGGCTCGCGCAAGGGCAAAATAGTCATTATGAAAAAAACCGAAAAAAGAAAACCGGGATGGCACAGAACACGAGGCGCGCACCCAAGGCTCGCGCGAGCCCTGGATGCGCGCCACCTCGATATGCGCGTGCCACCTCGATATGCGCGCATCCAGGGCTCACGCGAGCCCTGGGTGCGCGCCTCCGTCTTTGTGCCAGCCCCGGGTACCCTCGAAATGTGGGTCCCTTTCCCGAATATGGGCCTTTTTTTCCCAGCCTTATAAGAACAAAGCTTAGTTTTAAATATGGCCTTTGTTTTAATATGGGCCTTTACTTGAAATAAAAGCCTAAATAAAAACACTCAAGTATCTCCTTATGCCTAGCTTTTTATTATAACTAAAGCTCCTTTCCCTTTTCAAAATTTCGATGTGGGATGGGAATGTGGAATGGGGAGAAAGCCAATACTCCATCACTAATTCTCCCACATCGAGTTTTGACTAAATCTCAAGGCCGAATGCTACTATAAAACACATACTCTAGTGAAGCTTAACGCATATGTGCTTGATATTTGGACAATAAAATTTTGAAGTTCATTTGCAAACTATGCATATTATATTTTCAATGGTTTTTTCACAGGTTAAATTTTAAAATATTTAAGTTAGGGATATGGGTTACGGACCGGAAAAACGGGTCGGACCATTGGTCAATTTTTCTATTTACAAATCATCGGGTTGACCCGTAACACATAAAGGGGTCGGGTCGGGTCCAGACCCCTGGAATCCCGGTCCGGTCCGGTCCGGTCCGGATTGGACCTGGAATCCCGGTCCGGTCCGGATTGGACCTGGAATCCCGGTCCGGTCCGACTTAGACCGGTTTCATTTTATTTATATAATATAATATATATTTAATTGAAATTTATTTTTTTGATTTTTATATTAAAAAAATTATTTTATTAATAATTTTTTTTAAAGGATTACATGCAATTTAAATACCTTTTATAAATAAAATTTATTAAAAATAATCTAGAATCATATTAATATATGTACTTTTTATAAATAATAATATGTTCTGGTCCATTCCGGGTTTGGACGGGACCCGACCGGAACCCAGAATCATAAAGGACCGCGATCGGATCGGATACTTCCGGTCCGGTCAGGTCCGATCTAATATTGCACAACCCTAGTGAGAACATAGACCAAAATGATACACGAACACGATGAAGAATCGAAACTAAGGCCTGAACTCGAGTTAGGTTTATGGGCCCATTAGGCCCAATACGATCCAAATCGAATAGAACTCTCGATCCAATGCAACGTTTATAAAAGAGTAAGAACATAAACCGAAACAATAGTTGAACTTGATGAAGAACCGAAACTAAGGAATCGAACTCGAATTGGGCCTATGGGCCCATAGGCCCAATATGATCCAAACCGAATAGAACTCTTGATCCAAGGTAACGTTTATGAAAGAGTAAGAACATAAACCGAAACTATAGTTGAACTTGATGAAGAATCGAAACTAAGGAATCGAACTCGAATTGGGCCTATGGGCCCATAGGCCCAATACGATCCAAGCTGAATAGAACTCTCGATCCAAGATAACGTTCATAAAAGAGTAAGAACATAAACCGAAACAATAGTTGAACTTGATGAAGAATCGAAACTAATGAATCGAACTCGAATTGGGCCTATGGGCCCATTAGGCCCAATACGATCCAAACCGAATAGAACTCTTGATCTAGGCGAATGTTTATAAAAGAGTAAGAACATAAACCGAAACGATAGTCGAACATGATGAAGTACCGAAACTAAGGACTCGAACTTGAATTTGGGCCTATGGGCCCATTAGGCCCAATTCGAGTTCGATTCCATAGTTTTGGTTCTTCATGAAGTTCGACAATCGTTTCGGTTTAAGTTCTTACTCTTTTATGAACGTTGTCTTGGATCAAGAGTTCTATTCGGTTTGGATCGTATTAGGCCTAATGGGCCCATAAGCCCAATTCGAGTTTGATTCCTTAGTTTCAGTTCTTCATCATGTTCGACTATCGTTTTGTCGATTTTGGACCAATTTTTTATTTTAAAAAATTAATTGATTTTAAGAAAAAATCATTTTTTATATTTAATTATGTGGAACGCCGCCGATTGGGTGGCCATCGAGCAGTGGCAACCTGGTGGAGCGTTGGTTGAGGGCGAAGCTTCTCGTTCGGTGTCGAGCATTATCGTTTGTTGCCGAATTTGACATAGTCATTGCGCCGCGTGACGGGCCTGTGCACGAAGTAGGGTTGCTCATCGGTTCCAATAAAACAAAAAGGACCAAATCTAACTGTAACCGAGCTAGTTCGGTTTAGTACTCAATTCATGTTTTAGACTACTTTGGTTTTCGGCTAAGGTCCGTTTGGATCTCGATTCGGTTCGGGTAAACCGAACTAAATTAACACATACCCATTATAGCTAAAATTAGTAAAATACCTATTAAATTTAATTTACATAAATTTATATTATGTATAAATTCAATAGATTTTTAAAGTTTTATAAATTCAATTTTTAAGTTCATAATAAAACCATCAACTCAAACATTCCAAGCCTTATATAATACCATCTAAATCTCTCCACTTTGAAAGTTTTCGATGTGGGATAGAAGGTGGGATGTGACACTCATTAAAAGTTTTAAATAAGATCTTCCCACATCGAAACTTTGGGAGAAATGATGACTTGAGAAGTGCTATAAATACATATGTTTCAAGAGTATTTTACTTTGTGGGCTATAAAGTTGGGCTTAAATTTAAGACCCATATTAGTTCATCAAGTAATAAATAATTTTAGTTTATTAAATTAAATAAAGAGATTTTGCACAATGACACATCATGCCAATGCAATTTTGTATTTTAGTCAAAAAATTCGGTACTTTGACCTAGTAGCGCGTAATGGGCTTCGAGCTGGCCCAACAGGTGCACAATGGGCCTGTGCGGCCCACCTTCGACCCGACCCAGCAGGCACGCAATGGGCCTGCGCGACCCACCTTTGAGTCGGCCCAACGGCAGCCCAACAAATTGTGTGCCGCGTTTCGAACCTTAGGCCCCGCGCAGGCAGCCCTCGCGTGCAGGCTGGCCTCGCGCGCGCCTAGCTTTCGTGCCGCTCCGATCTCCAATCCGTTTCCGAGATTACGATTTTACCCTTGCGCGAAGCCTCGTTTCGCGCGAAGCGAGGATGCGCGCAAGGTGGGTGCGAAAACGAAAAAAACGGGTGCGTAAGTAAGCCGCGTAAATATAAACTGATGAAGATCTAGCCTCACATTCGTAGACTAGGCAAGGGTGAAGGGCCCCCCGTGCGATGCACGAGGAAATAATTTTGAAGTTGCAAATTTTAGTAGCTTTTTGGTACTGTTGCAGTGTCTCTGTTTATTGAGAACGAGGGATGACATTATAAAAATGTAACTCACGTTGTGGATTTTATTGAGGTAGTTTAAAAATCTACAATCCACCCAAGGAATAATTTGAATAAATGATCTATACATGTAATCACTGATCATGGTCGTGAAATAGGTAAACGACTTTGAGTCCACTTTCCGATTGAGTACATAATAGGATATCGGATGGCAGGACAATGGACCATCCTTCACCAACTGTGTTTTGAATCTTCGACAATTCCTGTGTATCGGTACCACCAACATTTGAAGATTGTGACTCCTCTTGCTAAGATGAAGCTGTTACTCCCAACACCCACCAACTATCACTTTAGTAATGCGTAGAATCATGAACAAAGACAAATTCTTGGATAGAGCTATCACCTTCAGTAGAATTACGCACCCGCATCTTCTTCAAGTCCATCCTTCTTAATAGCTTCCTAATCCTTAAAACCCCATCCCATTGCCCAATATCTGCTTATATATTTAACAACATGAGATAGTTTACAGTATCATCATACTCAAACTCAAGAAGACGCTCCATTGCAATCTCAACAACAACGAGCTTCAGGTGGGTACTACATGAACTACACAACGAGCCCGATATCTTGGCATCAGTTCAATTACTTGTTGGGATTTTCCGTGATTAGCCAACTTCATGCCTCAGCCTCTCATCCTCAGCTTCTTCTCTTAAGGCTTCCTTCCTTAGTCTCTTTTCTTCAGCCTTTCTGAAGGCTTCCTCTTCCTTATTTTTCTTATCAGCTTCTTCTTCTTCTTCCTCTCTCTCTCTCTCTCTCTCTCTCTCTCTCTCTCTCTCTCTCTCTCTCTCTCTCTCTCTCTCTCTCTCTCTCTCTCTCTCTCTCTCTCTCTCTCTCTCTCTCTCTCTCTCGCTTCTTAAGAACAGAAGGCAATTCTCGTTCATGCGTTATCTCAAGAAGTCCAAGACGATCGTCCCAATGCATTACTAGGGAGACCTCAACCTCAGCAGTATAAGACTCATTCTCAATAAGCAGTGCCTTGACTAAGCCGGTGTAGGGGAGAGCATGATTCTTCCTTGTGCATTTAGCCATGTCTTCCATGGCAATTCGCACAAGGTTGATCTTGCGAGGCTTCAGGAAGGCGTCCAAGATCAGGCAGTCTATCGTCTGGACGATAATCTTCTTCTCTTGCCTTGGCACCACCATCCTATAGATATAGTAGTGGGCCATTGCTCCTGTGTGGGAGAGGAAGTGGCGACTCTACCGTTGGCATTAGTGGACCATTAGTTTGGTTTTCTTTGCATAACTGTGGTGTAAAATGACTAAATCATCGTTATTAGATGTCGTGGCATACATTTGGCGGAGCATGTCCCACATGTCCTTAGAGTTGGAAGCTTGAGTTACAAGGCTGGCCACTGGAGTAGTAAGCGAGCCAAGTAGAGCGCCGTAAAGGATCTGGTCTTGCCGCTCCCATGAAAGAAACGCAGGGTTTGGCGCTTGCAAGCCGTTGGTACCGGAGGCTGTCTTAGGTGCCGGGTGGGTACCGTTGATAAATTTGTACAGACCAAAGCCACGAAGCGTTGCTTCAATTTGTGATTTCTAGGCGAGATAATTTGTGGAGGTAAGCTTGATGATGTTGCCAAATTGAATTACCACAGGGTTGATCGGCCTGAAAGGGATTGGGAAGAATCAACGAGGATCAGTGGCGGAGCGGGGAGGCCGGGGTCCGTTGACCCCGGCCTCGATAATTTTAGGGCCGGCGAATTTGTGCAGGCGTGGTCTGTAGGTGAAGTTTGGAGGATAGGTTGAAGAAGGTCTCTTTTTTATTTTAAGGAAACAATCAAAACGACGTCGTTTTGAGTGTTTTGTAATGAAAAATAAATAAATCCCCAAACCAAGAACAGACGATGGAAGAAGTCAGCGAAACACTTTCGACGCGGTCATGCCCAAGCCCAATCGTCAATCGCCAATCGCCAATCGCCAATCGCACGTCCTAGTCCCCACCGCCGAAGTCGCTCCTGGCCTCCACCGGCAATTGCGGCTCCGCTACTCTGCGTGCTCATCCCGGACTCTAGGCCAAATCTGTATATTGCTGATTTTTTGATCGTTTGTTTGCACTTTGCAGATTCAATTTTTGGACAATTGAATACTTAGGGTTTGAAGACTAGACTACTATTAAATTATGTAATAGATAATAGGTTTTTTTAATTTATTGTTTATAGAATTGCTTATGTGATTGTTTAGTTTAGATCATATACTATATAGATTAAATACATAGATTAACGCTAACTGAGAATTTAGTATGATATTGATTAATGCACTGATTGTTTAATTTTGTAACTTGTAGGTTTCGTAAAGTGATGGACAAATTTGAGGTTAGGGGTAAAAGACCATCCGTTGATTCCGTTCTAAGCATTGAGCCTCCATATATCAATAACGAGTATGAAAGTGTTGATGCAAGGGTAGCTCTGGATTGAAAAGAACTCGAATGGAAGATACATGTGAAAGAGATACTGTTAGTGATCCGGCATTGCTGGAATCGCTCAATGAATATGATGCCCGAGATAGAGATGATATTAGGCGGGACTGCGGGAGCACGAAGTTAAAGGTCGTTTATAGTTATAGATATTCGAATCTCGTAATCGCTTGTATTTTGTTTTGAGGAACCTTTTTTTGTAACTATTTTGATTAAAAGAATTATTATAGTATATTATTTTATTTGTGACCCCCCTTACAAAAACCTCTGGCTCCGCTACTGACGAGGATTCAACCATGGTGATGAAGAAAAGGGTAAGGTTTTGTAGCGGTGTTGGAGAAGAGGTCCCTAATCGAATTAGGCTGATACCATATTGATGTAACGTATATTGATGTAACGTACATTTATTGATAGAGAGGAGTTGCTTAAATAGATTACACAAAAGGAATTCTAAGAGGCAAAGATATCTTACATACTAAGACATCATATATACCTACAAAAGATAACAAATAATAAAGGCATAAAATATAAACTGAGTCTTCTACAAAATCATCTACTAATAAACAACTCATCTGCTCTTGCGATTTAATAATTGGTGAGACCATGTTGGTTCGATCGTAAGGAAATCTTTTTTTTTTTTTTTGAATAAAAAGGGTAATATATTACTCAAAAATAAAGGTTACAATAATGCTAGCTTACTAGCTATGTACAATTTGATCAAGCTCTAATCTCTCCAAGACTCTTCTATCTTGTCTATTACATTTCCTCCATCTAGCCTTAAGGTAGTTACTAATGTGTCTAATGCACATTCCACTACAATCATCTATGCTAAACACTTGGTTCTTGAAGACTTGGCATTTCTCACTTTCCAAATGTGGTATATCACCACGCAGTGGCAGTTGTTCCACAAATTGTACACCAGGGAGTGCCTCCCATTCCATCTGGCAGTGCTTGCAATCCAACTCTCAATACTGCTGCTTCTTCTACTTGTTTTGCTCCAATGCAGGACATTTCTTAAGACTTTTTTGGAATAAGAACACTCAAACCATAGATGATTTGGATTCTCAATCTTATTTTCTGAGCAGAGCACGCACAAATCATCCTGTACTACTCCCCACTCATAGAGTTTGTCTTTGGTTCTCACACCTCCACTGAAAACTTTCCAAGCCATGAAGGCTACTCTGGGTGTGTTCAGCCTTGTCCAAACCATTCTATCCCATTGGACTTCACTGCTTTTCTCTCTCAAATCATCATATAAACTTCTGATATCAAGCTTTCCATTCCTAGAATGTAAGATAATTGGATTTTCACTCATCAAGAGAGAATCCAGAATTTTGTCTTTCATTTGGAGCACCATCTTCTAGACTGCACTAGAGGTACTTTTGCTTCTAGCTTCCCATACAGAACTGCCTCTTGTGAGATTGCGTTGGACCCAATGGAACCAAATAGATTCAGACTCAAAAATAGCATCATATAGAAGGCTAGCAGTATTGGCCTTATTCCAAGCCAACACTTCCTTCAGCCCCAATCCACCCTCAGCTTTAGGCTTGCAAATTCTATGCCAGGCAATTGGAGCACTCCTTCCTTCACTGCACCCATGCCATAAGAAACTTCTAAGAATAGAATTTATGTTTCTCACCACAGTAGCAGGCAAAGTGAACACCTTGCACCAATACTGAATTACACCATAGAACACAGCTCGGACAATTTCCAATCTTCCTGCATAAGAAAGGTTCCTGGTAGCCCATGAGTTAGCTTTCTTTTTGATCTTGCTGATGAGTTCAAAATAGTCTTTGCATTGGGCCCTTGAACTACAAAGAGGCACCCCTAAATACTTGACAGGAAGATCACCCTTCTCCATTGATAACACTGAGCAAATATCCACCTCTTCTTGGCTAGACAGCCCTGCAAGGAACACCTGAGACTTGCTAGTATTGATCCCCAGACCTAAGCAACTACTGAAATTATCAAGGACATTTTTTACACAGCCTGCTGCATCCACACTACCATGAGTGAAAAGGAAGAGGTCATCAGCAAAACATAAGCTAGCTACACCTGCCCTTTTGCATCCAGGATGGAACTTGAAATTATTTAAACTTGCTTCCTTCTTTAGCATCCTAGTGAGGTACTCCATGACTATAACAAACAGATAAGGAGACAAAGGGTCTCCTTGTCTCAGCCCCCTTCCTGCCTTAAAATGACCACAAAACTCTTTTCCAATCTTCAAGGTATACTGAGTATTGCATATACATTCCTGGATCCAGCTGAGCATCACAGGGTGGAAATTCAATTCCTTGAGCACTTTAAAAAGGAAATCCCAACTCACTGTATCATAGGCTTTCCTCAAATCAATCTTAAGGGAACATCTTGGACTTACAAATCTCCTGCCATAGCTTTTCATAACATCCTGGCAAACAACAATATTGTGATGAATGGATCTCCCTTTGACAAAAGAACCCTGATTCTTATCTATGATCTTAGGCAGAGCTGTTTGAATCCTGGCCACCATCATCTTAGAAATGATTTTATACAGAACATTACAGCATGAGATGGGTCTAAAATCACTCACTAAGGATGGATTGTCCACCTTAGGGATAAGAGCAATGACTGTGTTTCCTAGCTCTTTAAGCATCTTGCCACTTTCAAAGAATTCAAGGACAGCATTGCACAGATCATCCCCTATAATATCCCAAGCCTGCCTGTAGAAATGAGCATTAAAGCCATCTGGTCCAGGTGCCTTATTCTTGCTGATGCTCCATAAAGCTTTCTTAACATCCTCTTTACTGAAGAATCTTATCATATCATGGCTATCTGTGTCATTCAGCAACACACCTTCTTTCACTACCCTTTGATCAAAATGCCAGGAACTCCCTCTTTGCCCAAGGAAGTCTGAATAATGTTGGACAAACAGATTTTTTACTTCAAAATCATCTGAAATAATATCTCCTCTGTCATTTCTTATGCTGCTGAAGTGATTTTGAATCTTTCTGCTTTTGATGGAGTTGTAGAAATAGTTGCTACAACTATCCTGAAATTTAATCCAGTGCAGTTTGGCAAGCTGCTGTAACATTGTACCACGGCTTCTGATAAACCTTTTCAAATTACCAAGAACTTCATTCTCAAGAGACATTAGTGCACTATCAGTAGGTCTGCTTTGCCTGTCCATCTGAATCATTCTGAGTTTCCCATGGTCAACTTTTATATCTTCCTCCAGTGCATCAACACTTTTTGATTTCAAATTTTTGAGAGGAATTTTCATTTTTTTCAATTTGCTCACAAACCTGAACATCTTAAAACCTCTTAGTGCTTGCTTTCTCCATTCAGTTTTAACCACTTCCAGGAACTTTGGATGCTTGGCCCACACGTTGTTGAATCTAAAAGGAACATGAGCTTTGGTTTGATCACCTTTTATAATGAGGATGGCAAGGGAATGATCTGAGCACCCCAAGGTGTCAAACCTGACAGAGTAGTTGTCAAACAAAGTAATCCATTCCTGATTAGCAAGTACTCTATCCAACTTGCAAAGAACCTGATCACTACCTTGCTGATTATTTGACCAGGTATAGAAGGCTCGTGAGTAACTTAGGTCTGCTAAACCATTCTTGTTGATACAGTTTAAAAAAGAGCTGCTGTAACTGGTGTTAGTGCCTTTGCCACTCCACTTTTCCTTAGCATCCAGAATAGCATTAAAGTCACCCATAGTGATCCAGGGGTGGGAGTTAGCTTTTGCATAAGAAGCAATCTGGTCCAAAGAGTCCCAAAGAGCCAATCTTTCAGATTCTGCATTGGAGGCATACACAAATGTAGCCAGGATAGAACACTTGAGCTTTTGAGATCTCACTGAGCAATGAACAAACTGGAAATTGTTATCTATAACATCAACTACTAGCTGATCGTGTGACTTCCAAAATAGCCAAATCCTCCCATTGTTCCCAGTGCATTTGGTGCACCTGTTCCAACCTTTGAGAATTCTGCTTGACACTTCATCAACCTTACTTTCTCTGACTCTAGTCTCTAGAATAGCTAAAACATCAATATTGTTGTCATCTACTAATTTATGAACAAAATTGACATTAGAAGGGTCATTAAGACCTCTAATGTTCCAAGACACAATATTAAGACTATCCATTAAAGACAATGGTGTCATTATCAAGACCATCCATTCCCTCTTCTCCATCAGTATCCTGGTTCTCAAGAGCAGCATACTTTGATTGTTCAATCAAGACTTTCTTTCCCTTCAAGTCTTCCTGAACTGAATGACCTCTCTTTCCACTTTTTGATCTTACAGTTTCCCATTCAGCTTCCTCTGCTACCTCCTTCTCTTTGAGCATCACAGCTGGGCTATGGCATTCATCTTCTTGCACTCCCTGAATACACTTTATGCTGGCATTTCTCTCCAAAGCTGCTTTGCTTGATTCAGATTTGTTGGGAGCTACATTAGGGAAAGATTTGTGAGCATCTTTTCTCACCCAAGCCTTCCTAGTAGCAGGGGGATGTTTTCTAGTTCCCAGTCTGCTGAACATTGAGGGTCTATTTAGCTTGTCACATTCCCCCTCCTTGTGTCCAAACACACTACACTTATCACATTTATCTGGAACCCACTCATAGTCTACTTTCTGCTCCACTATTTCTCCATCTTCTCCATGGAATGAGACTGCTTTCTTTAGAGGAACTCTTGCTGAGATTTCCACCAAAACTCTGGCAAAGGATAGCCTCTCTTGATTCTCAGTAACTTTGTCCACTATAACTGGTTTCCCTAAGGCACTTCCAACCTTTTCAAAAAATTCATCATCCCAGAATCTCACATCAAGGCTAGGAAGGTTTGCCCACACTTGAGTGGTTTCAAAACAGGATGGGTCCAGTTTGATGCCCTCACTCCACCTTTTCAAAGCCAAGGGCCTCACTCCTCCAACCATCCATGGTCCATTTGATAATACCCACTCCAAGTCTTCCTCTTTCTCAAATTTGAAAACAAAAATTCTAGAATCTATAAGGATGATCTTTGGCGCCACTTCCACATCCCATCTTGCTGTAAAAAAATTCTGCATAACATTGAAGGATGTCCTGCCCCCTGCCATCATTCCCAGCAATGTGAGCTTCCACTTCTCCACGTTCTTCTCCACGTCTTTCTTCTTGAAAGGTATAATTCCATTCTCAAAACCTGGAACAAAGTTCAGACGTCTCCCAGACTTGTTAGCCCTGTTCCCTGCAAGAGCATCCCTGAACGAGAGCTTCTTTTCAGTACTCTCCAATCCATGCAAAGGAGAGGCCACATGCTGCTGCACTTCACCTTCTTCCAGTTCTTCATGTTCTGGAATGACAGTCTTGCTCAGAATTTCTGGTGCGCTTGAAACGGCTGGAGTAGATGCTGCTTGAGAATCAGGGACCTTTTCACTCCCTTCTTCCGACGACGCACTAGAGGGATTCTCCTCAGCTAGAATGACATCGACGGCTTTTTCCTCCCTAGTACCAGCCTTGGCTGTGCTTCTCAAAATTCTTTTGTTTACTGCTCGAATTGTGTTTTCAGATACTACTGCAACAGAGGACGAAGAAGAAGGAGCACCATGTCCTGCTTCCTTGGATGGCGAAGCCTTCTTACGGCGGCCGACGCCTTTTCCTTTGGCCATGGCCTTGGGATTGCTTGGCGGCGGTGCCCTGACAGAACGCAGAACCCTGGAAACACAAAGCTTGGGATTCCCAAAGCTCAGTCTTTTGTTCAAAATTTGGGTAAGATGATCGTAACGAAATCTTGATAATATATATTGGCTATCTTTAAAGAGTATGAATTTAAATTCGTATGGATTGGACACATGTTTGAAGATGTTCAAGGGAGAACGTACGATAAATATTAGTTTTGAAAGGCGTGAGTGGGAAACCCCACATCCTTATCACTTCGCACTTTTAGCAGCCTATGTAGCACGTCGACAAACTTCGAAACCTAAGGAAGTTACAAGAAGGAATTACTTATGTCTGTTACAAGAAGGAGCACGTTCGCCCTATCGAAAAGATACTCTTTTTTTTTTTGAATTATCGTGAGTGTCCGGGGCTACTAGCACCCGACTAGTCTCACGCCGGTCGTGCTTGTTGGGCCGTAGCGGGGGAGCCCTACTCTCCACTCTCAACAGAGGGGCCGCTGAGCGACCCAGAGCCGCTAGGCTCACTCTCTCTGAAGAGGGACCCAAAGACCTGAGGAGGGAGCCCATCACTCGCACGTTATCCGGTTACCCGGAACCCCCCGGGGGTAAATACATGGTACCCGTACTCCATGAGACTCGAACCGGCGACCTATGGGTACTACCCAAGGCTTTTAAATTCGTATGGATTGGAAAAGATAATCTTGGTAACATATACACTATATAACCTCAATTCAACACAGAACAAGCGAGTGTGTGAAAACCTATACATGCACACTAACCATTCTCTAACATGCATATGAGACCAACAAAACACACAAAACCAAACTACAATATAGGAAAACATTCAGCCTACTCAATGACAGGTCCGCATGAACCACATGCCTCCTCCTAACTCTCGCACTCCTTGCAATATCTACACTATAGTATGAGTTCAGGCTCGTATAAAATGCATGTGGATTACCCGGAAGCCCTGCAGATCATTTCTCCTAACACACTGATCACAGGATGTACCGCAACCCCTCAAGCTAAGTTGTTGATCTAAAAAAATCTCAGAGTTCTCGCTCTCAGGAAAGAAACTAGGCTCGAGGCTTTTCCAGCAACGGTCGCAACACTATGACTTGTATAAAAATGTTAAATATTTTATGGACATGTGTAGAATTGTATAGATGGTGAGCATATGAAGGATCAACCAAGTTAAGTCCGAACGATGAGCTAGAGGTGTTAATGTCATGCACTTTGACGTTGCCACCACAGAGACTTCGCTCAATCATTTCCTATCTATTCAAGAGGTGGGCTTGACTTTCATAATGGCGCTGAAGGTATTCAATACCTTAAAACTCGACTCGTTTGCCTAATAAAGCATTTTTCATTTAAGCCGAATATGAATAAGAACTCCCCTCGTAATGGAAAAATGTACGGTTGTAGCTAGATTTTCTATTTGAACACGGGCTATGGTGGAGTTGATTAGGTTCGAACCTCATTAATCCAATAATAACATGATAACCCATTAATTAAGCAAAACACCAGTAGTGAGTCTACATAACTTGATACTCTTAAACCCGGAATTATTCAAACCAAACATGCATTATACAATATTACAATCCAAAACTAGAATTCATCCTAGCATGAGCAGTGCAATCAAGATATATAGGCTTCAATAATGGAGGGCATAGCAGGAATGCGGATGAATTTGCAAGTAGAAAGCCCAGCCTCTTCCAACAACTTGATCCATTCATATTGGGTCCTTTCTCTCCCGCCTGAACTATGAGCCATCATGAGTAGATCATATGCAAAACCTGTGTCTTCAAACACTCCTCCACCTCCTTCTGGATGCAGAACCACTTCTACTAGTATGATACGGACTAGCTCGGATCCATACCAAGGAAATTGATCAGGATAGGGATAAGAGACACACGAGGCCTTAGGAGAAGGGTAGAGATAGAGTTAGAAAGAGTTTATGGATAAAAGAGATATTTGATTTCTTGAATGAATGATTCCCAAATAACAAGATTACATAGTATAAATAACTTGAACCATAAAACCCTAATGATAATACTAAACCTGACGGTCCAACAAGGCCCATTAAACTAAACATAATAATAATAACGTATCAACTACTCCCCCGATCAAGTCGACTCGTCCCGAGGCGAAAATCCGAAAATGACACCCGTACTTGATCGATAGGCTGCCCATAAACGACTTGTCCTTTGCTCATCAACTTGGCCTCACTAATTTGAGTTGAGAGGTGCTCATAATCTTCTCCATAGCTAGTTGGCATTTGCTTCAGCCAAGCAATTTTACCTCTATCAAAAGGCACAAGTAACAGATACCACCAAAGTACCAAAATAACGCCAGCAAAGTAATTAGCAAACCAAGCAATAGCAGCTTCGACCTTAGGAATTAGCAAAGACTTTGCCAAGTGCATGGTGGTGATGGAGGAGCCAATCAACACAAACAAAAAATAATTCTGCGCATCCTCATCACCAGGCATTAGTTTCGACCCAATTAGCGGACTCGTCATGATCAAATCAGCACTATTAAGGCATACTCTCATAGGCATTTCAACAAACACCTTGGGTGCATCAAGAATGCCACACTTACTTCTGCACAGAGCGGCGTCAGCCTGCGGTTGAGGCAGGACGGGATGGCCGCCGATCTGGGGTGGTGGCGGGTATCCGACGAGCACGGCCAGGGGAGGAACTGGTGGCTGGTGGTCCGCAAAAGCCGCCAATGACGCCGATGTTGCAAGGGGCGGCCGGATCCGGGCAGGCGGCAGATTTGCGGGTCCGATAGCAGCGTGAGAGGCCTGGGACTCGCCACGAGCAGCCCCGACAGCAGCGCTAGGCTGAGCCGCGAGCAGTGCAGGGTCGTGAATCGCCGGCGACGGTGGTGGCTGTCTCGGCAAAGTCGCGAACGGCCCGGCTGGAATCAGAACTGCGATGTGCTGGTGCGGGCTCAGAGGTGCGATGGCTCGGCCTGGCAGTCCTGGAGGAACGGCCGGTGGCCCATGAGGATACTCGAGCAGCCGGGTGTTAGGATTCGGCCGCCTCTTGACGGACGACGCTGGTTGTCGCTGCTGTAATGGGTCGTGCGCCGCCAGAGGAAAAGCGACCCGATTAGGGTTCGAAAGGGGATCAACCGCCGCCGTAGGAGGGAGGGTGACCCGTGCCTGCGCCGGATTAGGGCGCGCGACAGGCCCTCCTGCCGTAGGGCTTCCGATTGGGCTTTGCGTCAGGCGACGGTTTTCGCGATCTGGCTCTGGAATTGCGACGGCCTGGGGATGACGGAACCCTAGAGGGGTCGCCGTTGTGGCGACCTGCGTGGTGGCCGGCGGGGTCGCAGGGCTGTTGGCGACGAGCGTGGTAGATCCGGTCGGATTCCCGACAAATCCGGCGACCCGGGCGACGGTATGGATCAGATCCGGTGCGGGCGCTCGCGCAGGCAGATGCGGGTCGTCGACGAGAGGGGCCAGTTCGTCTTGGTACAAACTTTTGCCGTCACCATATTGGTATGGATCAAAGTCTTCGATCAATTCCGCATCTTCGATCAGAGTGTCAATCTCGCTTGATACGATGCTGATCCGATCATCAAAGAACAACTCCATTCGACAACATCCATCATAGATGTTTCGTCCATTGAAGCGAATGAACGCTTCGAGGGCTGAATCAGGATGTTGAAAACGGATTCGGAATTGGTCATTGAGCGGTATTATGTCTACGATAGTGCCAGCGACGGAAAACACTTACTATCCGATAGGGTTGGGTATGGATCTTGACATATAGAAAAGTTTGGAGGAGTTCCCGGAGGTTCCGGAGTTCTTGGAGTTCCTCATTGCTCATGGTGATGAAGAGTTCTCTCAATGAAAGCACCAATTGATACGGACTAGCTCGGATCCGTACCAAGGAAATTGATCAGGATAGGGATAAGAGACACACGAGGCCTTAGGAGAAGGGTAGAGATAGAGTTAGAAAGAGTTTATGGATAAAAGAGATATTTGATTTCTTGAATGAATGATTCCCAAATAACAAGATTACATAGTATAAATAACTTGAACCATAAAACCCTAATGATAATACTAAACCTTACGGTCCAACAAGGCCCATTAAACTAAACATAATAATAATAACGTATCATAGTATGAGCTTCCCCTTCTTCCCTTTCGCACCCACCATCGCTCTCTTGCAGTTTTCAAGTATCCTTATACATTCCTTGTCGCTCCAGTCATGTAGCACCCACTTCGATCGCCAAAGTTATCATCATGTGAATAGAAATGAATTAGAACATAACTTGAAATCTCGACATAAAATTAAATCAGAAGTGTACAATTTGCCCAAATTAAACTAGGGATTTTAGAATAAATGTCACACATTTAAGGCTGTAACTCCAAAGCAGTCATCCTAAATATTCTGAGCCTTGCACTAATATTTTAAATTAATATTTAAGACATAGATTAAAAAAAAACAATGTATTTCTGAATAGGACTCAAGAGAGAGTGGTAATTATATTAATTGTAGATATAACAAACTCTCAATGCGGAAATTTGGTTAATTATGTAACTTACATGTATTATTGAATTAGAGATTCTTTAGTTCAAGGGATTGGTTGGTTGGTTGTGTGTATTACAATAGTAAATTTTAGAAATAATTTAACTGATGATTTACCTTGATGATGATTGCATCCGCGCTAGGGACAGACTCGAACATGTCACCACCAACGTGTGTTACACCTTGGTACTCCGGTGCACTTTCTACAACATGTTTCAGATCAAAGTTGATGCCTTTAATTTGAGGCCAATTAGCCTTTACAATCTCCGCCACCAAGTCCCCGTTGCCTCCGCCGACGTCAACCAGGGTTTCGACACCTTGAAACCCGTCCTTGTACCCCGATAGGATCGCGTCCACAACCACCTTGGACGTGCACGCTAGGCCATCGTTGAACAAGTTGTTGAATTCCGGGTTCGAGGAAGCCAATTCCCAAATAGTGCGCCCGTGAGCCTTCTCGAATGCAATCCCGCCCTCCTTGATTATCGTGCTTAGCTGGTGCCATGGCGCCAACAGCCATGGATGGTTCTCCATGAGAAACATGGGCGCTAGGGTCAGCTGATCAGACCCTTTTAAGAGCCACCTTTTTATGCAATAAATTAATTTTGTTAAAATATTTGGTGTGGGTCAGTATATGATATGAGAACGTACGCCCGTCTGTACACTTGTGTACATGAGCTGTTTCGTAATAAAATTATTTGATAATAAGAAAAGTAATCCTCGAACTTTTCTTAGATCCTGTTTTCAATCACTATATCCGCATTTTTCCTTCTTGAGAAGGAATATGTACACATATATAGTATATGTACCTTCACCCCATTTGTGCAGAGCTGTTTCGTAATAAAATTCATTTCTTCACAAATTTTGTAAACATGGGCTTGCCTAGAGGCCCTAGATCTAGTATAAACATAATCATATATTCAATAACAAATATATAATTTAGGTACCTTGAACAGTTAGTGAGGCCGTACAGGATTTCTCCAGTTTCAGAGGAAGGCGAGGAGGAGGAGGAGAAGTTCTTACGAACAAGCATCCTCATGACACGTGAAAGGCATGTGATGTTAGGTTTCGATGATGATCCGAGGTTCGAAGCAATTTGCGACAAGGACAAGGGGCCTCCATGGGAGTGGATGATGTCAGGGATCCGGAGCTCGATCGCACACTTGACAGCCATGGAATCTGCAAATGCAAACATGAGCTTCCATACCTCTGCTTGACCTTGTAGAGACCCATCTTCTTCTTCATCTACATACCCTCCTATTTTTTTCTTTTCCTCTGTGTTTGCCATGATCGGTTTTTTGTGTAGATAAGTATTGTGCGTGCACAACTCAAATTGTCTTTATCCTTCAAGTCGAACAATGCAATTCGACTCTTAACACTTGTACACTGTATTGCATGTACACTATATATATTGATGATAAGGTGGTGACGTCACATACTATATCGTGTACCACATTGCTGCATATATGATGATATATTGATATGGTCATAAAAGTCTTTAGATTTGAGAAATGCTTTGAATTGTATCTAATATGAAATTTGGCTTTGAACTCAAGTATTGTCATTATTACATGTAACTTTAAAAAAAAGGAATCATGAAAATGGAGATACAAGTCCATTATTGATATGATAATATGGTCATAAAAGTCTATAGATTTGAGAGATGCTTTGAATTTGATCAACTTTTGAAATTTGGCTTTGAACTCAAGGATTGTCATTATGGGGAATGCTTAGTAGAATAGCTTGTACGGTGTAACTTCTGGAATAAGGGGGGACACGTTGGATTAATATTAATTAATGGTGATTAACTAGTAGACTTGTCAAACGCAGGTTGGCCGGTCCGATCCACCCGGTCCGTTCACAGATAGGGGGGTGGATAAGGGTTTTTAGGCCTAATGGACCAGGCTCGAGCCACCCATATTTAAAAAGGGCTAGGTATGGGCCGATTGTTTAGACCATATATCTAGGTCGATTGACCTCACCCGTCCCGAATTATTGTATAAAAACGTTATTTTTCACTTGTTGCAATTAACCACCCTTTATATTTTTTTCTACACTTAACCACCCCTTATTTGTAAATATGTGCATTTAACCACCCATTTTGATGAAAAACGTTATTTTCTTCGTTAAGTAAAGTAAATTACGTTTTTTCCCTTCTTTTTTTTATTATTTACAATAAATAAAAGAATTTAGGAATAATTTGAGCTTGGAACGTCATCGTCATTGGATTCATGTCTACATATCAATCTTTTGAATCTCAAGTCGTCGTCTATCAACTTAGACACGATCGACCTCAAGAGATACTCAATATCGTTAGAATCAAATCCAACACCCATGGTTTTTGCATCGACGAAGTCGTGGTTCTTCTTCGCCATTTGATAGACGAAATGAATTATTATGGAGGAAATTAGGCAAGGGTTGCAAAAATCGACATATTAAAAGTTGAAAGTATCAATTATGGTTTATCCTTTATTTATTTATTGTAAATAAAATTTAAAAAGAAAAGAAAAAATGTAATTTACTTTACTTAACGAAGAAAATGACGTTTTTCGTTAAAATGGGTGGTTAAATGCACATAATTCCAAATAAGGGGTGGTTAATTGTAGAAAAAATATAAAGGGTGGTTAATTGTAGCAATTGTAAAATAAAGGGTGGTTAAATGCAATTTCCCCAAAATATAATTATAAAAAATACTAATTTTTTTTGGTCGAAAAAAATAATATATATTCTGATTGGTAAGCCTAAATTAATTCTAAACATTAGTATTCACATCTCTACCCCTCTAAGCGTACACTTCAATTCTCTCTCTAATCGCCGCTTTGCCCTCTTCCTTTAATCTCTAACTAGTTTAACCCCCGTACCATTTACGGGTAATGTGATTATAAATCCAATTTAATATAGATATGTAATGTCAACGATCATGTTAAAATTATAGGATCATATATAATTATCTTCGTATTTTGATTAATGATTGTTTTATCAATAGTAAATCAACTCATAATATAAATAAGTCGAATTTGTTTAAAAAATTACTTTATGATAAATATCAAGTTTTATTAAATAGTAAAATTTATGGGAAGATTATAACTAATTCTTGGTAAGTGATAATTTATAATTTTCGGGATAAATCATAATTTTTGGTAAATTTTAATCAATTTTTACTAGATAAGATTATATGAGATTCTAACTACCTAAATTGTATAAAGGAGGGCCCGACTAATTATTTTATTGTTGAAATGACACGTGGCGCAAATTTTTGTGAAGACATTGTCTCCCCTTTATACTATTTTTTTTTTATCAAACCTCCCCTTTATAGTATAGGTAGTATAGATATCTCTCCCTCCGAAAGCCCCACCAACTACCACGGTTGTCGTCGTTCATTAGATTCCTACATGCTATTGACTTCCGGTTAAGATATTGGTCTAATTGTCTGATTAATAGGTATATAAATTTTAAAAAACCAAATTCACAATTTTAGCAGGCTGGGCTGTTCAATAGGCCATCCCGGCCCGCTTTGTCAAGCGGGTACGGACACCATTTTTAGCCCAAATTATCATGTCGGGTTTGAAAAAAAAATTATCCCGACTCACACTCGCATTGGGACAAGTTTATTAATAATCACGCAATATAATAAAAAAATAGAGGGAGTATAGAATTTAATATGCGTTGATTTGAAATAGGAACGTGGTTGATTTTTAGGTATCTACTAATAGGAAATTGGGTAAAAAACTACTCAATGAAATCAAAGAAAATATTTAATTCCACGATTGAAAATTATAGTCTCCAAACTGTCATTCATCAACACATCCATGAGAAAACAAATATTACATGTGTGAGTACTTTTGAATAAGTGATTATCATGAAACAAATATTAATACGAGTCTTTGGATAAATTATATGAGTTCACAACAAATAACGTATTCTGTTAAAATAATATTAATACATGTGTGGTAATCCTGTGATTAAGGCAATTTCACGTGGTACCCACTCATTTATAATATTTCACCTGGTAACCCTTAGTTTTGACAAATTTTGCCAAATAACCTTGTCATTACTTTATACCGTTTATAGTCTAAAATGTTAAATTGATTTTTTTCTTTATTTTTTGAGAACAAATTGTATTTAAATCATTTAAAATTTTCATATTTGCAAGAATTAGTAAATGAATTATTTTGTTTCTTACTAGGTAGTGTTATTATGACTAGAATATATGACAATATATATTATCCATATATGTATATTTATGATTTTTTATATTTTATATTCAATTGGCATAATTATGTAGACTTACTACCTTATTACATGTATAATATCTTTTTCTACATTGTCTTATTTGTATAAATTTACAAGGTTAGTAACAAGTTAATGAGTGATGAAATAAGATTTTCAAATCAGAAATGTATATTTACTTTCATTATATGTGATATAGAGCTTCTTCTAACTTAAACTTGTTCAACTTGATAAATAAACTTCCAAAAATTATTCATTCGCTTGATTCAAAATTAATTTTAATATATTCTAAATGTTTATTTTTATCTTGACTTAAACTAGGTTTTTCAAACATTGACAACATATGATCATACATAAGAAATTTCTATATTTTAAAATAAGTACAATAATTAATTAAAACAAATCCACCAATATATAACAGTAAACAAGAATTTAAAATTGCTAATTTGTAATAAAATTTAAAACTTTAACAACAGAATAACAATAGGGTTATTTGGCAAAATTTGTCAAAACTACAGGGTTACCACGTGAAATATTGTAAATGAGTGGGTACCATGTGAAATTGCCTTAACCACAGGGTTACCAAGTGAAATTTCCGAATAATAATCTATAATTTGAAAAGGTTGTATTCAATACCCATCAATATTGATGTCTATGAACATATGAATAATTTTCTCCAAAGTCATGAATAAGTTAGTTTTTTTTTCTTCTTTTGAACAAGGTAAGAATTAGACGGGCTTCCTTAATAAGGCCGATCTAGAGCATCCAGCTGGATGAGAACGCGAAGTTCTTGGTCGTTAAGGATGTGGGGGATAGGGAATACGTGGCCCATTTTGGAAATTTTATCAGCCACAGTATTTGCAATCCCTAATCACATGACGGATGCGAATGTTCTCGAAGTCGTGGAATAGCACCCAAATTTCCGCGATGTGCATATCAATTTCCCATGGACTTGGCCCTATTCCGCAGGCTGCATTAATGACTGTTTGTTAGTCTCCCTCGATTTCCAGATTTCATAATCCCCTTCTCTTAGCTTCTTTAATACCTTCTTTGAGAGCACGAACTTCAATCTGTACTATGGAATCGAAATTGTTTTGAGTCGATCCCATACTAAGAGTTTTTCTTAAATGGTCTCTTATTACAAACCCAGTAGAGGCAGACCTATTTTCTAATTTTGACCCATCCAAGTTTTGTTTAAACCACCCTCTTTGTGGCTTTTCCCAAGTTTTTTGCCTGGTTCTTCTTCTTACCCCCCGTTTGTTAGGTTTCCGAAGTTTTTCCTCGTCTTCTTCCCATTCCTTGGCTTTGTTCCTGTTGAGACGATATTAAGGACGCCAGTCATTAATATCTAAACCAATAATAATCATCCCTAGTTTTGATAATGACAAACTCAAAGGTATTTGATAAGTTGTCCAAGTATTGATCTCAGGTAAGTCCAATGGACGCACATGAGCGAAAAGGACAACAAGTGAACGAGAGTCCCTAAAGCTGTAGGGACGCACTCCATCGGAGTATCCAGAGCTGAACGAAAAGAATGGAGTCCCTGCGCAGATAGGACGGCGTCCTCATCAAGAAGGGACGCGCGCCAAAATACGGATGAAGTTCAAATTCAAACCAAGGCCGCCCCAACATGATTACATCATATTCGGCCGTAGTCCTCAGAAGGAAGCTTCCTTTGTCTGGGCACGTGTGAACAATTCCAAAGATGTCGCTTTCCCAGAGATGGTCCCCTGACCACGCGGAGGCTTCCCAAGCATCAACAGAGTTGACTTCCTCAAGATGCAAATCGCACCGTTGAAGGAAGACGACAGATCCTGCCCAAGCTTCAGAGGACGCTAGAGGACAAGAACTCATACCGCTATAAATACCCTCCAAGGGGTATGCATACCGGTGTGGACTTTGAAGACTTTCTCTCAAGCTCTCCCGAAGCATTCAAGATCAAGAAAGAAGACCAAGAAGATCAAGTGAGCTTGAAGCAAGAGAAAGAAAGTCCACCCACATCAAATCCAAACTAAACCACAAAATAGTTAGAATAGTAGTTTGTCTCTCATAACGGACCGTGAGAGACGTGAGTGATAGCTTCCTTATAAGCTAAGAGAGTTAGGTTACTTTGTTAGGCCGAAAGGAAGACAAGGTTTGAGTGCTTCCTGCGAAGTCAAAACTACCAATGCTGGATGGTGATAAAGAACGGTGACCTCGAAGTCCCTGCTGCTAAGAAGGACAAAGAAGGAGAGTGGGGTCCCGAAGAATTCAAACTCATGGAGGCGAACGCCAAAGCTATCTGTTTTCTACAGACGTCCCTCTGTGAAAGGGACGCTACCCGTGTGAGCAACCTTCCAACTACTAAGCTCCAATGGGAAGCCCTTGAGAAGTACCACGTTGGGACGTCCGAGATGAAAGTGGACGTCCAGCTTGAAGCTAAAAGGGACTTCTACAAATTCAAGATGTTCACAAATGAAACCATCACCGACTACTCCTTCCGCTTTGAAGCCTTGCTAACAAAGTTGAAAAACTTGGGTGTCAAAGAAACAGAGATCACTCAAAGGATGAAGGTTCAAGTCTTGATTGATGGACTCACGGGACCATGGAACTTTGATAGGATGACGTTCAAGGAAAACCAAGCCAACAAAGGACTGTCCATGGAGGAAATCTATGGAAAGCTCAAAGGGTATGATGGGTTCCGGATTGGAGGGTCAAAATTTAAATTTATAAACCGAACCCCTATTATAGTACAAGGGTAGGGTGTCGAACACACGGGAGTTCGTGCATTGAGTGTACCGAAAAGACTAAAAAGAGGAAAAGAAAGGAAAAAACAAGGAAAATCAAAAGGAACTCCTCGGGACCGACTTTGGTCACCTCGGTCCGAGGAGGATCGACGAGAGTTGGCACGGGACCGACACAGTGGACGTCGGGCCCGAGGTCTGGGTAACTCGGTCTTGTCAAATAAGTAGATCGGTCTTGGGTTTTTGGGTTCCTTCCCTAACTAGACTTGGGTAATTCCACCCCAATTCAGCCAATAAGTGTTGATCCTTATGAGATCGAGGTTGTTTGCCTTCGATCCCTCCACTCTACACATCGACCATAGGGGGTTTTCACCTACCCTTCGATGCAAGGTCAAGTGATGGGCTCGAGATCGCTTTCGCTTACTCTTACCAACCACAAGCCCTTGATACCTTGTTCTCACAAGAGAATTGAAGCTCAATGTAGAGAGGATTCATAGATCAAGCACTC
Source organism: Polygonum maritimum (assembly GCA_963924305.1). Lineage (NCBI taxonomy): Eukaryota > Viridiplantae > Streptophyta > Magnoliopsida > Caryophyllales > Polygonaceae > Polygonum > Polygonum maritimum. Next base: position 19,358,798 of record OZ002729.1, read on the forward strand.
AAGGCTATGGAATTGGGGGTTCACACCCAATCCTAGCTAGGGGTTTCCCCCATAGCCCAAGACTATGGAATCTACTCCATGAAGTAAGAGTAAAAAGCAATCAACAAACAAAGCAAGCAAATCTCAATCATCCAACTCAAATCAAAGCTAAATTGCATTCAAATCAAAGGGGTTCACAAGATCCAAATCTCAAATCCACTAAACACAAGCAAAACAAGTTCAAACTCACAAATTCCTCCTACTCTCCAACGATTTCCTCTCTTCTTCTCCTCTTCCTTCTTCCTCCTTGCTCTCCAAGTCTTCCTTGAGCCTTTGAGAGTGATTAGATGTGTGTATTAGCCCCCTCTCTCTCTAATTGTCTTCTCCTTTTAATTAGGGACCAAGGATTTCCAAAAATAGAAGAAGGGCAAAAGTGGTAGATCACAATAATGTGCCTTGGAGCCCAATCCTCATTTTGCCGACTTGGACCGACACGGATGCACCTCGGGTCCGACGTCACCAACCTCGGTCCGAGCCTCTAAAGCGCCAACTCGGGCCCGACGTCTCGGCACGTCGTTCCGGGGCCTCGATCCTCTTCTCTTCTTGGTTTTCCTTGAGTTCCTCTTCGTTCCTTGCTTGGCTCTTCCACTCCTTTGCTCCCTAGCTTTGCTCCTCCTTAGAAACTCCTTCTAAGCATCCTCAAAACGTGCCAATTTACCTACAAAACACAACAAATTCGCATAGTCTCCGAATCTCATAGAAAATCGGAATCTAAGCTAAAGAGGGACAAAACTAACAAAGAAAAGAACAAAAGACACATATTTACAAGAGAAATTAACTACTAAAACACCACCAAAATGAGAGACATCAGAATACCCCATACTTAAACTTGCTTGTCCTCAAGCAATAACAATGTAAGCAAGACCGAAGCACAATCTTCAAGTAAAGCCTCATATGAAAAAAAAAATCAAATAAGCACAAGTGATAGACATGCTAGCAAGATTACGTCATCACACATGATCAAGTGTTCAAGGAAATAAAGTCTAATGCAACCAAACCTCACTTTAGGTATCTGAAAATGTGTATCACTCATCATGTGTTTAGGTTTAGCAATGAACACTCAAACTCAAGAATCATGCAAGTAAAGGCTTTACTATTGAAGCTAATATCACCAATTCCTCCACCTAGAGATGCCTATTACAATGCACACAAAGAATATGAACTTGGCTCAATGGATGTCCTCAAAGAGGTTCCATTCGGCCGGGTTGTAATAGGGCTTTCGGTATTTCTCAAGGTGGGAATCATTTTGGTCTTGTGGTGCTTACAATGGGGATTGAACCTCCTAATCTCTCACCAACTTCACCAATTATTCCACTTTCAACTTCACTCATCCAAAAGACTTTGATTTTTTTTCTCTTTTTTTTTTTCAACTTTCAACCCACTATTTCACTAAACATTCCACTTCATCTTTGCACTACACTTTTTGTTGGATTTTTCACACTTTTTTCCACTTAGGATCGACTTGCATCATACTCGGGCCCGATGTGCACTTTAACTCGGTCAGAACCCTTTTTACTTCACTTAAGCACTTTGCTTTCAATCCACTACTTTTTTTCCAGCATTTCTTTCTTTCTTCTCACAAAGATGCACTACCCACTTGGTTTATACTCCATTCTTTTGCCTTCTCCCAAAGAGAATCTCAACTCTCCAAATATACTCCAAAACCTCTCACTAAAGTCCAATCCCATAAAGGGTCAAGTCATATAGGCTAGGAATCATATTTTTGAGGAGTTTCAAACAAAGGTCTAAGGCTAGAACGGGGCTACAAACAACGGTTTATCTTCAAGGTAGGATATGGAACATTTTGTGACTAAATGAAACAAAGTTCAAATCAATGTGACAATGCATAGAACAATTCTCATTTTGGTCTTGGAAAATAGATAAACACCCCTGATGTCTCTCATTTTGGAGGTGTTTTAGTAGTTAATTTCCCTTGTAAATATGTGTTTTTCATTCCTTTCTTTCTTAGTTTCGTTCCTTCTTAGCTTAGTTCCCGGTTTTCTTTAAGATTCGGAAACTATGCGAGTTTGCTTTGTTTTGTAGGTAAAATGGCAAGAATGAGGACATTTTGGAGGAGCTAATGAAGGAGCCAAGTCAAGGAATGCAAGAGCCAAGCCAAGAATGAAGTGGAACCAAAGGAAACCCAAGAAGAAGACAAGGATCGAGGCCTAGGACCGAGTACCACCACGTCGGGCCCGAGATCGAGAAGCCAGAGACCAGGACCGACGTTCCCAACGTCGGGCCCGAGGTCCCCAGCGTGTCGGTCCAAGTCGGCATTTGAGAGTATTGTTCCCCAAGGCATATTTTTAGTAACTTTCCACATTTGCCCTTTTCTAAATTGGGAATTCCTTAGTCCCCAATTCAAGGAGTAGGATAATTAGAGGTGATTAGGAGGGCACACACACACACACACAAAAACCACAACCCAAATCACTCTCAAAAGGCTCAAAGGAAGACTTGGAGAGCAAGGAGAAGAGAGGAGGAGGAAGAGAAGAGGAGATCGGTGGAGCTAAGTGGAGGATTACTGAGTTTTGTACTTTGTTTTGCTTTGATCTAGTAGAATTGAGACTTGGATTTTGTTGACACTTTGGATTTGAATGCAATTGGAGTTTGATTGGATGTTGATGATTGAGATGTGCTTGATTTCTCTTTTGATTATGTTTGTCTCTTACCATATGGAGTAGATTCCATAGTCTTGGGCTATGGGGGAATCCCCTAGCTAGGATTGGGTAGAAAACCCCAATTCCATAGCCTTGAGTGCTTGATTTGTGAATCCTCTCTACATTGAGCTTCAATTCTCTTGTGGAAACAAAAGATCTAGGCTTGTGTTTGGTAAGAGTAAGCGTGAGCATTCTCGATCCCATCACAAGTTCCTAGCATCGAAGGAGAGTGAAAACTCCCTTGGGTCGAGGTGTAGAGTGGAGGGATCCTGGGCTAGCAACCTCGATCTCACGAGGATCAAACACTTATTGGCTGAATTGAGGTGGAATTACCCACATCTAGCTAGAGAAGGAACCCAAGGCCCGAGATCCCCTTAGCCTAGCTTGTTTCTTCCTTTTTATTGATTGTTGTGTCGAGCCCGAGTCCCCTAGCCTCGAGCCCGACTTTGTTTGTGCCTAGCTACCTCGGTCCCGAGATTGACAACCTCGGTCCCGAGTTGCTTCGTGTCTTCTCTCCCCATTGTGTTTGTGTTAGACAATCAACCGTTCAAAGGCGCATGAAATAATTCCCTGTGATCGACCTCGACCACCGTACTACAACGGGGTCGTGATACAAATATTTTTTGTTGATTGACCCGGGGCCCTATCCTTTGTTTGGTATAGCACATCGGGCCTGTCATCAGAATGGCGCCATTGCCGGGGAGTTCTACTTGTTCGAGGTACCCTCTTAGTTGAGTCTTTGATTTTGGTAGTGATTTGGGTGAGGGACTAGCCCAAACCCCTTGTTTGTTTTGATTCGGTTTTTGTTTGTGTCTTTGGTTGTAGGTGCATGCGAGCTAGTTCCGTCCGAGGAACCCTTGAGCTCGACTTTGTGTGTGACCCGGAGAGTATTCTAAGGCAAGCCCGAAAGAAGAAGAGGATGGCGGACCAAGCCCGAGATGAGGAGTTTGAGAGGATGAGAGCCGACATGGCTCGAATGCAACTTGAAATGGCGAACCGAGATGCCGAGGCCCGTAGAGAGAGGGAGCAAAGGATAAGGTTGGAGGCTCAAATCAACACCCAACCCCGGAATGCTAGACAATACATGCATCCGGAGTTGAAGGTGCCCGAACCGGCCATCGTCTTGCCGGAGGTGTCAAAGAATTTTGAGATAAAAACTCAATTTATCTCACTCATCAAGAGAGAGCAATTCCAAGGGAGACCGAATGAGTGCCCGATTGAGCATGTCAAGCAATTCAAAGATCTATGTGAGACCATCTCGACGGACGACGAGACACTTGAATATGTGCTACTCAAGGCCTTCAAGTGGTCTTTGGGAGGCAAAGCTTTGCATTGGTTGGAGAGCCAAGCACCTCGTTCTATCACATCATGGAGGGCTCTCAACGACTCATTCTTGATGAAATTCTTCCCGCCCACCAAGACGACGGAGCTTAGAAGGAAGATTGCTAGTTTCCAACAAGCAGCTCATGAGCCACTTTTCGAGGCATGGGATAGGTTCAAAGAGATGTTAAGGGCGTGTCCAACACATGGTCAACAACCTTATGTCCTTCAAGACATTTTCTTCCAAGGAATCAACCCCGCCACCAAGGATAAATTGAACCTCCATACCGATTGTGGGTTCATTGACTTGCCTCCGGAGCAAGCATGGGAATTGCTAGACAAGCTCTCGGATTATGAAGCTATGTATGGTGTCAATCAAGTGAGCAAGGAAGTGAGAATCCATGGAGAAGGTCCGAAGAGGCTCTACGATCCCAAAAGTGAAGAGGTGGACAAAGATGTGAAGATCCAATTCTTGGAGGATGAATTGAACAAGATGAGGAGGAAGATGGGTCATCTCCAACAAAACACAAGAGCATGTGAAGAGTGTGGTTCTTTGAAGCATGGAGGCCAAGAGTGGCCAAATGAGCGCCAAGTCCGATTGGCCGAACAAATTGAGGAGGCCAACTATGTTTAAAGGAACTATGGAGGGAGAACCAATTTCAACAATGGAGGAAGGTGGAACCAAGGCCAAGCTAGTGGCTACAACAACAACTTCAACCAACACGAGCCAAGGGCCCAACAACCACCATATCGACCTCCCGGATTCTATGAGCAAACACCACAATGGGCTCAAGATTTGAAGAATCAAGTCACCAACATAGAAACCCAATTCAAGGAGTTTGGCGTGTGGAGAAGACAAGTGGACAACCAATTTGTTCACATGGCAAATCAACTTCCAAGAGAGGAAGGGAGACTCCCGGGCCGACCCGAGGAGAATCCCCGTGCCCAACAACAACAAAATGAAGTTCGTGCCATAGGATTGAGGAGTGTACGGAGTTTGCCCGAGCCACAAGTTCCAAGAACAATAGAAGAGAGTCGGACCGAGGTCCCTAGCACCTCGGGCCCGACGTGCCCAGACATCGATCCGGTGAATGAAGGAAGTCCCCTGAAGTGGACCGAGGTTCAACACACATCGGGCCCGACTTGCCCTGAAGTCGGCCCGACTTGCCCTGAAGGTGGCTCGACGTGCCCAGAAAGCCCCTGCCCCCGGTCCGAGATGCTTGACGTCGGTCCCGACGTCGATCCTAAGTCGGTCCAGGCTAAGATCGTGGAGAGAAGCCAAGATCGATCCAAGGAGGTGGATCCAAGCAAGAAGCAAGGTGCTACTACTCTTCCATATCCTATGAAGAAGCCCAAGGAGATTGTTGAGGGCAAGTTCAAGCGGTTCTTGAAGCTTTTGCAAGGCTTGAACATCACTATTCCATTCACCGATGCTCTAAGTGAGATGCCATCCTATGCAAAATTCTTGAAGGAAATCTTGAGCAAGAAGAGGTCAATTGTTGAGATGCAAGATGAGGTGAAGATCTTGGAGCTACCTCAAAAGCTAGGTGATCCCGGAAGATTTGCCATCACCGTGGGAATTGGATCCTAACAATTCAAGGCTCTTTGTGATCTAGGAGCAAGCATATCGGTTATGCCCATGAGCATATGGAGAAGGGCTAACCTCGGAGATATGGAACCGGTTGATATGAGTCTTACCATGGCCGATGGTTCATCAACAAAGGCCACCGGAATTCTAGATGACGTCCCGGTTAGAGTTGGAAGATATTTTGTGCCCGATGATTTCGTGATCTTAGACATGAAAGAGGATCCGATGGTGCCCATTATTCTTGGGAGGCCGTTTCTAGCTACGGCGGGTGCCAAGTTTGATGTGAGGAATGGGAAGGTCACTTTCGAGATTGGAGAGGAAAAAGTGGAGTTCCATTTCAACAAGGCCCTTAATGAACCAGATGCATTGGCGATTTTGAAACTAGAGGAAAGTGCCAAACGCAAGAGAGAGGAGTTGGAATCCACAAGAGAGGAAGTACCATTGAGGGACCATGACATAGTCAATGTTCAAGTCCATGAAGAGTCAAGGGATGGAGATAGCCCACCAAGCCATGAAGAGTATCCTAATCAATATCCTTTTGATGTGGGAGATTCTTACATTTGTCTAAGTGATTTGAAAGAGGATTTAGAGGATGACTACCTTTGCTTGGATGATTTGCAAGAAGAATTAAGTTATAATGTCATTGAGTCCTCTAGAAATTTTTTAGACTTTTGTGATGTAGGTAATGAAGAGCAAGTTGAGAAGATGCAAGAGATACCCACCTACACTTTGGAAGAGAAGAATGATGGAGAATTTGAAGGCCACTCTTTCATCAAACACAAATGGTGGCACTTTGGCTATGAGGAGAATGGAGGTGCATATGACGAGGAGGATCAAGTCACCGTGTTTCACCCTCCTTGAAGGGTAGAGGTTAGAAGTCAAGCTAATGACTTAAAAGAAGCGCTCCTCTGGAGGCAACCCGGGTTTAGTAGATTCATTTTCGTAGTTTCTAGTTTGTCTTTCTTTGCTTTAGCTTAGATTCTTCCTAATCTCTTCTTTAGCATGTATTTTGTGGATATATGTGTTATGTGAGCTTGATGATCATGTGTGGTATTTGTGGAAATGATGCAATGACTTGTGGGTAGAAAATACCAAGACGAGGGAATTTTAGGAAGCCAAAACGGGTAGGACCGAGGTACCCAGTACCTCGGGCCCGAGGTTCCAACGTCGGTCCAAGCTTGCCGATTACCTTGATCTTGATTTTGGTGGAAATTCCTATTTTGCCCTTCTGACCTACCTTTGTCTTCTACCCCATTTAAGCCCCCTTTCCCTTACCTAACACCCCTTACCTCCATAACTACCTTCCCAAAATACCAATCCCTTCAAAAAATCCCAATTCGATCCCCATTCTCCACCATACTCGAACCTCAAGCAATCCCACCCACAAGATCTCGATCCAACCCCTAGCATCCCCAAACATTGAACCAAAAGCCAAAAAATCCTAACAAAATCCCATAGATCTTCATCCCTCTTCTAGATCTAGAAGAGAAATTTGGGTTCTAAGAAGTTGTTTGCTAGAAGTCTTTGTTTCTTCAACATTTGGTATGTGAATCTCAATCTTTACTTGATTCTTTGTGAATTTCATGTTTTCATTGCTAGATTTGAGATATGCCATGATTGAGTGAGCTTGGACTTTGAACATCCATGGTGATTTGCATGCATTGTGAAATTTGTGCTTAATTGTTGCTAAATCCCACTTAGAATTTCGATTGGTGATGAGAATTGGTTGATTCTGAGTTTTAGGAGCATGATAGTGTGTTTTATGGGTGTTTCGAAGCAGAGAAGTCGAAATACAATCGGACCGAGGTACCCAGATCCTCGGACCAATGTTGCATGTCGGTCCAGAGACTCGGACCGAGGTCCCCAACCTCGGACCCGTTGTCTTTTACATATCGATCCTATGCTTTTCGAGTTTCTCTTGTGTGAATTTAGGGATTCATGAGCTTGAATGTTGGTTATAGCATGTTTATCATGATATGTCTTGGGGCTTGACCATTGATATGTGAATCTTAGTTCATGCATGATTGAATTTTGTGGATTGAGTATGTTTTGAGTGTTCATGTGTTTATACTCTCAGGATCGACCCCCCCTAGGGTTGAGATCGACCCTCTTGTGGTCATCTCTTTGCATGATGAGATGTTTTGTGATGGAAGCTTGTGCTCTTGTTGTGATTGTATAGATTTTATCTTGGAGTTCTTTGGTTTTGATTGTGTAGGTACCATGTCTACCCGAGCATCTTCTTCAAGGATGGAGAAAGCAACGAGAAAGTCCAAGAAGTCGTCCAAGAGGGTCCAAAGGATGGACGATGTGCGTTTTGAGGATGAGGACGTGGGTAGAGAGTATGAGCGCCTCATGGGTCTATCTCACCACACCCGGTGGTTAGATTGGGAGTCCATTAGAAAGATGTGCATGGAGGAGGCTCTTACTCGGTGCTACTCCAACATTGGGCTCAACGTCTTGCTAAGGTGGAACAACACTCATTATCCCGCCTTGACGTCCGAGTTCATGGCGACATTCAAGTGCACCTATGAAGGGGTCGAGAGCGAACTACTTTGGGTTCCCATTTGCAAGGGAGGAGGCCTATGTTGATAATGAGAAGGTGGACTACCTTTGGAGGTTCGTAGCCGGAAGACGTGAGATGAGGAAAGGCGCATCGACAAACGAGATAGCAAACCCACTCTTCCGAGTCATGATCCGAGCCTTGGGTTGTTCTATCTTTGCTAGACATGAATTGAGCAAGCCGATGAAGGAGGAGGCCATGCTACTCTACGAGATGTTGTTTGAGAATGAGAAGCCAATGAGCCTTGCTTGGGAATGGGTGAAGATGGTGAGGGATTTCCAAAGTTCCTTATGGATCTATTTTGGAGGCATGATTGCCCGATTAGCTCACCGTCTTGAGGTGGACTTGTCTACCTACACGCCGGCCCCAAATGGTGTGGAGCTCATGGACTTGAAGTACTTCAAAAAGGCCAACATTATCAAAGAGAAGCAAGTGACCGGCGCCACCACCTACCTAGCCCCACACTCCAACTTCAACAATGTGCACATCCCCTTGGAGCCACGCCTCTTCAACCTCACCGACTACTACAATTGGTTCCAAGTGTGGACTGGAAAGGTGAATCCTTTTGGAGAGCCGGAGGGGACACTTGAGGTTAGGAGACAACCACAACACATCCGTTTCACTACACCTCAAGCTTCCCCGGACACCGAAGAAGAGGAGCCTAATCAATATGAGTTCGTGAGGAGAGATGATATGGATGTGGACTTGCCTAGAGGTGAAGAAGAGGAAGAAGAAGGTGGTTATCACAATTTGCTCACCGACCACGCACCAATACTCTTGGACCGAGGTACAAGCAACGTCGGGCCCGACATTCACCAACGTCGGTCCGATGCATACTTGCCCGATCCGGTCCCGAGCCGATTCGAGAGGGGTGAGGGAAGTGGAGCACATCAAGAACCACCAAGCTATGGAGGATATGAGGGGTATGCCCAATGGTTTTGGCCCGGAATGGTGTTCCCCGAGCCTAACCAATCGGTGGACATGAACTTCTTGGCCAACCAATTGTCGCATCTCCAACTTCAACAATCAACAATGCTTCAAGAGGCGCACCAACTCAACCAACAACAACAATACCTCAACTTCCAACAACAACAACTTTCTCACCACCAAGAAGACTTCCAAGTGCAATTTGATGAGGTGAACCGCAACATCGCCTACACTAGACGTGAAGTGGAGGACTTGAGGGCGGCCGAGGATCAAAGGTGGACCGTCCAAGAGAGTTTCAATGAGTGGATGTCCGGGAATTTCTCTTCCCGTGAAGATCAATGGATGCGTCCCGCACTACCAATCCAACCGCAAAGTCAAGACCCTTTCAACGATCAAGTGTACGAGAGAGAGCGGCAAGCACGGCTTCAAAGGAGACGCCGCGGTCACTCCCCGAACTAAGCCTCAAAAAGCCATTCAAGAATAAGGAAATTGTGAGCTTTCTCTACTCTTCTCTTTACTTTTGAGTTTTGATTTCTTTTGATGGGGACATCAAAATTTTAAGTATGGGGTGGGTTAGTAGCTCATAGTTCCATGTTTAGTGTGTTTGTGTTTGTGTTTGTTTATGGGATGTTTCATTTTGGATAGTGGCATGATGAAGGATGTTGCATGAATGATGATGATGTTTGATATGGTATGAATGGATGAGTTTGTTTCTTTGTGTTTGAGAAAATTTTGCAAAAATCCATAAAAATTCGAAAATTGTGTGAAAATTTAAAAAAGATTTTGTTTTTGGATTAGGAATTCCCATCTTAGATGTCCATATGAGAGCTAATGATGATGTGAGCATGTAAATTCCTTTGCATATTTTTGGATAGTTTAGCCTCTAAATGGATGTTGCTTTTGATGTGATATGATATCTTGCATGTTTTTATTGAGCACATGAGTTCTTGGATGAGTTTTGATGCAACTAAGCTAGAGTGAACCTTGTGAGATGATTTTTGGCCATTTTAGGGATGCTTGTTCATTATTGCATATCCCTCATTTTCTTGTGTGATTAGCTCATGCATGCTTAGTAAAACTTGCTATTGAGGTGTTTATCTATTTTCCAAGACCAATATGAGATTTGCTCTATGCTTTGTCACATCGATTTGAACTTTGTTTTATTTAGTCACAAAATCTTCCATATCCTACCTTGAAGATAAACCGTTGTTTGTAGACCCGTTTTAGCCGTAGACCTTTGTTTGAAACTCCTCAAAAATATGATTCCTAGCCTATATGACTTGACCCTTATGGGATTGGACTTTAGTGAGAGGTTTTGGAGTATATTTGGAGAGTTGAGATTCTCTTTGGTGAAGGGGAAAGAAAGGAGTTATAAACCAAGTGGGTAGTGCATCTTTGTTGTAAAGAAAGAAAAAAAAAAGTTGGTAAAAGTAGTGGATTGAAAGCAAAATGCTTAAGTGAAAGAAATGGGCACCGACCGAGTTAAAGTGCACATCGGACCCGAGTTAGTGCAAGTCGATCCAAAGTGGAAAAAGCGAGAAAAATCCAACAAAAAGTGTAGTGAAAAGATGAAGTGGAATGTTTAGTGAAAAAGTGGGTTGAAAGAATAGAAAAATCAAAGTCTTTTGGATGAGTGAAGTTGAAAGTGGAATAATTTGGTGAAAGTTGGTGAGAGACTAGAAAGTTCAATCCCCATTGTAAGCATCACAAGACCAAAATGATTCCCACCTTGAGAAATACCAAAAGCCCCATTACAATCCGGCCGAATGGAACCTCTTTGAGGACCTCCATTGAGCCAAGTTCATATTCTTTGTGTGCATTGTAATAGGCATCTCTAGGTGGAGGAATTGGTGATATTAGCTTCAATAGTAAAGCCTTTACTTGCATGATTCTTGAGTATGAGTGTTCATTGCTAAGCCTAAACACATGATGAGGGATACACATTTCTATATCCCTAAAGTGAGGCTTTGTTGCATTAGACTTTATTCCTTGAACCCTTGATCATGTGTGATGACATAATCTTGCTAGTATGTCTATCACTTGTGCTTATTTGATTGATTTTTCATATGAGGCTTTACTTGAAGATTATGCTTCGGTCTTGCTTACTTTGTTATTGCTTGAGGAGAAGCAAGTTTAAGTATAGGGTATTCTGATGTCTCTCATTTTGGAGGTGTTTTAGTAGTTAATTTCCTTTGTAAATATGTGTTTTTCATTCCTTTCTTTGTTAGTTTCGCTCCTTCTTAGCTTAGTTCCCGGTTTTCGTTAAGATTCGGAAACTATGCGAGTTTGCTTTGTTTTGTAGGTAAAATGGCAAGAATGAGGACATTTTGGAGCAGCTAATGAAGGAGCCAAGTCAAGGAATGCAAGAGCCAAGCCAAGAATGAAGTGGAACCAAAGGAAACCCAAGAAGAAGACAAGGATCGAGGCCCAGGACCGAGTACCACCACGTCGGGCCCGAGATCGAGAAGCCAGAGACCAGGACCGACGTTCCCAACGTCGGGCCCGAGGTCCCCAGCGTGTCGGTCCAAGTCGGCATTTGAGAGTATTGTTCCCCAAGGCATATTTTTAGTAACTTTCCACATTTGCCCTTTTCTAAATTGGGAATTCCTTAGTCCCCAATCCAAGGAGTAGGATAATTAGAGGTGATTAGGAGGGCACACACACACACACACAAAAACCACAACCCAAATCACTCTCAAAAGGCTCAAAGGAAGACTTGGAGAGGAAGGAGAAGAGAGGAGGAGGAAGAGAAGAGGAGATCGGTGGAGCTAAGTGGAGGATTACTGAGTTTTGTACTTTGTTTTGCTTTGATCTAGTAGAATTGAGACTTGGATTTTGTTGACACTTTGGATTTGAATGCAATTGGAGTTTGAGTTGACACTTTGGATTTGAATGCAATTGGAGTTTGATTGGATGTTGATGATTGAGATGTGCTTGATTTCTCTTTTGATTATGTTTGTCTCTTACCATATGGAGTAGATTCCATAGTCTTGGGCTATGGGGGAATCCCCTAGCTAGGATTGGGTAGAAAACCCCAATTCCATAGCCTTGAGTGCTTGATTTGTGAATCCTCTCTACATTGAGCTTCAATTCTCCTGTGGAAACAAGAGATCTAGGCTTGTGTTTGGTAAGAGTAAGCGTGAGCAATCTCGATTCCATCACAAGTTCCTAGCATCGAAGGTGAGTGAAAACTCCCTTGGGTCGAGGTGTAGAGTGGAGGGATCCGGGGCTAGCAACCTCGATCTCACAAGGATCAAACACTTATTGGCTGAATTGGGGAAGAATATCCAAGTCTAGTTAGGGGTAGAACCCAAAATCCCAAGACCGATCTACACTTTTGAGCAGACCGAGTTTCCCAGCAAGTCGGGCCCGACGTAGTGTGTGTCGGTCCCGGCCAAACTCAACCTCGATCCACCCTCGGACCGAAGTGACTTGTGTCGGTCCGAGGTGATCTCTTTTGTTTTCCTTTGTTTTGCCTTTCTTTCATCTTTTCTTAGTCTTTTCGGGTACTCTCGACGCACGAACTCCCGTGTGTTCGACACCCTACCTCTTTACTACAATTGAGGTTCGGTTTTTATAAATTTAAATTGTGAGACCCTCCGATCCCGGACCGATCAACCCCAATAGCAAGTTTTACTAAGCATGCATGAGCTAATTACACAAGAAAATGAGGGATAAGCAATCATGAACAAGTATCCCTAAAATGGCCAAAAATCATCTCACAAGTTCACTCTAGCTTAGTTGCATCAAAAATCATCCAAGAACTCATGTGCTCAATAAAAACATGCAAGACATCATATCACATCAAAAGCAACATCCATGTAGAGGCTAAACTATCCAAAAATATGCAAAGGACTTTACATGCTCACATCATCATTAGCCTTCTTTAGACATCTAAGATGGGAATTCCTAGTCCAAAATCAAAATCTTTTTTGACATTTTTCACAATATTTTTCGAATTTTTAGAGATTTTTTTGCAAAATTTTTCTCAAAAACAAAACAAATTCATCCATACAAACCATCAAATTCAATCATCATTCATGGAACATAACATGCCACTATCCAAAAGAAAACATCCCTTAACAAAACAAGAACAAACACAAGAAACCTACTCATGAAACTATGAGCTACTAACCCACCCCATACTTAGAATTTTGATGTCCACATCAAAACCAAGAAATCAAAACTCAATAGTAAAAGAGACAAGAGTCAAGAAAGCTCACAATTTCTTATTCTTAATTGGCATGTCTAGGCTTAGTTTGGAGGGTGTCCTCGGCGGCGTCCCCTTTGGAGCCATGCTTGCCTCTCTCGCTCGTACACATGGGCATGGAAAGGATCTTGACTTGGCGGTTGAAGTTGAGGTGTGGGGCGCGTCCATGGGTCCTCGCGGGAAGAGTAGTTCCCGACCATCCATTCATTGAAGCTTTCTTGAACGCTCCATCTTTGGTCCTCTACCGCTCTCAAATCATCCACATCACGTCTCGTGTAAGCAAGGTTGCGGTTCACTTCTTCAAATTGAGCTTGGAAGTCTTCTTGTTGGTGGGAGAGTTGTTGTTGTTGAAAATTCAAGTGTTGTTGTTGAAGGTTGAGTTGGTGTGCCTCTTGTAGCATGCTTGATTGTTGGAGTTGAAGGTGAGCCAATTGGTTGGCTAGGAAGTTCATGTCCACCGATTGTTGAGGTTCGGGGAAGACCATTCCGGGCCCATACCATTGGGCATAACCTTCGTATCCTCCAAAATGTGGTTGCTCTTGCCTTGCTCCACTTCCCTCTCCCCTCTCAAAGTGACTAGGGACCGGCTCGGGCAAGTATGTGTCGGACCGACGTCACCTATGTCGGGCCCGAGGTACTGGGTACCTCGATCCGGCTCGGTTTGGTTTCCTAAAATTCCCTCTTCTTGCCAATTCTTTACCCACAAGTCCTTTTATTATTTTCACCACTACCATACTCAATCATGAAGCTCACACAGCACACAATTCCACAAAACACATGCTAAGGGGAGATTAGAAAGAATCTAGGCTAAGACAAAGAAACTAAACTAGAAACTACGAAAATAAACCTACTAAGCTCGGGTTGCCTCCCGAGGAGTGCTTCTTTTAAGTCATTAGCTTGACTTCTAACCTCGACCTTCACGGTGGATGAAAAATGGTGAATTGATCACCATAGTCATGTCCATCTCCATGCCCCTCATAGCCATAAAACCACCACTTGTGGTTGATGTAGGTGTGGCCTCCAAATTCTCCTTCACCTTTCTCCTCCAAAGTGTAGGTTTGCACTTCTTGCTCCTTCTCAACTTGATCTTCATTCCCTACATCACAAACATCTAGAGAATTTCTAGGATACTCAATGACATTATAGCTCAAATCCTCTTTCAAATCACTCAAACATATGTAACCATCCTCTAGATCCTCTTTCAAATCACTTAAACAAATATAAGAGTCTCCCACATCAAAAGGATACGAAGAATGATACTCTTCATAGCTCCTTGGGACATCTTCACCTCTTGACTCCTCATGGTGCTCAAATGGATCTAGCAACTCTCTCTCTTGAACTTGAACATTGACCATGTCATGACTCCTCAAAGGTGCTTCTTCCTCTCTTGTGGCTTCCACTTCCTCTCTTTTACGCTTGGCACTTTCCTCCAATTTCAAGATTGCCAAAGCATCCGGTTCATGTAGAGCTTTGTTGAAGTGGAACTCTACCTTGTCTTCGCCTATCTCAAAAGTCACCTTTCCATATCTTACATCAAACTTGGCACCCGCCGTAGCTAGAAACGGCCTTCCAAGAATAATGGGTACCAAAGGGTCTTCCTTCATATCAAGGATCACAAAATCGTCGGGGACAAAATACCTCCCAACTCTAACCAGAACGTCATCTAAGATTCCCGTGGCCTTTGTAGATGAACCATCGGCCATAGTAAGACTCATGTCAACCGGTTCCATATCACCAAGGTTAACCCTCCTCCATATGCTCATGGGCATAACCAATATGCTTGCTCCTAAATCACAAAGAGCCTTGAAGTTTTGGGATCCAATCCCCACGGTTATTGCAAATCTTCCGGGATCACCCAATTTTTGAGGTAGCTCCAAGATTTTCACCTCGTCTTGCATCTCCACAATCGACCTCTTCTTGCTCAAAATTTCCTTCAAGAACTTTGCATATGATGGCATCTCACTTAGAGCGTCGGTGAACGGTATGGTGATGTTCAAACCTTGTAAGAGCTTCAAGAATCTCTTAAACTTGCCTTCTACAACTTCCTTGGGCTTCTTCAATGGGTAAGGAAGAGTTGTGCCACCTTGTTTCTTGGTTGAATCCACTTCCTTGGACCGGCTTGGATCTCTCTCAACATTCTCAGCTTGGATCGACGTGGGATCGACATCGGGACCTATATGCGGAACCTCGGTCCTAGGGCAGGGCAAAGCTGGGGAAGTCGGTCCGACTACAGGGCATGTCGGGCCCGAGTTCCACTTCTCCTCGGTCCTGGTCAGGGGACTTCCTCCGTCTTCTAGCTCGACTTCTTGGCACGTCGGGCCCGAGTTCCTGGGCAACTCGGTCCGACTCTCATCTCTTGTCCTTGGCATTTGTGGCTCGGGCAAACTCCGACCACTCCTCAATCCTATGGCTCGGACTTCATTTTATTGTTGTGGGGCACGGGGATTCTCCTCGGGTCGGCCCGGGAGTCTCCCTTCCTCTCTCGGAAGTTGATTCGCCATGTGAACAAATTGGTTGTCCACTTGTCTTCTCCATACACCAAACTCCTTGAATTGGGTGCTCATCTCATCAACTCTTCTCTCAACATTGGTAAATTGATTCTTCAAGTCTTGTGCCCATTGTGGAGTTTGTTCATAGAACCCCGGAGGTCGGTATGGTGGTGGTTGGGCCCTTGGCTCGTTTTGGTTGTAGTTGTTGTTGTAGCCATTGGCTTGGCCTTGGTTCCACCTTCCATTTCCTCCATTGTTGAAGTTGGCTCTTCCTCCATAGTTTCTTTGAACATAGTGTGCCTCCTCGATTTGCTCGGCCAAGCGAACTTGGCGTTCATTGGGACACTCTTGAGCTCCATGCTTGAAAGAACCACATTCTTCACATGCTCTTGTGGTTTGGTTGTAGTGATTCATTTTCCTTGTCATCTTGTTCAACTCATCCTCAAGGAATTGAATCTTCACATCCTTATCAACCTCTTCATTCTTTGGGTCGTAAAGCCTCCTTGTACCATCTCCTTGGACTCTTGCCTCCTTGTTGACTTGACTCACTCCGTACATGGCTTCGTAATCGGAGAGTTTGTCTAGCAACTCCCATGCTTGCTCCGGCGATAAGTCAATGAACCCACAATCGGTGTGAAGGTTCAACTTGTCCTTGGTGGCGGGGTTGATTCCTTGGAAGAATATGTCTTGGAGAACATATGGTTGTTTCCCATGCGTTGGACATTGCCTCAACATTTCCTTGAACCGATCCCAAGCCTCAAAGAGTGGCTCGTGGGCTCCTTGTTGAAAACTTGCTATCTTCCTTCTAAGCTCCGTTGTCTTTGTTGGAGGAAAGAACTTCATCAAAAATGCTTCGTTGAGAGCCCTCCATGATGTGATGGATCGAGGTGCTTGGCTCTCCAACCAATGCAATGCCTTGCCTCCCAACGACCATTTGAAGGCCTTGAGTAGCACGTACTCTACCGTCTCCTCAACCGTCGAGATGGTCTCACATAGATCCTTGAATTGCTTCACATGCTCAATCGGGCACTCATTCGGTCTCCCTTGAAATTGGTCTCTCTTGATAAGCGAGATGAAGTGAGTCTTGATCTCAATGTTCTTTGAAACTTCCGGCAAGACAATGGCCGGTTCTGGCACCTTCAACTCCGGATGCATATATTGACGTGCATTCCGGGGTTGGGTGTTGATTTGAGCCTCCAATCTCATTCTTTGCTCACGCTCTCTCCTAGCTTCGGCATCTCGGTTGGCCATCTCAAGTTGTATACGAGCCATGTCGGCCCTCATCCTATCAACCTCATCATCATGTAGTGCTTGGTTCTCCATTCTCTTCTTCTTTCGAGCTTGCTTGATAATGCTCTCCGGATCACTAACAAAGTCGAACTCAAGTGTTCCTCGGACGGAACGAGCTCGCATACACCTATAACCAAAGACACAAACAAAACCGAATCAAAACAAACAAGGGGTTTGGGCTAGTCCCTCACCTAAATCACTACAAAATCAAAGACTCAACAAAAGATGGTACCTCAAACAAGTAGAACTCCCCGGCAACGGTGCCAAACATTCTGATGGGTTCCGAATCGGAGGGTCAAAATTTAAATTTATAAACCGAACCCCTATTGTAGTACAAGGGTAGGGTGTCGAACACACGGGAGTTCGTGCGTTGAGTGTACCGAAAAGACTAAAAAGAGGAAAAGAAAGGCAAAAACAAGGAAAATCAAAAGGAACTCCTCGGGATCGACTTTGGTCACCTCGGTCCGAGGAGGATCGACGAGAGTTGGCACGGGACCGACACAGTGGACGTCGGGCACGAGGTCTGGGTAACTCGGTCTTGTCAAATAAGTAGATCGGTCTTGGGTTTTTGGGTTCTTTCCCTAACTAGACTTGGGTAATTCCACCCCAATTCAGCCAATAAGTGTTGATCCTTATGAGATCGAGGTTGTTTGCCTTCGATCCCTCCACTCTACACATCGACCATAGGGGGTTTTCACCTACCCTTCGATGCAAGGTTAAGTGATGGGCTCGACATCGCTTTCACTTACTCTTACCAACCACAAGCCCTTCCACAAGCCCTTGATCCCTTGTTCTCACAAGAGAATTGAAGCTCAATGTAGAGAGGATTCATAGATCAAGCACTCAAGGCTATGGAATTGGGGCTTCACACCCAATCCTAGCTAGGGGTTTCCCCCATAGCCCAAGACTATGGAATCTACTCCATGAAGTAAGAGTAAAAAGCAATCAACAAACAAAGCAAGCAAATCTCAATCATCCAACTCAAATCAAAGCTAAATTGCATTCAAATCAAAGGGGTTCACAAGATCCAAATCTCAAATCCACTAAACACAAGCAAAACAAGTTCAAACTCACAAATTCCTCCTACTCTCCAACGATTTCCTCTCTTCTTCTCCTCTTCCTTCTTCCTCCTTGCTCTCCAGGTCTTCCTTGAGCCTTTGAGAGTGATTAGATGTGTGTATTAGCCCCCTCTCTCTCTAATTGTCTTCTCCTTTTAATTAGGGACCAAGGATTTCCAAAAATAGAAGAAGGGCAAAAGTGGTAGATCACAATAATGTGCCTTGGAGCCCAATTCTCATTTTGCCGACTTGGACCGACACGGATGCACCTCGGGCCCGACGTCACCAACCTCGGTCCGAGCCTCTAAAGCGCCAACTCGGGCCCGACGTCTTGGCATGTCGTTCCGGGGCCTCGATCCTCTTCTCTTCTTGGTTTTCCTTGAGTTCCTCTTCGTTCCTTGCTTGGCTCTTCCGCTCCTTTGCTCCCTAGATTTGCTCCTCCTTAGAAACTCCTTCCAAACGTCCTCAAAACGTGCCAATTTACCTACAAAACACAACAAATTCGCATAGTCTCCGAATCTCATAGAAAATCGGAATCTAAGCTAAAGAGGGACAAAACTAACAAAGAAAGGAACAAAAGACACATATTTACAAGAGAAATTAACTACTAAAACACCACCAAAATGAGAGACATCAGGGTACGAGGCTAGAAGGAATCAGGATCTGCTGGAAATGGGATAGAGTTCTCAAAATGAACTGGCATTGACCCTTGCGTCAAGAACGCCAGAGTATGAACAATATCATCAAAGGCAAAGGGAATTGGCATTGTTGCTAGAAGGCAAAACTCCAAAGCATCAAGAGAATCTCCATCTTCAGGCAGTGAGAGAACGACAAGGAAAGTCGGAAGAACAAATATCTGAAGAGGACGAGCTAGCCCTTTTGCACAAAACCCTTCGTTCATGGGCTCTCAGGAACAAAGGTTCAAGGATGAAGATGCCCTACAAGAAGGAAAGTCCCAAGATGTCAGATGCTGAAATGAAAGACATAACATGTTACAAGTGTAACAAAAAGGGACACATTGCTAAGAACTGCAATTCAGGACTCTCAGTGAAAGATATCAAGAAGAAAGCCTTGATTGGAACCTACGTGGCCGCATGGGACGACATTGATTCAGACGATGAAGAACCATCCAACCAAGTGGCTTACATGGCCATGGAGGACGCTTCAGACGCTCCAGAGGACGCCTCTGAAGCCGAGCAAGAGGTAACTCATGAATCCATGGTAAGTTCTCTTGACAAGTGCTCTAAGCCCAAGCTCATCAAATTAATCACTCAAATCATGCAAGAAAGGTATGCTATGAAACAAAGTTTTGATGAACTTGAATTAGAGAACATTGTTGTGGAATGTGAAAATTGCAACACCATGTCCATTCAATTAGAGTCCTCTCAGGAAGAAATTAAGTCCCTTAAGAGTCAGCTTGTGTGCCTAAAGCTTGAGAACGCAAATCTTAGGAACGAAGTGAAGGTCCTAGGAAAGAGTCCCATGACCGAAACTGTGAATCCTATTGTCTTTGTTCCAGCTAGGAAAGGTCTAGGGTATGAATAAGGCTCAAAGAACTCTCTTCCCAGTGACTTCGAAGCTAGCAAAACCACTGAGCTAGAGCTTGAGAGAGAAAAGACAAAGAACCTAGAGGAACGTATAAGAGTCCTTGAGAGTGGTGAGAAAGGAAAGAAGGACTATTATACAAATTCCACTAGCCATAGAATCTACAAAAAGATTGCAAAGGGAGAAGGATCTAAGGTAGTTGATCCTGAGAGAATGAAAGAGAATAGAATTCAACGTCCTAACAAGAAGTACTACCTTGGAAACTATTATAGGACGTGCTGGCATTGCGGCAAAGGTGGTCACTACCAGTATGAGTGTCTTAAGCTGAAACAAGATCTTGAGAATGGAAGAAAGGCTAGAAGTGGTAGTAAGAACGCTAAGCCTAAATCTACTGATAGGACGCATGCTAGTAGGGATGCTCAGCAGTCCGGGCGACCCGTAACGCGGACCGACCCGACCCGTAAATTACGGGTTGGGTGCCCGACCCGTAATTTACGGGTCGGGTCACGGGCCATATGTTTCAGAGATTACGGGTTACGGGTCGGGTACGGGTCGACCCGCCGGGTTATGGGTCGACCCGCCGGGTTACGGGTCGACCCGTAAGACCCGTAAAAAATATAACATTTTTATTATATTTTTATGTTGGCAAATGGCAATAACCCTAAGGCATTCAAGTTATTCAACTGTAAGACCCGTAAGTGTGGTACATTCCGCCTCACTCCTCTCTTCCGCTCATTCAACCCTAGATATGAGAGCTCGAGCTTCGGCGCCGCTCGACCTGCTTCGCCGGCTCGAGCCTGTTTTTGCCAGCGCCATCTCTCTTTGCCCTCGGCAGTCGACTCCGCCCTCGACAGTCGCCATCTCTCTCCGCCCTCGGCACAAGGCCTAAATGCCAGATCTGGATCTTTAGGCGTCGGCACAAGGCGTGAATGCTAGATCTGGATCTTTAGGCGATTTTCCGGAGCAACTTTAATTGCCGTCTGTTTCCACTCCCTTCTATCATCGCTTCTTTCGATTTCGTTGGACGAAAGGTTCCCAACTTCTCCGGCTTTGATCGGCGGTGGCGTCTGGAGACAAGGGTTTCTTCACGAGTCTGGTCGGGTCCGGCGTTGTTTGGCGGCGGCGTCTCTTTGGAGACTAGGGTTTCTTTACGTGTGGGGCGCGTTCTGTAAGGGGCATGGTTGCTCTGGGTATCTCATTGTTTAAGAACAGATTGTTCTTCTTTGTTTTATTTTTTATTAATTCTTCTCTGTTTTCTTAATTGTACACGCCATCATCGTCTACCATTGATTAAATGAGTAAAAACAGCCTGTTTGACTCAGTTTGACCGGTCAAACGGGTCACCCGTAACCTGACCCGTAAAACCTGTAACCCGTCAAACGGGTTACGGGTCGGGTCGCGGGTCGAGTTTTTTTAGATTACGGGCCAACGGGTCGACCCGTGACCCATAATACGGGCTACGGGTCGGGTCGGGTCGACCCGTTGAGCAACCCTACATGCTAGTGTGCCTAATGCTAAAATTCAATCTTCTAGGAAGCATACTAGAAGAACAAATGATGTCAATGTGTATGATTACTTGCCCATGAAAAAGTTGCACCCATGTAACGAACCAGGTAAGGGCCACCTTGCCCGGAACTGACTCTTCTTTTCAGCTGGAAGTGAGAGGAAGCCTGTGAATCATTGATAGTGGCGCCTCAAATCATATGACTGGAAGCCAGATCCATCTCACTTCTATCCAATCTAGAGCCACGGGAGGAACTGTCTCGTTTGGCAACAAGGGCAAGGGAAGAATCAAAGGGACGGGCACCGCAAAATTGAATCAGTCCATCAAACGTCCAATGTTAGTCTTGTTGAGGGACTTGGCTTCAATCTCCTTAGCGTTTCTCAAATTTGTGATCAAGGTGAAAACCTAGTCACATTTGACTCTAAGGAATGCCTAGTCATCAACAAGAAAACAAATCAAGTCATTCTCAAAGGGACTCGTGAGAACAATGTCTACATCTTTAACCAAAAGTTCAAGCCTGCATCCAAGTTGTGCCTATCCGTCTCTGCTGTGGACGCCGATCTCTAGCAACGACGTCTTGGGCACGCCGGACCTAGCACAATCTTTAAGCATCAACAACAAGAGCTTGTAAGAGGACTTCCCCGAATTGACCTGTTGAAGGGTTTCTTGAACAAATAAATTTGTAGTCAAGACCCCGCTGAGTATAGCGAAGTCAGGATCGTCCACGGGAGTGAGAGTAGTGCTAAGTTTAATCGATAACTACGAAAAGCAAAGGAAACAAAGGGCAAAACAACTTCAGGCTCGACCCAAAGAGGGTCGATCTCGACCCTAGGTAGGTCGATCCTGAGAGCGATAACACACGAACACACACAAATTACAAGCAACTAACTCGAACACGACGGAGGGAGTCAAGATCAAGGCAAAAGATACGATTTTTAATCAATATAAAAGGCAAATCCTAGGGCAAGGGCTACCACAACAATAACCATACATGCTTTTGACAAGAATTCACAACTATCATGCAATCTAGATCATAGAAAAGTTAACTTTCGCAAACAATTCAAGTTATTCAATCAACTTTCGCAAATCAAACAACTTTCTACCTATCCTTCAACCTAGGAATATCAACTTTCGCAAATAATCCTATTAGATATAATCAAGCAACTAACTTTTCACTTTCGCTAGGGTTAATTACAAGACATGCCTCAATTTTCACCAAGGATTAAGCACAAGATAGGTTAGATATGATCTTTAAACATTAAGTCATGAATTCAAGTTTTAAACATGCATGATTGTGTTGGGTTTTTGCCCAACCCTAGAACTTAAGAAAACTACTCACACATAGCAAAGAGAAACAAAGAAGAAGAAGAAGAAGTCATGGTCAAAACCAAACTCAAATTCAAATAAAAACCAAAGATCAATCTTACAAACCTCAAACTTGTTCTCCAAGTCTTCTTCCCAAATCCAAGTCTTGATTGAATCAAAAGCATAACATAGTAAAACTATAGGTTCAACCTCCTTTTATAGACAAAAAGGAGTCCTAATCTAACTAGGAAACACAAACAAAACACCTTCCTAAAATACAAACTAGGAAACTTGCACAAGTAATCCGGAATAAGGAAGTTCGGTCAAGCGTGTTCGACCCTCCATAGGGTCGATATCGACCCCTTCAGGGTCGATCCTGAGTGCTTTTGTTCCTGCATTCCAAGTTTGGTCAAGTGGCTCGAGGTCGACCTCCTTGGGCTCGATCTTGGGGTCGATTTCTTCACTTCTTTCCTTGATTTAGCTCCTCTTTAGCTCTTCTCCTTGGCTATCCTTCTTGAATCTTCCTCCTAGCTCGTCCATCCTCTCCAAGTCTTGCTCCAAACTCGTCTTCAAGCTCCAAAACACCTACAAAACGACACAAAAGCGCGTAGTTTCCGAATCTCAAAGAAATACGAAAACTCATGCCAAAAGACTCAAAAACACAAAACTCAAGCACAAAACACAACTCAAACTAACCTATCTAATCCCTAAAAATCTACCTAAAACGCGGACATCAAAACACCCCATACTTAGACTTGCTTGTCCTCAAGCAATAATCATGCAAATCAAGACCAATAACACAACCTTCAAGCATAGCCCTTGCCAAAACATTTTAAACACAAGTGAAAAGAAGACAAGTAACTTTAACGTCATCACATATGTATAAGTCTCAAGCTAGGAAATCACAATCCAACCTCACAAGGGATATAAACGTGTTTCTCTCTTACTCTCATGTGTTTAGGCTTCAGAAATCAACTCTCGTCTCAATCTTTATGCAAAGTCTACTTTATCATTGAGACTTATATCACCAATCTCTCTACCTAGAGAAGTCAAAACACATCAACCTTCAAAAGAACTTAGGCTCAATAAAATCTTCATAGAAGAATCCATTCGGCCGGGTTGTAATGGGGCTCGGTAATAACATAAGGTAGGGAGTTCTTTGGCCATGTGGTGCTAAATCCGGGAATCAAACTCCTAAATACAACACTTCATAACAAATCAACTCACTCACTCTTTTCAACTCATAACCGAACACTTCATCAATGACACTCATACCCAACAATTTCTAACCCAAACTTCCATACTTCAACTCACAAACACTAGGAATTCTTGGCTTTGCACTTATATATTTTTTTCTCTTTTTTTTTTTTTTTTTACTAGCTCGAGCCTAGAGGGGGTCGAGGTCGACCCCTGGGGGGTCGATCCTGAGACCTCATTTTCACTGGGGGGCGCGAGATCGACCCATTAGGGGGTCGATCCTGAGAGCTTTTGGTCGAGCTCTTCTTTCTTTTTCTCTTCAATTTTTCAACAATGTGCAGTCCAAGCCAAGAATCCTACTACATTACACTTCAACAAGTTGTTTTCTACCCCTTTAACAAGGTCACCTCTTTCAAACCCAACACAAATATCACTCAACAAAAATCATTCCTAACACTCATCATCTAAGTTCAATTCCCGGAAGAGGGTCAAGCTAATATAGGTTAGGGATAATTTTTGTGGAGCTTCAAACAAAAGGCCAAGGCTAGAATGGGGCTTCAAGCAAAGACAATTCAAGGTAGGAATGGAAGAATATGGGCTAAAAATACAAGTTCTTAATCACAATCAACATGCTTGAGCAAACTCATAACGGTTTGAAGAAATAGATAACCATATCAATGACAAGAGACATATGCATAAAGAGAGCAAAATCACACATATAAAGAAGAGGGAATCAATGATGTTCTTCCTATATGGCCAAAATTCTCACTAGGTAAAAATTTGTTGGATTGCAATTACTTTCACTTAAAACACATATGCTCAATTTCATCATAAGTCCTTTTCACAATCAAAAGCAATTTCTCATAAACATGGGCTACACTATCCAATTATGCCAAAGGAATTACATGACAAGCATAAAGATTAGTTTTCATCATAGGACATCTAAGATGAAATGTTTTTTCTATCCTAAAACAAACAAGGAAAATATTTTTGGATTTTTTCGACATTTTTTTCAATTTTTTTTTTGAATTTTGGACATTTTCTAATTTTTTTGGATTTTTCTCTAAACAAGCAAACCATCAAACAAGCAAAGCAAACAAACAAGGACTCAATTATGTACAATATGTGAGACTCCTCTTCCCCACCCCATACTTAAATCATGCAATGTCCCCATGCATGAAAACATATGACAAAGTAAAGAGAAAAGAAGAAGGAGACTCACAAAAACTCGTGGAAGCTTGGTTGGAGATGGAGCTCCTCATGGAGGAGGAGGAGGACGACGTGGGCGGAAAGGAGGTTGCTCCGGGGGGGCCCATGCATCACGATCGGGGAAGTTGCCTTGGTTCCATCGCATGTAGTCCTCCATTTGAGCCCACCGGTAATCATCTACTTCTTGTTGAGCATAGAAATACCCTTGGAATTGTTGAAATTGTTGATGTTGTTGGGTCATCATCTCCCGGGTCTGAGTTTGGTATTCCATGAGGGCCGCTTGACCCCTCATAATCTCATCATATTGCCCCTTTTGCGAGACACGCATAGAGGCCATCTCATTGGCTAAGTAAGCCATGTCATATGTTGGTGGGGCCTCATGAGGTGGTGGCTCGGTGTAGGAGGGGCCGGAGTGAGCTCCCGAAGACGCCCCAAACTCAAAGTATGGACCGGTAGAGGAAGGAAAGGATGGCGGGATCGACCCAGAGGGGTCGAGGTCGACCCCCATAGGGTCGATCCTGGGGCTGTCCGTGGGTGGGGACAAGGCAAGGTAATGGGTATCTTGAGGTTCGGGGCTTGGGTACCGACGTAGCCGGACCCTCAAAGACTCATCTTGTGTGGGCCGAATTCTTAAAGGAAACTTGGTGGGAGACCATACCTCGTACCAATTCGGGAGATGGAGTAAGTCAACTCGCTCCCGAGTAATAGCAACTTGCTTCCCGTTGTAGGTGGAGTAGAAGGTGGTGGCGCCTTTGGAAGGTTTGTCAATTAGCTTGGCGTTGGCGATGTATGGGATATCCACAAAGATGGGCTTCTCAGCGGTGTACGCCCTCAAGTTCACTCCAAGACTCATTGCAAGTCGGGCAATCATACCACCGAAGTAGATAGCACCCGAACCGCCCTTGAAATCCTCAATACTCTTCATCCACTCGTAGCCAAGATTGACGGGAGCCGGAGAGGTGAAGAGCATGGTTCTTAGCACAATCATCTCTCTTCTAGAAGTACGGTTGAGCTCGGTTCTCGGGAAGAGGACACTCCCTAGAATGCGCAGGATGATCCGGAAGAGAGGACTAGCAAGATTGGAGACTTGCATGTTATGGCAAGAGGACACCTCCTTCCCGGTAAGATAGCTCCAAGTGTTGAAGATCGGAATGGGGCTCGGGTCGTCCTCCGTCGGATTGAGGAAGCCAAAGGCATCATTTAGTTGCTTCAAAGTGAGCTTGAACCATTTGTTGCCCAATTGAAACTCCATCTTCTTGTTTGAATCCGGGCTCTTAATGTCGGAGGAGAAGGTCGCCATAAACTCACAAGTGAGAATGGGATAATGATGATTGTCCCACTCTAATATGTGCCCGGCTCCGATGTAGGAAAAAGCCTCCTTGACATCCTCATGAATATGCAATCTTTGCCCATCCGCCTCATCATACCACCTTGTCTTGTGTTTCATCTCAAGGAAGGTATTGAAGTCGTCAAGATACTTGGAGTGAATGTGGTAATCATCTAGAGCGGACTTGTCACTCCTCTTTGCTCTCTTTGAAGGTTTAGAACCCGAAGCCGAGATAGTACCTACATCAATTCAAACACCAAAACCACATAATACACACCATCCACCCCATACTTAAACAAAGGCAAGAATCTCAACCAAACACCTCATAACATAGATAGGTGAGGATCGATAAGCATGGAACATGAGGCACAAATACACATCTCATCCTATCATGCAACCTAAGCCCAAAGAAACATACCCAATCAAGAGCAAAACGTACCTAGGAACAACCCAGGGAGGGTCGTCCTCGACCCCATAGGGGTCGATCCTGAGCACTCACAAAATCGGCCAAAACACACAAGTTCAGGTTCGACCCTTAGGGGGTCGATATTGACCAGGGGGGGTCGATCCTGAACATCCAAGTCGTCTTCTACCTCTAGTTTCAACCGAAATTTTGGGTATGGAACCCATTGGCACCAATCCACAATTTTCTACCAAAATTAGCTCATGAAGATCACGTCTAAACATCCTCAAGCATGCAAACTTCAACAACAACACAATCAAGCAAGCAATTTGCAAATTCATCAACCTAGGTCAAAAACCCCCAAATATGCACATTCAACCCAAAAATCCAATTTCACTCAAGTTTAAGCAAAATTGAGAGTAGAGGGTGAGAAATCATACCGAAATTGCTTGTAAGAAGTGAAAGAAGTAGAAATTTGGGTCGATCTCGAGCTAGATCTAGGAAGGGGCTTGGGCTGAATTTTTGGGGCTATGGGGAGCGATTTTCGAGCAGCCAACACAGCTAGGGAGAGGGTGGCGGTGCTGCTGAGGTGCGGTGGAGGTGCGGTGTGGCGGTGGGGCGGCGGTTCCGGCGAGCTTGTGGGAGGGGAGGTGGGAGATGTGAGGGTCGAACAAAGAGGGGGAGAAGACAAGGGGGGTCGGGCTGCTGAAGGATGAAGGGGGAGGAGGATTTTTGATTTAATTATGGGTAAAAAGACATACCTTACACCAAGGGGTAGAGTCGGAATTTCGCGCCTAGGGTCGATCACGACCCCCTGGGGGTCGATATCGACCCATCTGGGTTGATTTCTAGCCGTTTCGATCCTTGTGTAAGATCGTTTTGTCCATCTTTTTGAGCTCGTGTTTTGCAATTAAGAGACCTGCAAAAACATCACAAAAATCCTATCCCAAGCAAAATATATCTTAATCTAATCTAAGGAAGGTTAGAAAATAAAAACAAAAATCTGGTCTTAGAAATTGGAAAATCAAAAAGAATGGAAAAATCAAAAAGAAAAATCTAATCTAAAAACCGGGTTGCCTCCCGTAAGCGCTTTTTTTACGTCATGAGCTTGACGAGAAGTGTTGTAGCTTAGTCCGAGGTGGTGAGAGCCCAAGTGGCTCGGATCTCTTCGTCGGGTTCCTTCCTAGCATAGTACTTCTTCAAACGATGCCCATTGACTTTGAAAATCCCGCCATTCTCATCTATAAGATCGGCCGCCCCGTGCAAGTACATATGGTGAACCGTGAATGGTCCACTCCATCGGGTCCGTAGCTTTCCGGGGAAGAGTCGGAGTCTTGAGTTGAATAAGAGCACTTGATCACCGGCCTTGATGGTTTTTGGCACAAGCTTGCTATCATGCCACTTCTTGGTCCTCTCCTTGTAAATTTTTGAGTTCTCATATGCCTTGAGCCTCAACTCTTCAAGTTCTTGCAATTCCATGAACCGCTTCTCCCCGGCCGCATCGAGATCCATGTTGAGCTTCTTGAGAGCCCATAAAGCCTTGTGTTCGAGCTCAACGGGCAAATGACAAGACTTGCCATACACTAGATTGAAAGGAGTGGTGCGGAGTGGTGTTTTGTAGGCGGTGCGGTAGGCCCATAGAGCGTCATCAAGCTTGGAAGACCAATCTTTTCTTGAGCGGGACACCGTCTTCTCTAGAATGCTCTTGATTTGCCGGTTTGAAACTTCTACTTGACCGCTAGTTTGAGGATGATAAGGTGTGGCCACCTTGTGAGACACCCCATACTTGGTCAAAAGTGCCTCAAAGCTCCGCTCAATGAAATGAGAGCCTCCATCACTAATGAGGACACGAGGGACACCAAAGCGGGGAAAGATGTTGGACTTCATGAACTTGGCCACTACTCGAGCATCATTCGTCCTTGTAGCTATGGCCTCAACCCACTTGGAAACATAGTCAACCGCCACGAGTATGTACTTGTAGGGACCCGAGGAGGGGAAGGGTCCCATGAAGTCAATACCCCAAACATCAAAGAGCTCAACTTCCAAGATACCGGTGAGTGGGTTCTCATTCCTCCATGTAATGTTCCCCGACCGTTGACACTCATCACAAGTGGTCACATATGCTTGCACATCTTTAAAGAGAGTTGGCCAATAGAGTCCGCTTTGAAGGATCTTAGCGGTCGTCTTAAAGCCCTTAGCATGGCCTCCCGTGGGTAGAGTATGACAATGTCGGATGACTCCCTCTATCTCATCGTCCGGCACACAATGTCGAAAGATGTGATCACTCCCTTGCTTGAACAAGTAAGGATCATCCCAATAATAGCGTTTGACGTCGTGGAGGAACTTCTTCTTAGCTTGGGACGTCAATCCTTCCGGAATAATGCCTCCGACAACATAGTTAGCAAAATCCGCGAACCAATGGGTCTTCGACCCATGTATAGCAAGTATAGAAGCACCAGATCGACCCATGGGAAGGGTCGTGATCGGCCCCATGGGGGTCGATCCTGAGAGCTCCTCTTCGCCGATGGGGGTCGATCTCGACCCTGGGGGGGTCGTTCCTGAGACCTCCGCAGTTCCTTCTCCAATGTCTTCATGGTGATCTTCGTTGCCTAGCATGAGGGTCTCATCCGGGCGTGTATCATCGATGGGAATCGATCCGCCGGACTCCATGATGTGCTCAAGGGGTAGTCTAGATAGGTGATCCGCCACTAGATTCTCTGCTCCCTTCTTGTCTCGGATTTCATGATCAAATTCCTGCAACAAAAGCATCCAACGAAGCAATCTAGGCTTGGCGTCCTTTTTTGCCATTAGAAATCTTATCGCGGCATGATCGGTATAAACAATCACCTTAGAACCCACTAGATAGGAACGGAATTTTTCGAATGCAAATACTACGGCAAGAAACTCTTTCTCGGTGGTAGTGTACTTACTTTGAGCTTCATCAAGAGTCTTACTTGCATAGTAGATGGCATGAAGCTTCTTGTCCTTCCGTTGCCCAAGAACCGCACCAGTGGCATAGTCACTAGCATCACACATGATTTCAAAGGGAAGTGTCCAATCCGGTGATTGCATGATGGGGGCTGTCACAAGAGCTCTTCTCAACCTGAAAAATGCTTCAAGACACTCCGAAGACATGCTAAACTCTACATCTTTCACTAGTAAGTGAGTCAAAGGCTTAGCAATTTTAGAAAAGTCTTGAATGAAGCGCCTATAGAACCCCGCATGCCCCAAGAAACTCCTAACGTCTTTTACGGAAGATGGAGGGGGCAATTTTTCAATAAGCTCAATTTTTGCTTTGTCCACCTCAATCCCACGTTTAGACACTAGATGACCTAGGACAATTCCTTCTCTAACCATGAAATGACACTTTTCCCAATTAAGCACAAGGTTCGTTTCTTCACATCTTTTAAGGACCCTAGAAAGATTAATAAGACATGAATCGAAAGAGGAACCATAAACCGAGAAATCATCCATAAACACCTCCACTATCTCCTCAATCATGTCGGAGAAGATTGCCATCATACACCTTTAAAAAGTGGCCGGGGCGTTGCAAAGCCCAAACGGCATTCTCTTGTAAGCGAAAGTCCCATAAGGACAAGTGAATGTGGTCTTCTCTTGATCATCGGGGTGAATGGGAATCTGCCAAAAACCACTATAGCCATCCAAATAGAAAAAGTAATCATGTTGAGCTAAACGTTCCAAAACTTGGTCAATGAAGGGGAGTGGGAAGTGATCCTTCCTAGTGGCACTATTAAGTTTCCTATAGTCTATGCACATCCTCCACTTGGTAGTAGTCCTAGTAGGAATCAATTCTCCCTTCTCATTCTCTACAACCGTCATCCCCCCTTTCTTAGGAACCACATGTACGGGGCTAACCCACTTGCTATCGGAGATAGGAAATATGATACCGGCATCTAGCATTCTAAGGATTTCCTTTTTCACTACCTCTTTCATGTTGGGGTTTAGCCTACGTTGGTGCTCAATAGTGGGTTTATAGTCATCCTCCATATATATCCTATGCATGCACAATGATGGTGAAATACCACTAAGTTCCTCTAGAGAATACCCTATGGCTTTCCTATGGGTCCTAAGCACATCAAGCAATTTGTTCTCCTCATCCTCACTCAAATTAGCATTAATAATGACGGGGAGAGAGGAATTTGGACCAAGAAAAGCGTACCTCAAAGAATCGGGAAGCTCCTTGAGCTCGGGAGTGGGCTTGGGCAAGCTAACTTCATCTTCGTGCTCCGCCTTGAGTGCCTCCAAAGCAAGAATGGACTCCTCGCCATCATCCAGGGAGGTCGATATCGACCCAATGGGAGTCGATCCTGAGAGCCTCGAATTTGGTGGTAGAGGTTCCCATGTCAAGAATCGTCCCGTTGAGTTGTTGCACTCGATGTAGTCGGAGTGTGTGTAGAGCATCTTGACCTCCTCATGACTTGATTCCTTCAAGGTTGGATTGAACCGGAATTCGACCACTTCTTCACCAATCTTGAAAGTAAGAAGTCCACTCTTGACATCAATGACCGCGCCCGCGGTGGCTAAGAAGGGTCGTCCGAGTATGATAGGAACGACCGGATCCTCGGGCATCTCCATGACTATGAAATCATTAGGCACAAAGAACTTCCCCACTTGAACGGGGAAATCATCAACCACACCCGTGGGCTGAACACACGATCCATCCGCCATGTATAACCTCATGTTCACCG
The DNA here is from genome assembly GCA_963924305.1 of Polygonum maritimum. Classification (NCBI taxonomy): domain Eukaryota; kingdom Viridiplantae; phylum Streptophyta; class Magnoliopsida; order Caryophyllales; family Polygonaceae; genus Polygonum; species Polygonum maritimum. The sequence continues at coordinate 19,390,138 of OZ002729.1, forward strand.
GTACTAATGGCCCCATGTTGGTCTTGGACCAAATTGAGAGTGGGAGCAAGCTAGCACTAGCACCAAGATTACACAATGCCTTGAAGTGATAAGCCCCAATACCAATGGTAATAGCAAACTTCCCGGGATCACCGAGCTTCTCGGGAAGGTCCAATGACCTCACCTCATCCGTTAGTTCCGACATCGATCGCTTCCTAGATAGAATCTCCTTCAAGAACTTGGTATAAGCGGGCATTTCATTCAAGGCCTCGGCGAAAGGAATAGAAAGATTCAAGCCTTGAAGCAACTTAACAAAGCGCTTAAACTTTCCTTCCGTCGCGTCCTTGGGTTTCTTCGAAGGGTAAGGAAGTACCTTAGAAGAGGAAGGAGTAGGATCCGGAATGATTGGCGGAGACGGCTTGGAAGACGTCCCGGGTGCAGGGTGGGCGAGCTCGACCACCTCGGGGTCGATCGCCTCTTCATCCTCATCTTGGGCGGTCTCAGGCTCGACCATGGAGGGGGTCGATATCGACCTAGGTTGGGTCGATCCTGAGACTGCCTCTTTCGCCGTTTGCTTCGGTGGGTCGGGTAATGCTTTGCCACTCCGAAGGTTCATGGCTCGGATTTCACCATTGCTTGCTCGGCCTCTAGGATTCTCCTCGGGTCGGCCCGGAAGTTGTCCTTGAGGTCGTGGGATTTGAGCCGCTAGATGACCAAGTTGGGAATCAATATTCTTTTTCCATGAGTCGAGGTCTCCCAACCTTGTATCCAGCTCGGTCCGCATTCCTCGCATGAGTCCTTCTTGCAACTCTTGCATCCATGATGGCTCCGCTTGATACCCGGGAGGTCTATAAGGGGGGGCCCTTTGCTCTTGTGGAGGAGGGGGATAACTTTGACCTTGGCCATTGTAATTCCATTGAGAATAGTTGTTGTTGTTCCTCCCCGTATAAGCATTGTTTTGGCCTCGGTAGGGTCCTCGCATATAGTTGGCCTCCGCATATGCCTCGGCAGCCCGAACTTGCTCCACATTTGTGCAAGAAGCGGTGGTATGAGATTGAGAACCACATTCTTGACAAGTGGGGGCAGCGGACTTGTAGTAACTCACTTGCTTCTCGAGCCGGTTGATCTTATCTTGCAAGAATTGAAACTTCACATCTTGATCAATTGGCTCACTATTCGGATCATAAAGCTTCTTTGTTTGAATCCGGATGGGCTGTTGGGTCCCATACATGGCATCATAGTTGGTGAGTTTGTCCAATAGAGCCCATGCCTCATCGGGATCCATCTCAATGAAACCGCAATCGGTGCGAAGATTGATGCGGTCCTTTGTAGCTGCGTTGATCCCTTGGAAGAATATCTCTTGAAGAACATAAGGAGGTTGTCCATGAGTAGGACATTGCCGAAGAAGCTCCTTGAATCTCTCCCAAGTCTCAACAAAAGTCTCGTTAGGAAGTTGATGATAAGAAGTGATGCGCTTCCTTAGCTCGGTAGTCTTGGCCGGTGGAAAGAACTTCGTCATGAACAAGTCGTGCAAAGCCTTCCATGTAGTGATGGACCTAGCGGGTAGACTTTCGAGCCAATGAAGTGCCTTCCCGGTTAGAGACCACTTGAATGCCTTGAGGAGCACATATTTAAGTGACACGCCATCGGCGGCGATGGTGTCACAAAGATCAGTGAAGTTTTTGATGTGCTCCATAGGGCATTCGGATGTCTTGCCTTCATATTGAGACCTCTTGATGAGAGTGATGAAGTGGGACTTGATCTCAAAGGCACGCTCAATCACCGGGAGCACTATAGCGGACTCGGGAACTCTAAGCTCCGGATGCATGTATTGTTTAGCGTTCCTCGGAATAGCATCTAGTTGTTGTTGGAGACGGGCAGCAACCTCTCTTTCTCGATGCAAAGCAGCATCTTGAGCAGCACGCTACATTTGCATACGCTCCATCTGAGCACGGAGTTGTTCCATCTGTTGAGCAAGAGCCTCAGCGTTGGCCATTGCTCGTCATTCTCGAAGCCTGCGATGAAGGGTTCTCTCTATTTCATGATCAAAGGGAAAATAGTCGATTTTCCTTCGTGAACTAGAGGGCATACACCTGCAATCACAAACACAAGTAAACGAATCAGTAACACACAAGGGGTATGGGCTATTCCCAGACCCAAATATCAACTAAACTCGGCACTATTGCACACTCCCCGGCAACGGTGCCAATTTGTTGAAGGGTTTTTTGAACAAATAAATTTGTAGTCAAGACCCCGCTGAGTATAGCGAAGTCAGGATCGTCCACGGGAGTGAGAGTAGTGCTAAGTTTAATCGATAACTACGAAAAGCAAAGGAAACAAACGGCAAAACAACTTCAGGCTCGACCCAAAGAGGGTCGATCTCGACCCTAGGTAGGTCGATCCTGAGAGCGATAACACACGAACACACACAAATCACAAGCAACTAACTCGAACACGAAGGAGGGAGTCGAGATCAAGGCAAAAGATACGATTTTTAATCAATATAAAAGGCAAATCCTAGGGCAAGGGCTACCACAACAACAACCATACATGCTTTTGATAAGAATTCACAACTATCATGCAATCTAGATCATAGAAAAGTTAACTTTCGCAAACAATTCAAGTTATTCAATCAACTTTCGCAAATCAAACAACTTTCTACCTATCCTTCAACCTAGGAATATCAACTTTCGCAAATAATCCTATTAGATATAATCAAGCAACTAACTTTTCACTTTCGCTAGGATTAATTACAAGACATGCCTCAATTTTCACCAAGGATTAAGCACAAGATAGGTTAGATATGATCTTTAAACATTAAGTCATGAATTCAAGTTTTAAACATGCATGATTGTGTTGGGTTTTTGCCCAACCCTAGAACTTAAGAAAACTACTCACACATAGCAAAGAGAAACAAAGAAGAAGAAGAAGAAGTCATGGTCAAAACCAAACTCAAATTCAAATAAAAACCAAAGATCAATCTTACAAATCTCAAACTTGTTCTCCAAGTCTTCTTCCCAAATCCAAGTCTTGATTGAATCAAAAGCATAGCATCAATGAAAACTATAGGTTCAACCTCCTTTTATAGACAAAAAGGAGTCCTAATCTAACTAGGAAACACAAACAAAACACCTTCCTAAAATACAAACTAGGAAACTTGCACAAGTAATCCGGAATAAGGAAGTTCGGTCACGCGTGTTCGACCCTCCATAGGGTCGATATCGACCCCTTCAGGGTCGATCCTGAGTGCTTTTGTTCCTTGCATTCCAAGTTTGGTCAAGTGGCTCGAGGTCGACCTCCTTGGGCTCGATCTTGGGGTCGATTTCTTCACTTCTTTCCTTGATTTAGCTCCTCTTTAGCTCTTCTCCTTGGCTATCCTTCTTGAATCTTCCTCCTAGCTCGTCCATCCTCTCCAAGTCTTGCTCCAAACTCATCTTCAAGCTCCAAAACACCTACAAAACGACACAAAAGCGCGTAGTTTCCGAATCTCAAAGAAATACGAAAACTCATGCAAAAAGACTCAAAAACACAAGACTCAAGCACAAAACACAACTCAAACTAACCTATCTAATCCCTAAAAATCTACCTAAAACGCGGACATCATGACCCTGATCAAATTGAGCAATGCGAAGCATGCATCAAGGGGAAGCAAACAAGATCGTCTTTCAAATCCAAAAATCAAGTGAGCACAAAGAAGCCTTTGGAACTCCTTCACATGGATTTGTGTGGACCCATGCAGACCCAAAGCTATGGTGGAAAGAGGTACATGTACGTTATCGTAGATGATTTTTCAAGATTCACTTGGGTTCTTTTCTTGGTGTCAAAAGCAGAAGCTTTCTAGATGTTTAAGATCTTCATCAAGCAAGTAGAAGTTGCTCTTGGGACGAGTTTGAAAGCCCTAAGGTCAGATCATGGAACAGAGTTCAAAAATTCAGAGTTCCTTGACTTTTGTGACCAACATGGAGTCTCCCATAACTTCTCTTGTCCTCGAACTCCTCAGCAAAATGGCGTTGTTGAAAGAAAGAATAGGACGTTGGAAGATATGGCAAGGACGATGCTTTTGGCTAGCGGCGTCCCCAAACACTTTTGGGCAGAAGCCGTGGCCACAACAACCTACATCATCAATCGAGCCATGATTCGTCCCTTGCTAAAGAAGACGTCCTATGAGCTGCTCAATGGAAGGAAGCCAAATATTTCTCACCTCAAAGTCTTTGGGTGCAAATGTTTCATCGACAACAACGGCAAAGACAACATAGGCACATTTGATGCTAGGAGTGATGAAGGAATATTCCTTGGATACTCCCTCACAAGCAAAGCCTATAGAGTCTTCAACAAAAGGACTCTTAAGCTTGAGGAAAGTATCCATGTGGTATTCAAAGAAAAATCATCTCACAAGAAAGAACCAAGTAAGAAAGAACGTCGTCCCTCTCCAAAGGACGATGATGAAGACGATGAAGAAGAACCCAGAGGGTCCTCCAACAAGTATTACGTTCCTAGGAACGTCCCTGAAACTCATGATGAGGTCTCAATGGGAGTCCCTAGTGAACAGCAAGAGCCCTCTCAAACTTGGTCGCTAAACCAAGTGGATGATGCTGAATCAAGTCAACAAGGAGAAGAAAGGCAAAGTGTGGACGCTCTTTCTGAGGGGGAACACACTGAGCCTATCAATGAAGATGGATTCGACTCTGATGATTCTGATTGGACGGATCCAAGGTGCATTCCTGGAAGGGACGCCTCTCACAGAGGATCCCACCTTTCAAGACTTCATTCAACGGATCAAATCATCTCAGACATCTCAAAAGGAGTCCAAACAAGATCAGCTGTGAATCAGTCCCATAGTGCAAACATGGCATTTTGTGCATTCAACGCCTTTGTGTCCTTAATTGAACCTAAGAACATAAAGGAGGCACTTCAGCACGCTGATTGGATCCAAGCCATGCAAGAAGAACTCAATCAATTTGAAAGAAACAAAGTTTGGACCCTCGTCCTAAAAACAAAAACATAATAGGGACGAGGTGGGTCTACAGAAACAAGCTTGATGAGAGTGGCAGAGTTTTAAGAAACAAAGCAAGGCTTGTGGCTCAAGGCTATAGGCAAGAGGAAGGGATCGATTATGATGAGACCTTCGCTCCTGTCGCTAGAATTGAAGCTATACGCCTCCTTATTGCCTTCGCCGCTCACAAGGGGTTCAAGCTCTTTCAAATGGATGTCAAGACGGCCTTCCTCAATGGCAAGCTAAAGGAAGAGGTGTTCGCTGATCATCCTGACCATGTGTACTACTTAGACAAGGCACTCTACGGACTCAAGCAAGCCCCTCGTGCATGGTACGATAGGTTTGCGTCCTTTCTCTTGTCCAACGGGTACACTCGAGGTAACATAGACAAAACCTTGTTTTTAAAGAAAGTCCTTAAAGATGTTTTGATTGTCCAAGGCTATGTCGATGACATAGTATTTGGAAGCACTAACATGAAAATCGTAGAGGAATTCAAGAACTTGATGAGTAGTAAGTTTGAGATGTCCCTCATAGGAGAACTCAACTTCTTCTTGGGACTTCAAATCACACAACTCAAAGATGGGACGCGCATTCACCAACAGAAGTACATTCGTGAAATGCTTGAGAAGTATGGAATGAATACGTCCAAATCCATTGACACTCCCATCTCTCCAAACACTCGCCTCTATGCTGATGAAGAAGGCAAAAGTGTGGATCAAAAGCTATACGGAGGAATGATAGGGTCGCTATTGTACTTGACCGCGAGCCGTCCAGATATCATGTTCTCCGTGTGTCTCTGTGCTCGCTTTCAAGCCAATCCAAAGGAGTCCCACATGCAAGAAGTCAAAAGAATATTCAGATACCTCAAGGGACGGGACGATCTATGCCTTTGGTATCCCAAAAGGACGTCCCTCAACCTGGTAGCGTACTCTAACGCTGACTACGCTGGCCATGTGGTGGATAGGAAGAGCACCTCCGGAATGGCTCAATTCCTTGGCTCTTGCCTTGTATCATGGGGATCCAAAAAGCAAAACTCCGTGGCCCTCTCAACCACGGAAGCTGAGTACATTGCCGCTGCTTCGTGCTGCTCTCAAGTCCTATGGATCAAGTACCAACTGGAAGACTATGGTACGTTCCTTGATACAATCCCTATCTTGTGTGATAACTCTAGTGCTATAAGTATTGCCAAGAATCATGTTCATCATTCTAGGACGAAGCATATTCATATAAGACATCACTTTCTTCGTGATAATGTTGAACTTGGATTAATTAGAGTGGATCACGTTAGGACTGAGGACCAAGTGGCCGATATTTTCACAAAAGCACTTGATAGACGTCCCTACGAGCACCTCAGACTGCTCTTGGGGATGATAACTTTCAAATGATCAAGTCCAGTTCTATTATTCCCTCTATGATTGGCTATGTCTTGTTGAGAACTTTTTTTAAAGTATGTCATGCATTTAAAGTCATCTTGAAAGGACGCTAGTCTAAGACATGTGTTTTGCTTGTGTTTTGAACGTTATTCATCTCTCTTTTTATCTCAAGAGTATCCCTGATCACCCAACCCTCATTACAAGCCGAAATGATGGGAACTCTAAGCTTACCTAAGCCGAGAATCTTGCAAACGCGTCTTATGAGCGTTCTTTGTTTTTATTTTTACGGGACGTACTTGCTTGATTTTCAAAAATGGTTCCAAGTGATCAAAGGGAAGCTTGTCAAAGTCTACAGGACGTCAGGGCAGAGTTCTAACAGTCAGAGGTTGTGATCAGTTTTTGGACGCAGTGTTACAGTTCTGAGTAAAGCAGTGTTGTGTGTTGAAAGGACGCCAATACAGAGTCCTTTGCAGTTGTGAAAATGTTTGATGTTTTAAAATGGGAAGGTGAACCGTCGCGGAGATTTTGAACGCCAATCTCGGGATCTGTGCAAACAGTGCATAACAACTATGTTCCTTAGCAAAGAAGTTTTCCACGTGTGGGATGACGGGTGGAGGAAGCCGAGTGAAAGTTCCTTGTTACCCCTGCCCTTCCAACTTCGTCTTCTTCCTATAAATTCGCCCCTGTGCCCTCTGAGAAACCTCTTCGCTCTCTTTGTTGTTTGCCCAAATCCGGAAACCGCTCACAAAATATCCCCAAATCTTCCATTACAGATCTCGAAATCACCTCTCCTCAACCTTAATTCTTCCTATAAAACCCAAATCTCACAACAATGGCCAACACAAGAAACACCAAATCCTCAAAACCCTCTCTGTCGTCTTCTTCGGCGGCGAGAACCACTCCTTCGCTGAAAGGCCGGTTGCTCATGGACTCCCGAGGAAGAAATGTTGGGCGACCAGACCAATCCCGCCACCAGTCATCCTGTCAATCCACCCAGCGCCGTCCTTCCACCACCCCTCCAAAACCTCACAAAAACGGTTCAAGTTCCTCGAACAACCGTTCGCCCTGAACCTGAACAAGGGAGTCCTAAGAAAACTGATCGCTTCAGACACCCTGCTCAACCTAAACGCCGTCCTCCGCTTGACCCTTTAGTCGAGGACTGGCTTGAAAGAGAGCCCAAGACCTTGGCTAACATTTGCCAAAGGGCGTCCATCCAAGATTATCCCCCCAAAGTCCAACGCCTTCTCCACTATTTTAGGTTGACCTACGTCAAGCCCCGTCTTCAAGAAACCAATTACTCCAACCCTCCCTTCATGGGCCCTTCCATCATCTGTAAAGCTTTTGGAGGGACGGTGGACGACTTGGCCAAGCTACTCCCCGACATTATGGAGTTCCTGGTCGCGCCTGCCGGCTCCGAACCCTCCCTGAAGCGGAAAAGGCAACCCTCTCCCCCTCCTCAAAAACTCAAGATCAAAGCCCCCTCTTCCCCCCAACCCAAACAAGTCCCATCCTCCCCTCCCCCCGCCACAAAAAGACGCCTCAAAACGTCGGCTGAGCTTGATGGCGTCACCGAACAACAAATGGCCGCCATTCGCCTCTCAGAACTGCAGATAGAGAAAGAGGAGAAGGCGAGGCAGGCCAAAGAAGAAGTGGACGCCATTGCTGAGGCGATCCAGAAGAGCCTACAGGAAGTCCCTCAACTCCCTCCTCCTCCACCAAGGGTAGAGGGCGTCACTCCTGCTCCTGCTGATCCGCTCGAGGCGGAGATTGAGGCGGACCTGCCCAAGCCTATGCCCAAGGTCCAAAGGGACGCTCCTCTCGCACAGGTCCCGGCCAAGGACGCTGTGCCCACAGTTATCCAATGGGAGGACTCCCCGGTGAAGCAGCCTCCTCCTCCTCCAGCTCCGATTGCCGCCACTCCCATCTCAGTGGTCAAGCCTAACTCCTCCCAGGCTCCTCCCCCTACAAAAGCCAAGCTAAGAACTCCCTCTCCCTCTCCTCCCAGAGTAAAGACTCCTCCTCCTCCGCCTGCTCCGGCTGTTGAGGAAAATGTACAAGTCCAGGGGACGGCTTCTGCTGAAGTCCCCACCGAGTCCTTGGCAAGGACTCCAGCAGCGGACGCGCCTCCTCAAATTCAGGCGTCCAATGTTGAGGACCAGGAAATGGCTGAGTCCCATGAGCAAGGAGACGAGGCCTCAGATGATGATGATGCTCCTCACCAGGATGAGGACAATGAGGAAGAGGAGGGAGACGGCGAAGAAGAAGATGTCAGTGACGACGTCATTGTCATAGGGAACGGCAACAAGAAGAAGAGGCTGAAGAAGATTTTGTCGCCGCTTCTATTTGATGCAAACTTCTTGACTGAGAACGGCCGCACAGAGTTCTTAGAGCTGCTTGACTTCCAAGGTTGGACGCACCTGGGTGCAGAGGCCGCCGTTGTTGATCCCGAATAGGTTTTCCGCTTTACTCAAAATTTGAAGTATCTGAGTGAAAGGGAAGCCCCAAGGGACGTTCGAAAGAGATGGGGACGAGTACTCTATTTTGGCCGCTTCTCCCAGGATGCTATCTTCAACAACATTTTCAGTGGAAGGCAGCCCTTGGCTAAGGATAGAGTCGCCCACTGTCTCTCTAAGACGGGCGTCCTTGCACACCACTTCATTGTGCGCATGGTCGTCCCCAGAAAAGAAAAGAAGTCCATCGTGCAAATCACGGACAATTTCATCTTGGACGCTTTTCTGAACCGCCAGCCGATCAATTTGGCGCGGGTTGTCTTAGAGCACATGGGCAAGTGCACCAGTGGACGCCACTCTCTCCCTTTCCCTGGCCTGGTCAAGAAGATTCTAGAGCTGCAGCATCTCTACGTCCCCAAAGAGGAGAAGACTTTCGGCATTCACTGAGACGTTAGGCAGATCACCGCTCCTCCTGTTGGCAAAATGAGGTACAATGAGGAGCTTCCCTCTGTCAAGAAACACCTGGCCAAAGAGAAGAAAGAGGCCGAGAGGAGAGCTGTCCAAGCTGCTGCCGCCGCTGCTGATGAAGCTGAGCCTGAGGGAAATCTACAAGTAGTAGAGACGCCAGTTGCTGATGCTGAGGAAGCCGATGAGGCCAACGCTGCGAACATCAATGCTGAGGCTGAAAAGTGTTCTAAGAAGACGCTGCTTGGGAGGATAATTGAGAACCAGTGTATGATGATAGACCTCATCCAGCAACTTCATGACACTGTCCATCAGCATCCTGACCTTCTTGAGCGCAACAATGAGCTGCTTGCACAGAACAACGATCTTCATGCGCAGACTCTAAAGGCTCTTAGCAAGCGTCCCCGACAATGATCTCTCCCCCCTTCTAAACCCTGAAACAATTTATCTTTTGTTGTGTTTCTGTTAAGACTTTGGGACGATGTCCCCGTTTTTAGAAACACCTATGTGAATGTCTGTAATGATCGTACTCTATCTTTTTTTTTGAATGGCGTTCATTACTTTTGCAATTCATTTGTTCAAGCGTTATTTCTTTAGCTATGACTTTGTGTGTGCATGCCTTTGACTTGTTCTCCTTTTCGATGATGCCAAAAGGGGGAAGTATAGTTTTGCAGAGATGAGATCTGTTTAAGTTGTCATAGAAAGCACGTGTTTAGGGGGAATTTCGGCCAAGTCCAAAGGACGCTAGTAAAAATAAAATAGGACGCACTTAAAAGAATGAGTTGCACGCCAACCTTAGCTAAAAGACAATCAAAGTGTAGTCTCTCATGCTAAAAGCTTTACTTCTGTGCGCATTTTTTAAAAGAGTTTGTCATCATCAAAAAGGGGGAAATTGTTAGGACGATATTAAGGACGCCACTCATTAATATTTAAACCAATAATAATCGTCCCTAGTTTTGATAATGACAAACTCAAAGGTATTTGATAAGTTGTCCAAGTATTGATCTCAAGTAAGTCCAATGGACGCACATGAGCGAAAAGGACAACAAGTGAAAGAGAGTCCCTAAAGCTGTAGGGACGCACTCCATCGGAGTATCCAGAGCTGAACGAAAAGAATGGAGTCCCTGCGCAGATAGGACGGCGTCCTCATCAAGAAGGGACGCGCGCCAAAATACGGACTGATGTCTCTCATTTTGGAGGTGTTTTAGTAGTTGATTTCCCTTGTAAATATGTGTTTTTCATTCTCTTCTTTGTTAGTTTTGTTTCCCTTTTAGCTTAGTTCCCGGTTTTCTTCAAGAGTTAGAAACTATGCGAGTTTGTTTGTTTTTGTAGGTAAAATGGCAAGAATGAGGACAATTTCGAGGAGCTAATGAAGGAGCCAAGTCAAGGAGTACAAGAGCCAAGCCAAGAATGAAGTGGAACCAAAGGAAACCAAGGAAGAAGACGAGGATCGAGGCCCTGGACCGAGATACACCACGTCGGGCCCGAGATCGAGCACCCAATGAACCGGACCGACGTTCCCAACGTCGGGCCCGAGGTCATTCCGTGTCGGTCCAAGTCGGCATAGGATTGGATTTTTTCCCCAAGGCATATTTTTAGTAACTTTCCACATTTGCCCCTTTCTAAATTGGGTTTCCTTGGTCCCCAATCCTTGAGAGGCTATAAATAGAGGTGATTAGAGAGCATTAAGGGCATGTTTGGATAGACCACACTCAATTCACTCTCTAAAGGCTAAAGGAAGACTTGGAGAGCAAGGAGAAGAAGGGAGAAGGAAGAGAAGGAGAGATCGGTGGAGAAGAGAGGAGGAATTGTGAGTTTTGTACTTTGTTTTGCTTTGATCTAGTGGAATTGAACTTGGATTTTGTAGACACTTTGGATTTGAATGCAATTGGAGTTTGATTTGATGATGATGATTGAGTTTAGCTTGATTTCCATTTTGTTTATGCTTTTCTCTTACCATATGGAGTAGATTCCATAGTCTTGGGCTATGGGGGAATCCCCTAGCTAGATTTGGGTAGAAAACCCCAATTCCATAGCTTTGAGTGCTTGATTTGTGAATCCTCTCTACATTGAGCTTCAATTCTCTTGTGAAAGCAAGGGATCTAGAGCTTGTGTTTGGTAAGAGTAAGCGAAAGTGGTCTCGATCCCATCACAAGTCTCTAGCATCGAAGGTGACGCGAAAGCTCCCTTGGGTCGAGGTGTAGATTGGAGGGATTTGAGGCGATCAACATCGATCTCACTAGAATCAAACACCTATTGGTTGAATTGAGGAAGAATATCCAAGTCTAGTTGGGGGAGGAACCCAAAAACCCAAGACCGATCTACCATTTTTGCCAAATCGAAGTACCCAGTCATCGGGCCCGACTTGCACCAACGTCGGTCCCGGCCATTTCGACCTCGATCCTACCTCGGACCGAAGTGACTTTGTGTCGGTCCGAGGAGATCTCTTTTGTTTTCCTTCGTTTTGTCTTTATTTTCTCCTCTTTTTAGTCTTCTCGGGTACTCTCGACGCACGAACTCCCGTGTGTTCGACACCCTACCTCTTTACTACAAGTGAGGTTCGGTTTTATAAATTTAAATTGTGAGACCCTCCGATCCCGGACCGATCAGAATTTTGGCGCCGTTGCGGGGGAGTTCTACTTGTTCGAGGTACCCTTTAGTTGAGTCTTTGCTTTTTGGTAGTGATTTGGGTGAGGGACTAGCCCAAACCCCTTGCTTGTTTTGATTCGGTTTTGTTTATGTCTTTGGTTGTAGGTGCATGCGAGCTAGTTCCGTCCGAGGAACCTTTGAGCTCGACTTTGTGTGTGACCCGGAGAGTATTCTAAGGCAAGCCCGCAAGAAGAAGAGGATGGCGGACCAAGCCCGAGATGAGGAGTTCGAGAGGATGAGAGCCGACATGGCTCGGATGCAAATTGAGATGGCCAATCGAGATGCCGAGGCCCGTAGAGAGAGGGAGCAAAGGATAAGGTTGGAGGCCCAAATCAACATTCAACCCCGGAATGCTAGACAATACATGCATCCGGAGTTGAAGGTCCCGGAGCCGGCCATCGTCTTGCCGGAGGTGTCAAGGAATTTTGAGATAAAAACTCAATTTATCTCACTCATCAAGAGAGAGCAATTTCAAGGGAGGCCGAATGAGTGTCCGATCGAGCATGTGAAGCAATTCAAGGACCTTTGTGAGACCATTTCCACGGATGATGAGACACTTGAGTATGTGCTACTCAAAGCCTTCAAGTGGTCTTTGGGAGGCAAGGCTTTGCATTGGTTGGAGAGTCAAGCACCTCGATCCATCACATCATGGAGGGCCCTTAATGAAGCATTCTTGATGAAATTCTTCCCGCCCACCAAGACGACGGAGCTTAGAAGGAAGATTGCTAGTTTCCAACAAGGAGCTCATGAGCCACTTTTCGAGGCATGGGACCGGTTCAAGGAGATGTTGAGAGCATGTCCGACACATGGTCAACAACCTTATGTCCTTCAAGACATATTCTTCCAAGGGATCAACACCGCCACGAAGGACAAATTGAACCTCCATACCGATTGTGGGTTCATAGACTTGCCGCCGGAACAAGCATGGGAGTTGTTGGACAAACTCTCGGACTATGAGGCGATGTATGGTACTAGCAATGTGAGCAAGGAAGCAAGAGTCCATGGAGAAGGTCCAAAGAAGCTCTACGATCCCAAAAGTGAAGAGGTGGACAAAGATGTGAAGATCCAATTCTTGGAGGATGAATTGAACAAGATGAGGAGGAAGATGAGTTATGCCCAACAAACCACAAGAGCATGTGAAGAGTGTGGTTCTTTGAAGCATGGAGCCCAAGAGTGCCCAAACGAGCGCCAAGACCGATTGGCCGAGCAAATTGAAGAGGCCAACTATGTTCAAAGGAACTTCGGAGGGAGAACCAACTTCAACAATAATGGAGGAAGATGGAACCAAGGCCAAGCTAGTGGCTACAACAACAACTTCAACCAAAATGAGCCAAGGGCCCAACAACCACCCTACCGACCTCCCGGATTCTATGAGCAAACACCACCATGGGCTCAAGATTTGAAGAATCACGTCATCAACATGGAGAGGAAATTTGTTGATCAATTCAAGGAGTTGAGTGTTTGGAGGAGACAAGTGGACAACCAATTTGTTCATATGGCAAATCAACTTCCACGAGAGGAAGGGAGACTCCCGGGCCGACCCGAGGAGAATCCCCGTGCACCACCACAACAAAACGAAGTTCGTGCCATAGGATTGAGGAGTGGACGGAGTTTGCCCGAGCCATAAGTTCCAAGATCAAGGGAAGAGAGTCGGACTGAGGTTCCCAGCAACTCGGGTCCGACGTGCCTAGGCATCGATCCGGAAAATGAAGGAAGTCCTCTGAAGTGGACCGAGATACCCAGCAACTCGGGCCCGACTTGCCCTGAAGTCGGCCCGACTTGCCCTGAAGGTGGCTCGACGTGTCCAGAAAGCCCTTGTCCTCGGTCCGAGATGCTTGACGTCGGTCCCGACGTCGATCCTAAGTCGGTCCAGGCTGAGATCGTGGAGAGAAGCCAAGATCGATCCAAGGAAGTGGATCCAATCAAGAAGCAAAGTGGCACTACTCTTCCATATCCTATGAAGAAGCCCAAGGAGATTGTTGAGGGCAAATTCAAGCGGTTCTTAAAGCTTTTGCAAGGCTTGAACATCACCATTCCTTTCACCGATGCTCTAAGTGAGATGCCATCTTATGCTAAGTTTTTGAAAGAAATCTTGAGCAAGAAGAGGTCCATTGTTGAGATGCAAGACGAGGTGAAGATCTTGGAGCTACCTCAAAAGCTTGGTGACCCCGGAAGATTTGCCATCACCGTAGGGATTGGTTCTCAACAATTCAAAGCTCTTTGTGATTTGGGAGCGAGTATTTCGGTTATGCCCATGAGCATATGGAGAAGGGCTAACCTTGGAGATATGGAGCCGGTCGATATGAGTCTTACCATGGCCGATGGTTCATCAACAAAGGCCACCGGAATTCTTGATGATGTCCCGGTTCGAGTTGGAAGATATTTCGTGCCCGATGATTTCGTGATCTTAGACATGAAAGAGGATCCGATGGTGCCCATTATTCTCGGAAGACCGTTTCTAGCTACGGCGGGTGCCAAGTTTGATGTGAGAAATGGGAAGGTCACTTTTAAGATTGGAGAGGAAAAAGTGGAGTTCCATTTCAACAAGGCCCTTAATGAACCGGACGCATTGGCGATTTTGAAACTAGAGGAAAGTGCCAAGTGTAAGAAGGAGAAGTTGGAGTCCACAAGAGAGGAAGCACCATTGAGAGACCATGATATGGTCGATGTTCAAATCCATGATGAGACAAGAGACGGAGATAACCCACCAAATCATGAAGAGTATCCTAATCTATATCCTTTTGATGTGGGAGATTCTTTTATTTGCTTAGATGATTTGAAAGAGGATCTAGGAGATGATTATCTTTGCTTGGATGATTTGCAAGATGATTTGAGTCATGATGTCATTGAGTCTCCTAGAAATTCTTTAGACTTTTGTGGTGTAGGTGATAAAATGCAAGATGAGTTGATGCAAAAGATGCCAAGCTACACATTGGAGGAGAAGGACGATGGAGGATATTGATGCCATACTTTCATCAAACACAAATGGTGGCACTTTGGCTATGAGGATTGTGAAGAAGCACATGACAAGGAGGATCAATTCACCGTTTTTCACCCTCCTTGAAGGGTAGAGGTTAGACGTCAAGCTAGTGACGTTAAAGAAGCGCTCCTCGGGAGGCAACCCGGGTTTAGTAGATTCATTTTCGTAGTTTCTAGCTTGTTTCTTTTTGCCTTAGCTTAGATTAGTCCTAATCTCTTCTCTAGCTTGTATTTTGTGGAAATGTGTGTTGTGTGAGCTTCATTAGCATGTGTGGTATTTGTGGAAATGATGCAAGAACTTGTGGATAGAAGTAACCAAGTCGTGGGATTTTTATGAGCCAAAAATCGGGTAGGACCGAGGTACCCAGTACCTCGGGCCCGAGGTGCCCGACGTCGGTCCAGTTATGCCGACCCACTTTGGCCTTGACTTTGTGGAAACTCCTACTATACCCTCTTGACCCACCTTTGTCTTCTTCCCCATTTAAGAGCCTTTTCCCTTACCTAACATCATCATCCCCATAACTACTTTCCCAAAATACCCAATTCTCTCAAAACCCCAAATCGATCCCCATCCCCCACCATACTCGATCTTCAAAGAACCTCACCACAAGATCTCGATCCATACCCTAGCATCCCCAAGCATTGAACCAAAAGCCAAAAATCCCACCCAAATCCCATAGATCTACATTCTTCTTCTAGATCTATAAGAGGAAAATTTGAGTTCTAAGAGTTGCTTGCTAGAAGTTCTTGTTTTCTTCATATTTGGTATGTAAATCTCATCTCTACTTGATTCTTTGTGAATTTCATGCTTTCATTGCTAGATTTGAGATATGCCATGATTGAGTGAGCTTGGACTTTGAGCATCCATGGTGATTTGCATGTTTTGTGAAATTTGTGCTTAATTGTTGCTAAATCCCACTTAGAACTTCAATTGATGATGATTGATGGTAGAATTTGGATTTTAGGGACATGATAGTGTGTTGCATGGATGAATCTAGGATGAGAAGTCGGAAATGACTCGGTCCGAGGTACCCAGTACCTCGGGACCGATGTTCAACGTCGGTCCAGCAACTCGGACCGAGGTCTCCAACCTCGGACCCGATGTCCTTTGCATATCGGTCCAATGATTTTCGAGCTTCTTTTGTGTGAATTTAGGATTTCATGAGCTTGAATGTTGGTTATAGCATGTTATTCATGATATGATTTGAGCCTTGACCATTGTTATGTGAATCTTAGTTCATGCATGATTGAATTTTGTGGATTGAGTGTGTCAAGTGCAAGTATGGGGTTATCTCTTTGCATGATGAGTTGTTTGTGATGGAAGCTTGTGATTTTGTTGTGGTTGTATAGATTTTATCTTGGAGTTCTTTGGTTTTGATTGTGTGTAGGTATCATGTCTACCCGAGCATCTTCTTCAAGGATGGAGAAAGCCACCAAGAAGTCGTCCAAGAGAGTCCAAAGGATGGATGATGTGCGTATAGAGGATGAGGATGATGCTAGAGAGTATGAGCGTCTCATGGGTCTATCTCACCACACTCGGTGGTTAGATTGGGAGTCAATTCAAAAGATGAACATGGATGAGGCTCTTGCTCGGTGCTATAATCACATTGGGCTCAATGTCTTGCTAAGGTGGAATAACACTCACTATCCCGCCTTGACGTCCGAGTTCATGGCGACATTCAAGTGCACTTATGAGGGACCCGAGAGTGAAGGCATGATCTCCTTCCAAATGGGCAACGAGTTGCATGAAGTTTCTCTCCGGAACTTGGCTACCTATTTCGGGTTCCCATTTACAAGAGATGAGGCTTATGTTGACAATGAAAAGGTCGACTACCTTTGGAAGTTTTTGGCCGGGAAGAGCGAGATGAGGAAAGGAGCATCGACTAATGAGATAGTCAACCCACTCTTCCGAGTCATGATCCGAGCCTTGGGTTGTTCTATCTTTGCAAGGCATGAATTGAGCAAGCCGATGAAGGAGGAGGCCATGATTCTCTATGAAATGTTGTTTGAGAATGAGAAGCCGATGAACCTCACATGGGAATGGGTGAAGATGGTGAGGGACTTCCAAAGTTCTTCATGGATCTATTTCGGAGGCATGATTGCCCGGCTAGCTCACCGTCTTGAGGTGGACTTGTCTACCTACACACCGGCCCCAAATGGTGTGGAGTTCATGGACCTCAAGTATTTCAAGAAGGCAAACATTATCAAAGAGAAGCTAGTGACCGGCGCCTCTACTCACCTAGCTCCGCACTCCAACTTCAACAATGTGCACGTTCCTTTGGAGCCTCGACTCTTCGACCTCACTTCATACTACAATTGGTACCAAGTGTGGGCGGGGAATGTCAATCCTTATGGAGAGCCGGAGGGGACACTCGAGGTTAGGAGACGGGCACAACACATCCGTTTCACTACACCTCAAGCTTCCCCGGACACCGAAGAGGAAGAGCCCAACCGTTATGAGTTTGTGAGGAGGGACGACATGGAGGTGGATGTGCCTAGAGATGAAGAAGAAGAAGAAGAAGGTGGTTACCAACACTTGCTCACCGACCATGCCCCAACACTATTGGACCGAGGAGCATCCTACGTCGGGCCCGACTTGCATCAACGTCGGTCCGATGCATTTTTGCCCGATCCGGTCCCAAGCCACTTCGAGCGGGGCGAGGGAAGTGGAGCACATCAAGCACCACCTAGCTATGGAGGATATGAGGGGTATGCCCAATGGTACGGGCCCGGAATGGTGTTCCCCGAGCCTAACCAATCGGTGGACATGAACTTCTTGGCCACCCAAATGGCGCATCTCCAACTACAACAATCAAGTATGCTTCAAGAGGCACACCACATCAACCTTCAACAACAACATCTCAACTTCCAACAACAACAGCTCTCTCACCACCAAGAAGACTTTCAAGTGCAATTTGATGAGGTGAACCGCAACATCGCCTACACAAGACGTGAAGTGGAAGACTTGAGGGCGGCCGAGGATCAAAGGTGGACCGTCCAAGCTAGTTTCAATGAGTGGATGTCCGGGAATTTCTCATCCCGTGAAGATCAATGGACACTCCCCGCGCCACCAGTCCAACCACCAAGCCAAGATCCCTTCCATGATCAAGTGTATGAGCGAGAGCGGCAAGCAAGGCTCCAAAGGAGACAACGCCGTGGCCACCCTCCGAACTAAGCCTCATCATGCCATTCAAGAATAAAGGAATTGTGAGTTTTCTCTACTTTTCTCTTTACTTTTGAGTTTTGATGGGGACATCAAAATTTTAAGTATGGGGTGGGATAGTAGCTCATTAGTTCCATGTGTAGGTTGTTTGTGTTTTTCTTGTTTAAGGGATGTTTCTTTTGGATAGTGGCATGATTTGTATGAGGATGATGATCGATTTTATGGCATGAATGGATGAGTTTGTTTTGCTTTGTTTTGAGAAAATTTTTGCAAAAAATCATAAAAATTCGAAAATTGTGTGAAAAGAACAAAAAGATTTTGTTTTGGACTAGGAATTCCCATCTTAGATGTCCATATGAGAGCTAATGATGATGTGAGCATGTAAAGTCCTTTGCATATTTTTGGATAGTTTAGCCTCTAAATGGATGTTGCTTTTAATGTGATATGATATCTTGCATGTCTTTATTGAGCACATGAGTTCTTGGATGAGTTTTGATGCAACTAAGCTAGAGTGACCCTTGTGAGATTATTTTTGGCCATTTTAGGGATGCTTGTTCATTATTGCATATCCCTCATTTTCTTGTGTGAATTAGCTCATGCATGCTTAGTAAAACTTGTTATTGCGGTGTTTATCTATTTTCCAAGACCAATATGAGATTTGTTCTATGGTTTGTCACATTGACTTGAACTTTATTTCATTTAGTCACAAAATGTTCCATATCCTACCATGAAGATAAACCGTTGTTTGTAGCCCCGTTTTAGCCTTAGACCTTTGTTTGAAACTCCTCAAAAAATATGATTCCTAGCCTATATGACTTGACCCTTATGGGATTGGACTTTAGTGAGAGGTTTTGGAAGAATATTTGGAGAGTTGAGATTCTCTTTGGTGAAGGGCAAAGAATGGAGTTATAAATCAAGTGGGTAGTGCATCTTTGTTGTTAAAAAAAGAAGAAAGAAAGAGTTGGAAAAGTAGTGGATTGAAAGCAAAGAGCTTAAGTGAAAGAAATGGGCACCGACCGAGTTAAAGTGCACTTCGGGCCCGAGTTATAGTGCAAGTCGATCCTAGTAGAAAAAGTGAGAAAAATCCAACAAAAAAAAGTTTAGTACAAAGATGAAGTGGAATGATAAGTGAAAAGTGGGTTGAAAGAAAAGAGAAAAGTAGAAAAATCAAAGTCTTTTGGATGAGAGTGAAGTTGAAAGTGGAATAATTTGGTGAGTTTGGTGAGAGACTAGAAAGTTCAATCCCCATTGTAAGCACCATAAGACCAAAATGATTCCTACCTTGAGAAACACCAAAAGCCCTATTACAACCCGGCCGAATGGAACCTCTTTGAGGACCTCCATTGAGCCAAGTTCATATTCTTTGTGTGCATTGTAATAGGCATCTCTAGGTGGAGGAATTGGTGATATTAGCTTCAATGGTAAAGCCTTTACTTGCATGAATTTTCGAGTATGAGTGTTCATTTTCAAGCCTAAACACATGATGAGTGATACACATTTCTACATACCTAAAGTGAGGCTTAGTTGCATTAGACTTTATTCCTTGGACACTTGATCATGTGTGATGATGTAATCTTGCTAGCATGTCTATCACTTGTTGTTACTTGTTTTTCATATGAGGCTTTACTTGAAGATTGTGCTTCGGTCTTACTTACATTGTTATTGCTTGAGGACAAGCAAGTTTAAGTATGGGGTATTCTGATGTCTCTCATTTTGGAGGTGTTTTAGTAGTTGATTTCCCTTGTAAATATGTGTTTTTCATTCTCTTCTTTGTTAGTTTTGTTTCCCTTTTAGCTTAGTTCCCGGTTTTCTTCAAGAGTCGGAAACTATGCGAGTTTGTTTGTTTTTGTAGGTAAAATGGCAAGAATGAGGACAATTTCGAGGAGCTAATGAAGGAGCCAAGTCAAGGAGTACAAGAGCCCAGCCAAGAATGAAGTGGAACCAAAGGAAACCAAGGAAGAAGACGAGGATCGAGGCCCTGGACCGAGATACACCACGTCGGCCCCGAGATCGAGCACCCAGTGAACCGGACCGACGTTCCCAACGTCGGGCCCGAGGTCATTCCGTGTCGGTCCAAGTCGGCATAGGATTGGATTGTTCCCCAAGGCATATTTTTAGTAACTTTCCACATTTGCCCCTTTCTAAATTGGGTTTCCTTGGTCCCCAATCCTTGAGAGGCTATAAATAGAGGTGATTAGAGAGCATTAAGGGCATGTTTGGATAGACCACACTCAATTCACTCTCTAAAGGCTAAAGGAAGACTTGGAGAGCAAGGAGAAGAAGGGAGAAGGAAGAGAAGGAGAGATCGGTGGAGAAGAGAGGAGGAATTGTGAGTTTTGTACTTTGTTTTGCTTTGATCTAGTGGAATTGAACTTGGATTTTGTAGACACTTTGGATTTGAATGCAATTGGAGTTTGATTTGATGATGATGATTGAGTTTAGCTTGATTTCCATTTCGTTTATGCTTTTCTCTTACCATATGGAGTAGATTCCATAGTCTTGGGCTATGGGGGAATCCCCTAGCTAGATTTGGGTAGAAAACCCCAATTCCATAGCCTTGAGTGCTTGATTTGTGAATCCTCTCTACATTGAGCTTCAATTCTCTTGTGAAAGCAAGGGATCTAGAGCTTGTGTTTGGTAAGAGTAAGCGAAAGTGGTCTCGATCCCATTACAAGTCTCTAGCATCGAAGGTGACGCGAAAGCTCCCTTGGGTCGAGGTGTAGATTGGAGGGATTTGAGGCGATCAACCTCGATCTCACTAGAATCAAACACCTATTGGTTGAATTGAGGAAGAATATCCAAGTCTAGTTGGGGGAGGAACCCAAAAACCCAAGACCGATCTACCATTTTTGCCAAATCGAAGTACCCAGTCATCGGGCCCGACTTGCACCAACGTCGGTCCCGGCCATTTCGACCTCGATCCTACCTCGGACCGAAGTGACTTTGTGTCGGTCCGAGGAGATCTCTTTTGTTTTCCTTCGTTTTGTCTTTATTTTCTCCTCTTTTTAGTCTTCTCGGGTTCGACACCCTACCTCTTTACTACAAGTGAGGTTCGGTTTTATAAATTTAAATTGTGAGACCCTCCGATCCCGGACCGATCACGGACGAAGTTCAAATTCAAACCAAGGCCGCCCCAACATCATTACATCTTATTCGGCCGTAGTCCTCAGAAGGAAGCTTCCTTTGTCTGGGCACGTGTGAACAATTCCAAAGATGTCGCTTTCCTAGAGATGGTCCCCTGACCACGCGGAGGCTTCCCAAGCATCAACAGAGTTGACTTCCTCAAGATGCAAATCGCACCGTTGAAGGAAGACGATAGATCCTGCCCAAGCTTTAGAGGACGCTAGAGGACAAGAACTCATACCGCTATAAATACCCTCCAAGGGGTATGCATAGCGGTGTGGACTTTGAAGACTTTCTCTTAAGCTCTCCCGAAGCATTCAAGATCAAGAACGAAGATCAAGTGAGCTTGAAGCAAGAGAAAGAAAGTCCAACCACATCAAATCCAAACTAAACCACAAAATAGTTAGAGTAGTAGTTTGTCTCTCACAACGAACCGTGAGAGACGTGAGTGATAGCTTCCTTATAAGCTAAGAGAGTTAGGTTACTTTGTTAGGCCGAAAGGAGTGTTACTAGTGAGGCTAAGGACGCACACTTAGCTCAGGGGATTGTAACAGCTCGCCTAAGTTGTAAGGACTCTCTCTTAATAAGATAAGGATGGCTATTGAAAATCCTCCAACGGAGGTAGAGGTTTACCCATAAGACTAGTTGGTCTTATTGGGGTTCCTCTATAAATACTCGTGTCCATTGTCTTATTACGTTTCCTGTTATGTCTATTTTGCGCTGCATCTAAGGACGTCCTTAATCCAGTTAAGGACGCCCATTCTAACAGACTTACGATCCAACAGTTCCAAAGTCTAATTTGGGATTGAGTGTATTTTGTTAGGCCTTGGATAAAGTCATTTGGTTCTTTTTGGAAAACGAGTTTGTTTCTCTGTTGCCATTGATTCGGCCTATTTTGTATAGGTTATTTCTTAGAGTTGAGGGCTATATTGAGTGTGTTTAGGTTAGAGTTTGTGCGTAATTGTAATATCTAGGCCGAAGACACAAGAATTCAAGATCCAAGAGATTTAAGGCGTTTTGAGCTGTCTGCGCAACACCTCTTGCTTGTGAAGGCCATATCTGAAGCTACAGAGGTCGGATTGACTTGATTCCGGTGCCATTGGAAAGCTAACTCGAAGGGCTTCAATTCGTATGTTTACGTCGAAGTCAGACTACAAGCCAGAGATGGTCAAAACGGCCTCCGAAGTGACGCGAGTGGTTGTGTCCCGATACCATGACCGCGGCGGAGGAACCGCGACCGCGGTGGTTGCCGAGACGATTTGTTCTTCTCTGTTGTGAAAGCGCGGGCGTGGTGTAGACGACGCGACCGCGGTGATGGCGAATCCGAGACGGACGAAATCTTTTTCTTTCTATCTTGTTTTCTTTTCTATCTTTTGCCTCTTTCCTTATCTATCTCGTGGAGCTTGTTCCTTGGGTTATATAAGGAGGAGCCTCCTTAGGTTTTAGACACATTCCAATTCATAATTCAATTCTTCTCTTTTAGATTTTTAGCTTAGTTATGGAGAGCTAGTCTCCTTGCATTTGTTCAAGGGAGAAGCTCTGATGTATGAACTCGTGAGATTTTGGTAATTGATTTGTATCCTTTGGTTAATATTGATTCTCTTGTGCTTCATCTTATGATTGTTGATTGTTTCTTTAGGATTCACGACCCTATTGAATTGATTAGCTTTCTACTGTTTGATTAGGTTTGGACCGTGGACTTTCCTAATCTGTGAAAACAACTTAACCTAGACCTGTTGTCTATGCAACTAGGATTAAGAAGAGAATTGATTGTTTTATCTTGCAACTGACTCGTAGCTTGATTGTTTGATATTATATCCTGCATATCCTTGTTCTCTATGTTAATTCTAGGTTTAAGTGTCCTTGCCTAGGGTTATAGAATTGCTTGGACCGTGGACTTGCGATTGTTAATGATCAGGATAGGAATTAACCATAGGTATGAATGAAATCAATGGATGAATTATGATCGAGTGATTATTTCATGAGTGGATCTTTTAAATGAACTTGTTTCCTCTATTTGATTGTTTGTTTTTTGTTTTGTTTTCGGAGGTTAGTTTAGTTTAGATTCTTCTCTTTAATCCCCCCATATCTTTAGTTGTTAAATATATTAATACTAGAAGGCATATTTCTCTTGGGTTCGACCCCTTACTTGCATGATATACTAGTTTGTAGTTTGGGTTATTTATCTTTGATCTTGGCACGACGATTTTAGCCGAGTCAGCCATATACACCACCATACGATTGATAGTTCAGTGAAATCTCGCGTTCCCAAAGTGCTATGTATTTCTGTTATAATATTGGATGGTGTTTTACCCATAGTGTTAATTGCACGTAGCACGTTCCCAATTTTAGGATGATTTTATCCGTGATTCTAATGGTATGAGGGCATTCTATCATGATATGGGTTGAATCTACGTCGAGGCAGTTGCACATTAGGCAGCCCGGAGGTGTAGGTACTTGTTTTTCTCTTAGTCGAGCTTTTGTTGGGAGACCATTTACATCAATTTTCCATAAAAAAGTCTTCACCTTCGGAAAAAATCAAGTTTCCATATCCAATTGTTGGGTTTCGGTGTCTGATGTTGTATTTTTGTGATTAGTTCTATAGCCGAGGCCGTCGAGAACCAACCATTTTTGCTAGGTGCCCAATAGAGCCTGTCCCTAATACCCCTTGCTGGTATTGGAATGTTGTACATTCGTTCCGTGATGTGTGGCGGGAATATTTTTGTCAATTCGTTGATGTTCCATTCATTTTCTTGGGTTATAAATGTTTTGACTCTCGTACCTTCATCGCAAGTTGTTTGGTTTAATGCATATTTTTTTAGTGGGACTTGCATAGCCCAGTTGTCAGTTCAGAACTTAATGGTTTCCTCATCGCATACTTGCCAGATTAGTCCTTCCTCAAACTCTATTGATAGATTCATGAGTTTTGTCCATTGCCAAGTTGTGTTTGTCTGTTTTTTGTATGTGAGTAGGAAATTATTGTGCATGTATTTCTCATTCATTAGGCGGACCCATATGTTGTCTGGTTCAGCTAATAGTTTACATAATAGTTTCATCTGGAGCGCTTTATTCATTTGTTCAGAATTTCTTATTCCTAGTCCGCCATGGGATTTTGGTTTGCATATCTTATCCCATCCAATTAGTGGTTTGTGGTGGTGATCCTTGTTCCATCGAAAACATCTATTTAGTTGATCTAATTCCTTATGGACATGTGCTGGAAGCATAAAAGTTTGCATTGTATAGTATGGCTTTGGGGCTAGGTTTGATCGTATTAGAGTAGTTCGGCCTTCCTGGGATAGGCTGTTTGCTTTCCACTTTGTTAGCTACATTTTAGATTTTCCGATTGTTTCTGCAAATGTGTCTTTGCTTACTTTTCCGCTGATTATTGGACAACCAAGGTATTTCTCAAGATTAGTCATCGTTGTAATACATAACAATTGTTGGATTCTTTGCTTTTGCTAATTATCCACATTTTTTGATGTTTGGAAGGCTGATTTATGGTAGTTAACTTTTTGTCCTGATATTGCGCAATATTCTTCAATGGTTTGCTTCACTAGTGTACATGCATTTTGGGATGCTTTAGAAAAGATCATTATGTCGTCCGCAAATGCCAGGAATGGAATCTTTGTTCCAGCTCTTACAATTGGGAATCCAATAGAGTTTCGAGTTGTGTTTCTTATTAACTGTAGTTTTCTTGCAAGAATTTCTGCGCATAGGACAAAAAGGTATGGTGACAAAGGATCCCCTTGTCTAAGGCCTTTTTCGGGGTAAAAGAGGCATGTTGGTACATTGTTGACCAATACTGACATTGTGGTAACACATTCTTTTATCCAGTCTATGAACTTACTACAGAATCCAAAATTTTCCGTTATTGCAAAAAGAAATTTCCAATTAACCCTGTCATATGCTTTTTCGATATCGAGTTTAACTTTCACCCATCCTTCTTTTCCTTTCTTTCCTCGGAAGGAGTGGAATATTTCATGTGCAATAAGAACATTATCTTGTATAACTCTTTTAGCCACAAAGGCACCTTGTAATGGATGAATTAGTTTGTTCATGATACCTTTTAATTGTTCAGTAATGATTTTGGAGATGACTTTATAGATCGTAGAACACAAGTTGATAGGCCTGTAGTGGTTTGTAGATTCGGGGTTATCTTTTTTTGGTATCAGTGGGATAAAAGTATGGTTAATTTGTTTAAGCATCTTTCCAGAATGGAAGAAGCTTTTGACTGCCTTGGTTACCGCTGGTCCAACAATATCCCAATACTTTTTATAGAAGCCGGATGACATGCCATCTGGTCCTAGTGATTTATCAGAGCCAATTTGCATGAAAACTTCCTTAATTTCTGCATTAGTTGCAGGTTTGGTCAGGTTGTCATTGTCCTCAGTTGTAACTTCTAATGAAATGAGATTTAGGTATTGTTGAAGTAGTGTAAAGTTAATTTGTTCATTTTTGAATCTATTCTTGAAGTCTTTTTATATTTCTTCCCGAATGTTCATTTCTCCTAGGATTTGGTTACCATTGCTTGTTCTTATTTCTCTAATTGCTTTTCTTTTACGCCTTCCATTTGCAATTTTATGGAAGTACCCAACATTTGTATCTACTAATTTGACATGTTTGGTTTTTGCTCGTTGTTTCCAATATGTTTTATGGTAGTTGAGTAAACTTTCTTTTTTGTTTATGATTCGGAGTTGTCGTTATATCAGTGTCACATCTGGGGATAGGTGAATTTGATCCTGGATTTTCATGAGGTCTTGTTCAATACACTTTAATTGTTCGAATATATTTCCAAAGTTCGATTTGTTCCATTTCTTTGCTTGGGCTTTTAGGAGTTGCGTTTTCTTAGCTAGTTGGAACATGTTGGATCCAGGGAAAGAAACCCGCCAAGATTGTTTGACAACGTTTCTAAAGTCCTTTCTCTACATCCACATCTTTTCAAATTTGAATGGAAGCGCCTTGTTAGCTTGTACATCATTCAGTTCAATAGCAATTTGACAGTGTTTTGATGTTGAGAAAGCATAGTTTTTTGTGGCTATTTCTGGGAACCACTGAACGATTTGATTACTAACCAAGGTTCGATCAAGTTTTTCGTACATGTTATCCACTTTTGTGCGCTTTTTACGCCATGTAAACTTGTTTCCAACGGTCGGAAAATCCATAAGGTCATACTCATTTTTGAAGTTAATCAGCCTATTGAATCTAGCTGGGTCCGGCTCCACACCCCCTTTCTTCTCGCTGGGGTCTTGAATTTCGTTTAGATCGCCTATAACTATAGTCGGGAGATTAACTAGCTTAATGGTGTTAGTGAATTTGGTCCAAAAAGCTTCTTTATCATGCTCATTAGGTGGTGCGTAGGTTATAAAAATCGCCACCACATTTTTGGAAGTTAAATTGGTATACTTTAGAACTATGAATCGAGGTTCATGGATCATGGATTCAATTAGCTCATTTCTTAGTTGGTGTGCTTTCCAAATAACCCCTACTCCTCCTGCTTTGCCAATTGCAGGGGACCAAATCATATTATCAAAACCCGCCTTTCTCCATTGATAATCACTCGGTGCCTCTTCCGTTTTGGTTTCTACAAATGCCATCAACTGTATTTGTTCTATTTTACAAAAAGAGTCTATCTTTGGCCAAAAGGATTTCCGGCCCATCCCTCGACAATTCCAAACAGATATCTTCATCTACATCCTTTTTGGTTTATTTTGCGGGCAAGGGGGTCTCCCGCGTGTTTCTTCCCTCTTGTTTTAATTTTAGATATTGAATTCCTATTGTACAAATCATAACAATAGATCAACCTTCTATGATCAAGGGCATTCTCACAAAGTTTCTCAAGATAGTCCGTATACAGGTCTTTGTTAATTAAAGGGGATCGGATATTTTTCCAATTTAAATAATGTTGGTTCTCAAAATGCACAAAGTTGTTCCAACATGCTGTATTGATAATGCTCAAGTGTTCCTTTGGGTGAATTTTGTTTGGAATTCTTCGAGTTGGTCTCTTAATAGGTCTTTTAGTAGGCTTCAGTTTCGTTCTCAGCTCATTCTTGCATCCCTTCTTGCATCCTTGAGTCTCTTTTTCCTCATTCCTTTGTTTATTCTTGAATTTCTCTGCATTATGACATGATTTCGTCCAAGAAAATATGTAGTCAAAAAGGTGGAGATTACACAAGCATTTCCAGATCAAAACAGACATAGTATAGGTCACTACCTTAATTTGATCATCTTTTCTTATTTCATAGTAGTTACACAACACAGTGTACTTCTGAACATTAGGATATTTTTCATCTAGTTGGGTCTTAGAAAAGAGGTAGCCATTTTTGCTCAAGATAACAGCACGCAAGCCACAAGTTTCGTAGAAACATGGATAATTAATATCATACAATCCAGGCTGATAATCAACTAACATATAAGGCCAAACATTACACCGAGGGTAATGATTTAATATGTCAATAAATTCATATATATATAAAGTCAATCAAACGTGGTCTGTTTTATTTTTTCCTTTTTCTCACCAAAGGTTAAGCGGCATGAACTATAAGAATGTAAAGGGCTAACAATTTTATAAAGACAGACAGCTAGCAGCAGATAAAACAACATAGAAGAGCAAAGATCCAAGCTAGTTTTTTCCTTAAAAAATTCAGTCATTTTTGTTCTCATTTGAGGTCTGTATTGAATACTTGGTGTAGTCATGACATACTTCAAACAAGTAAGCACAAGATTATAGTAATAAGCACCATAAGGTTGATTGAAATCATACTGAAAGGGGTACACCCCTAACATGGCTATTTTACAGCAACGACATTCTACTACATGTTTGATTAGCACACTGATTTTTGGTACTAGTTACTCTTCCAGTCATGAATTTACCCCAAGAGTTTAAACTGATCAGGCCACATGATCTAAATAAAGGTGGTAATTGCACCACAGTTTCAAATTGACTAAGCAAAAGCCAAAGCACAAAATTTCCTACAACAAATTCATTTGATAAAGGAGTCGTAGATGACAAACTATCCTCAGTATTCAAAATTTGTGCACACTTAAAACAAATGCATAACACACTCACAGGGAGGGAGGCAAATTCTCCATTATGGATCATATATGTAGAACCCCAAAGGGGTGTTTTACTGAAATGGTTCCTGGTTTTCATATCTCCAACGATATTGGTTAGAAATTCTTTATCTTTGTCTTTCTTAAGGCTAGAAGGACTAGCATTGTTCATATGAACACCACTATATAGGGTTTCCTCAACCATAGTGGGTTCGGGTTCAGAGTGTTCTATGGTTCTCCCCTTGGGGTTTTGTTCAAAGCAAGGCATAATTTTGCAAGATTTCTGCCCATGGTTCATCAATTTATTCAGGTAATAGATCATAGCATTCAAGAAAGCATAGTCTTGTTCAAGTAATATAAGATTCAAGCTTAGAGAAAGAAAAGAAATACCCCTTGTCCCTTGGGCGGAGCTACCCCAGCTGAGATTTCTTGTAGGAAGAACATACTACCGCCGCTCCCCTCTACCTTTAGATGAGCTTTCCAGGACTCTCGCTCCCTAAATCGACCATGTGAAGACTCCCTCGTTCCTCCTCGAGTCGGATGTGAACAGTGGCTCTGTAGAAATTTAAGGATTCTCTGGAGATTAGTCATCACTTGGCAATTTGTTACCTTCCTCCATCTTTGTCTCTTCTTGGAAAATGCATTTGTGTGGATTTGAACAGGAATAACATGTTACCTAGACTTTCGATCTTGCCATTCGAGCTTTTTCGAGGTTGAGTCGCTTACTTTAGCCCATCGCCTAAGGCAAAATCTGGGCCAAATCGGCTCCCGAGAGGGCTAACGGTTGTTTCCCGGAAGGATTCGAAGGTGGCTTGTTCCGATTAGGAGGAGGAAAAGCATGAAGATTGTCGATTTAGGGTTCAAATTTGGTGGTCGGGCTTTTTGTTTCTCACGGGACAGGGGAAAGGCAAAAGGGGCCATTTTGGAAGAGAGCGTTTTTCTGGGTTCCACCTTACAAGTTTAGGTGTTGCTCAGATCGACTTAATTTTTTCTAAGAATTCATGAATAAGTTAGTTGTTTGACTAGAATTTGATTCTGAATAAGAATAATGTACTAATATTAAAGAATAAGTTTCACCACTTATTGAAGCACTATTTAAAGTCCTTTGAATAATAAAGAGGAGCTTGTGTAGACAAATACATATTCATTCGGACCATTCCATTTGCTCGTTCCATTATACACACAACATGTTACTTAGTGGCGGGGCCAAAAAATCTTGGAAGAGGGGAGGCGGATCGTTTCTTGGACTAGTAAATACAATTTTAATTCTTTTATTTATTTTAACCCAAAAAGTTTTACATAAAGTTAATGGGAAGCCGAGGTACTATCTGGGCCTCCAGTCCTTTAGCAATAACAAAACTAGTTCTAGTGAACTTATATATGCACCAAGACGCGCCCCAACATCTTGAGCCTTCAAGAACTTCTGGATGCGCTTAAGCAAGGAAATAACTTCTGTTTCTAATTCTCCTAACGAGAAGAAAGAGAAGGGGAGGAAACTATACTCAAGTGCCCCACAGTTATCTTGATATTTGAGACATTTACGACGCGCCGCGTCAGTGACGACGCGCTCGGGCACAAAGTCAGACATCCCGGATTGGGTCAATGGTGAAGACCCGATCATTAAAAGCCCGAAAAAACCTTTCGTCACAGCATAGCGATGAGTTTACTCGTGAGCGAATTCTCTACCCGGAAAGGTATAATATTAATCATTCCGACATAAAACGGTTGTTTTTCACAAGATGCAACCCGATTTCCGCAACATACAACCCTATTATGTATAATTAATTTCAAAGTTAATTAGACATGTTATATACAATATTGGTGTCTATCTATAGAAGAAAAAAAATTATGAATTGCGGTATGTATAAATACCCCAAATATTAAAAAACGCATTTTAGAAAACTTAAATTGACGACGCCACGTGTCGTGCTTACGTTGGTCGGATGCGGCCCATTCACTGTGTGACATTTGGCATATTTTGAAGAGCATGCTATGGGAGCATATTTTGCTCCTCATTTTCTAGGTACACCCCTAGTTTGATTTTTTTAATATATATACGGGATTTTTGCTCCCTTAATAGTGGTTATGCACCTCCCGTTCTGGATGGTCTAAGTTTGTTGCGACGATGTTAAGGACGTCAGTAATTAACATCGGATCAATAATTTCCGTCCCTAAGTTTTTATAATGACAGACTCAACTGTGATCTAAAAATGTTTGTCCAAGTTATGTCCGAGGAACTTAGTGGGACGATCATCATGAAAAGGACAACAAGTGACCAGTCGTCCCTAAGAAGTAGGGACGCAAAGAATATTATGAAGATGGTACAAGAATGAGTTTCTGCCATATAAGGACGTAGTACTTAACAAATAGGAACGCACGCCAAAATTCAATGTTCAAATTCAAATAGGCTGCCCGACAAAGATTACATCACCAGACAAGTTGTAGTCTGATACAGGCTATTTTGTATGGTTTAACTCTTGTATTTTAGGGCTATATTGAGAGTGTTTAGGTTAGATTTGAGCGGTATTGCAATATCTAAGCCGAAGACACAAGAATTCAAGAATCAAGAGTTTTAAGGCGTTTTGAGCTGTCTGCGCGACATCACTTGCTTAGGAAGGCTATATCTTGAGCTACAGAGGTCGGATTGAGATGACTCCGGTGCCGTTGGAAAGCTAACTTCAAGGGATTCAATTCATCTTTTTACACCGAAGTCAGATTCCAAGCGGAAAATGGTCAAAACAGCCTCCGAATTGACGCCAGTGGTTCTGTCCCGATACCGCAACCGCGGCCAAGGCGACGCGACCGCGGTGGCTGCCGAGAGACAAAGTTCTTCTCTGTCGTAAAAGCGCGGGCGCGGTGGGAGCGACGCGACCGCGGTGATGCCGAATCCGAAGCGGGCCGAAATCTTTCTATCTTGCTTCCTTTTCTATCTTTTGCCTCTTTCCTTATCTATCTCGTGGAGCTTGTTCCTTGGGCTATATAAGGAGGAGTCAGCCTTAGGTTTTTAGTATCTTCTTTCTCATAATTCAATTCTTCTCTTTTAGTTTAGTTATGGAGAGCTAGTCTCCTTGGGTTTGTTCAAGGGAGAAGCTCTGATGTATGAACTCGTGAGATTTTGGTAATTGATTTCTATCCTTTGGTTAATATTGATACTCTTGTGCTTCATCCCATGATTTATGTTTGATTTTATGAGTCTGGCCAACTTGTTTGATTGACTTAGATCTATTGTTTGATTTAGGATTGGTTGTTGTCTATGCATCTTTCCTAATTCTCGAAACAACTCTATTCTAGGACCGTGGACTAGTTTAGGGAAGAGTATTTAATGGTTAAATTGTGCATGAGACTCATAGCTTGATTGCATGATTTGGTTTCCTAATATCCTTGTTCTCTATGCTAATTCTAGGTTAAGCGTCCTTGCCTAGGGTTATAGAATTGCTTGGACCGTGGACTTTCGATTGTTAATGATCAGGATAGGAATTAACCATAGGTGTGAATGAAA
Source organism: Polygonum maritimum (assembly GCA_963924305.1). Lineage (NCBI taxonomy): Eukaryota > Viridiplantae > Streptophyta > Magnoliopsida > Caryophyllales > Polygonaceae > Polygonum > Polygonum maritimum. Next base: position 19,421,861 of record OZ002729.1, read on the forward strand.
TCAATGGATGAATCTATGATCGAGTGATTATTTCATGAGTGGATCTTTTGAATGAACCTGCCTCTTATCTATTTGTTTATTTGTTTGTTATTTGTTTCCTAGGTTAGTTTAGCTTAGATATCTCTTTGATTTCCCCCCATATCTTTAGTTGATAATTATATTAATACTAGAAGCCGTAGTTCTCTTGGGTTCGACCCCTTATTTGCATGTTATACTAGTTTGTTTGTTTGGGTTATTTATCTTTGATCTTGGCACGACGACTTTAGCCGAGTCATAGTCCTCAGAAGCTTCGTGCGTCGGAGACAAAATAGCAAGAAGCAAGGATGTCACTTTCCACACCATCCCAGGGTACACGTGGAAGCTTCCCAGTGATTCAAGAGCTGACTTTAGGAAGAAGACAACGTTGTACAACTCCGAAGAAAGCGACATTTCTGATCCTGTCGTTGAGGACACCAAAAGAGCAAAAGGGTCCTAGGAAAGGAGCCCTTCCTAACTCTCTATAAATACATTCATTTGCATTTACGGTGAAGTGACTTATCCCAGACACTCTCGAGAGCTTCTCAAGAACACGAAGAACAACTCAAGAACAAGAGTGAACTGAGTGTGTCGATCGAACAAGAAGTCCAAAACAAATCACAAAACAGTTTGTAACCGAGTGTGTGTTTCCAAAGGACTGTGAAACACGTGAGTTTGATTTCCCTTATACCTTACTTTCAGTGTTAGGTTACTAGCTTAGGCTGAAAGGAATTTCACTAGTAAACTATAGGGACGGACGCCTTAGTTTAGAGAAGAGTGGAATTCGCCGTGTATAAGTTGTAAGGACTCATTCAATATAAGATAAGGAAGTCATTCAAAATCCTCTTCGGAGGTAGAGGTTTACCCATAAGGACTAGTTGGTCTTAGTGGGGTTCCTCTATAAATATATTGTCCCGTTCTTATCTTATATCTGTGTTTTATTCCTGCTTTAAGTTATTTCCGCTGCATAAGGACACTATTCTAAATACGTCCTTAGACTCTTAACTACTAACACGATCCAACAAAGTTGACCTAAACAAACCTAATATTCAAGAATTAGAACCATTAGGATTTCACAATTTACATTAAAAAAACACAAGAAAAATTAAGAAATTGAACAAATCTTACAAACAGAACTAAGTCTAAAAAATGATTGCAGAAGTAGTAAAATACTCAAGTGGGAAAAAATATTGTATTGTTTCCTTGTCCGGTCAATGGACGTAGGAGATATGCTATTAGAGAAATAGAGAAGCCATTAGAATTGTGAGATCTCTTCTATGGTTTCAAGGATTGGCGGGTTGATGTGGTAGTTGTTGTACATGGGAAAGAAGAGGTAAATGTGTTGGTGTCCGAGGCAAGAAGGCTAATTGAAGATGCAAAAGGATTAGTAGGCCAAGTTAGAGCTTGGATGATAGGGATGAAGGTACCCATGTCATTCGAAGGAGAGCTTCATATTTTTATATGTTGTTTTAATTTTAATCACATTTGTATCGTATATAACTTCATTGCAACTGTTTATTGACAAGATCTTATTAGTTGTAGTGTTGATAGCTAAATTGCCCATGATATTTTTTTTAATATCTAATGCTCCTAAATTGGGTGTGCAAATGTTTAAGAGCATTGAAGATTGAGCATCGTTGCAATGCCCAAGAATGCACTGCATATTAGACCCTCGAACAACGCCCAAGAATGGGTCGATGTAATTGCTGGCTGTCATTAACATGTGCAAGAAAGGCTGGACCGAAAGCATTCTTGCAAAAACAATCAAGTGCCAGATGACTGACATGAATATGCTAATATTAGGAATAGGGCTGGACATTTTCTGCGGGTGACCGACCCACCCGGTCCATCCGACCCAGTTTTACGGGTGAACAACCGTAAATAAGCGGGTGATGGGTGGGTCGGGAGATGGGTGAAACGGTTGACGGGTCGGATATGGGTGAAATGTTTCACCCGTTTTACCCGACCCATCACCCATCACCCGTTTCACCCGGTTAACCCGACCCATCACCACCACCCAATTCACCCGTTTCACCCGTTTAAAGCATGTGTAGTTCCAAATTGCAAGATACAAGACTACACTAATCGTAATTATTGTTTGTACACAAGTTTATCTTCTTCTCATAGCATGACAATGAATTTCAAACGTACAACAGCAGACAGTGGTGTTCTCTGCGACATGAGGATGTAAAGATATATCTAGAGGTAATTTGCATACATTTTTTTATGCTCCATCCTCGAATTGAAAAGCAAACTTTGGCCAAATCCAAATTGTTATGTGTCATGAACTACAACACAAAAGCAGTAGACACAGGGAGAATACCATAAGGTTGTAGATCTAGTGTCATGAAGATTTAACAGCTCCAACAAAGCCGCTGCTTAAAAGTCTTTCAACGTATTTGCCCAGGATATCCACCTCCAGATTCACCTTCTGGCCGACTTTCTTCAACGGTATCACCACATTCTTCTGAGTGTAGGCGACCAGCATGAAGTTAAAGCAAGCGTCTTTATCAAAGACATCGACTACCGTCAAACTAGTGCCGTCCACAGCTATAAAGCCTTTCGGAACAATGTATTTTAATAATTCTGGTGATGTTTTCACCTTCACCCACAAGGAATCATCTTCTTGATCAAGTGACACGATCTCGCCTGTCCCATCAACATGTCCCTGATTTTAATAGAACCAAGAGCATCAGATGATACTGAAATTGACACCAAGTTCACCACTCAATCAAATTCAGTTTCACACAGCTTCTAAAAATGCTAGTTTCTCTTTCCAACATTCATCTCGATTACAATCACATTGCTCATTGATAAAATTCGAGAATAAGTTAGTAGGCTTACGCCTCTAAAGCTGAAGAAACTATATGTATACTGCACACCCATTAGTCCATTACCCATCCATAAACATAAGAGATGTGCTTTTAAGTTTCAATTTCCGAGCATTGACATATTACTACATTTAGATTCTGTTTCAACAAAAAGCTATCCATCTCTAAATCATAGACTTCTGAGAGCAAAATAAGAGCAACAATGGATTATGTCAGATACAGATAAAGCACAGTCGAACTTCACCAATCCAGAATCTCATTTTACATCAGTAGAACGTAGCTAAGACACAAACTCCATCATGAGCCCACTAAAATTGAACTTATGCAATACTTTAGAGCCATTTTTCTATTTAGGTGGAACTCCACCAATGTCTAACAAGTTTAGTAAAAATCACTGAATCTACAGTTTGACAGATAATCAAATCTTCATCACAATGTATGTACTAGCTACAAAATCTCAGAACACGATCCCAAGCCCAAGAACGATTTTTCCGATACAATTAAAGCATAACCTGACTCCAGCCAATCCTGATAGCTGAGAGTCACTTGATAGGATAATGTTAGCCACTTTGCTTCTTTGCTTGAGAACCATGCTAAATGATTGAACCTAAATCTCAGAACAAGATCCCAAGCCTAAATCACAACAATGGAATATGCCATACAGTTTAAACATAACCTGACTTCATTGACGAAAAAAAAAAACATAACCTGACTTGAGCCAATCCTGATAATTGAGAGCCATTAGATAGGGATAATGTTAAATTGAAAGGGTGCTAACTAAACCGAATTGTAGCGACTTGAGTGAAAATCATCACACAACAGTTTCACAGATCATCACCAAACATTCATCACAATGTAGCTACAGAACGACAAAGCAGAAAAGCCCTTACTTGCACGAAATGCCCACCCATCCGGGTAGAAGGCAGAAGAGCTCTCTCCAAGTTGACAAGCGACCCCGACTTGAGCTCAACCAAAGACGTCTTCCTCAGCGTCTCAGGGGCCAATCCAACCATGAACTCCGACGAACCCAGATCGAACTCCGTCACCGTAAGACAGGTCCCGTTAACAGCAATGCTATCGCCAAGCTTCACATCTTCGAGAACCGTCTTCGCGCGGATTCGCAGATCAAATCCGCCGTCTTTGGCGTGCCCTATTTGCTTGACTTCCCCCATTTCCTCGACGATCCCGGTGAACAGGGACTTGACTCCGCCCCATCGGGGCCTGAATTTGATCGATTTAGGGTTGGAATTGGTGAAGAGTAGCTTAGAAGCAGTGAGGCTAGGGTTGAATTTGAGATTGGGAGTTGAGGGAAGGCCATGAAGGTTGAAAATTGAGGGTTTTGAAGGGGAGATTTTGGTGGAGTTGGAAGCGTATGTGGAGCAGAAGGAGATTGGTGGTTTGGTTGTGAGACTCGACATCATTTGAACGTTGGTGGGAGAGAATGTGAACTGATTCAACTTAAATTGGAGGCGATTGAACAGCTTAAACCCTTTGTCACCGGTCACCGCTTGACAAAGAGCCCCTTCCCCGACCCAATCTTTTAATTTCTACCCATAAAATTGATTATATTACAAAGACTCATGTAAGAATGAGTCCTACGGTGAGAACGGTAGGAATAGATATCCACCGTCCGTTGCCCCAATCAAAACGCATGCTCCTTCCAAAAAAAATAAAAAAAACCGATTAAAATAAAGCTACGCATTCATGACTGACTCCTTCCTCGTCTTCTCCGCTCCGATCCTCCTCATCATCACCGACGCTCTTCTCCCCTCCGTTATCCTCTCGGCGTCCTCGCCTCCTCCTCCTCCGACTTCGAATCCGGCTCGGAGATCGCTCGTGCCTGGGGTTGTCCGATCCTCCTCTGTCCTCGCTCCGATCCTCCTCTGTCCTCACTCCTCCCCCGCGCTCCGTGACTGTCCGATCGGCTGCTGCCGCCGTCAAGGACTACGCCGTCAAGTCTGTCAAGCCGGCACTGACGCCGAAGTGGACCAGATCTACGCCGATGCCGAAGTGGATCAAATCTACGCCGACGCCAGCCTCAACGGATTCGTGACAGATTCACGATCGCGAGGGAGAGATTCGCCGACCTACCTACATTCATGGCGTCCTCTGCTCCAGACCAGCTCTAGATTTTGCTAGTACTTTGTAGGAAAGATGTCTATCACCAACACCGCTATCAATGATTCCTTTTGGAAACCTCCGGTCCTCAAGGTTGGAGAGTACGATTGGTGGGCAAAGCAAATGAGAACCCACATATGCTCTCTTGATGGCCAGCTTTAGAAAGTTATATGCATAGGCCCCGAAACGTTTCTCGGAGCTGATGGAAAGGAGAAAGAAGTCACGGAGTACAATGATGATGACTTCAAGAAGTTGGAGAAGAATGAGCGTGCCAAGAAGGTTCTCCACCATGCTCTCTCTAGTAGTGACCTCAAGAAGGTCATTGGCTATGACACCGCCAAAGAAATCTGGGATTCTCTCAAACGTCTCCATCAAGGAAATGATGATGTCAAAAAGGACAAAATCATAACCCTTGAGCGAGAATATGAGAACTTGTTCCAAGAAAAGGGTGAGTCCATCCACGACTACTACTCAAGATTTCAATCGGTGGTCAATCAACTGGAGTTTCTGGGTGAGAAGCTTCCTCAATGGAAGCAAACCAACAAGTTGATTTCTGGCCTCAACAAGAAGTGGGATGGTATGGCAACTTCTCTCCTTACTCAAAAGGAGACGAAGTCACTGACCTTGGAGGATCTGGTTGGCTAACTCACCATGTATGGAGGAATCCAAGAAAGGAGGAAAGATAGACTTGACTCTGAGAGAGCCAGGGGCATTGCTTTTAAGGTCGAAAAGGCTTTCGATCTTGCTCAAGGACATGAAGACATGGAGGATGTCGGCGACGACGTTGCTCTTATCTTTAGAGCTATGAAGAGACTTTGGAGTCGCAACGAGGCTCAATCTAAAGCCCCCGAGACAAGAAGAGACGTGATATGCTATCACTGCAAAGAAGAGGGACACTTTGCCAAAGATTGTCCAAAGAAGGAGGCTGGCAGAAGCCTGTTGGCGACCTGGGACATGTTAGATGATGAAGAAGACGTGTCGCCAACCAAAGGAGCATGTTTCATGACTTTGGGAGATGACTCTTCAAGTGAGCTAAGTAATTCTGATCTCTCATCTTTTTTGGCTAAAAAGTCTAGAGAACAACTTTGTGCTATCATTGAAAAACTTGGTCTTCAAGTTTCGGAGCTAAGTGAAGAAATTGATGAAAAAGATGAAAAAACTGCTAATCTGATTGATGATAACAAAGTTTGGTCCTCTAAGGCTATTGATCTGGAAAAGAATGTTGTCCCTAAACCTGTTGCTTGCATTAAATGTCCTAACCTTGAGTCTCAGGTTGTTGACTTTCAGAAACAGGTTGACGACCTTGAAAAACAGGTGTCTAGTCTTGAAGGTGAAAAGCTCATGCTGAAACTGGGAAATGCTAAGTTGTCTAGTGATCTTTAAAATTTGAAGATAGATGATGAGGCTAAGAAACAGAAATGGAAAGATGAGTTTGTCGCCGACAAGGTCCAAGAAGTCAAGGGAGACTTCGGAAGGAGATTTGTGAAGGTTGTTGAGCGACCTGGTCTTCGTTATGGGAAAAACCAGAATGAAAAGGGGAACGCTTCTAATTCTCAAACATCCAAGGGAAAATCCCCCATGCATGATCACAACGCAGGTTGTTCATCGCATGTTGTGAACCCCAAGGGTAAAAGGAAGCAGAAGTGGTACCCTAATCAAAAGGTTCGTACCATGTGGGAAAACCAAGTCCAGAAAGCTGGCCCCTCGCGAATTGATTTCCAGGCCCAGGTCGACAATAAACCCGTCTACCCAGGATATAGTAAGTATGTAGGCTTAAAATCTCACATCACATGCTGGTATTGTGGCAAAGGAGGTCATTACCAACATGAGTGCTTTAAAAGGACTAGAGATTCGAAAAAGGCTAGGAAGTCGAGGACTTTTAATGTGAAATCTGATGTCACTGACTTTGCTAAGAACCCAAAACCTGTTGTTGCTGATGTTTCTGGTAATGCTATGAAATCTGTTGCTCGACCCAGAGGAGTTGTAAACCAACTCTGGGTTCGTAAAAACTACTCTTGTTTGTACAGGTTGAAGTGAGTGTCGATGACCCCTGGTTCATCGACAGTGCGTGCTCAGCTCATATGACTGGAAAATCTGAGGATTTTGTCTCACTTCAACAACACAAGGGAGGTAGCATTACCTTCGGAAACAATAGCAAAGGTGTGGTTTCTGGAATCGGAAAGGTGAAGATCTCAAGTAAGGTTTTAGTTTCTGATGTTAGCCTGGTCGACAACCTTGGTTTTAATTTACTGAGCGTAGCTCAACTATGCGCTAACGGGAAAAATCAAGTTGTCTTTGATCATAAGCAGTGCCAGGTGATTGAAATCAGTACAAATAGGAAGCTTCTGAAGGGATTATGCAGAAACAATGTCTACAAGGTTGATTCCAGCTTCTAATCTGAAGAAAGTTTATGCCTGAAGTCTGGTATAGAGGTTGCCAACCTCTGGCATAGTTGGTTTTTGTCATGCTAGCGTGCAGTTGTTGGTCAAGTTCCACGGAGAGGAGCTAGCAGTTTCTTGTGTCTTAAGGATGTTAATGACAAGAGCAGTGACAGTGTCGTTGACTCAGATCAGAATGCAGAGGATGTTCAAAATCAAGGTGATTCTGAGGCTAGTTCAGAAAGAGTTTCAAGTCAGGAAGGTCAAGGTGAAAGGGTTGGAGAAGATGATGAGAAAGTCGAAGAAGTTGACGACTTTGAGAAAGCTGAAGAGGTTGTTGAGAACGTCGTTGACGTTCAATCTGACAGTAAAGTCTCCAAGATTCAAGGATGTCGCCAACCCAGACTAGGTTGACGACGTGTGAAGGAAACGCATGGTATCCATGGAGTTTTGCGGGACGGATGAACAAAGGGCGGACATTTTCACCAAAGCTTTAAATCGGGAACCCTTTGAACGACTTCGCATGGAGCTAGGTGTTGGACCCAGAAATAATCCAAGCAGGAAGCAACCCATTACCAGAGAAGTTCCATTGCCTTGCAGCTACAAGGTATTGTTGGACCCAAGTTTTAGGCAAAGAAGTATCAATACCTATCTAGAGAATCTTCAGCGCATCTTTGGGCAGCGACAAATCTTCGAAACTAGCTAAGTCGGTGGAAGGAGGCTAGGTCCGAGATATGGTTGTTACAAGATAGAATCTTTCCAAGATATCATCTGATATATGATATATTTGCTGCCATACAGGATAAAGAATATCCAGGATATAAGATAGATTTTCTGGAAGACTTGTTGGTTAAGATAAATTTATACCTTGTATAAGATAGAACTCCTACTTATTGTCTATAAATACCCATGTAACCCACGAAATTGGGGAGGATAGATATAGGATGATAGGAGATCACATCAGATCACACACCATAGCCCTCGCTAGAGGCATACATTGTAAACCTTAGAAGGGGGGGTCATACCTTCATACATCCATTGTAAACCCTAGAACGGGGTACCATGTTTTTACACATTCATACGCTTTTTTCAGCAAAAAAAAAAATTTCCGTCCTTCTCTTTGATTTATTTCGGTCTAGGCCCGATTTAGGTCAAAGTTTCCTTTGGTAAATTTTGGCTCAAACAATTAGGCGCCCATCGTGGGGCCGAGGATCGATACAATCATCAAAGGACCAAAAGTCTCCACCTTTCTCGATCGAAAGAAACAATATCAGGACTGGAAAACACCCATCCTGACCCTCTCGCTACGGGAACAACATAAATCACGAAAATCAAAGCACTAGATCACGAGACGAAGAGATGGTAGAACTCCGACAAATTCCCGAAGAATATCCGAAGAAGTTTTGAGCGATCCGCGAAGCCAGGAGTGAGGCGATCATCAGAGCGACATCGATGATCATCAAACCAAAGCTGGGGATGATGCAATACTAAAGGCAGCAAGGCAAACCAATCGTTCGTTGTTGGCCGCTAGAGAGCCTCTAGGCAACAACTAGGCGGATCGGACTAGTACTTAGCACCCTGAACGGAACCTGTCAAGTCGATCCTTCCGAATCACGTTTTCCATCCTTCCTTTACTGGTTTCCTCATTCCCCTATGTCACAATTCATTCCATGTTTTGCGTCTCTATTCAAGGGGTTCAGATTTCACCTTTATCCTTGTTTGATTACAAATTTTCTAATATTCCGCTAAAAGATAGACTTTCATCCTTAATTACGCATCTCATAAATATCGACCTTCTATACTTATACGTATTTGTTGTTCATTGGTTTCAATTGCATGACACGTCATCCTAACTTGGATCGCGGGTGACGACACCAACAAGGAAGATTACGAAAGGCACAGTAGATCGGCCTGGACACGGCCATCAAAAAGAAGGATGTTGAGCAAATAGGCGTCATACTCGATCAAATCACCAGGGATTGTAGCCCGTAAGACCCAAAGCATCACGACTTCGAAGAAACACCAAAGAAACTCCAAAGAAACACCAAAGAAACTCCAAAGAATCTCCATTCCAAGTAAGCCCACGTACAGCGGGACCACATACCCTCATGAACACGTGGCAATATACAAGCAGAAAACGTGGGCAAACGTAGTCCCCTACCATTCCAAAGAAGCTATGATGAACAGGGGGTTCGGGACAACCCTAACAAGGCCAGCCCTGACTTGATTCACTAATCCCACACAGGAGCATTCAGTCCTTTGCGGATCTCTCGGATACCTTTTCGCTCTCAGTTCGCCACTAGCCGAAAGCAATCCAACGATCTCTACAGGGTATCTGATCGGTCCGGGATCGGAGGGTCTCACAATTTAAATTTATAAAACCGAACCTCAAATTGTAGTAAAGAGGTAGGGTGTCGAACACACGGGAGTTCGTGCGTCGAGAGTACCCGAAAAGACTAAAAAGAGGAGAAAATAAAGACAAAACGAAGGAAAAAAAAAAGAGATCTCCTCGGACCGACACAGGTCACTTCGGTCCAAGGTAGGATCGAGGTCAAGATGGTCGGGACCGACGTGGTGCAAGTCGGGCCCGATGTACTGGGTATCTTGGTCTTGAACAATTAGTAGATCGGTCTTGGGTTTTTGGGTTCCTCCCCCAACTAGACTTGGATATTCTTCCTCAATTCAACCAATAAGTGTTTGATTCTAGTGAGATCGAGGTTGTTCGCCCCAAATCCCTCCAATCTACACCTCGACCTAAGGGAGCTTTCGCGTCACCTTCGATGCTAGAGACTTGTGATGGGATCGAGACCACTTTCGCTTACTCTTACCAAACACAAGCTCTAGATCCCTTGCTTTCACAAGAGAATTGAAGCTCAATGTAGAGAGGATTCACAAATCAAGCACTCAAGGCTTTGGAATTGGGGTTTTCTACCCAAATCTAGCTAGGGGATTCCCCCATAGCCCAAGACTATGGAATCTACTCCATATGGTAAGTGAAAAGCATAATCAAAAGGGAAATCAAGCAAATCTCAATCATCAACATCCAATCAAACTTCAATTGCATTCAAATCCAAAGTGTCTACAAAATCCAAGTCTCAATTCTACTAGATCAAAGCAAAACAAAGTACAAAACTCACAATTCCTCCTCTCTTCTCCACCAATCTCTCCTTCTCTTCCTTCTCTTCTCTTCTCCTTGCTCTCCAAGTCTTCCTTGAGCCTTTGAGAGTGAATTTGGGTTGGTGTTGTGTGTGCCACTCGTCCCACTCACACTTCACACCTCTAATTGATCACTAATCACCTCTCTTAACCTTCTCTTCGGATTGGGGACCAAGGAATCCCAATTTAGAAAGGGGCAAATGTGGAAAGTTGCTAAAAATATGCCTTGGGGAACAATCCAATCCTATGCCGACTTGGACCGACACGGAACTACCTCGGGCCCGACGTTGGGAACATCGGTCCGGTTCACTGAGTGCTCGATCTCGGGCCCGACTTGATGTATCTCGGTCCAGGGCCTCGATCCTCGTCTTCTTCCTTGGTTTCCTTTGGTTCCACTTCATTCTTAGCTTGGATCTTGTACTCCTTGACTTGGCTCCTTCATTAGCTCCTCGAAATTGTCCTCATTCTTGCCATTTTACCTACAAAAAACAAACAAACTTGCATAGTTTCCGACTCTTGAAGAAAACCGGGAACTAAGCTAAAAAGGAAACAAAACTAACAAAGAAGAGAATGAAAAACACATATTCACAAGGGAAATCAACTACTAAAACACCTCCAAAATGAGAGACATCAGAATACCCCATACTTAAACTTGCTTGTCCTCAAGCAATAACAATGTAAGCAAGACCGAAGCACAATCTTCAAGTAAAGCCTCATATGAAAAATCAATCAAGTAAGCACAAGTGATAGACATGCTAGCAAGATTACGTCATCACACATGATCAAGTGTTCAAGGAATATAGTCTAATGCAACAAAGCCTCACTTTAGGGATATAGAAATGTGTATCACTCATCATGTGTTTAGGCTTAGCAATGAACACTCAAACTCAACAATCATGCAAGTAAAGGCTTTACCATTGAAGCTAATATCACCAATTCCTCCACCTAGAGATGCCTATTACAATGCACACAAAGAATATGAACTTGGCTCAATGGAGGTCCTCAAAGAGGTTCCATTCGGCCGGGTTGTAATGGGGCTTTTGGTATTTCTCAAGGTAGGAATCGTTTTGGTCTTGTGGTGCTTATAATGGGGATTGAACTTTCTAGTCTCTCACCAACTTCACCAAGTCATTCCACTTTCAATTTTCACTCATCCAAAAGACTTTGATTTTTCTTCTCTTCTTTTCTTTCTCAACCCACTTTTCACTTAACATTCCACTTCATCTTTGCACTACACTTTTTTTTGTTGGATTTTTCACACTTTTTCTCACTAGGATCGACTTGCACTAACTCAGGCCCGATGTGCACTTTAACTCGGTCGGTGCCCTTTTCTTTCACTTAAGCACTTTGCTTTCAATCCACTACTTTTTCCAACTTTTCTTTCTTTTCTTCACAACAAAGATGCACTACCCACTTGGTTTGTAACTCCATTCTTTGCCCTTCACCAAAGAGAATCTCAAACCTCCAAATATTCTTCCAAACCTCTCACTAAAGTCCAATCCCATAAGGTTCAAGTCATATAGGCTAGGAATCATATTCTTGAGGAGTTTCAAACAAAGGTCTAAGGCTAAAACGGGGCTATAAACAACGGTTTATCTTTAAGGTAGGATATGGAAGATTTTATGACTAAATGAAATAAAGTTCAAATCAATGTGACAAAGCATAGAACAATTCTCATATTGGTCTTGGAAAATAGATAAACACCTCAATAACAAGTTTTACTAAGCATGCATGAGCTAATTCACAACAAAATGAGGGATATGCAATAATGAACAAGCATCCCTAAAATGGCCAAAAATCATCTCACAAGGTTCACTCAAGCTTAGTTGCATCAAATTTCATCCAAGAACTCATGTGCTCAATAAAAGCATGCAAGATATCATATCACATTAAAAACAACATCCATTTAGAGGCTAAACTATCCAAAAATATGCAAAGGACTTTACATGCTCACATCCTCATTAGCCTTCATATGGACATCTAAGATGGGATTTCCTAGTCCAAAAACAAAATCTTTTTGTTCTTTTTCACACAATTTTTTCGAATTTTTATGGATTTTTTTGCAAAAATTTCCTCAAACAAACAAACTTATCCATTCATGCCATAAAATTCAATCATCATCCTCATACATATCATGCCACTATCCAAAAGAAACATCCCTTAAACAAGAAACAAGAAACTACACATAAACATGGAACTATGAGCTACTAACCCACCCCATACTTAAAATTTTGATGTCCTCATCAAAACTCAAAAGTAAAGAGAAGAGTAGAGAAAGCTCACAATTTCCTTATTCTTGAATGGCAAGTGGAGGCTTAGTTCGGAGGGTGGCCACGGCGTTGTCTCCTTTGGAGCCGGGCGTGTCGCTCTTGCTCGTACACTCGATCATTGAAGGGGTCTTGGCTTGGCGGTTGGATTGGTGGCGCGGGAGGTGTCCATTGATCTTCACGGGATGAGAAATTCCTGGACATCCACTCATTGAAACTTGCTTGGACAGTCCACCTATGATCCTCGGCCGCCCTCAAGTCCTCCACCTCTCGTCTAGTGTAGGCAATGTTGCGGTTCACCTCATCAAATTGCACTTGGAAGTCTTCTTGGTGGTGAGAGAGTTGTTGTTGTTGGAAGTTGAGGTATTTTTGTTGTTGGTTGAGTTAGTGCGCCTCTTGAAGCATGGATGATTGTTGAAGTTGGAGATGCGACAATTGGTTTGCCAAGAAATTCATGTCCACCGATTGGTTAGGCTCGGGGAACATCATTCCGGGCCCAAACCATTGGGCATACCCCTCATATCCTCCATAGCTAGGTGGTGCTTGGTGTGCTCCACTTCCCTCACCCCTCTCGAAGTGGCTTGGGACCGGATCGGGCAAGAATGCATCGGACCGACGTTGATGGATGTCGGGCCCGACGTGGGATGCTCCTCGGTCCAAGAGTGTTGGGGCATGGTCGGTGAGCAAATTGTGGTAACCACCATCTTCTTCTTCTTCTTCACTTCTAGGCAAGTCCACCTCCATGTCGTCCCTCCTTACAAACTCATAACGGTTGGGCTCTTCTTCTTCGGTGTCCGGGGAAGCTTGAGGTGTAGTGAAACGGATGTGTTGTGCTCGTCTCCTAACCTCGAGTGTCCCCTCCGGCTCTCCATAAGGATTGACATTCCCCGCCCACACTTGGTACCAATTGTAGTAACAAGTGAGGTCGAAGAGTCGAGGCCCCAAGGGAATGTGCACATTGTTGAAGTTGGAGTGTGGGGCTAAGTAAGTAGAGGCGCCGGTCACTAGCTTCTCCTTGATAATGTTTGCCTTCTTGAAATACTTGAGGTCCATGAACTCCACACCATTTGGGGCCGGTGTGTAGGTAGACAAGTCCACCTCAAGACGGTGAGCTAACCGGGCAATCATGCCTCCGAAATAGATCCATGAAGAGCTTTGGAAGTCCCTCACCATCTTCACCCTTTCCCATGTGAGGTTCATCGGCTTCTCATTCTCAAACAACATCTCATAGAGTATCATGGCCTCCTCCTTCATAGGCTTGCTCAATTCATGTCTAGCAAAGATAGAACAACCCAAGGCTCGGATCATAACTCGGAAGAGTGGGTTGGCTATCTCATTAGTCGATGCTCCTTTCCTCATCTCGCTCTTTCCGGCCAAAAACTTCCAAAGGTAGTCGAACTTTTCATTGTCAACATAAGCCTCATCTCTTGTAAATGGGAACCCGAAGTAGGTAGCCAAGTTCCGGAGAGAAACTTCATGCAACTCGTTGCCCATTTGGAAGGAGATCATGCCTTCACTCTCGGGTCCCTCATACGTGCACTTGAATGTCGCCATGAACTCGGATGTCAAGGCGGGGTAATGAGTGTTGTTCCACCTTAGCAACACATTGAGCCCAATGTGGGAGTAACACCGAGCAAGAGCCTCCTCCATGCACATCTTTCTTATGGAAGCCCAATCTAACCACCGGGTGTGGTGAGATAGTCCCATAAGACGCTCATACTCTCTAGCATCATCCTCATCCTCAATACGTACATCATCCATCCTTTGGACTCTCTTGGACGACTTCTTGGACTTCTTGGTGACTTTCTCCATCCTCGAAGAAGATGCTCGGGTAGACATGGTACCTTCACACAATCAAAACCAAAGAACTACAAGATAAAATCTATACAACCACAACAAAATCACAAGCTTCCAACACAAACAACGCATCATGCAAAGAGATAACCACAAGGGTGGTCGATCTCGACCCTAGGGGGGTCGATCCTGAGAGTATACACACATGAACACTCACCATGCAAAGAGATAACCCCATACTTGCACTTGACACACTCAATCCACAAAATTCAATCATGTATGAACTAAGATTCACATATCAATGGTCAAGCCTCAAATCATATTGTGAATAGCATGCTATAACCAACATTCAAGCTCATGAAATCCTAAATTCACACAAAAGAAGCTCGAAAAACGTCGGACCGATATGCAAAAGACGACGGGTCCGAGGTTGGGGACCTCGGTCCGAGTCGCTGGACCGACTTTCAACATCGGTCCCGAGGTACTGGGTACCTCGGACCGAGTCCATTCCGATTTCTCATCCTAGATTCATCCATGCAACACACTATCATGCCTCTAAAATCCAAAATCCACCATCAATCAATATCAATCGAAGTTCTAAGTGGGATTTAGCAACAATTAAGCACAAATTTCACAATGCAAGCAAATCACCATGGATGCTCAAGGTTCAAGCTCACTCAATCATGGCATATCTCAAATCTAGCAATGAAAGCATGAAATTCATAAAGAATCAAGTAGAGATTGAGATTTACATACCAAATATGAAGAAAACAAGAACTTCTAGCAAGCAACTCTTAGAACTCAAATTTCCTCTTCTAGAAGAAGGATGTAGATTTATGGGATTTGGGTGGGATTTTTTATTTTTTTTGGCTTTTGGTTCAATGCTTGGGTATGCTAGGGTATGGATCGAGATCTTCTGGTGAGGTTTCTTTAGGATCGAGTATGGTGGGGGAGATGGGATCGATTTGGGTTTTGAGAGAGAATTGGGTATTTTGGGAAAGTAGTTATGGGGGTGATGATGTTAGGTAAGGGAAAGGGCTCTTAAATGGGGAAGAAGACAAAGGTGGGTCAAGAGGGTATAGTAGGAATTTCCATAAAGTCAAGGTCCAACATGGGTCGGCATAACTGGACCGACGTCGGGCACCTCGGGCCCGAGGTACTGGGTACCTCGGTCCTACCCGATTTTGGTTCCTAAAAATCCCACGACTTGGTTACTTCTATCCACAAGTTCTTGCATCTTTTCCACAAATACCACACATGCTAATGAAGCTCACACAACACACATTTCCACAAAATACAAGCTAGAGAAGAGATTAGGACTAATCTAAGCTAAGGCAAAAAGAAACAAGCTAGAAACTACGAAAATGAATCTACTAAACCCGGGTTGCCTCCCGAGGAGGGCTTCTTTAACGTCACTAGCTTGACGTCTAACCTCTACCCTTCAAGGAGGGTGAAAAACGGTGAATTGATCCTCCTTGCCATGTGCTTCTCCACAATCCTCATAGCCAAAGTGCCACCATTTGTGTTTGATGAAAGTATGGCATCCATATCCTCCATCATCCTTCTCCTCCAACGTGTAGCTTGGCATCTCTTGCATCAACTCATCTTGCATTTTATCACCTACATCACAAAAGTCTAAAGAATTTCTAGGTGACTCAATGACATCATAACTCAACTCATCTTGCAAATCATCCAAGCAAAGGTAGTCATCCTCTAAATCCTCTTTCAAATCACTTAGACAAATGTAAGAATTTCCCACATCAAAAGGATATAGATTAGGATACTCTTCATGATTTGGTGGGCTATCTCCATCTCTTGTCTCATCATGGATTTGAACATCGACCATGTCATGGTCTCTCAATGGTGCTTCCTCTCTTGTGGATTCCAACTTCTCCCTCTTGCACTTGGCATTTTCCTCTAGTTTCCAAATCGCCAACGCATCCGGTTCATTAAGGGCCTTGTTGAAATGGAACTCCACTTTCTCCTCGCCAATCTTGAAAGTGACTTTCCCATTCCTCACATCAAACTTGGCACCCGCCGTAGCTAGAAACGGCCTTCCGAGAATAATGGGCACCATCGGATCCTCTTTCATGTCTAAGATCACGAAATCATCGGGCACAAAATATCTTCCCACTCTAACCGGGACGTCATCAAGAATTCCGGTGGCCTTTGTTGATGAACCATCGGCCATGGTAAGACTCATATCAACCGGCTCCATATCTCCGAGGTTAGCCCTTCTCCATATACTCATGGGCATAACCGAAATACTTTCTCCCAAATCACAAAGAGCCTTGAAGTTTTGGGATCCAATCCCTACGGTGATGGCAAATCTTCCGGGATCACCAAGCTTTTAGGTAGCTCCAAGATCTTCACCTCATCTTGCATCTCAACAATTGATCTCTTCTTGCTCAAGATTTCCTTCAAGAACTTTGCATAAGATGGCATCTCACTTAGAGCATCGGTGAAAGGAATGGTAATGTTCAAGCCTTGCAAAAGCTTCAAGAACCGCTTGAACTTGCCCTCAACAATCTCCTTGGGCTTCTTCATAGGATATGGAAGAGTTGTGTCCCTTTGCTTCTTGCTTGGATCAACCTCCTTGGATCGATCTTTCTCAACAACTCCACCCTGGACCGACGTTGGGAGTACCTCGGGACCGACTTCAGGGACATCGGTCCCAAGGCAGAGAGTGTCTGGGCACGTCGGGCCGACTTCAGGGCAAGTTGGGCCCGAGTTGGGTTCAACCTCGGTCCACTCCAGGGGACTTCCTCCATTCTCCGGATCGACACCTGGGTACGTCGGGCCCGAGGTGCTGGGAACCTCGGTCCGACTCTCTTCTCTTGATCTTGGAACTTATAGCTCGGGCAAACTCCGTCCACTCCTTAATCCTATGGCTCGAACTTCATTTTGTTGTTGTGGGGCACGGGGATTCTCCTCGGATCGGCCCGGGAGTCTCCCTTCCTCTCTTGGAAGTTGATTCGCCATGTCAACAAATTGGTTGTCCACTTGCCTTCTCCAAACACCAAACTCTTTGAATTGAGCACCCATCTCATCAACTCTTCTCTCCACGTTGGTGAATCGATCCTTCAAGTCTTGAGCCCATTGAGGTGCTTGCTCATAGAACCCCGGAGGTCGGTATGGTGGTGGTTGGGCCCTTGGCTCGTTTTGGTTGAAGTTGTTGTTGTAGCCACTTGCTTGCCCTTGGTTCCACCTTCCTCCATTGTTGAAATTGGATCTTCCTCCGAAATTTCTTTGGACATAATGAGCCTCCTCAATTTGTTCCGCCAACCGAACTTGGCGCTCATTTGGGCACTCTTGGGCTCCATGCTTCAAAGAACCACACTCTTCACATGCTCTTGTAGTTTGTTGGGCATAACTCATCTTCCTCCTCATTTTGTTCAGTTCATCCTCCAAGAATTGGATCTTCACATCTTTGTCCACCTCTTCACTTTTGGGATCGTAGAGCCTCTTCGGACCTTCTCCATGGACTCTTGCTTCCTTGCTCACATTGCTAGCACCATACATCGCCTCATAATCCGACAGTTTATCCAACAACTCCCATGCTTGTTCCGGCGGCAAGTCTATGAACCCACAATCAGTATGGAGGTTCAATTTATCCTTCGTGGCGGTGTTGATCCCTTGGAAGAAGATGTCTTGAAGGACATAGGCTTGTTGACCATGTGTCGGACACGCCCTCAACATCTCTTTGAACCTATCCCACGCCTCGAAAAGTGGCTCATGAGCTCCTTATTGGAAACTAGCAATCTTCCTTCTAAGCTCCGTCGTCTTGGTGGGCGGGAAGAATTTCATCAAGAATGCTTCATTTAGGGCCCTCCATGACGTGATGGATCGAGGTGCTTGACTCTCCAACCAATGCAAAGCCTTGCCTCCCAAAGACCACTTGAAGGCTTTGAGTAGCACATACTCAAGTGTCTCATCATCCGTGGAAATGGTCTCACAAAGGTCCTTGAATTGCTTCACATGCTCGATCGGACACTCATTCGGCCTCCCTTGGAATTGCTCTCTCTTGATGAGTGAGATAAATTGAGTTTTTATCTCAAAATTCCTTGACACCTCCGGCAAGACGATGGCCGGCTCCGGGACCTTCAACTCCGGATGCATGTATTGTCTAGCATTCCGGGGTTGAGTGTTGATTTGGGCCTCCAACCTTATCCTTTGCTGCCTCTCTCTATGGGCCTCGGCATCTCGGTTTGCCATCTCAATTTGCATTCGAGCCATGTCGGCTCTCATCCTCTCAAACTCCTCATCTCGGGCTTGGTCCGCCATCCTCTTCATCTTGCGGGCTTGCCTTAGAATACTCTCCGGGTCACACACAAAGTCGAGCTCAAAGGTTCCTCGGACGGAACTAGCTCGCATGCACCTACAACCAAAGACACAAACAAAAACCAAATCAAAACAAACAAGGGGTTTGGGCTAGTCCCTCACCCAAATCACTACCAAAAATCAATGACTCAACAAAGATGGGTACCTCGAACAAGTAGAACTCCCCGGCAACGGCGCCAAAATTCTGATCGGTCCGGGATCGGAGGGTCTCACAATTTAAATTTATAAAACCGAACCTCAAATTGTAGTAAAGAGGTAGGGTGTCGAACACACGGGAGTTCGTGCGTCGAGAGTACCCGAAAAGACTAAAAAGAGGAGAAAATAAAGACAAAACGAAGGAAAACAAAAGAGATCTCCTCGGACCGACACAGGTCACTTCGGTCCGAGGTAGGATCGAGGTCAAGATGGTCGGGACCGACGTGGTGCAAGTCAGGCCCGATGTACTGGGTATCTCGTTCTTGAACAATTAGTAGATCGGTCTTGGGTTTTTGGGTTCCTCCCCCAACTAGACATGGATATTCTTCCTCAATTCAACCAATAAGTGTTTGATTCTAGTGAGATCGAGGTCGTTCGCCCCAAATCCCTCCAATCTACACCTCGACCTAAGGGAGCTTTCGCGTCACCTTCGATGCTAGAGACTTGTGATGGGATCGAGACCACTTTCGCTTACTCTTACCAAACACAAGCTCTAGATCCCTTGCTTTCACAAGAGAATTGAAGCTCAATGTAGAGAGGATTCACAAATCAAGCACTCAAGGCTATGGAATTGGGGTTTTCTACCCAAATCTAGCTAGGGGATTCCCCCATAGCCCAAGACTATGGAATCTACTCCATATGGTAAGAGAAAAGCATAATCAAAAGGGAAATCAAGCAAATCTCAATCATCAACATCCAATCAAACTTCAATTACGTTCAAATCCAAAGTGTCTACAAAATCCAAGTCTCAATTCTACTAGATCAAAGCAAAACAAAGTACAAAACTCACAATTCCTCCTCTTTTCTCCACCGATCTCTCCTTCTCTTCCTTCTCTTCTCTTCTCCTTGCTCTCCAAGTCTTCCTTGAGCCTTTGAGAGTGAATTTGGGTTGGTGTTGTGTGTGCCACTCGTCCCCCTCACACTTCACACCTCTAATTGATCACTAATCACCTCTCTTAACCTTCTCTTCGGATTGGGGACCAAGGAATCCCAATTTAGAAAGGGGCAAATGTGGAAAGTTGCTAAAAATATGCCTTGGGGAACAATACAATCCTATGCCGACTTGGACCGACACGGAACTACCTCGGGCCCGACGTTGGGAACGTCGGTCCGGTTCACTAAGTGCTAGATCTCGGGCCCGACTTGATGTATCTCGGTCCAGGGCCTCGATCCTCGTCTTCTTCCTTGGTTTCCTTTGGTTCCACTTCATTCTTAGCTTGGCTCTTGTACTCCTTGACTTGGGTCCTTCATTAGCTCCTCGAAATTGTCCTCATTCTTGCCATTTTACCTACAAAAAACAAACAAACTCGCATAGTTTCCGACTCTTGAAGAAAACCGGGAACTAAGCTAAAAAGGAAACAAAACTAACAAAGAAGAGAATGAAAAACACATATTCACAAGGGAAATCAACTACTAAAACACCTCCAAAATGAGAGACATCAGTATCACTGAAGTCCCAAAGATCCACCAGAGAATCCCTGAACCGTTTCAACCGCGGGAGAATCTCCATCTCAGCCTGTGACGTGGAAACTGCGGTAGAGGCATTCAGGTAGAGGGTTACCCCCGACGGTGGTTTATACAAAGAAATCACCCAAACACCCATGTGCCACCTTCGAAGAGGTGCAAGCAAGAGACTTGGCCTAAGTTCGGGTAAAAGAAAAACAAAACTCTACTATAGAGGTCATTAGTGACAAAGAAGAGCGAAAGGAGATAGGCCTTTCTAGTCGCAGAAGGAAGAATAAAACACGTGGCACCAGACGCTGCGGTACCCAAAGATTTACTGAAGAATCTCCAGCCCGAGCACCAAAAAAGGCGAGATCCTCCAACACCAGACAGAGCGGTCAACATGATATCTGGGGGATCGAACGTCTGTGGGTTGACGTACTTAGCAGCAAAGCGCCATGACAAAGAAAGCGATTTTTGGCCGACCCCAACTATCAGGGCACGCCGTCAGGAAATCTTCAGGACAAGCCATCGTGTTCGACGACACCGATCCAGAAAACCTCCTTCATAATCGGGCAAGGAACATATTGCTACCATGTAATGCCCTTCGGCTTGCGAAACACCGGGGCTACTTTCCAACTATTAGTCTATCAGATATTCCATAATCACATTGGAAAGACAATGGAGGTGTATATCGACGATATGATGGTAAGAGCACAAGCGCTTCCTTACAGATGGGGCACTTGGAAGAAGCATCCAAAATCCTTGAAAAATACAACATGAAGCTAAATCCCCAAGAGTGCATCTTCGGGTTACAGTCTGGTACTTTTCTGGGGCACGTGGTGACCAAGCGAGGGATTGAGGCTAGCCCCGACTAAGTTCGAGCGATTGTTTCCCTGAAATCCCCTCAAAACATAAAGGATGTGCAAAAGCTGACCGACAAGATAGCCGTGCTTAACCGGTTCATCTCCAAATCCTCAGATAAGTATCGACTATTTTATGAGGTACTAAAGAAGGACAAGAGCTCCCAATAGACAGGAAAGCACGAGGACTCATTCCAAGAGCTGAAAGGATACTTTGCCAATCCGTTGCTACTGGCTAAACCGACACCAGGGGAGGTACTGCACCTTTACTTAAGCCGTGTCGGACAGCTCCCTAAGCAGAGTCCTCGTCAAAAAGGAAGAGGACCAACAGGTTCCACTCTACTTCGTGAGCAGGACAATGCTGTCTAACAAGACACGTTACTCTCCAACAGAAAAACTGGTCTTAACAGTCGTAATGCTCTCGAATAAACTCTGACCATTTTTCGAGTCGCATACTATACTTGTCTTGACAAACTACCCGCTCAGGCAAATCATGCAAAAGCCAGGATTTTTGGAAAGAATGGCAAAGTGGGCCACCCACTTAACCGGATATGACATCAGATGCGAACCTCGGAGAGAAATCAAATCACAACTGCTCGCTGACTTCGTTGCCGACTTTACCCCAACCCTCGAGGAGAGCGCGAAGGAAGAAGTCCCGGCATTGTCCCTTAACTAACCCTAGGACAAACGGTTACTGAACACCGAAGGAGACTCGAACGTAAGGGGGCAGGTCTCGGAGACGTGCTAAAGTCGGCAAGGGGGGAAAGGGCAGCTCAAGCGGTCAGATGTAATTTTGACGCCACTAAAAACGAGTCAGAGTACGAAACTCTTATCGTTGGACTGGAGTTAGCCAAGGATCTATCCATCAAGAGACTTAAGGTACGAGTCGACTCTTTACTGGTCATTAACCAAATATTGGGCATCCTCGATGCCAAAGATGATAGGATGGCAAGTTATCTCAAAACGGTCAAATTCTCGGCCGAGCAATTCGAGGACATTAACTGCGAGCAAGTGCCTCGAGAGCACAACGCTTCAGCCGACGCCCAGGTAGGATTAGGCACTACCCTAAACCCTAGGGAATGCAACAAGATGCTTCTCGTTCGCATACTGCAACCCGCAGTGGCCGAATCACCAGAGACCCAAGTCGTTGAGCCTCCACCCGAGCCACTCGCTCTAGATATTCTCCAAAGATCCACCAGTCCAAGGGTTAGTTCAGTCGACCACTGGACCAAGCCATACCTAAACTGGTTCCTACATGGCGAAGTACCCAAGGACAAGATCAAAGCCAAAGCCCTAAGATCGAAAGCAGCATGCTTCACCATCCTAGATGGGATCTTCTTCCACAAATCTACCACATGCTTCCTACAACGATGCGTAGAAAAAGAAGAGGCCGAGAAAATCATGTGCGAAATGCATGAGGAAGACTGTAGGAACCACGTTGGGATCGGAGCTTAGCCACCATGATCCTCAGGCAGGGGTGGTACTAGCTGACTATTCTCCAGGACTTAACCAGGTACGCCTAGGCGTACGAAGCATGTCAGCGCCACACACCTATCCCACACCGGCCGCTGGAAATTCTCCATCCCTCGACCACCACATGGTCATTCATGAGATGGGGGATGGACATTGACGGAAAATTGCCTCCATCCACATGTCAAAAGATTAGGAGTACCAAAAATGATTACATGCGATTAATGTCTCTCATTTTGGTGGTGTTTTAGTGGTTAATTTCCTTTGTAATTATGTGTCTTTTGTTCCTTTCTTTGTTAGTTTTGTCCCTTTTTAGCTTAGATTCCGATTTTCCATGAGATTCGGAGACTATGCGAATTTGTTGTGTTTTATAGGTAAATTGGCGCGTTTTGAGGAAGTTTGGAAGGAGATTCCAAGGAGGAGCAAAGGAGCCAAGCAAGGAACGAAGAGGAACTCAAGGAAAACCAAGAAGAGAAGAGGATCGAGGCCCGGAACGACGTGCCCAGCAAGTCGGGCCCGAGTTGGAACTATGGAGGCTCGGACCAAGGTTGACCACGTCGGGCCCGAGGTACTCCGTGTCGGTCCATGGCGGCAAAGTGAAGATTGGGCTCCAAGGCACATAATTGTGATCTACCACTTTTGCCCTTCTTCTTTTTTTGGGAATCCTTGGTCCCTAATTAAATGGAGAAGACAATTAGAGAGAAGGGGGCTAATCCACACATCTAATCACTCTCGAAGGCTCAAGGAAGACTTGGAGAGCAAGGAGGAGGAAGGAAGAGGAGAGGAAGAGAGGAAATCGGTGGAGAATAGGAGTTCTAGGAGGAATTTGTGAGTTTGAACTTGTTTTGTTTGTGTTTAGTGGATTTGAGATTTGGATCTTGTGAATTCCTTTGATTTGAATGCAATTTGAGTTGGATTTGAGTTTGATGATTGAGATTTGTTTGCTTTGTATATTGATTGCTTTTTACTCTTTCCACATGGAGTAGATTCCATAGTCTTGGGCTATGGGGGAAACCCCTAGCTAGGTTTGGGTTTGAACCCCCAATTCCATAGCCTTGAGTGCTAGATCTATGAATCCTCTCTACATTGAGCTTTAAATCTCTTGTGAGAACAAGGGATCAAGGGCTTGTGGTTGGTAAGAGTAAGCGAAAGCGATCTCGAGCCCATCACTTGACCTTGCATCGAAGGGAAGGTGAAAACCCCTTAGGGTCGATGTGTAGAGTGGAGGGATCGAAGGCAAACAACCTCGATCTCATAAGGATCAACACTTATTGGCTGAGTTGGGGTGGAATTACCCAAGTCTAATTAGGGCAGGAACCCAAAAATCCAAGACCGATCTACTATTTTGACAAGACCGAGTTACCCAGACGTCGGGCCCGACTTCAAACAGTGTCGGTCCCGCCTAAACTCTCATCGATCCTTCTCGGACCGAGGTGACCAAAGTCGGTCCCGAGAAGTTCCCTTTGATTTTCCTTGTTTTTGCCTTTCTTTTCCCCTTTTTAGTCTTTTTGGTACACTCAACGCACGAACTCCCGTGTGTTCGACACCCTGCCCTTGTACTACTACGGGGTTCGGTTATAAATTTGAATTTTGACCCCCCTAATCCAGACCGATCAGAATTTTGGCGCCGTTGCCGGGGAGTTCTACTTGTTTGAGGTACCTCTTTTGTTGAGTCTTTGATTTTGTAGTGATTTGGGTGAGGGACTAGCCCAAACCCCTTGTTTGTTTTGATTTGGTTTTGTTAGTGTCTTTGGTTATAGGTGTATGCGAGCTCGTTCCACCCGAGGAACATTTGAGATCGACTTTGTTAGTGACCCCGAAAGAATCATCAAGGAAGCTCGAAAGAAGAAGAGGATGGAGAACCAAGCACGATGTGATGAGGTTGCTAGGATGAGGGCCGACATGGCTCGTATGCAACTTGAGATGGAAAACCGGAATGCCAAGATAAGGAGAGAGCGTGAGGAAAGGATAAGATTGGAGGCTCAAATCAACACCCAACCCCGGAATGCACGCCAATACAGGCATCCGGAGTTGAAGGTGTTGGAGCCGGCCATAGTCTTGCCGGAGGTTTCAAAGAACTTCGAGATCAAGACTCAATTCATATCACTTATCAAGAGGGACCAATTTGAGGGGAGACCGAATGAGTGCCCGATTGAGCATGTGAAGCAATTCAAGGATATATGTGAGACTATCTCGACGGATGAGGAGACGCTAGAGTACGTGCTACTCAAAGCCTTCAAGTGGTCGTTAGGAGGCAAGGCATTGCATTGGCTAGAGAGCCAAGCTCCTCGATCCATTACATCATGGCGGGCTCTCAACGAGGCATTCTTGATGAAGTTCTTTCCACCAACAAAGACAACGGAGCTTAGAAGGAAGATAGCAAGTTTTCAACAAGGAGCTCACGAGCCACTCTTTGAGGCTTGGGATCGGTTCAAGGAAATGTTGAGGCAATGTCCAACGCATGGGCAACAACCTTATGTTCTCCAAGACATATTCTTCCAAGGAATCAACACCGCCACCAAGGACAAGTTGAACCTTTTCACCGATTGTGGGTTCATTGATTTGCCACCGGAGCAAGCATGGGAGTTGCTTGACAAACTCTCCGACTATGAAGCCATGTACGGAGTGAGTCAAGTCAACAAGGAGGCAAAAGTCCAAGGAGACGGCACGAGGAGGCTCTACGACCCGAAGAATGAAGAGGTTGATAAGGATGTGAAGATTCAATTCCTTGAGGATGAGTTGAACAAGATGAGGAGGCAAATGAATCACCTCAAGCAAACCACAAGAGCATGTGAAGAATGTGGTTCTTTCAAGCATGGAGCTCAAGAGTGTCCCAATGAACGCCAAGTTCGCTTGGCCGAACAAATCGAGGAGGCACACTTTGTTCAAAGAAACTATGGAGGAAGAGCCAACTTCAACAATGGAGGAAATGGAAGGTGGAACCAAGGCCAAGCCAATGGTTACAACAACAACTACAACCAAAACGAGCCAAGGGCCCAACCACCACCATACCGACCTCCGGGGTTCTATGAACAAACTCCACAATGGGCACAAGACTTGAAGAATCAATTCACCGATGTGGAGAGAAGAGTTGATGAGATGGGCACCAAATTCAAGGAGTTTGGTGTATGGAGAAGACAAGTGGACAACCAATTTGTTCACATGGCAAATCAACTTCCGAGAGAGGAAGGGAGACTCCCGGGCCGACCCGAGGAGAATCCCCGTGCCCCATAACAACAAAATGAAGTCCGAGCTATAGGGTTGAGGAGTGGTCGGAGTTTGCCCGAGCCACAAGTGCCAAGGACAAGAGAAGAGAGTCGGACCGAGTTGCCCAGGAACTCAGGCCCGACGTGCACAGACATCGAGCCAAAAGTTGGAGAAGGTCCCCTGACCAGGACCGAGGATGGGAGGAACTCGGGCTCGACATGCCCTGAATTCGGACCGGCTTCCCCAGCTTTGCCCTGCCCTCGGACCGAGGACCCGCACATCGGTCTCGACGTCGATCCAACGTCGATCCAAGCTGAAAATGGTGAGAGTGATCCAAGCCGGTCCAATGAATTAGATCCAATCAAGAAACAAGGCGGCACAATTCTTCCTTACCCATTGAAGAAGCCCTAGGAAGTTGTGGAGGGCAAGTTTAAGAGGTTCTTGAAGCTCTTGCAAGGGTTGAACATCACCATACCGTTCACCGACGCTCTAAGTGAGATGCCATCATATGCTAAGTTCTTGAAGGAAATTTTGAGCAAAAAGAGGTCGATTGTGGAGATGCAAGATGAGGTGAAGATCTTGAAGCTACCTCAAAAATTGGGAGATCCCGGGAGATTTGCAATTACCGTGGGATTTAGGTCCCGGAAGTTTCAAGCATTGTGTGATCTTCGAGTAAGCACTAGTGTCATACCGTACACCATATGGAAGTCTACCGCCATGGGACTCATCGCTCCGGTTAACATGAGATTGACCATAGCCGATGGAACATCAATTGAGCCGATTGGAGTGGTGGAGGACTATCCGGTATGTGTGGAGGGACATTATGTCCCGGCGGACTTTGTTGTGGTTGACATGCTAGAAGTGCCGGGAGAGCCCATCATCTTAGGAAGACCATTCCTTGCCACGGTGGGAGCTATCCCTTGATTTTGGAGGAGTAGAGCTCGATTTCTCCTTTAAACCAACCTCGAAGGAAGCTTTGCTTAGAGAAGCCAAAATGATTCAATCCTTTCCAAGTGGAGTGCAATGGGAAGCTATATCTAACAAGCCAAAGACAAGGAAGCTAGAGTTGAAAGCCATCCCACCACCCTATGGAGTTGAGGTGGCGAATGGAAGCTTGGCTACCGACCTAGAGGAGAGTGAGAAAGTGGAGAATGGAATGTCTTTCTTGGAGGTGTTCAAGGCCGAATCGGAGGAAGCCCAAGCCCCACTGAAGCCCTCTCATGAACTCAAGGAGCTTACAAAGGACTTGAGGTATGCTTTCCTTGGCCCTAACTCTTCATTACCCGTAATTTTAAATGGTAATTTGAATGAAGAGGAAGAGTCTAAGTTGTTAGAGGTCTTAAGGAAGCATAGAGGAGCTTTAGGGTATTCATTGGAGGAACTAAAGGGAATTTCACCATCAATTTGCATGCATAGGATTTACATGGAGGACAACCATAAACCCACTATTGAACCACAAAGAAGATTAAATCCTAACATGAAAGAAGTGGTTAAAAGTGAAATACTTAGGATGTTGGATGCGGGAATCATCTTCCCAATTTCGGATAGCAAATATGTGAGTCCCGTGCATGTAGTACCTAAGAAGGGTGGTTTAACCGTAGTGCAAAATGAGAAAGGAGAAATGATTCCTACTAGAACCACTACAAAATGGCGCATGTGCATTGATTACCGAAAGTTAAATAGTGGTACACGTAAGGATCATTTTCCCCTTCCTTTTATAGACCAAGTTCTTGAAAGATTGGCACAACATGAATACTTTTGCTACCTTGATGGGTATAGAGGATTTTGGCAAATTCCTATTCACCCCGATGATCAAGAGAAGACGACTTTTACATGTCCCTATGGAACATTTGCCTATAGACGCATGCCTTTTGGTTTGTGTAATGCTCCGGCAACATTTCAAAGGTGCATGATGTCTATCTTCTCTGATATGGTGGAGGAAATAGCTGAAGTATTCATGGATGATTTTTCGGTCTATGGTTCCTCTGTTGATGCTTGTTTAGCTAATTTGGATAGAGTCCTAGCTAGATGTGAAGAGACTAACCTAGTGTTTAATTGGGAGAAATGCCATTTTATGGTTAAAGAAGGAATAGTGTTAGGACATCTCATTTCTAGTAGAGGAATAGAAGTTGAGAGAGCAAAAATTGAAATAATTGAAAAACTACCCCCACCTACTTGTGTGCGTGATGTTAGGAGTTTCTTGGGACATGCGGGCTTTTATAGACGCTTCATCAAAGACTTCTCTAAAATTTCAAAACCTTTGTCTAACCTCTTGATGAAGGATGTTCCCTTCGAATTTTCCGAGGATTGCATGAGTGCTTTTTGTAGGTTGAGAGATGCTTTGGTTTCGGCTCCTATCATGGCGGCACCCGATTGGAATCTTCCATTCGAAGTGATTTGTGATGCAAGTGACTTCGCCGTAGGAGCCGTTCTTGGGCAAAGAAAGGAGGGAAAGTTGCATGCCATCTACTATGCAAGAAAAACCTTGGATGAAACTCAATGCAAATATACAACGACGGAAAAGGAATTCCTTGCGGTGGTTTTTGCATTTGAGAAATTCCGGTCTATACGGATCATGCGGCAATCAAGTACCTCATGAAAAAGAAGGATGCTAAACCAAGGCTCTTAAGGTGGATGCTTCTCCTTCAAGAGTTTGACCATGAGATCAAGGATAAAATCGGTGCGGAGAATGTGGTGGCCTATCATCTATCTCGATTGCCCATGGAGTACATGATGGAGATGGAGGATGGTGTGGCAATAGACAATGTGAGGGCGGATGAAAGGCTATTGAGTGCGAAGAAGGAAAAGAAGGAGGGATCGACCAAGATGATGCATCGGGTCCGAGGTGTCCAAAGTCGGACCGAGTTACCCAGCAACTCGGGACCGAGGTCCACAATGTCGGGCCAGAGGGATTTGTGCACCTGTGTTACTCGATCGACGTCCAAACATGTCGGACTCAATACCTTGCAATGTCAGTCCATGAAATCAAGTAAGATTCTCCACTCGGTCTCTATTCCATCCCGTTCTCGGTTGATTAATTCTTCATCTCCCACTTGTCTCCTATCTATTGATGCCGTGAAACGAGGGATTACCCCTTGGTTTGCGGATTTTGCTAACTTTGTTGTAGGGGGAGTGATCCCACTAAATTTGCCTTATTCGGCTAGGAAGAAATTCTTACATGATGCTAGACAATATTATTGGGACGATCCATATCTCTACAAAGAAGGGAGTGATCGAATCTATAGACGGTGCATTCCAAGTGAGGAGATTGAGAGCGTCATTCGCCATTGCCATTCCTTGCCAACGGGAGGTCATGCCAAGAGTTCTAAGACCACGGCAAAGATTCTACATTGTGGTTTTTATTGGCCAACCATGTTTAAGGATGTGCATGAGTATGTGAAGAGATGTCAAGAGTGCCAAAGAGAGGGGAACTTGTCAAGGAGAAATGAGACTCCGCAAACCGGAATTCTAGAGGTGGAGCTCTTTGATGTATGGGGGACCGACTTCATGGGACCATTTCCCATGTCGGGCCCATACAAATACATTTTGGTGGCCGTGGATTATGTCTCGAAGTGGGTGGAAGCCATTCCAACAAGGACCAATGATGCAAGGGTTGTGATGAAGTTCTTAAAAAGCAACATTTTTGCAAGATTTGGTGTGCCTAGAGTTCTCATTAGTGATGGTGGTCCTCACTTCATTGAAAAATGCTTTGAGAAAGTGTTGATTAAGCATGGGGTGTCTCACCGAGTTGCTACTCCTTATCATCCTCAAACAAGTGGGCTAGTTGAGGTGTCTAACCGACAAATCAAGGCTATCTTGGAGAAGACGGTGTCTAAGTCAAGGAAAGATTGGGCATCTAAGCTTGATGATGCACTTTGGGCCTATAGAACCGCTTACAAGACACCTTTGGGGACTACACCTTTCAATCTAGTGTATGGCAAAGCATGTCATCTTCCGGTGGAGTTGGAGCACAAATCCAAGTGGGCTCTCAAGGAGATGAATTGGGATGTAAACTTGGCCGGTGAAAAGAGATTTTTAGATCTCCACGAGTTGGGAGAGTTGTGGTTGAAAGCTTATGAGAATGCTAAGATGTATAAGGAGAAGACCAAGAAGTGGCATGATAGGAAATTGATTCCAAAAACCTATCAAGTTAGAAGCAAGAAGACACGCAACTTCCGTAAAGAGTGGAACATCGAACTAATTACACCACCCGAAGGGAGCAACGGTTCAAACACCATTCTCCCTAGCGCACGTATGTGAGGCCGTCATTCTGGCAGAGATTAGAGTGCCCACCGCCAGGTACTGACTAACCACTACGGAAAGCAACGAACTTGAACTTGAGTCAGGTTCGTACACCGTCCAAGAACTCAAGGAAGCGGCCCACGCTCGGTTCACAAAGTACCAATTCACCACGAGTTGGGGTTACTTGAACCAAGAAGCAACAAGAGATTGGCTTAACTATCCATGGTCAGGGGTTCACTCCCTTGGTTCAGAAAATCAGGTTCAAGCAGCTTTCTACAAAGAAGATCGCACAAGTCGGTATCTCCCTAGACAATCTCTAGGCAGTCGCTGGAAAATCTCCAAAGAAGTTCAGAAGATGACTCCAAGGCCAAACATTTTCGGCTGCAAAACGACGACAGGTGATGGGTTCCGGATCGGAGGGTCAAAATTTAAATTTATAAACCGAACCCCTATTGTAGTACAAGGGTAGGGTGTCGAACACACGGGAGTTCGTGCGTTGAGTGTACCAAGCAGACTAAAAAGGGGAAAAGAAAGGCAAATAAAAGGAAAATCAAAGAGAACTCCTCGGGACCGACTTTGGTCACCTCGGTCCGAGGAGGATCGATGAGAGTTAGCACGGGACCGACACAGTGGACGTCGGGCCCGAGGTCTGGGTAACTCGGTCTGGTCAAAAATAGTAGATTGGTCTTGGGTTTTTGGGTTCCTTCCCTAACTAGACTTGGGTAATTCCACCCCAATTCAGCCAATAAGTGTTGATCCTTATGAGATCGAGGTTGTTTGCCTTCGATCCCTACACTCTACACATCGACCATAGGGGGTTTTCACCTACCCTTCGATGCAAGGTCAAGTGATGGGTTCGAGATCGCTTTCGCTTACTCTTACCAACCACAAGCCCTTGATCCCTTGTTCTCACAAGAGAATTGAAGCTCAATGTAGAGAGGATTCATAGATCAAGCACTCAAGGCTATGGAGTTGGGGGTTCACACCCAATCCTAGCTAGGGGTTTCCCCCATAGCCCAAGACTATGGAATCTACTCCATGAAGTAAGAGTAAAAAGCAATCAATAGACAAAGCAAGCAAATCTCAATCATCCAACTCAAATCAAAGCTAAATTGCATTCAAATCAAAGGGTTTCACAAGATCCAAATCTCAAATCCACCACACACAAACAAAACAAGTTCAAAACTCACTAATCCTCCCTAAGCTCCACCGATTTCTCTCTTCTTCTCCTCTTCCTTCCTCCTCCTTGCTCTCCAAGCCTTCCTTGAGCCTTTGAGAGTGATTAGATGTGTGGATTAGCCTCCTGCCTCTCTAATTGTCTTCTCCTTTTAATTAGGGCCCAAGGATTTCCAAAAATAGAAGAAGGGCAAAATTGGTAGATCACAATTATGTGCCTTGGAGCCCAATCCTCACTTAGCCGACTTGGACCGAAACGGACACACCTCGGGCCCGACTTTGCCAACCTCGGTCCGAGCCTCCAATGTGCCAACTCGGGCCCGACTTGCTAGTACGTCGTTCCGGGGCCTCAATCCTCTTCTCTTCTTGGCTTTCCTTGAGTTCCTCTTCGTTCCTTGCTTGGCTCTTCCGCTCCTTTGCTCTCAAGCTTTGCTCCTCCTTAGAAACTCCTTCAAACGTCCTCAAAACGTGCCAATTTACCTACAAAACACGACAAATTCGCATAGTCTCCGAATCTCATGGAAAATCGGAATCTAAGCTAAAGAGGGACAAAACACACAAAGAAAGGAACAAGAGACACTCATTTACAAGAGAAATTAACTACTAAAACACCACCAAATTGAGAGACATCAGAATACCCCATACTTAAACTTGCTTGTCCTCAAGCAATAACAATATAAGCAAGAGCGAAGCACAATCTTCAAGTAAAGTCTCATATGAAAACACAAGTAAGCACAAGTGATAGATATGCTAGCAAGATTACATCATCACACATGATCAAGTGTTCAAGGAATAAAGTCTAATGCAACCAAGCCTCACTTTAGGGATATGAAATTGTGTATCACTCATCATGTGTTTAGGTTTAGTAATGAACACTCATACTCAAGAATCATGCAAGTAAAGGCTTTACCATTGAAGCTAATATCACCAATTCCTCCACCTAGAGATGCCTATTACAATGCACACAAAGAATATGAACTTGGCTCAATGGAGGTCCTCAAAGAGGTTCCATTCGGCCGGGTTGTAATGGGGCTTTTGGTATTTCTCAAGGTGGAAATCACTTTGGTCTTGTGGTGCTTACGAGGGGGATTGAACTTCCTAATATCTCACCAAATTCACCAAATTATTCCACTTTCAACTTCTCTCACCCAAAAGACTTTGATTTTTCTCTTTTCTTTTCTTTACTTTCAACCCGCTCTTTTACTAAACATTCCACTTCATCTTGGCACTAAACTTTTTGTTGGATTTTTCACACTTTTTCCACTTTGGATCGACTTGCACTCTAACTCGGGCCCGATGTGCACTTTAACTCGGTCAGAACCCATTTTCTACACTTAAGCACTTTGCTTTCAATCCACTACCTTTTCCAACACTTCTTTCTTTCTTTTCACTTTAAACACAACAAAGATGCACTATCCACTTGGTTTATAACTCCATCCTTTGCCCTTTCACCAAAGAGAATCTCAACTCTCCAAATACAATCCAAAACCTCTCACTAAAGTCCAATCCCATAAGGGTCAAGTCATATAGGCTAGGAATCATATTTTTGAGGAGTTTCAAACAAAGGTCTAAGGCTAAAATGGGGCTACAAACAACGGTTTATCTTCAAGGTAGGATATGGAACATTTTGTGACTAAATGAAACAAAGTTCAAATCAATGTGACAATGCATAGAACAAATCTCATATTGGTCTTGGAAAATAGATAAACACCTCAATAGCAAGTTTTACTAAGCATGCATGAGCTAATCACACAAGAAAATGAGGGATATGCAAATATGAACAAGCATCCCTAAAATGGCCAAAAATCATCTCACAAGGTTCACTCTAGCTTAGTTGCATCAAAACTCATCCTAGAACTCATGTGCTCAATAAAAACATGCAAGATATCATATCACATCAAAAACAACATCCATTTAGAGGCTAAACTATCCAAAAATATACAAAGGA
The DNA here is from genome assembly GCA_963924305.1 of Polygonum maritimum. NCBI lineage: Eukaryota > Viridiplantae > Streptophyta > Magnoliopsida > Caryophyllales > Polygonaceae > Polygonum > Polygonum maritimum. The sequence goes on from OZ002729.1 coordinate 19,455,305, forward strand.
TTTTACATGCTCACATCATCATTAGCCTTCTTTAGACATCTAAGATGGGAATTCCTAGTCCAAAAACAAAATCTTTTTGTCATTTTTCAAACTATTTTCGAATTTTTAGGGATTTTTTTGCAAAAATTTTCTCAAAAACAAACTCATCCATACAAACCATCAAATCACAACATGCCACTATCCAAAAGAAAACATCCCTTAACAAAACAAGAACAAACACAAGAAACCTACACATGAAACTATGAGCTACTAACCCCACCCCATACTTAGAATTTTGATGTCCTCATCAAAACAAAGAAATCAAAACTCAAAAGTAAAAGAGACAAGAGTCAAGAAAGCTCACAATTTCTTATTCTTGATTGGCATGTCTAGGCTTAGTTTGCTAGAAGGAGAGCCCATGAGGCTCTTACTTCTTCACTTGGATCAACCTTGTCATAGAACTTCTTCAATCGATGACCATTCACTTGAAATATTCTTCCATCTTCACCAACCAAATCTACCGCTCCTTGAGTATGAATTCGGTGAACCACAAATGGTCCACTCCACCTTGTTCGAAGCTTTCCGGGGAAGAATCGAAGTCTTGCATTGAAGAGAAGAACCTTGTCACCAACGTGATAGGTTTTTGGAATCAATTTCCTATCATGTCACCTCTTGGTCTTCTCTTTATACATCTTAGCATTCTCATAAGCTTTTAATCTCAACTCTCCCAACTCATGGAGATCTAAAAGTCTCTTTTCACCGGCCAAGTTTACATCCCAATTCATCTCTTTGAGAGCCGACTTGGATTTGTGCTCCAACTCCACCGGAAGATGACATGCTTTGCCATACACTAGATTGAAAGGTGTAGTCCCCAAAGGTGTCTTGTAAGCGGTTCTATAGGCCCAAAGTGCATCATCAAGCTTAGATGCCCAATCCTTCCTTGACTTAGACACCGTCTTCTCCAAGATAGCCTTGATTTGACGATTAGACACCTCAACTTGCCCACTTGTTTGAGGGTGATAAGGAGTAGCAACTCGGTGAGACACCCCATACTTGATCAACACATTCTCAAAGCATTTTTCAATGAAGTGAGGGCCGCCATCACTAATGAGAACTCTAGGCACACCAAATCTTGCAAAAATGTTGCTTTTCAAGAACTTCATCACAACCCTTGCATCATTGGTCCTTGTTGGAATGGCTTCTACCCACTTCGAGACATAATCCACGGCCACCAAAATGTATTTGTATGGGTCCGACGTGGGAAATGGTCCCATGAAGTCGATCCCCCATACATCGAAGAGCTCCACCTCGAGAATTCCGGTTTGCGGAGTCTCATTTCTTCTTGACAAGTTCCCCTCTCTTTGGCACTCTTGACATCTCTTCACATACTCATGCACATCCTTAAACATGGTTGGCCAATAGAAACCACAATGTAGAATCTTTGCCGTTGTTTTAGAACTCTTGGCATGACCTCCCGTTGGCAAAGAATGGCAATGGCGAATGACGCTCTCGATCTCCTCACTTGGAATACACCGTCTATAGATTCGATCACTCCCTTCCTTGTATAGGTATGGATCGTCCTAATAATATTGTCTAGCATCATGTAAGAATTTCTTCCTAGCCGAATAAGACAAATTTGGTGGGATCACTCCCCCTACAACAAAGTTAGCAAAATCCGCAAACCAAGGGGTAATTCCTCGTTTCACGGCATCAATAGATAGGAGACAAGTGGGAGATGAAGATTTAATCAATTGAGAGCGGGATGGAATAGAGACCGAGTGGAGAATCTTACTTGATTTCATGGACCGACATTGCAAGGTGTTGAGCCCGACATGTGTGGACATCGATCGAGTTGCACAAGTGCATAAATCCCTCTGGCCCGACGTTGTAGACCTCGCTCCCGAGTTACTGGGGAACTCGGTCCGGCTTTGAACACCTCGGGCCCGATGCATCATCTTGGTCGATCCTTCCTTCTTTTCCTTCTTCCCACTCAATAACCCTTCATCCGCCCTCACATCGTCTATTGCTACACCATCCTCCATTTCCATCATGTACTCCATGGGCAATCGAGATAGATGACCGGCCACCACATTCTCCGCTCCGACTTTATCCTTGATCTCATGGTCAAACTCTTGAAGGAGAAACATCCACCTCAAGAGCCTTGGTTTAGCATCCTTGTTTTTCATGAGGTACTTGATTGCCGCATGATCCGTAAAGACTACCCCCTTAGACCCCACAAGGTATGACCGGAATTTCTCAAATGCAATAACCACCGCAAGGAATTCTTTTTCCGTTGTTGTGTACTTGCATTGAGTTTCATCCAAACTTTTGCTTGCATAGTAGATGGCATGCAACTTTCCCTCCTTTCTTTGCCCAAGAACGGATCCTACAGCGAAATCACTTGCATCACACATCACCTCGAATGGAAGATTCCAATCGGGTGACGCCGTGATAGGAGCCGAAACCAAAGCATCTCTCAACCTACAAAAAGCACTCATGCAATCCTCGGAGAATTCGAAGGGAACATCCTTCATCAAGAGGTTAGATAAAGGTTTTGAAATTTTCGAGAAGTCTTTGATGAAGCGTCCATAAAAGCCCGCATGACCTAAGAAACTCCTAACATCACGCACACAAGTAGGTGGGGGAAGTTTTTCAATTATTTTAATCTTGGCCTTATCAACTTCTATCCCTCTACTAGAGATGAGATGTCCTAAAACTATTCCCTCTTTAACCATGAAATGACATTTCTCCCAATTAAGCACAAGATTAGTTTCCTCACATCTAGCTAATACTCTATCTAAATTAGCCAAACAAGCATCAAAAGAGGAACCATAGACCGAAAAATCATCCCTGAATACTTCCACTATTTCCTCCACCATACCGGAGAAGATAGACATCATGCACCTTAGAAACGTTGCCGGAGCATTACACAAACCGAAAGGCATGCGTCTATAGGCAAATGTTCCATAAGGACATGTAAAAGTCGTCTTCTCTTGATCATCGGGGTGAATAGGAATTTGCCAAAATCCGCTATACCCATCAAGGTAGCAAAAGTATTCATGTTGTGCTAATCTTTCAAGAACTTGGTCTATAAAAGGAAGGGGGAAATGATCCTTACGAGTACCACTATTTAACTTTCGGTAATCAATGTACATGTGCCATTTTGTAGTGGTTCTAGTAGGAATCATTTCTCCTTTCTCATTTTGCACTACGGTTAGTCCACCCTTCTTAGGAACTACATGCACGGGACTAACATATTTGCTATCCGAAATTGGGAAGATGATTCCCGCATCCAACATCCTAAGTATCTCACTCTTAACCACTTCTTTCATATTAGGATTTAATCTTCTTTGTGGTTCAATAGTGGGTTTATGGTTGTCCTCCATGTAGATCCTATGCATGCAAATTGATGGTGAAATTCCCTTTAGTTCCTCTAATGAATACCCTAAGGCTCCTCTATGCTTCCTTAAGACCTCTAACAACTTAGACTCTTCCTCATCATTCAAATTAGCATTGACAATCATGGGTAATGAAGAGTTAGGGCCAAGGAAAGCATACCTCAAGTCCTTTGGAAGCTCCTTGAGCTCATGAGATGGCTCGGGTGGTGCTTGGGCTTCCTCCGTTTCGGCTTTGAACACCTCCAAGTAAGACATTCTACTCTCCACTTTCTCATTTACCTATAGATTGGTAGCTAAGCCTTCATTTGTCACTTCAACTCCATAGGGTGGTGGGATGGCTTTCAACTCTAGCTCCCTTGTACTTGGCTTGTTGGATATAGCTTCCCATTGCACTCCTCTTGGAAAGGATTGGATCATCTTGGCTTCCCTATGCAAAGCTTCCTTCGAAGTTGGTTTAAAGGAGAAATCGAGCTCTACTCCTCTAAATTCAAGGGACAAGTGACCTTTCTTTACATCTATAATAGCTCCAACCGTAGCAAGGAATGGCCTTCCTAAGATTATAGGCTCGCCCGGCACCTCTAACATGTCAACCACAACAAAGTCCGTCGGGACGTAATGCCCCTCTACACACAATGGGTAGTCCTCTACCACTCCAATTGGCTCAATTGATGTTCCATCGGCTATGGTCAACCTCATGTTAACCGGAGCGATGAGTCCCATGGCGGTAGACTTCCATATCGTGTACGGAATGACACTAGTGCTTGCTCCAAGATCACACAAAGCTTGAAACTTCCGAGACCCAATACCAATGGTAATTGCGAATCTCCCGGGATCACCCAATTTTTGAGGTAGCTCCAAGATTTTCACCTCGTCTTGCATCTCCACAATCGACCTCTTCTTGCTCAAAATTTCCTTCAAGAACTTTGCATATGATGGCATCTCGCTTAGAGCGTCGGTGAACGGTATGGTGATGTTCAAACCTTGCAAGAGCTTCAAGAACCTCTTAAACTTGCCCTCCATAACTTCCTTGGGCTTCTTCAACGGGTAAGGAAGAGTTGTGCCACCTTGTTTCTTGGTTGAATCCACTTCCTTGGACCGACTTGGATCACCCTCAACATTCTCAGCTTGGATCGACGTGGGATCAACATCGGGACCGATGTGCGGGACCTCGGTCCTAGGGCAGGGCAGAGCTGTGGAAGTCGGTCCGACTATAGGGCATGTCGGGCCCGAGTTCCGCTCGTCCTCGGTCCTGGTCAAGGAACTTTCTCTGTCTTCTGGCTCGACTTCTTGGCACATCGGGCCCGAGTTACTGGGCAACTCGGTCAGACTCTCTTCTCTTGTCCTTGGCACTTGTGGCTCGGGCAAACTCCGAACACTCCTCAAACCTATGGCTCGGACTTCATTTTGTTGTTGTGGGGCACGGGGATTCTCCTCGGGTCGGCCCGGGAGTCTCCCTTCCTCTCTCGGAAGTTGGTTCGCCATGTGAACAAATTGGTTGTCCACTTGTCTTCTCCATACTCCAAACTCCTTAAATTGGGTGCTCATCTCATCAACTCTTCTCTCCACATTGGTGAATTAATTCTTCAAGTCTTGTGCCCATTGTGGAGTTTGCTCATAGAACCCCGGAGGTCGGTATGGTGGTGGTTGGGCCCTTGGCTTGTTTTGGTTGTAGTTGTTGTTGTAGCCATTGGCTTGGCCTTGGTTCCACCTTCCATTCCCTCCATTGTTGAAGCTCGGCCAAGCGAACTTGGCGTTCATTGGGACACTCTTGAGCTCCATGCTTGAAAGAACCACATTCTTCACATGCTCTTGTGGTTTGCTTGAGGTGATTCATTTGCCTCCTCATCTTGTTCAACTCATCCTCAAGGAATTGAATCTTCACATCTTTATCAACCTCTTCATTCTTCGGGTCATAGAGCCTCCTTGTACCATCTCCTTGGACTCTTGCCTCCTTGTTGACTTGACTCACTCCGTACATGGCTTCGTAGTCGGAGAGTTTGTCGAGCAACTCCCATGCTTGCTCCGGCGGCAAATCAATGAACCCACAATCGGTGTGAAGGTTCAACTTGTCCTTGGTGGCGGGGTTGATTCCTTGGAAGAATATGTCTTGAAGAACATAAGGTTGTTGCCCATGCGTTGGACATTGCCTCAACATTTCCTTGAACCGATCCCAAGCCTCAAAGAGTGGCTCGTGGGCTCCTTGTTGAAAACTCGCTATCTTCCTTCTAAGCTCCGTTGTCTTTGTTGGAGGAAAGAACTTCATAAAAAATGCTTCATTGAGAGCCCTCCACGATGTGATGGATCGAGGTGCTTGGCTCTCCAACCAATGCAATGCCTTGCCTCCCAACGACCACTTGAAGGCCTTGAGTAGCACGTACTCGAGCGTCTCCTCATCCGTCGAGATGGTCTCACATAGATCCTTGAATTGCTTCACATGCTCAATCGGGCACTCATTTGGTCTCCCTTGAAATTGGTCCCTCTTGATAAGCGAGATGAATTGAGTCTTGATCTCGAAGTTCTTTGAAACCTCCGGCAAGACAATGGCCGGTTCCGGCACCTTCAACTCCGGATGCATATATTGACGTGCATTCTAGGGTTGGGTGTTGATTTGAGCCTCCAATCTCATCCTTTGCTCACGCTCTCTCCTAGCTTCAGCATCCCGATTGGCCATCTCAAGTTGCATACGAGCCATGTCGGCCCTCATCCTATCAACCTCATCGTCGTGTAGTGCTTGGTTCTCCATTATTTTCTTCTTTCGAGCTTGCTTGATAATGCTCTCCGGATCACACACAAAGTCGAACTCAAGTGTTCCTCGGACAGAACGAGCTCGCATACACCTATAACCAAAGACACAAACAAAACCAAATCAAAACAAACAAGGGGTTTGGGCTAGTCCCTCACCCAAATCACTACAAAATCAAAGACTCAACAAAAGATGGTACCTCAAACAAGTAGTACTCCCCGGCAACGGCGCCAAAATTCTGATGGGTTCCGGATCGGAGGGTCAAAATTTAAATTTATAAACCGAAGCCCTATTGTAGTACAAGGGTAGGGTGTCGAACACACGGGAGTTCGTGCGTTGAGTGTACCAAGAAGACTAAAAAGGGGAAAAGAGAGGCAAAAACAAGGAAAATCAAAGAGAACTCCTCGGGACCGACTGTGGTCACCTCGGTCCGAGGAGGATCGATGAGAGTTAGCACGGGACCGACACAGTGGACGTCGGGCCCGAGGTCTGGGTAACTCGGTCTGGTCAAAAATAGTAGATTGGTCTTAGGTTTTTGGGTTCCTTCCCTAACTAGACTTGGGTAATTTCACCCCAATTCAGCCAATAAGTGTTGATCCTTATGAGATCGAGGTTGTTTGCCTTCGATCCCTCCACTCTACACATCGACCATAGGGGGTTTTCACCTACCCTTCGATGCAAGGTCAAGTGATGGGTTCGAGATCGCTTCCGCTTACTCTTACCAACCACAAGCCCTTGATCCCTCATTCTCACAAGAGAATTGAAGCTCAATGTAGAGAGGATTCATAGATCAAGCACTCAAGGCTATGGAATTGGGGGTTCACACCCAATCCTAGCTAGGGGTTTCCCCCACAGCCCAAGACTATGGAATCTACTCCATGAAGTAAGAGTAAAAAGCAATCAATAGACAAAGCAAGCAAATCTCAATCATCCAACTCAAATCAAAGCTAAATTGCATTCAAATCAAAGGGGTTCACAAGATCCAAATCTCAAATCCACTACACACAAACAAAACAAGTTCAAAACTCACTAATCCTCCCTAAGCTCCACCGATTTCTCTCTTCTTCTCCTCTTCCTTCATCCTCCTTGCTCTCCAAGTCTTCCTTGAGCCTTTGAGAGTGATTAGATGTGTGGATTAGCCTCCTCCCTCTCTAATTGACTTCTCATTTTAATTAGGGTCCAAGGATTTCCAAAAATAGAAGAAGGGCAAAAGTGGTAGATCACAATTATGTGCCTTGGAGCCCAATCCTCACTTAGCCGACTTGGACCGACACGGACACACCTCGGGCCCGACTTTGCCAACCTCGGTCCGAGCCTCCAATGTGCGAACTCGGGCCCGACTTGCTAGTACGTCGTTCCGGGGCCTCGATCCTCTTCTCTTCTTGGCTTTCCTTGAGTTCCTCTTCGTTCCTTGCTTGGCTCTTCCGCTCCTTTGCTCTCAAGGTTTGCTCCTCCTTAGAAACTCCTTCCAAACGTCCTCAAAACGTGCCAATTTACCTACAAAACACGACAAATTCGCATAGTCTTCGAATCTCATGGAAAATCGAAATCTAAACTAAAGAGGGACAAAACACACAAAGAAAGGAACAAAAGACACTCATTTACAAGAGAACTTAACTACTAAAACACCACCAAATTGAGAGACATCAACAGGGGTGTAGCGACCTCGACACCAGATCAAGCTACAACACCCCTCCAACATCCTTTCTTGGGCAACAGACCAGGCCAGATGCTCATTGTCAGTCTCTTGACAACGGCTAGGCAGTCGCTAGAAAATCTCCAAAGAAGTTGCGAAGATAGCTTCAAGGCCAGACCTTGATGGTTGCAAGAAGACAACAGGGGTCGTCTAATCTAACTACGACACTCCTTAGACCCCCATTCTTTGGGAACAATCCAAGCTGATCACTCGCTCATTGATCACTGGATAGCCCGCCAGGCCGCGGCTAGAAAATCACCATCCAGTCAATCGATATCTAGGAGCCTCAGGTGAGAAGACAACGATGACGACAACCATTGTCACGCACATGATCCAATCACTGGAAAAACGCAGGTTCTTTCGTATCACTCCCCAAAACTATTGTTTTACATTTTGCCTTCCCTTTGCGGTTTCTTACAAAGACATTACTAACTTAAGCATTGGAGGATCATTGGGGAAAACCCATGATCACCTGTTTTTGACTTCTTATTATGCATTATCCAACCATGCGAAACGTCAATGGCCAGCCATGGCCCGGATACAAACCCAAGGCGCTATACGCCAACATTGGCTACAAGACTAAGGTACTTACTTTTACTATCTATACTTTATTACTCGTTCTCATTCTTCCTACATTCTATAATTTTTTCCCGCTCATTCACTAGCCAACGCTAACGATAGTCGGTCACGACTCACACGCGTTAAAACGCAACCCATCTAGTATTACTTCTGAATCGGTTTGGTCTCATTACTTAGCTTTAGTTTAATACTTCTTTAAGACTTCTTTGATTTTTCTTCAATAAGCGACTCCGGGGCGCTAGCTCCCACTGTCGATGTGCTGTGTTTAATTCATAGCTTAGTAGTTTTTCAGTTATATTTGTGATGTTTTGCGAGAAAACAACTCTTCCACAACTCAACTACCGCTTCAAACGCACCCTGCGCGCTATTTTACGTCTCACCGACTAAACAAATACACGACAAAAACACACAAAAAACCACTGTATAAATACATGGTTATACCGTCTAGAAATGGCGATGTCGTCACGCATACAACATGGTGAAGTAACTCATAAGTTGGTTACCTCCCATCTAAGTCCAATCAACGTAGTCACATTGGATTAGTACGGGAAGGGGAAAGCTATAGCAACGATAAACCCGAGGCCACATTCGCGGGACGCCGCGAGAACAATATATCCTAAGGACTAAACTTATGGATCCAAAGGGCACCTAATCATAAGCAATTATGCACGGACCTTTGCAGTAAACAAAGCACAAAGATCCGAAATTTCATTTCGCGTCAAAGTAATGCGCCTTCGGAGAAGGTCAAATAACGCCTTCCCCGGATGTTGATCTATTAACGCATCCATAACACATATGGGCGCGACCTTGGACCATGTCCAAGACCATCGTTGCCCTCTAAATTTGCCAAACAAACGCAAACGAAAATAGAAAAAGCATCACAACAAACCAGCAAGAAAATCCAAAAGCACCATACAGGGGGCGTCAAAACCATTACAAAAACGACGCCATAATATCTTTTTGGCCCACAACCAAAGAACAAGTGAAGTCATGGCCCATCGGCCACAGAAGTACCAATAAAGTCTTAAGGCCCTCAGGCCAAGAAACCATCAAAACAAAATACAAAAAGGGAACACCCCGTACCAATGGGTGACATTTCTCTGGAAATTCTTTAGATATTTCTCTAAACTAATGTTATGGCAAAGTTGCTTGATTAAGTGTAGGTTAAAACCAGGAGGTCGTAAGTTCACACTTAACAAGGACAACAAAGCGAAGCACCGCAAAGTCTGGGCCAAGATAACCAAGTTTCCGAAGAACGAACATACACCCAATCAAGGGTTCACATTCGTTCACTCAACGGAGTTAAGTCAAATGAGCGACAAGGAAAACAGTTTAAGGTCGGAGAAGCCGCCTCGTCCAAAGGCTCATCGCCATCGACTTCCTTAGTTGCGCCAGCATCATCGCTGGTTAAACGTACGTGGAGATTCACCAGAAACGGCTCAGATGAACCCGCTAATCACGCGTCAGTACTTCTCTGGCCATTCTCTGGTTAAATGACAGTTTTATCTAGCCATGCCTAGTTAATAATCGATCAGCGTATGAAGATTGCACATAGATCTTGCATTTAGAGGGTCATTCTACTATCATGGGGTTAACTCGACCTCGTGAATCAGACCCTCGCTAATGAAGGAGGCTGCGGTCTATTACCGCCTAAACATCAGAAAAGTCTTGAAGAATCTCCAGGCGAAGCTTCATCAAATACTAAAGCAACCATTCTAACCACCACGTTGACCAAGCATTGGGTCGCCTTCACAACTTCTCACAGCTTCACTTCCCGAACGCAGTACAACTCATCGAGTATTCGCTATCTTACGCGAAGAATCTCCGGTGTAGACCTTAAACTTAATCAAGTCTACTACCTCAAGAGTACCTTCGAAACGCAGCTTCCAAGACCTAAGCTCTCAGTCCGAGACATGTATCTTCAGTTTCTCAAGCATCACCTTCACACGACAACGAGTGTAAGCTCTTTGTTACTAACTTAATTTGAGTCCATACTATGGGTAAGCGACTTCGATCAGGCTAACACCCGATGCTCACGGTTATCGTCAAGTTAACATGCCCAAGGTTAGACAACTTCGATCACACCAACGCTGGCGGCAAGAAGCTTCGGTCAGGTCCGTGCCTATAGTTGACGACTTCGGTAGAGTCCGTGCCTCTAGTAAACGCTTTTGTCTTGTAAACGTATGTTGGCTACACACTCGATCGCTTGTATCCACGGACAACTCTTACAAATGATGAAGGATCCTATCGAAGACATGAAATCCATCTCGCCCATCTCGTCGCCTCAACGACCAAGATGAATTTAGGGTATTGTTGGACCCAAAAATAATCGAAGCAGGAAGCAACCAATTACCAGAGAAGTTCTAATGCCTTGCAGCTACAAGGTATTGTTGGACCCAAGTTTTAGGCAAAGAAGTATCAATACCTATCCAGAGAATCTCCAGCGCATCTTTGGACAGCGGCAAATCTTCGAAACTGGCTAAGTCGGTGGAAGGAGGGAAGGTCCGAGATATGGTTGTTACAAGATAGAATCTTTCCAAGATATCATCTGATATATGATATATTTGCTGCCATATAGGATAAAGAATATCCAGGATATAAGATAGATTTTCTGGAAGACTTATTGGTTAAGATAGATTTATACCTTGTATAAGATAGAACTCTTACTTATTATCTATATACCCATGTAACCCATGAAATTGGGGAGGATAGATATAGAATGATGGGAGATCACATCAGATGACACACCATAGCCCTCGCTAGAGGCATACACTGTAAACCTTAGAAGGGGGGTCATACCTTCATACATCCATTGTAAACCCTAGAACGGGGTACCATATTTTTACACATTCATACGCTTTTTTCAGCAATACAAACACAATTTTCGTCCTTCTCTTTGATTTATTTCGATCTAGGCCCGATTTAGGTCAAAGTTTCCTTTGGTAAATTTTGGCTCAAACACTAGGTATGGTCTCTCTTAATGAACTTGGTACCTTACATGCTACCCCTCAATGACTGGTTGAAATCTGATTGTTTATCATATGAGAATAACATGCTTATGTGTTGTAAGTCTAATAAGATAATCATGCTTTGATTGATGATTGACTTTGCTTGTATGTGCATGTCGACGACCTCCTGCTTGTTGTGATTATGCTTGCAATTATGTTGAACTTTTTCTTTGAGCCCAAAAGAATCAACCTGATGACCCCTGAACCCTCATTATAAGCCCAAATGATGGTAGATTCTATAAGCTGTCCCCGACCTATCATGCTTGAGAGTCTCTATGAGCCTATTTGCTTGTTTGTGTATTTTAAAACGGAGACTTATCAACTTGATCGACAAATTCCACAAGATATTATTTTTATGCTTGGGTTTCTTTGACACCACCCGGTGTGACCCAACCCCCAAGCTACTTCAAGTGGTAATTGTCATAGTGCATTCAGTCTGATGATTATGTTCAGAAGTGTGAGAACAGGTGAAGGTCGACGACTTCTCATGTGTGTTTGTTGAGGTCGACGACTTGGCACGTTGTTTCAGGGTTGTGCTCAGAAAAGGTGAAGTGTTGAGAAGCTTTGAGGAGAGCCATTTTAGAGTCGATGACACGCTGTTGTCGCCGACTTTTCAGTGCGAAATTGCATGTTTTATTTTTGGACGGAGTTTCTGACAGGTATTTCAGTTTGAAATCTTTGGAAAGTGGAGATTTTCTGACCAATAGTGCACTTGAGTGGATTGCAGTTGCATTATTGAAAGAGGGTGAAGTCCAAAAGATGTTGAGATCGTTTGAAGAAGTTAAAAAAAAAAGAGGGAGAAAAGAAAATTGATGTTGAAAAAAAAAAAGGAAAGAAAAAGATGAGTAAGTAAGTAGGGAAGGTGAGAGTGATTTTGCTAAGACTGGAAGTTCTGGAGTAGAGTTGGCAACTCTGAATGCTAAGTTGGATGAACTGGAGAATCAGAATCTTGAGTTGGCAAAGGGTATTGCGCAGATGCTTAAGAGGATGGCAGAGGTTAGTGAAGATGTTGACGACATCAAGGAAGCACTGAAAGCTATGATCTAGTCGTCGACTAGTGCACTTTTGACTTTATCACTATCCTACTTTCTATCCCTACCGCATTATTCCTTCCACTAAAACTTTTCTTAAGTTCGATATGGTTGTAAGATATTAATACTCCTGCTATGTGTGTTCTGTTTGACATTGTCATGCTTGCATGGTCGCTGACTTGATCTTTGCATGTTTTTGCCTATATTAGCTAATATGTTTGCCTTGCTTATTTCTCCATGATTTATGATCCTTTTGATGATGCCAAAAGGGGGAAATAGCTGAGGGTTGCATGCTTAATTGAGGAGATATGCTGAATTTCAAGTGAATGTTGAACTTAGGGGGAACTTTTGAAAAGTTAAGGGGGAAATTGTTTAAGATGAGTTCTTGAGATGCTCTGATGCAATAGATTGCCTTTTGCGATGCTTGGACAGGTTGCAGAAGACCCCTTTAGTGCTAGAAAACATATCAGTGTTTGTCACCATCAAAATGGGGGAATTTATTAGAAAATTTGTGTGTGTGTTGTGATGGTTCCAAATAGGTTGCTGACAGGAAGTCGCCGACATCACAAAGATAAACTCAGAAGTTGCCGACTGACTCGACAACCTCGTTGCCCAGAAATCCGAAGACGTGCAGAACTCTAAATAAGGCAAAGCGTGTGACAAGTTTAAGGAAAGCGCGGCAGAGGATTCTGGAGGTTCTATTAAGGCAAGAAGAAGTGCATACATGCCAAAAATCTTCATGGATTGGAAGATTTTATTGTGTCTTAGGAGTTTTTTAGGAAAGATTTTGTAAGGATTGTGCGTAATTCATTCCTTGGGGACAAAGGATGAATTATACCACAATCTCCCTAGTTTATATATTCTGTTCGATGTTCTTGAGAGTGTAGGAACGACAGGAGAGAATGGCGCAGAACTAAGGAAGAGTGTTCTGTGAGTACGGATTTCTAAGAGTTTCCTGTATTGTGTGCGGGTGTTGCTGAGAGGGTAGAAGACAGGTTCGTGTGTCTCGTTTCTGTAGAAGGGAGGGTACGAGAGGAGTTGTATTGGGTGAGGGTTGAGTACATAGGCAAGAGTACTTGCAAGAGGGCGTGGGATTCGCCTAGCGTGGGATTCGCATCTTGGAGTAGGAGCACCTTTGTAAGCCCGAGAAATGAATATAACGAGTCGAAGTACTCTTCAAGTCCTACCAAGTGAGAAGCTTAATTGGGAGGCAAGTGGTTTTTCCTGAGACAAACTAGTTGGTTTGTGGAGGGTTTCCACTCTAAATACCCGTGTCAAAATCTGGTAACTTAAAGTCTTTCTTGTGTTTGAATTTCCGCTGCACAACCTAAGGTTGTTTACTCGGTCGACGACATCGTAGGTGTCGGCTACTTCTGGTACTAATACAGATCCTACAGTAATAAAGAAAAATAAACAGATGTAAAGTAGTATTTCTTTTTTAACCTCCGTATCATTACCGATTATTTAGAACGGAGGCTAAAACATTTGAACAGAGGCGAAAACATTACCATTCATAATAATATATCTACACATATATAAATGTACGTGGGGCTTTACATGTGACCCGTTAATTTACTAACTACAGTGTTTCTTTTGCATCCCGGCCGTTTACTCCTTCTACCGACATATTGCCCCTGCTTTTACGCGTTATGAGCTCCATCCACCTCCTCCTTCCCTTCACGATCTGCCTTTCGTGCTCCTTCTTTCATTTCGACCTGCTCTGGCGTCCGAACGCGCGTCCAAGCCCTAGCCGCTGCTTGCGAGTCCGAACCCTGGCCTCCTCCCGATGCCCTAGCCTCCTCCCGTTTCGCGTTCCCATTTCCGGTCTGTAATCGAGCTTGCTCTCTGATTCCGTTGCGCAGTCATAACGTGAATCCAATACGCTCCATATTTGCTGTGGCCGCACCCTAGCTGTTCACCAGAAGTCCTATTGCCGGCGGCAAATCGGTAAGCAGATCTGTTTCCAAATTCGCGTTTCCTTGTCCCTGCTATGGTTTCTTACTCCATTACTTCGCTTCAGCAGGTTGCCGCTTCGCCTGGCTTCGTTCTTACCATCATCATCAACCCCTGCCGCTGGGTCCTTGCTTCCACTCGGACCTTTGCTCTGTCAATCCCGCCCAAGTAATTGCCGGATGCTTCCTTTGTGGGTTCTTTCACGGTGTGGTTCCCAGTTCTACCTCGAGTATGTACCCCTCCTTCTTCTTTCCCTTTTTTTGCAGCCCATCTATTTCTCACAATTCCTGTGTCACAGTGGGTTCTACATAATACTCTTTACTTTGAGGATGGAGTGGTCTAAGACGGCCTTGTAATTTTGGGGCTGGTAGAGCTCAACGACTCAAATTCAGTTTTTAACTTCGTGTTTGGTCTATAAAAATGGGTACAAGGGTTCCTCCAAGAAGCTCTCAGTTTAAGAAGATGGGTTTCAATGTTGATCTTCATGTGCCTACTCTTCAGTACCATGGTGAGTGGATTATATTTGTCCTTAAGGCGAGCTTTGGTGCCGGATAATAGAAGGGCACAACCACATGTACTCCATTTAATCAATCATCAAGGAATTGAGGCCGGTTCGGCTCAATGAATAAAGGCCGGCTTGCTAATGCTTATTGGATTTGTCCTGGCCTCTTTGTATTGTCTGTGTTTATATATGCTCTATTCCTATTCCAATTTTGAGTTGCTTGCTTTAATAGGTGAGTTGTGTTCTGCTTACTTTTGTGAGTTTTCTGAATCCAGGTTTAGGTTTGAGATGTTTCTTCAATTTTCTCGGATTATCCTAATTCTCAACTCGAGGCCACTACTCGATTCCGGAAGCTGCTGTCAATAGGTTCCTGATTTTTCAGTTGCTCTTTTCTATTCTTGTTACAGTTGCTCTTCTTGGATTATCTGGTTCGCTTTTCATTCTACTTATAATTGTAACTAGGGTCTTAACTGAAGCTTGATTCATGCTACTGATTGTCATGTGGTTCAAACAAAATTAAACTAGGGAATACCTAAATGCATTCAATTGCAATGCTAAGGAAATGCATACAAATATGTAGTATGTTTGTCAATTGACTTAACAGATGTTGTGAAGTAGCTAATCATGCTGTCTCTGTGTCAATTGACTTGGTAGAGAGGAATCCTCCAATTTATGAAGTTGTGCAATCTGGTATTATTCCTCGCCTTGTTGGGTTTCTTGCCCGGGATGATTATCCACAACTTCAGGTTTGCCATCTTCATAAACCTTGATTTGAAATATGTTAGTCTGCATCATTGTTTTTCTAATATATCGCGTTTGCACTTGTCTTAAACTCTTAACCAACTCTCTCAACATAGTTCGAGCCAGCTTGGGCTCTCACAAATATTGCTTCTGGGACAAATGGCATTCTCTTTCATCTGCTTGCCTCCTATTCCTTCTTCTGGGTCGGATTCCAAAAGGTACGTCATCTTCCTACTTTTTCGGTCATAAATCGGTCGCCGGCGTTGTTGTGGCCGGAATTGCTTCCGTACTTTGTGTGCGCGGCGCATATTACATTCTTCAGTATATTGCTTCATCGGATTTAGGTTTCCGCGTTCTGTGATCGCACTTCGAGTTTGTACTGCGTTATCATATTTTGTCATATTTTGTTTCTTTGCCAGGATTGAACGTCCTCATCTTGATGAGCGATACCGGTGGCGGCCACCGCGCCTCCGCCGACGCCTTTAAACTCGAGTACGGCGATGAGTATAATGTAAGCGCTCTAACCTGTTCGTTTCCTTGCTTTTTTGTTTAATTTTTTGAATTCGGTTCTGGATTCGTTGTTATTGTTGCGGATTTGTGGATTTGTAGCTTGCTTTGCTTCGATTTCAAATTGAGATGAAACGTGGTTTATTGGTCAAATTTGAGTTCAAATTGCTTCGTTTCCTCGTTCTTTTTGGATTCGGGTTCTGGATTCGTTGTTCTTGCTGTGGATTTGTGGATTGTGGTTGTGGTTGTGGATTTGTAGTTCGTTTTGATATTGTGATGAAATGTGGTTGATCGGTGGATTATTGGTCAAATTTGACTTTAAATTGCTTTCTTCTTGAGGATAGGGATTAGAACAGCAATTTCTTGATTTCAATTTTGCAGAGTTTTAGTTTGAAAGACATGCTCATCAAAAGGGATCTTAGCGTAGGCCATACATGGCTCTTGGAGTAGGTCCGTGATGGCAAATTGTGGGTAGATGATGCTGTGCAAGATAAGAAATTCGTCCTGGAACCATTGACTTATGAGTTGGAACCTGAGGTGAGCTTAAGAAATTGACTTTAGTGTAGCTGCGTGAAACTTGTGTTTACCATTTTACCATGAGCCTTCTTAAATTTTATGGCTTCACTTAATTTTATTAACTGCAGATTATGTCTGAAGGAAATTTGTGATGGATAACTGTATCAACATCTTTGGCTCTCTCACAACTGGTATGAAAAATGTATTCGGTGGTGGAGCAGAGGAATGTCGAAGATCTTCTAATGGAGGTCGGTGCTGCTCCTATTGCTGCCGCCGCCCATGATGCTGCTGGTGCTGTAGCTCAGGAGGAGAAGAAGGCAATCTATTTTCTTAAATGCAGTTAATTTTCTCTCTTGTGATTTCATCTCAATTGAAGTTCATATTTGGCTTAGGAAGAGAGTGATGCTGACGTCGGATTCAGTTTGTTTTTTTTTTTGATTGTGGAGCTACTAGCTCGAACAAGCCAAAATTAGGCCACCTTTAAGTTACAAGGATAACCTAAATCATCGTAACGGATGATCTTTAATAATTCAAACAGCGCGGGTTGTTGACTCAACAAACACCGCGACTGTGTTACAGACAAATGAGAAGACGAAAGGGACGAAGCATGAATAGGCAAGGCTGCATTAAAGCTCTGAAGATTGACGTGTCTTCTTGCCAGGAAATCTGCAGCAACGTTTGATTCCCTGAAACAATGATAAAAAATAACAGAGGGGATAACCGAAATCAAATTTCTTATGTCTTCAATAATAGAGTAAATTTCCCAAGGAACTTTCCATAGACGTTTCAAAGAATTAATAACAATAAGATTGTCACCTTCTATTATAAGATTGTGAATGTGAGAAAGGTCTATTTTTGTGATAGCATGAAGTAAGGCTGACGCTTCAGCTTGTACTATAGTCATAGAGGGAAGTTGGGCGTCCCGCAGAAACGACATTTCCAGAATGATCTCTAACGATGAACCCGGCATGGGTTGTTCCTGTTTTTAGTCTAGAAGCATCGAAATTTAGTTTGTGCCATTGCAGAGGAGGTTTTTTCCAAGACGTGTGATTTTTCCTTTTTGGTTTATTAGAGGTCTTATGAGATTTCAAACAGCAGCCTTCCCAAGCAAGGGCGCCTGTAAAAGCCAAGTTTGATGGAAGGTTTTTAAGGTTAATTCGTGTTGGATCAAAAATTTTAGCATTCCTATGTGCCCACACAAACCACCAGAGGAAGGCTAGTGACGTGGCATGATGATTATTGGCAATTGTTTCTTGTAAATTTTGTTGGAAAGTATGATTCGTAGTAAGATTAAAAGAATAATTTAATAGTTTTTGAAGACGAAAAATCATAACTTTTATGAATGGACATTGAAAAAAGAAATGATTGAGGGATTCATCATTTAGCTCACAAAGGGAACATAAATTCGGAACTGAATTATAGAACCAGTTTAATCTATCTGTTGTCGGGAGGCAGTCAACACAGGCTTTCCAAAGGAAGTTTATTATTTTAGGTGGTAATTTTGATTTCCAAATCCAATCAAATTCATTAATACTTGTATTTTGTGGAGATACTAAAAGTGAGTTTGCTGATTGAACCGAGAAAATACCATCATTAGCAGGAAGCCAGATGAGTCTGCCCTCGGTATCTGTTACAGGGATTCTAGTTAGAACGATAATATCAGCAATATGAGGTGGCAAAACCTGAGCGAGGAGGGTAATATTCCAGGTCCTATTTGGAAGGATAAAGGTGGCGACTTTTTGAGTCGGATCCCCTGAATCGATAAAGGTAGAAGGTCAATATTTGGTAACCAAGGATCTGTCCAGAATTTGATTGTTTTACCATTTCCTAGCAGCCATCTAATGCCCTTAGAGAATAAGACTCTAAGATTCATTAGCCTGCCAAACTGCCAAGAGCAATTATTTTTATGATAGTTAAAAAGGGAGTCCGTAGTTAGATATTTATCAGTTATTACTTTGACCCATATATTTTGTGGTTGCATCGCTATTTTCCAGAGCAATTTCATTTGAAGAGACATATTGATGTTTTCCGCAAAACGAAGGCTAAGACCCCCGTTCTCTTTTGGAGAACAAATCCGGTCCCAACTAATGAGTGGATGGTGATTTGGAATGAATTTATTCCAAAAAGAAAGATTTACAAACCGCATCTATTTGTTTGAGGACCTGATGTCTCTCATTTTGGTGGTGTTTTAGTGGTTAATTCCCTATGTAAATAGATATCTTTTGTTCCATTCCTTGTGAGTTTTGTTCCTTTTTAGCTTAGATTCCGATTTTCTATAAGATTCGGAGACTATGCGAATTTGTTGCATTTTGTAGGTAATTTGGCATGATTTGAGGAAGTTTCGGAAGGAGCCCCCAAGGAGGAGCAAGGCATAAGCAAAGGAGCGGAAGAGCCGAGCGATCAATGAAGAGGAGCTCAAGAAAAGCCAAAAAGAGAAGAGGACCGACATCAGGATCGAGTTGCCCAACAACTCGGGCCCGAGATCGACTCATGGAGACCTGGACCGAGGTGTGGCAAGTCGGGCCCAAGGTTGCTCCGTGTCGGTCCAAGTAGGCGAAGTGAGGATTGGGCACCAAGGCACACAAATGTGATCTACCACTTTTGCCCCTCTTCTATTTTGGGTATTCTTGGTCCCTAATTAAAAGGAGAGAAGATAATTAGAGAATTATCAAGTTTACACACATCTAATCACTCTCAAAAGGCTCAAGGAAGACTTGGAGAGCAAGGAGGAAGAAAGGAGAGGAGAAGAAGAGGAGAATTCGGTGGAGGATAGCTAGATCTAGGAAGAATTGTGAGTTTTAACTTGTTTTGATTTGCAATTTGTGGATTTGAGTTCGGATCTTGTGATTTCCCTTTGAATTGAATGAGATTTGGCTTTGATTTGAGTTGGATGATTGAGATTTGTTTGCCTTGTTATTTGATTGCTTGTTACTCTAGCCTTATGGATTAGATTCCATTGGTCCTGGGCTATGGGGGAAACCTGTAGCTAGGTTGGGTTTGAAGCCCCAATTCCATAGCCTTGAGTGCTTGATCTAGGAATCCACTCTACATAGAGCTACAATCTCTTGTGGAAGCAAGGGATCAAGGGCTTGTGATTGGCAAGAGTGAACGGAATCGATCTTTTGCCTATCACTTGACCTTGCATCGAAAGGGGGGTAAAATTCCCTAGAGTCGATGTGTAGAGTGGCGGGATCGAAGGCGAACAACCTCGATCCTACGAGGATCAGCACTTATTGGCTGAATTGGGGTGGAATTACCCACATCTAGTTAGGGAAGGAACCCAAAAACCCAAGACCGATCTCTCCTATTTTGCCTAGTTCGACTTACCCAGACCTCGGGCCCGACTTACAACAGTGTCGGTCCCGTGCAAACTTTCGTCGATCCATCTCGGGCCGAAGTGACCGTGTCGGTCCCGAGTGGTTTCCTTTGATTTTCCTTGCTTTTAACCTTTCTTTTCCCTTTTTAAGTCTTTTTTGGTGCACTCAACGAACGAACTCCCGAGTGTTCGACACCCTACCTTGTGCTACAACTAGGTTCGGTTATAAATTTAAATTTCGAGACCCTCCGATCCGGACCGATCAGGACTCCTTGGGGCAACATAAAACTTTGCATGAGGTAGTTGACTTTGCTTATTAGACATGATTGGATAAGAACAACCCTGCCTGCTTGTGAGATTGTATTAGCTTTCCATTGGGACAGTTGTTTTTTAAGATTAGAAACTGAGTCTGAAAACATTGAAATTTGAACTCTTCTTTTAAGAATCGGAATTCCTAAGTATTTTTCCATGGAAGGGGTGACTTGAATGTTGAGGATGCTTGCCAAGGCGACAGACGTAGGTTGAGTAACGTTAGCAGATGTTTGGAGCGAGCTTTTATGATAATTAATTGATAATCCAAAAACCTGAGTAAATTTTTGAAGAGTGTTTCTAATAAATTCCATATTTGTAACGTTTGCGTTTGCAAAGATAATCGTATCATCTGCAAAGCTTAAGAAGGGTAAGATAGATCCGTTTTTTGTGAGTTGGATGCCAACATGGTTTGGAGTGGCCGAAGCCTCCTGTTGTAATGTTCGAGTTAAGTATTCCATACATAATACAAAGATGAAAGGAGACATCGGATCGCCTTGGCGGATTCCACACGTAGGCTGGAATTCGGGACCTGGTTTGTTATTAACTAGAACTGAAGACGACGAAGTGGTTATACATGTCATTACGAGTTGAATCCATTTATGATGAAACCCGAATTTTGATAATACCAGACGGATAAAATTCCAGTTAATTTTATCATACGCTTTTTCAAGATCTAATTTAATGGCCATCCAGCCAATCCGCCCTTTTTTTCTAATATGAGCAATAAGGACATTATCTTGAATCAGACGCCCTTTAACAAAAGCACTCTGAAACGGATGAATAATTGATGGTAAAATATGTTGGATTCTGTTTGATAACACCTTGGTAATTGCCTTATAAATGGTATTACATAAACTAATCGGTCTATAGTGATTAATAGATGTTGGCGTATCAATTTTGGGAATTAAAGTTATGAAAGTTTTATTTGCAGCGGTCAGCATAGCTCCAGAATGGAAGAAGGCCACTACAACGCGAACAACTGACGCACCGACCGTGAGCCAATAAGTTTGGAAGAATTCTGTAGTGAATCCATCAGGTCCCGGAGTTTTATTAAGAGCTAATTAAGTCAAAATTTGCCATTTTTATTTCAGATGTTGTCGGTTGTTTCGAGAAAGTTATGTTGTCAATGTCGGATATCATAGGAGGTATAATATCAAGATCTTGTGGATAGACTACTGAGTTGGGATTGGATTTGAAACGTGCCGCTAGTTCATTAGTAATATTAGCTGAAATTGTTTCATGATCAAAAATGACCAAACCATCTTGTGTCTGAAAGGAAGTTATATTTTGTTTAAATCTACGTAATTTTGAGATGGTTTGGAAGTACTTTGTATTTTAGTCTACGTTCTGTAAATGGTTAGTTTTAGCTCGTTGTGCCCAAAATTTGTGGTGGAATTCCATTAATGCATTATATTTGTTAAGGTGTTGTTGTAATTTATGTAATATAGACTGGTTATACGGATCGGATAGGAGAGAATTTTGAAGTTGTTGTAGCTGACGTTCTGAAAGTCTTAGCTGTTCAAAATTATTATTTATATAGCGTTTGGCCCATTCTTTAGAATATTTCTTAAGAAGCTGCATTTTCATGGAAACTTTGAACATAAATGATCTTGTGAGTTTGTACTCCCAAACTTTTTTAACTAATTTAGCATAAGCTGGTTTATCAATCCAAGCATTTTCAAAACGAAAGGGGTACTTAATAAATTTTTTTTTAATGTCCAGGTTAAAAGAAATCAAACAGTGGTCTGAAGTTGTAAACTGGTGATGATGGGTTACAAGTTTGGGAAAAATTGGTACAAGATCATGATGAATGAGGATTCTATCCAGCCTTTCGAATGTGTTATCCGTAGAGGTCGAACTTTTTCTCCAAGTAAATGGAAACCCGGTAAATTTTGTATTTAAAGTACTCATTTTGTTTTGGAAGTTGAGTAGACGAACAAATCTAGCCGGAGCTGGAGAAACTCCGCCAAATTTGTCCGAACTACAATCGATTTCATTGAGGTCTCCAATCAGGAGAAAAGGTAAACCGAATGGGCGTAAAGCGTCTGTAGGTGGCTTTTTTCGTGTTTTCAAGGTTCGACCAAAAAACCGGTTTATTTTCTACTCTTGAAGGAGCCTAAGCGAATATTAGAAGGTATGTATGTAACGGGTTTTCAACCTGAATAAAAAAATTAAATTTGGAGTTTGTAGAACTGGTTTACAAGAGCGAGTAAACTCGTTGTGGTATATAAACAGAGTCATCCCTCCTTTGGATCCATCCGAAGGAGATGATATACATTGATGGAAACCGATTTTGCGAATAATAGCATCAGAGGGATGGATATCCGTTTTTGTTTCAGTTAAACAGAGAAATTGTAATTTGTGTAGTTTTCTTAGGAAGGCAATTTCATCCCAGAAATTAACCCTCCTAAGCCCCCTCACATTCCAATAGGCGACAGTCATAATAAAAACGTGGAGTGAGATTGGTCATATGAGGTGGTAGAACCGAAGTTTAATATCCAGTGGCCATGTTTATGCAAAAAACGTTGGAAAGATTTTGACTGTTTTTGTGTTTGAGTTTGATTAAATGTAACAAATTTGTATTCCATAGAGTAATAATTTCCTATATCTGGCAAATTCCAAAAAGGGATCGTACCTAAAATATGATATAGGAAATGTAAATATGTAATGGTTTGAATATGAGTTTTACAAATCGTTGGAAAAGTTGGAACAAGGCAAAGCCTTAGTCGATCATTATGGTTTCCTAAATCCCCATAGGCAAAATTAAAATGGTAAGTAGCACAAAGAAGATACTTGATAGAGTACAGACAGCAAAAGTGACCATAAAAAGGATGCAAATTCATGATAGTAAAGGTTTTAACAGGTTGAGAGCACCACAACCATGCAGATTTGCAAAAGTGAAGATAATCAAAATGAGCATTCAAAGCTGGGAAGTATGCATGATTTTGATAGCTGACCACAGCTGATGGAAGATGAAAGCTTGCAACACTCAAAAAGAGTTGCAAAAACTGCTGAAAAGGAGTACTCCTAGAGGCGAGTGTAGGAGATAAATGGCAAAGATTAAGATGAACATAGTGGTAGTATAAACAAGACGAGGTATATGTAGGATTACACATAATGGATGACACCAAAGCTGTGCAAAACTAATTTGAATGAGGTACAATATTAATACACAGACAGAAATGTATGAAATGAGACATGGTATATCTTAGTTTAACATGAAGCACAAAGGAGCATTTACAAGTGATTGAAAATTTGGAATAGAACCACCATGATTGCGTAGTACTATTGTTAACAATAAGTAGTGAATGAGAAGTGTACAGACAAGTTTTGAACAACCAAAGCTGCACCAACAAACAATGCAAGTTTCTAAGATGGCGTGTAACATTGAAGGTCCTGGAAGGAGCACAAACATGTAGGTTAAATGTGTGAAAGGTTTTCTCCATGATGTTCATGCCAAACCACAGCAGCATCCATGAGAAGGTCCTCAACAATTGTTAACAAATGTGCATTTGAACAGTGTAGAACTAGTTGATACAAGAACCTGAGGGAGATATGAACACAACTGATATAGAGATAGTAATGGGTCACAACAGAGTTATTCATAAAGTATGAATTTTGCAATCTACAGCTAGAAGAACCACAAAAGAACAAGTAGCTGAAAGTAGAAGTAGATATTATACATATTTCAGTCAAAGTAGCAACAAAATTGGCTCTACCGAGCAGGTCATACAAACCAGAAAAATGAGAAAGCTGATAATAGTAAAACAGAAGGATTAAGTTGCATGAAATTGTGAAACGGGTAGTAAATATTTTGGAAAGCATACTTAAAGAAAAAGTATACCAGAAATCTATAGTTTGTAGGAAAAGCCATAAGCTGCATTTGTTCAAACCAGAAATTGTTATGATGAGATTAGTGATTTTGTACAATTGGTAGACAAAGAAGTGGAAATTGCATAACAACACATAGTTGAACATCTCATAACTGAAGTGATATAAAAAATGAATTTTAATCCAGAAAGTGAGAAACTCCAAGATGTGTGAGCAGCCTGTTATGAACACATCAAGGTAAGAATTCAACTGAAACATATACAACCTGTTACACAGAAGAGAGTAATTGGAATAGACATTGTAAATGGTCATAGTAGTGTTTGATAAGAAGGTAGTTCCATGCCTAATAAAGTTAGATGTAATTGGTACATAATCATGATTGAGAAAACGTGAGAACTGTATAAAATGATGCTGAGATAAATAATATTGAAACTGCATAATAAGATGATTGTTATGCCTATGGCAATTCCTTTGAATAACTGTAGTATAACTAAATGTTTGGTTAAAAGATAAGCTGCAGTAAAACCTTTTAATGAAAAGTCTGAAATTAATATGTAGTTGTAGATGATTTGCAGTGTTGTTACACAAATGGAACCCAATAGTAATCAAATAAAATTGATCTTTATACAAGATTAAGGTGAATTGAGAAGCATAGAAACTGATCATACACAGGGATGTGCCATTAGAGCCACAGTCCAGTAAGATGGTGAGAAAACATGATGAACATCAGTTGATATAGTATTAATTGTAATCCAATTTGACTTTTTGAGTAAGATCCAAGTTTGGAAAAACTGAGGCACACCCAACAAGTAGTTGGATATTTGATTTCAATTAGGTTGTAATTAAAATGGTTCTTGAAATATGTAATTTGGAGAATATACAGTTGAACGGAGCATATATGTTGTTGACTAATAAACCAAGGGTGGTAATTTGGAAGATAAAGTCTCAGATGGAACTCCTAGGAAACCAGGGACTCCCAATTTTCCTCATTTGACTTTGGAGGGATTGAAGGTGTAACTGATGGCCGAGCTTCAACCTCACAAAAGCGAAGGAGCCTAAGCCAACAACACACAGACCTCAATACCAGCTGACAGAGAGTTATGTGAAGTTTCTCACCATTATGTAGATTATGGTAGTATTCAATCAAACTGATAAACCAAATCCAGAGCTCTACCAATCCACAAGAATGAGGGACATCCTTGAGGAGGCAAAGCCCTAAACATGGAGAGATCAGGTTGATAAGTGTTTGATAAAAGGTAAATGGAAAGATCAAAGCCAGATAAGTAGAAACCTGCAAAGTGGTCATGAGAAGGAGATCATTGATGTCTCTTATTTTGGTGGTGTTTTAGTAGTTAATTTCTCTTGTAAATATGTGTCTTTTGTTCCTTTCTTGGTTAGTTTTGTCCCTCTTTAGCTTAGATTCCGATTTTCTATGAGATTTGGAGACTATGCGAATTTGTTGTGTTTTGTAGGTAAATTGGCATGTTTTGAGGACGTTTGGAAGGAGTTTCTAAGGAGGAGCAAAGCTTGAGAGCAAAGGAGCAGAAGAGCCAAGCAAGGAACAAAGAGGAACTCAAGGAAAACCAAGAAGAGAAGAGGATCGAGGTCCGGAACGACGTGCCCAGCAAGTCGGGCCCGAGTTGGCACTTTGGAGGCTCGGACCGAGGTTGGTGACGTTGGGCCCGAGGTACTCCGTGTCGGTCCAAGTCGGCAAAGTGAGGATTGGGCTCCAAGGCACATAATTGTGATCTACCACTTTTTCCCTTCTTCTATTTTTGGAAATCCTTGGTCCCTAATTAAAAGGAGAAGACAATTAGGGAGAGGAGGAGGCTAATACACACATCTAACCACTCTCAAAGGCTCAAGGAAGACTTGGAGAGCAAGGAGGAGGAAAGAAGAGGAGAAGAAGAGAGGAAATCGTTGGAGAGTAGGAGTCTAGGAGGAATTTGTGAGTTTGAACTTGTTTTGCTTGTGTTTAGTGGATTTGAGATTTGAATCTTGTGAATTCCTTTGATTTGAATGCAATTTAGCTTTGATTTGAGTTGGATGATTGAGATTTGCTTGCTTTGTCTATTGATTGCTTTTTACTCTTACTTCATGGAGTAGATTCCATAGTCTTGGGCTATGGGGGAAACCCCTAGCTAGGATTGGGTGTGAACCCCCAATTCCATAGCCTTGAGTGCTTGATCTATGAATCCTCTCTACATTGAGCTTCAATTCTCTTGTGAGAACAAGGGATCAAGGGCTTGTGGTTGGTAAGAGTAAGCGAAAGCGATCTCGAGCCCATCACCTGACCTTGCATCGAAGGGTAGGTGAAAACCCCCTATGGTCGATGTGTAGAGTGGAGGGATCGAAGGCAAACAACCTCGATCTCACAAGGATCAACACTTATTGGCTGAATTGGGGTGGAATTACCCAAGTCTAGTTAGGGGAGGAACCCAAAAACCCAAGACCGATCTACTATTTTGACAAGACCGAGTTACCCAGACCTCGGGCCCGACTTCCACTATGTCGGTCCCGTGCCAACTCTCATCGATCCATCTCGGACCGAGGTGACCAAAGTCGGTCCCGAGAAGATCCCTTTGATTTTCCTTATTTTTGCCTTTCTTTTCCCCTTGTTAGTCTTTTTGGTACACTCAACGCACGAACTCCCGTGTGTTCGACACCCTACCCTCGTACTACATCGGGGTTCGGTTTATAAATTTAAATTTTGACCCTCCAATCCGGAACCCATCAGAATTTTGGCGCCGTTGCCGGGGAGTTCTACTTGTTTGAGGTACCATCTTTTGTTGAGTCTTTGATTTTGTAGTGATTTGGGTGAGGGACTAGCCCAAACCCCTTGTTTGTTTTGATTCGGTTTTGTTTGTCTTTGGTTATAGGTGTATGCGAGCTTGTTCCGTCCGAGGAACACTTGAGTTCGACTTTGTGTGTGATCCGGAGAGCATTATCAAGCAAGCTCGAAAGAAGAAGAGAATGGAGAACCAAGCACTACATGATGATGAGGTTGATAGGATGAGGGCCGACATGGCTCGTATGCAACTTGAGATGGCCAACCGGGATGCCGAAGCTAGGAGAGAGCATGAGCAAAGGATGAGATTGGAGGCTCAAATCAACACCCAACCCCGGAATGCACGTCAATATATGCATCCAGAGTTGAAGGTGCCGGAACCGGCCATTGTCTTACTGGAGGTTTCAAAGAACTTCGTGATCAAGACTCAATTCATCTCACTTATCAAGAGGGACCAATTTCAAGGGAGACCGAATGAGTGCCCGATTGAGCATGTGAAGCAATTCAAGGATCTATGTGTAATAACCCTATTTTTCGAGAAGGTTATTATTGTAATTTCCCATAAAACATTTTTTTCATTAATAAAAGTATTGACATTATTTATTAAATGGAAATTTAATAAGAACCGATAATGTCATGATAATACTTTTAAACTCATATTAATAGGTCATGTACCTATTAGCCTATGCTAAAGAAAGGGTTCAAAACATTAAAATAAAACTATATGAAACATCAATTAAAGAGAAAAATAAGCTATATTAAATTAAAATGAGCGTATTAAGTTAATAAAATGGGAGATGAGTTTTCATTAAAAGAGAGCAATTATATATTTGGATCATAGAAAATATAATAAATAAATAAATAAATAAATAAATACAAATACAATAATGTCGTTTTAAAGGATATTACATTAAAAAAAAAAGAACCTTTTTAAATGAAATAAAATAAAATAAAAATAATGAGTGAAAATTTTAAACATACTTACATGCATATGTAAGCTAAAGGATTTAAATTATCTAAAATAAGAAATTGTTTTCGGATTAATTACAATGGAATAGGGCACTTTTTATCACAATTTAAAAGGTTTGGGCCAAATTGGTAATTAACCCTAAAGAGAGGGTCAGCTGGGACGACTTCCCCTTCCTCTTTCTTTCCT
The DNA here is from genome assembly GCA_963924305.1 of Polygonum maritimum. Classification (NCBI taxonomy): domain Eukaryota; kingdom Viridiplantae; phylum Streptophyta; class Magnoliopsida; order Caryophyllales; family Polygonaceae; genus Polygonum; species Polygonum maritimum. Next base: position 19,483,361 of record OZ002729.1, read on the forward strand.
TTCTTCGGGACGCTGCTACGCTTACACACGGTGTAAGATTCAATCTTACACCCAGCCGTCCGATGCTCGACACGTGTGCGTTTTTAAGGGGAAAAAAGGAAATCAAGAAAATGGCCGTGAGCAGGAGATATTTCGAATTTTGAAATTTTAGAAAGTAAATCCAACTTTCCCCTTCTGTCCCTGTGAGTAAATACACAGTGTCTGTTTGCATCCGACTCCGACCTGGGTTTTGATTTCGCCGGCTAACCCCAGTTGGTGCGTTTCGCCGGTTGTATTTGTGCGACGGCAAATCCGCGGTCAAAAACAAGTTTAACTATGTTCCCGGTGAAAGATCAGTACGAAAACCGGTTTCGATTTCGAAACTGATGTAGCCGAAACCTAATTTTAAGTTTATGGCGACGATAGAGAAAACCCAAGAATTGATGTAGCCGAAACCGTATTTCCAGTTTATGGTTGCATCTGAGCTGCCATTTCCGTCTCCTGCGGATGATAGAAAGGGACGGTTCAATTATATTTTTGCTATGGGGGTGCAACCACCGTGCTTTAATGTTGCTATGGTGTGCAATTGAAACGGAAGATATACTACTTTTGATCTGAACGTAAGATATACAATTGTGATGTAGCAAGCTATGTACAGCTCTTACTTATTTCTCAAGGTTTCAGCCAATCCCTTAATGACTATTCTTTGTTTCATAAGAAGACATCTACTGGCACAGCATTCTTGGTGATATATGTTGATGATATCTTGATCATTGGGGATTGTGAGTCTGAAATTCAGAGTATTACAAGCATGCTAAATTCAGTATCAAGGATTTAGGGAAGCTGAATTACTGACAAAGGCATTGTTGTCACTGATTCAATGAGAACAGCAAATGCTCCTCTTGACAGTTCTTTGAAGTTAAGAGCAGAAACAGAAAATTTATTACGAGATCCTACACCATACAGGCAATTGGTAGGAAAGTTAAGTATTCTGGTAAATACAAGGCCAGACTTGGCTTTTACAGTTCAGTATTTGTGTCAGTTTATGCAATCTCCTTCTTCTACACATTGGAATGCAGCTCTCCATACTCTTCAGTACTTGCAAGGCACGTCTACTATGGGGTTACTTCTGTCTTCGAGTACTGATTTTTCAAGGGCAAGAATTTTGTGATTCAGACTGGGTCTCTTGCCCAACTACTAGGCGCTCTGTCAGTGGATATTACATTGTCTTAGGAGGAGCTCCACTTTCATGGACGTCTAAAAAGCAGGTAACAGTCTCTCTTTCTTCAGCTGAAGCAGAATATAGGTCTATGAGACGTGTTACAGCAGAGCTTGCCTGGCTTAGTCGCTTGCTTCATGAGCTTGATGTGATTCCCAAGCTGCAATATACATAGCGAAGAATCCCAACTCTTATTCATGTACTAACTACTGAGCAGTTAGCTGATGTAATGACCAAAGCTTTACCTAGTTCTATTCATTGTAAGTTCATAGACAAGTTGGGATTGATTCCTTTAGAATCAACCTCCAACTTGAGGGGGGATGTTAGCACTAGTGATTGTAAACCGGGTTTAGTGAAAACCGGTTAGTTAAAAGCTGCTATAAATAGCAGGTCTAGTGTGTAACTGATTTTTCATTCAATGGAAAATTCCCTTTCTCAATTCTGTTTCTCTCTCGTTCTCACATTCTAAGAAACGTTGAACAAATATTCGAACAAATAAACTGTTTGTGGTGTCTATATGGTTAATTGGGATGTGCATCCCAAATGTTAGTTACATAAAGGCCTAAAACATACGCAGCCACCTAAACTTGCACACATTAGTCACTTTAGCACCTGAATTCATCGGGTATTCATATAAACACTTGAACTCAACATTTTGTGACCTATTGGACACCTGGATGCTGACTTGGCAAAAAAAATCATCATAAAAATGCCACATAGGACTGTATTTGAGTGCCACATCATTATTTCAATAAAAAATAATAACAAAAAAAAAGCAAAAACAAACCCACCCCTTCTAAATCGGGTTCACTGTGCAAAGAAACAAACATGGAGTTTCTTCTCTCATTCTGCACAAAAATGGAGATCGATAATGGTTTTTTTTCCCTCTCTAATTAAATCTAGTTCTATCCCTCTCCTCTCTCTCTCTCTCACTCTCCTGTGTGTTCTCTTGTACTTAATTTTGGAATTTGGCCTCCGTGGTGTGTCTCCAATGGCGGCTGTCACTTCTGTTCGAGAAAGAGGCGGTGGCGGAGTCCAGATCGGGCTTGCACTCCAGGATATCTAAACGACGTCATTCACGACGTTGCTCGACGACCCAATAGGGGAGTCCAGGCAGTGGCGTAGGCGGCCAGCCAACGATGTCCCCGAACCGAGATGCGACCCATTTGAGGGTGGTCGGCGGTCGCGGCCTCGTAGGGCGGCCCACTTGGCGGCTTGTTGTCGAGGTCCCATAGAACAACCACCTTGTTCCGCTTTTGAGCGATTTCGACGGAGGAGGAGGGGCTCGGGGTGGAAACGCACGCATAGGACTGGGGAGTTAGGTTTTGAGATTAGAGAGATTGAAATTGGGGGTTTGGGGAAGGGGTAATAGAGGGAGCGGAATAGGTTGGAGTTCAGAAACAGGAGATAGAAGAAGATCGTCGCCGGTGGTTGTGAAGGCGATAAGAGGGGAGGAAGAGGACGTTGTTCCGTTTTCCGGCGAAGGGAACAGAGGAAGAGATAAGGGGAAAGTTGGGTGGGTTTGTTTTGTTTTGTTTTTAAAAAAATTTTTTTTTGTTATTGTTTTTTATTAAAATAATGACATGGCACTCAAATATATTCCTATGTGGCATTTTTTTGGCAATTTTTTTTGCCAAGTCAGCGTTCAGGTGTTCAATTGGTCACAAAATGTTGAGTTCAAGTGTCTAAATGAATACCCGATGAATTCAGGTGCTAAAATGACCAATGTGTGTAAGTTTAGGGGGCTGCGTATGTTTTAAGCCGTTACATAAATAAGAAATGCATACAGTATTACAGTATAAGGGTCTCCATGTTGTGACTATAGGTCTCAACGTTTACAAGTATACGCCGGAGGATAGTATATTTCATGGCCATGTAAACACGTCTTAGGTTCTCCAACTGTCGGGACGTGCTTCGTTTGCGTCGGAGGATAATATCATGGCCGTGTAAACATGTCTCAGCTTCTCCAACTGCGGGCTGACATCTATCGGGCCCGGCTCCATGTAATCCGGGTCACCCAACTGATATCCCCAGTCATCCAGTCCAGTTCCCATGTACGTATGCAGGTGGTACATGTGCAAAATTGAACGTTGGGCATCGCTTAAAGGGCGACTGGCAGTGGCAGATATCGGGAGGTTTGGCCGTGGCAGTTGGATACGGTCTAAATGTATGATGTTGTTGAGCAGGGAAGACATGTCCTTGTGACCCAAGCTACTGTAGAATCTGGCCAGCAACTCTCCCTGCAATATGTAGCCAAAAAGTTCATGAGGCACAGGACTTCAAACCATGAAGATTATAAAGCGTCTTAAGTTCTACTACAAAATATGAACTAACCACTCGAGCAGCATATCCACGCATCTGGGTAAAAGCAGTACGTCCACAACCAGCATCAATCAAGTCGATCCTAGGGTGCCCGATAATTATGGACACAAGGTACGGCTCGTTGACCATGTAAAAGGGGAAACACCACTGTTGGTAACAATGGTACGTGCGATTAGAGAAAACTCACAGGAATGCAAAAAAGAAGAACTGCACATTTAAAGTAGGTTCATCAAGTAGCAAAGTTTTTTTTAGGCAGCACTAACGGAACTCGTTGTAGGAGATGCATACGTACCAAGTCTACGTGAGCAGTAGTTATGCCAAGCTGCTCTAGCTCACGCTGCATTTGTTCGTTAAAACTGGGCTCCAACGCAGGTGTCAGATGCATGTCGTCCATTGCTATGTTTGTCTGGAAATAAGAACCAGGGAGACCAAAGTAAGCTGCATGCATGAGGACCGATGAGCATAGGACTTGTTAGACTCGACATTAAATTAAATTGTACATACAACTACATGGGATGCAAAGAATCTCCTTGGGTACTCTGAGACACTCTTTTCCCTGTGATTCAAGACAAGAACAAAGGTTTCCAAAACCTTCTGTTGTATGATATGTCCACCTCGCGTAAGGGAGTAGAAATACGGGCGAGTCCAAGTAATCCCATGATCTTCATTCTTGAATACGGCCTTATCGCTTCATTATGTAACAAACAATGGGGGGTCCGGTGAGGTGTTAAATGTAATACACAGATCGGCAGTGGCGATATTTTATTGAACAAAGTGAAGCCTTACCGAGTCCGCTCATTTCTAGTAGATGCAGATTTGAACATTCTTTCTTCTTCAGGGGTTGGTCGTTGGGAGAATCGAATGAACTCCCTCCTGTATTCCTTAAACGATCTTGGTGGATCTCGTACAGAAGTAGCATATGTCGGCGGCCCACGTACAGTATCATCGGCATTCTGGCGGGCCACACTGATAACATCTGCCCAACATTGGTCCTGGGCCTCCTGAAATAAGAACTCATAACCTTATACCGCATGACCATAGGGCGTGGAATTTGCACATATTGCATTGTGCGGCATTTCAGAGTGTGCGTGGAATATGCAGAACAGACACCGTTCATTTCACCTTGTATATAAAATGACGTAAAGTAAGGGCGTGCAATTTCAAGTTCACAGCCCCGTGCAATTGATCTAATATAACATGACATGAATGAAGGACGTGCAATTTGCAATTCGTAGACCTAAATGGTGTGCAATATTCACTAGCCGTGCAGATTACTGAATCTCGTGCAATATCAAATTACATGGTTTCGTGCAGATTACTAATGAAGGACGACTAAGAGTCAGGGTGCAAACCGTAATACCCGTGGCTTTTGCGTGACGGTTGTGGGCTGGTCGACGTCCATTCCATCCTCACCCTCACCGGTGTGTGCTTTATGCTCCTCTCCCTTGTCTCCTTTTTTCTCCATCAGCCTTGTGCTCCTCCTCTGCCCTCCATCCTCTCCCTTGTCTCCTGTAGTCTTAATCCTTTTCCTCCTCTTCCTCTGCCCTCCATCTTCATCCTTCTGCTTCTCCTCTCCCTTGTCTCCACCCTCTCCCTCCCCTCCATCTTCATCCTTCTGCTCCTTCCTCTGCCCTCCATCTTCATCCTTCTGCTTCTCCTCTCCATTGTCTCCACCCTCTCCCTCCCCTCCATCTTCATCCTTCTGCTCCTCCTCTCCCTTGTCTCCACCCTCTCCGTCCCCTCCACCTTCATCCTTTTGCTCATCCTCTCCCTTGTCTCCTCTTTGAGTCGTCAGCCGGATGCTCCTCCTTCTCTTCACCCCTGCCTTCATCCTTTTGTCTCCACCCTCTCCCTCCCCTCCATCTTCATCCTTCTGCTCCTTCCTTTGCCCTCCATCTTCATCATTCTGCTTCTCCTCTCCCTTGTCTCCACCCTCTCCCTCCCCTCCATCTTCATCCTTCTGCTCCTCCTCTCCCTTGTCTCCACCCTCTCCGTCCCCTCCACCTTCATCCTTTTGCTCATCCTCTCCCTTGTCTCCTCTTTGAGTCGTCAGCCGGATGCTCCTCCTTCTCTTCACCCCTGCCTTCATCCTTTTGTCTCCACCCTCTCCCTCCCCTCCATCTTCATCCTTCTGCTCCTTCCTTTGCCCTCCATCTTCATCATTCTGCTTCTCCTCTCCCTTGTCTCCACCCTCTCCCTCCCCTCCATCTTCATCCTTTTGCTCATCCTCTCCCTTGTCTCCTCTTTGAGTCGTCAGCCGGATGCTCCTCCTTCTCTTCTCCCGCGCCTTCATCCTTTTGTCTCCACCCTCTACCTCCCCTGGTACACTCTGCCCCCCCTCTCCAGCCGCTTCCTCCTCTTCGTCCTGTTTATCATCTACTTCCTCCGTTGCCGTTTCTACGCAAACTTGGTCCCTGCAATCCTTATCTTCTTCCCTTGTGGTTTCTTCGATTAATTCTGGCTCATCTGCCGGAGGTTTACTACAGTCTTGTCGGATGGCTCTCAGTTGCTCTTCTGCAGTACGTATCACGTTGTTTAAATGCTCAGGATCCATCACCAACTTCCCAGAGGTTCTGTGGGTGCTACATAGTTCATGGAAAACAGACGCTAAAGCATCATCGATTTGAAAAGATGTTGTTGCCGTTTCTTCCCCACCCTGACATTGGTCTTCATGCAGGGCCCGGCCCAAAACCTTGATGCTGCTGAGCAAATCTAGTGCACGTTGACGCTTTGTCCCCATCATATGCCCAGTGTCTCCAACACCATGCTCCAGCTGCTCATTCGCTGAACCTTGATCAGGCTCTCCTGCGTCCGGTGGGATCCCATCGAGTTGAGGTGGCTCCCGGAGTACCCCTTCCCCAAACCCCACCTCTAGCTCTTCTGTTTCCCTCGCCGTAACCATGCCTGTTGTCCAACCCTTAACGATGGGATACACTCGCATGGGTGGGTCGAGGGATGCATCCCTGGCAGCAAAGCGGTCCAGGTAGGCCAACTAGGTACAACAAAACGATTGAAGAATGCATGAGTAAAGGGGAAAACACAGTTGAGGAAGTGCATCAACAATTCGAACTTTTAAGGAGAAGTTCACTTACAATAAGATACAGCGCAGGTCCCCTGAATCTGGTTGAACCTCCGGGGCTCCAATTCTTTCTAGCATCCACTAGTCTATTCAGTAGGTATTCACACCAGTTGTATTGCTGTATTTCATCAACATTCTGCAGTATGGGTAGCAGACCCATGTTCAAGGCACCGTTCGCGGAGCAGTCTCCCATCACCGTGTTGTTGAATAGCAGCATCAGGTTCCTGATGAACAACGGGCCGGATTCACTCTTAATCCGCATTATGTGCCTTGACAGCGATGCAGGAGTCACAGTCGCATTGGGCTCCTTGAATTGGAGTCTAAACGCATGATACAGTTTCCTGGACTGCGTTATGTTGGCGGGGTTGAGTTTTGTTCTTCCCTGGGGAAGTCCCGTACAGATCCGCACGTGTTAGGCAGATAACTTGACGCTCTTCGAACTGTCCTTGACAATTGACAGTGTGGCAGCATCAAAGTGCTCCACAACCCAGTGTGCAAGGTACACTGGGTAAGACTTAGCCTTCCAATGCAAGAAGCACTCAAAACCATAACGCCGCAAAGCTTCCTGCTGGTCAAGTGTGAGGCGTTCTATGGTTTGTGCAAACGTTTTTGGACTGCCCTTGGACTGGAGCGTGGCGTGCACTTTTTTCAAATTTGCCAGATTCGTTCGATGTATTGCTGGCCCTGAAGGATGACCATGCTCTGCACTATGCGTGGAGGGGTCTGACGCAGTGGTCTCTGTCCTATCTGTTGCTGCATCAGTGGTTTCTGGCAAAATGGCTGGGTCTACGGATGTACCCTGCGATTGCCCAGGTCGAGCTGTACGCTCTCTGGCAGGCAAGTCCCTCGTAGGTGCAGGCGCTCCATTCGATGCTGGCACCGCCTGTTGTCCCGCAGGTGGATTCTGAGAATCCATCTGCGGGACAACAGGCCGTGGCACCGGCTGCTGCTCGCAGGATTTATCCGGCGATGGCTCAGGAACAACCTCCACCGTTTGAGTCCGTGGCGAAGCGTGTACGTCGGTTGCCTCTGTAGTAATTGCAACTGCATCAGTCGCTTCCCCATCTTGGGTTTGATCGTGAGTGGGGGACTCGGTCCTGGTTGGTTGGGTCGTGGTTGGTGCTTGGCTGATAGATTGCTCCCCAGATGGGTTTTTGTACTCGCGTGTCTGCGAGCCATATGTTTGAGCCTCGTACGTGGTTTGGTTCTCTCATTGCCTTCCTGTAGCAAACCAGGCCCATGTAATGAAGTGGGATCGGTTGCAGGTTCAGTGGAACCGGCTGATGTTCGCCTGGGCGATGAAGTGGGATCGGTTGCAGGTTCACTCGCTCCGGCTGATGTTCGCCTGGGTGATGAAGTGGGATCGGTTGCAGTTTCACTGGCACGGGCCGATGTTCGCCTGGGTGATGAAGTGGGATCGGTTGCAGGTTCATTGCCACGGGCCGATGTTCTCCTAGGTAATGAAGTGGGATCGGTTGCAGGTTCGCCTCGGTTCCGCTTTGAGTAGCGTCTCACTGGCAACGCAACATGCAAATGATATCCTTTAGTGTGCAATCCAATAAATTTTTAAACTTTTCCCGCATAAACTACCATGTCCGTCTATTTTCTACATGAACGATCTCATCCAAGTTCTCTGATCTAAGAGCATCTCCAACAGAGTCTCTAAAATTTCTCCAAAATGGAGAATTAAAGTTCAAAATCTCTAGAAATTTTATGCTAAAACTCCAACAGTTTCTCCATTATGTGAAGTTTGTATTGAAATATGGGAAGAATTTAATTTTGGGGAATGAAAACCTAGCTCCGAAATTCAAACGTATGACTACCTCATTTTCTTCTCCATCTCTATTGGAGAATAGGATGGGGAAGCTGTTGAACCTCAAAACACCCCAATATTCTCCATTTATTTGAGAAATGGGGAAGCTGTTGGAGATGCTCTAACCCCCCCCCACCCCCTACATCCACACAACGGAGCCTGAAACAGATACCATGGTAAAACCCTAAATCGGCCAATCACTGTGCATGACGTTCAGCTACGACACAATCAAAACAAAATAGGCAGGCGTTGAATACATACCTGCCTCAGGCTGGGCTGCTTTCGCTCTCGCTGGGGCCATTGGATGAAATCGACGAACGGGGTTAGGGTTTGGAGCTACTGAGTGGTCGTCGTCGAATGGAATAAGACCCTCCTGCTACGGAACAGAGGCCTGCGGTTAGGGAAAATACATCTAACGCGAATATAAACCGTCACTAAAGCGAAAGGAATACAACCACTAAAGCTGATCCGATGGGTCGTGAAGGGAAATCTGTCAGATTTCGCGGCAGAAGGAATTTCAAAATTTGAGCTCGAATGGACGAATCTCCGGCTGTTCATCGGCCCTCTCTTACATGCAACCCCCGTTTTAAGCAACCATGAATTTCTTACTGGGCCAATATTTTATACTGTAATTGCGAGGTAGATTATAATTGGAATGAACTGGGCCAGTAATTTATACAGGCCCAGTTTCAGTTTTAAGATTGCAATCATTCAGGCCACTTCGGCCCTACCCAATCTATTTTGAAATACTTTGATTATTAGAAGGGAGAGAGCGAGAGTAAGAACTTTAAAAGTCAGTTTCTTACTCTACTTTACTTTGGTGCAAGTTTTACAGTGGTAGGTGACCTTCTTTCATAGGAGAAATGTGAGGTAAAAACCTAGGTAAATTTCCATGATTTAAGCATGGAAACAAGGAGGTGAAGAAGGTGAATAATTCACCTTGTACAATTTACCTCCAATCATGCACTATACAAATGGTTCATGTTCAATCATGTTCTCATTCAAGCAATGGAGAGTAAGAAGGTTAACGTGTAGATGTGTACAAGAAACGGTAATTAATGGATGATGTAGATGATGGACTCATTTCACTTTGTTATGTATAAGTGTGCATTTCATAGTACGACTGTGCAATTCGTATTAAAGAATATGCAATTCATAGTGTACGAGTGTACAATTCGTAGTTAGGAGAGTGTGCGTACATAGTTTAATTTAAAATAATTTTTGGTTTCAGCTATATTTATTTTTGTATGCTTCCCTCCCAAAAGTTGTCATTTAGTTAGTAAAAGGTATAGATTTCAAACTGGGAAATAGATTTCAAACCGGGAAAAACAGTACTACAAAGCGAAATGCGAAAACATAAACAACAAGATAAGACGAATTGAATTCAAATTTATAGTAAGCATAAACTAATATTCTGGAGCAACATTAGCATCATTTTCATCATGGACAGGTTCACCACTAGTTTTTGGAAATTGATAACTTCATCATGTAAAGGTTCACACCATTATTATAATGCTATTTTTTGAAGTAAAATTTAATAATGTTATAAAAAATTTAGTTTGAAATGAAATTTAATAGTATTATTCCAATAGTTTGGCCTTGCAGTTGAAAATCAAAAGCGTCCAATTTTAGCTCAACACGTGAATTATATATTGGTGATTTCTTTGTCATCGCATACCACCACAAGATCTTATTCCGGAAAAATTATATGACTTCAAATGCAAATTATTCCGGAAAAATTATATGACTTCAAATGCAACGTGACGTACGTATAAGAGATAAGCCCGATTTTGGTAACACATATAGATTTCATCGTATTAAATCCTAATTTAAACGCAGAACAAGACAATCCTACGTAAATAATAATTTGCACGGGCGTAAACTATGGCTGTGCAATGCACAGTCATAGAAAAGGGTGTGCATGTATAGGGCTACCCTCCCTCATCGAACCTCAGACCCGGTGCATTGCAACAAATATGAAAGTTTTCAGTAACAAAATGACATTCCGCATTAACTCAAATGAAGATCATCATAATAGTTCATATACAACAACTCAGGACCATAAAGATAGTCGTCTAGTTCAACAACTGAGGGAACACACCCCGCACACAATTCATAAGAGTTCACAGGGTACAATCAACATAATAGCAATAATCCATCCATGACATAATAGAAATACACATAACAACAATAATCCATAACAAAGGAAACAAAGTGAACGTGCTTCTAGGCCCATCCATTTCCATGTCCACCATCAGCTGCATAGGGCTGCCGATCAGGGTCGTCGTCCGCGGCCGCCAGAGCATTTGCTAAAGCCATTGCTTGGTTCCACAGCTGCCGCGCACGCAGCTCCTGCACGCCGAACAACTCCTCCCACAACTCGTCCACTTCTGCGTTAACCCCAAGACGGCGAAATAATTCACTTCCAGCACAGCGCTGCAGAAACATACGTCAGGTCACACACGACAAATATGATATTTATCATCCAATGTTGACAGTAATTACCAAAAATAGGTAACCTGTTTCATGGACGCCCACCATTCTGATCGGTCCGGGAGTGGTGGTCAAAATTTAAATTTATAAACCGAACCTCACTTGTAGTAAAGAGGTAGGGTGTCGAACACACGGGAGTTCGTGCGTCGAGAGTACCCGAAAAGACTAAGAAAAGATGGAAGAAAGACAAAACAAAGGAAAACAAAAGAGATCACCTCGGACCGACACAAGTCACTTCGGTCCGAGGGTGGATCGAGGTTGAGTTTGGCCGGGACCGACGTGGTACAAGTCGGGCCCGATGTACTGGGTAACTCGGTTTTGAACAATTAGTAGATCGGTCTTGGGTTTTTGGGTTCCACCCCTAACTAGACTCGGATATCCTTCCTCAATTCAACCAATAAGTGTTTGATCCTTGTGAGATCGAGATTGTTAGCCTTCAATCCCTCCAATCTACACCTCGACCCAAGGGAGTTTTCACTCTCCTTCGATGTTAGGTCTAGTGATTTGGTTCGAGATTGCTCTCGCTTACTCTTACCAATCATAAGCCCTAAGCCCCTTGTTTTCACAAGAGAATTGAAGCTTAGTGTAGAGAGGATTCATAGATCAAGCACTCAAAGGCTATGGAATTGAGGTTTTCTACCCAATCCTAGCTAAGGGATTCCCCCATAGCCCAAGACTATGGAATCTACTCCATATGATAAGAGAACAAAGCAATCAAAAGGGAAATCAAGCAAATCTCAATCATCAACATCAAACCAAACTCAAATTGCATTCAAATTCAAAGTGTCAACAAAATCCAAGTTCAATTCTACTAGATCAAAGCAAAACAAAGTACAAAACTCACTAATCCTCTACTCTTCTCCACCGATCTCCTCTTCTCTTCCTTCTCCTTTCTTCTCCTTGCCCTCCAAGTCTTCCCTTGAGCCTTTAGAGAGTGATTTGAGTGTGGTCTATCCAAACATGCCCTTAATGCTCTCTAATCACCTCTATTTATAGCCTCTCATGGATTGGGGACCAAGGAATCCCAATTTAGAAAGGGGCAAATGTGGAAAGTTACTAAAAATATGCCTTGGGGAACAATCCTCTCAATTGCCGACTTAGGACCGACACGGATGCACCTCGGGCCCGACGTTGGGAACGTCGGTCCTGGCCACTGGGTGCTCGATCTCGGGCCCGACTTCGTGGTACTCGGTCCTGGGCCTCAATCCTTGTCTTCTTCTTGGGTTTCCTTCGGTTCCACTTCACTCTTAGCTTGGCTTTTGTACTCCTTGACTTGGCTCCTTCATAAGCTCCTCGAAATTGTCCTCATTCTTGCCATTTTACCTACAAAAACAAACAAACTTGCATAGTTTCCGACTCTTGAAGAAAACCGGGAACTAAGCTAAAAAGGAAACAAAACTAACAAAGAAAAGAATGAAAAACACATATTTACAAGGGAAATCAACTACTAAAACACCTCCAAAATGAGAGACATCAGAATACCCCATACTTAAACTTGCTTGTCCTCAAGCAATAACAATGTAAGCAAGACCGAAGCACAATCTTCAAGTAAAGCCTCATAGGAAAAACTCAATCAAGGACAAATGATAGATATGCTAGCAAGATTACGTCATCACACATGATCAAGTGTTCCAGAAATGAAGTCTAATGCAACCAAGCCTCACTTTAGGGATATAAAAAATGTGTATCACTCATCATGTGTTTAGGCTTGAAAATGAACACTCATACTCAAAAATCATGCAAGTAAAGACTTTACTATTGAAGCTAATATCACCAATTCCTCCACCTAGAGATGCCTATTACAATGCACACAAAGAATATGAACTTGGCTCAATGGAGGTCCTCAAAGAGGTTCCATTCGGCCGGGTTGTAATGGGGATTTTGGTGTTTCTCAAGGTAGGAATCACTTTGGTCTTGTGGTGCTTACAATGGGGATTGAACTTTCTAGTCTCTCACCAAACTCACCAAATTATTCCACTTTCAACTTTCACTCATCCAAAAGACTTGATTTTTTTTTCTTTTCTTTTTCTTTCAACCCACTCTTTCATTTAACATTCCACTTCATCTTTGCACTACACTTTTTGTTGGATTTTTCACACTTTTCCACTAGGATCGACTTGCACTCTAACTCGGGCCCGATGTGCACTTTAACTCGGTCGGAGCCCTTTCTTTCACTTAAGCACTTTGCTTTCAAATCCACTATTTTTTTTTCCAACATTTCTTTCTTTCTTCTCAACAAAGATGCACTACCCACTTGGTTTATAACTCCATTTTTTGCCCTTCACCAAAGAGAATCTCAACTCTCCAAATATTCTTCCAAAACCTCTCACTAAAGTCCAATCCCATAAGGGTCAAGTCATATAGGCTAGGAATCATATTTTTGAGGAGTTTCAAACAAAGGTCTAAGGCTAAAACGGGGCTACAAACAACGGTTTCTCTTTAAGGTAGGATATGGAAGATTTTGTGACTAAATGAAATAAAGTTCAAATCAATGTGACAAAGCATAGAACAATTCTCGTATTGGTCTTGGAAAATAGATAAACACCTCAATAACAAGTTTTACTAAGCATGCATGAGCTAATCACACAAGAAAATGAGGGATATGCAATCATGAACAAGTATCCCTAAAATGGCCAAAAATAATCTCACAAGGTTCACTCTAGCTTAGTTGCATAAAAACTCATCCAAGAACTCATGTGCTCAATAAAAACATGCAAGACATCATATCACACTAAAAGCAACATCCATTTAGAGGCTAAACTATCCAAAAATATGCAAAGGAATTTACATGCTCACATCATCATTAGCCTTCATTTGGACATCTAAGATGGGAATTCCTAGTCAAAAAATCTTTTTGTCATTTTTCACACAATTTTTCGAATTTTTAGGGATTTTTTGCAAAATTTTTTCTCAAACAAAGCAAACAAACTCATCCATTCATGCCATAAAATTCAATCATCTTTCTCGTACATCATGCCACAATCCAAAATGAAACATCCCATAAACAAGAAAAGAAACACAAGCAACCTACACATGGAACTAATGAGCTACTAACCCACCCCATACTTAAAATTTTGATGTCCTCATCAAAAGAAATCAAAACTCAAAAGTAAAGAGAAGAGTAGAGAAAGCTCACAATTCCTTATTCTTGAATGGCATGTTGAGGCTTAGTTCGCCAAAAGGAGAGCCCATGTGGCTCGTAATTCTTCATTCGGGTCCATCTTATCATAAAACTTTTTCACTCGATGACCATTTACCCGAAAGATCCTTCCATCATCACTTATCAAATCGACCGCTCCTTGAGAAAGTATTTGGTGTACCACAAACGGTCCGCTCCACCTTGTTCGAAGCTTACCCGGAAAGAACCGAAGTCGTGCATTAAAGAGAAGAACCTTGTCTCTGACTCGGTAAGTTTTTGGGACCAAATTCCTATCATGCCACCTTTTAGTCTTCTCTTTATACAACTTGGCGTTTTCATAGGCCTTCAAACGTAACTCTCCTAACTCATGAAGATCAAGGTGCCTCTTCTCTCCGGCGAGATTTATATCCCAATTCATCTCTTTGAGGGCCCATTTGGATTTGTGCTCCAATTCCACCGGCAAATGGCAAGCCTTGCCATAGACTAGATTGAATGGTGTAGTCCCTAGGGGCGTCTTGAAAGCGGTTCTATAACCCCAAAGTGCATCATCGAGCTTAGACGACCAATCCTTTCTTGACTTAGACACCGTTTTCTCCAAAATGGCCTTGATTTGACGATTTGAGACTTCTACTAGCCCACTTGTTTGAGGATGGTAAGGAGTAGCAACTCGGTGAGACACCCCACACTTAATCAACACATTCTCGAAGCATCTTTCAATGAAGTGAGGGTCACCATCACTAATGAGAACTCATGGCACACCAAATCTAGCAAAGATGTTACTCTTTAAGAACTTCATCACTACTCTTGCATCATTGGTCCTTGTTGGAATGGCCTCCACCCACTTAGAGACGTAGTCAACGGCTACCAAAATGTACTTGTACGGGCCCGAGGTTGGGAAAGGTCCCATGAAATCGATTCCCCATACATCAAAGAGCTCTACCTCAAGCATTCCGGTTTGTGGAGTCTCATGTCTCCTTGACAAATTCCCCTCTCTTTGGCATTCCTCACATCTCCTCACATACTCATGCACATGCTTGAACATGGTCGGCCAATAAAAACAACAATGAAGAATTTTGGCCGTGGTTTTTGAACTCTTAGCATGCCCTCCGGTTGGCAAAGAATGGCAATGACGAATGACACTTTCAACCTCCTCACTTGGAATGCACCGTCTATAGATTCTATCGCTCCCTTCCTTGTATAGGTACGGATCATCCCAATAATATTGCCTAGCATCATGCAAGAATTTCTTCCTAGCCGAGTAAGACAAATTTGGTGGGATCACTCCCCCTACAACAAAGTTAGCAAAATCCGCAAACCAAGGGGTAACCCCTCGTTTCACGGTCTCAATAGATAGTAGACAAGTAGGAAGTGAAGTCTTAATCAGTTTAGGACGAGAAGGAATGGAGACCGAGTGAAGGATCTTACTTGAATTCATGGGCCGACATTGCAAGGTATTGAGCCCGACATGTGGAGACATCGATCGGGTCGAACAAGTGCACATCTCTCCTGGGACCGACGTCGAAGCCCTCGGGCCCGAGGTACTGGGTACCTCGGTCCGATGTTCCATACTTCGAGCCCGACTTTCTGCCTTGGTCGATCCATCCTTTCTTTCCTTCTTGCTACGCATTAGACCTTCATCCGCCCTCATGTTATCTATTTCCACACCATCCTCCATCTCATTCATGTACTCCACGGGCAATCGAGATAGATGATCGGCCATCAAATTCTCCGAACCCACCTTATCCTTGATCTCATGGTCAAATTCTTGAAGAAGAAGCATCCATCTCAAAAGCCTTGGTTTTGCATCTTTCTTCTTCATGAGGTACTTGATTGCCGCATGATCCGTATAGACTACCACCTTAGATCCCACAAGATATGACCGGAATTTTTCAAATGCAAACACCACCGCTAGGAATTCCTTTTCCGTAGTTGTGTATTTGCATTGAGTTTCATCCAAGGTTTTACTTGCATAGTAGATGGCATGCAACTTTCCCTCCTTTCTTTGCCCTAGAACGGCTCCCACGGCAAAATCACTTGCATCACACATTACTTCGAAAGGAAGATTCCAATCGGGAGACGCCATGATAGGTGCCGAAACCAAAGCATCTCTCAACCTACAAAAAGCACTCATGCAATCCTCGGAAAATTCGAAGGGAACATCCTTCATCAATAGGTTAGACAATGGTTTTGAGATTTTAGAGAAATCTTTGATGAAGCGTCTATAGAATCCCGCATGACCTAAGAAACTCCTAACATCACGCACACAAGTAGGTGGGGGAAGTTTTTCAATGATCTCAATCTTGGCCCTATCAACTTCTATTCCTCTACTAGAAATGAGGTGTCCTAGGACTATTCCTTCCTTAACCATAAAATGACATTTTTCCCAATTAAGCACAGGGTTAGTCTCTTCACATCTAGCTAACACTCTATCCAAATTAGCCAAGCAAGCATCAAAAGAGGAACCATAGACCGAAAAATCATCCATGAATACTTCCACTATTTCCTCTACCATGTCGGAGAAGATAGACATCATGCACCTTTGAAACGTTGCCGGAGCATTGCACAAACCGAAAGGCATGCGTCTATAGGCAAACGTTCCATAGGGACATGTAAAAGTCGTCTTCTCTTGATCATCGGGGTGAATAGGAATTTGCCAAAATCCACTATACCCATCAAGGTAGCAAAAGTATTCATGTTGAGCTAATCTTTCAAGGACTTGGTCAATAAAAGGAAGGGGGAAATGATCCTTACGAGTTCCACTATTCAACTTTCGGTAATCAATGCACATGCGCCATTTTGTAGTGGTCCTTGTAGGAATCATTTCTCCTTTCTCATTTTGCACTACGGTCAATCCACCCTTCTTAGGAACTACATGCACGGGACTAACATATTTGCTATCCGAAATTGGGAAGATGATTCCCGCATCCAACATCCTAAGTATCTCACTTTTAACCACTTCTTTCATATTAGGATTTAATCTTCTTTGTGGTTCAATAGTGGGTTTATGGTTGTCCTCCATGTAGATCCTATGCATGCAAATTGATGGTGAGATTCCCTTAAGTTCCTCTAATGAATACCCTAAGGCCCCCCTATGCTTTCTTAAGACCGCTAACAACTTGGACTCTTCCTCATTATTCAAATTAGCATTCACAATTACGGGCAATGAAGAGTTAGGGCCAAGGAAGGCATACCTCAAGTCCTTTGGAAGCTCCTTTAGCACATGGCGCCGGTGGTGCTTGGGTCTCCTCCGTTTCGGCTTTGAACACCTCCAAGTAAGTCGATGAGCAATCACCCCTTCATTCTTCACTTCAACTCCATAGGGCGGTGGAATGGCTTTCAACTCTAGCTTCCTTGTGCTTAGGTTGTTGGATATAGCCTCCCATTGCACTCCATTTGGAAGAAATTGAACCATCTTGGCTTCTCTATGCAAAGCTTCCCTTGAAGTTGGCTTGAAGGAGAAATCGAGTTCTACCCCTCCAAATTCGAGGGACAAGTGACCTTTCTTCACATCTATGACGGCTCCAACCGTAGCTAGGAATGGTCTCCCCAAGATGATAGGCTCACCCGGCACTTCTAACATGTCAACCACAACAAAGTCCGTAGGTACATAGTGCCCCTCTATACACAATGGGTAATCTTCCACCACTCCAATTGGCTCAATCGATATTCCGTCGGCTATGGTCAATCTCATGTTTACCGGAGCAATGAGTCCCATGGCGGTTGACTTCCATATAGTGTATGGTATAACACTTGTACTTGCTACAAGGTCGCACAATGCTTGAAACTTCCTTGGTCCGACACCCACGGTGATGGCAAATCTTCCGGGATCGCCAAGCTTTTGAGGTAGCTCCAATATCTTCACCTCGTCTTGCATCTCAACAATTGACCTCTTCTTGCTCAAGATTTCTTTCAAGAACTTTGCATAAGATGGCATCTCACTTAGAGCATCGATGAAAGGGATGGTGATGTTCAAGCCTTGCAAAAGCTTCAAGAACCGCTTGAACTTGCCCTCAACAATCTCCTTGGGCTTCTTCATAGGATATGGAAGAGTAGTGCCACTTTGCTTCTTGCTTGGATCATCCTCCTTGGATCGATCTTTCTCAACAACTTCACCCTAGACCGACGTTGGAAATACCTCGGGACCGACTTCAGGGACATCGTTCCCAGGGCAGAGAACATCTGGACACATCTGGCCGACTTCAGGGCAAGTCGGGCCCGAGTTGGGTTCAACCTCGGTCCACTCCAGGGGACTTCCTCCATTCTCCGGATCGACATCTGGGAACGTCGGGCCCGAGTTGCTGGGAACCTCGGTCCGACTCTCTTCTCTTGATCTTGGAACTTGTGGCTCGGGTAAACTCCGTCCACTCCTTAATCCTATGGCACGAACTTCGTTTTGTTGTTGTGGGGCACGGGGATTCTCCTCGGGTCGGCCCGAGAGTCTCCCTTCCTCTCTTGGAAGTTGATTTTCCATGTGAACAAATTGATTGTCCACTTGTCTTCTCCAAACACTAAACTCTTTGAATTGAGCACCCATCTCATCAACTCTTCTCTCCACATTGGTGAAGCGATCCTTCAAGTCTTGAGCCCATTGAGGTGCTTGCTCATAGAACCCCGGAGGTCGAAATGGTGGTGGTTGGGCCCTAGGCTCGTTTTGGTTGAAGTTGTTGTTGTAGCCACTAGCTTGCCCTTGATTCCACCTTCCTCCATTGTTGAAATTGGATCTTCCTCCGAAATTTCTTTGGGCATAATGAGCCTCCTCAATTTGTTCCGCCTACCGAACTTGGCGCTCATTTGGGCACTCTTGTGCTCCATGCTTCAAGGAACCACACTCTTCACATGCTCTTGTGGTTTGTTGGGCATAACTCATCTTCCTCCTCATCTTGTTGAATTCATCCTCCAAGAATTGGATCTTCACATCTTTGTCCACCTCTTCACTTTTGGGATCGTAGAGCCTCTTCGGCCCTTCTCCATGGACTCTTGCTTCCTTGCTCACATTGCTAGCACCATACATCGCCTCATAATCCGAGAGTTTGTCCAACAACTCCCATGCTTGTTCCGGCGGCAAATCTATGAACCCACAATCGGTATGGAGGTTCAATTTATCCTTTGTGGCGGTGTTGATCCCTTGGAAGAAGATGTCTTGAAGGACATAAGGTTGTTGACCATGTGTCGGACACGCCCTCAACATCTCTTTGAATCTATCCCACGCCTCGAAAAGTGGCTCATGAGCTCCTTGTTGGAAACTAGCAATCTTCCTTCTAAGCTCCGTCGTCTTGGTGGGCGGGAAGAACTTCATCAAGAATGCTTCATTTAGGGCCCTCCATGATGTGATGGATCGAGGTGCTTGACTCTCCAACCAATGCAAAGCCTTGCCTCCCAAAGACCACTTGAAGGCTTTGAGTAGCACATACTCAAGTGTCTCATCATCCGTGGAAATGGTCTCACAAAGGTCCTTGAATTGCTTCACATGCTCGATCGGACACTCATTCGGCCTCCCTTGGAATTGCTCTCTCTTGATGAGTGAGATAAATTGAGTTTTTATCTCAAAATTCCTTGACACCTCCGGCAAGAATATGGCCGGCTCCGGGACCTTCAACTCCGGATGCATGTATTGTCTAGTATTCCGGGGTTGAGTGTTGATTTGGGCCTCCAACCTTATCCTTTGCTCCCTCTCTCTACGGGCCTCGGCATCTCGGTTTGCCATCTCAATTTGCATTCGAGCCATGTCGGCTCTCATCCTCTCGAACTCCTCATCTCGGGCTTGGTCCGCCATCCTCTTCTTCTTGCGGGCTTGCCTTAGAATACTCTCCGGGTCACACACAAAGTCGAGCTCAAGAGTTCCTCGGACGGAACTAGCTCGCATGCACCTACAACCAAAGACACAAACAAAAACCAAATCAAAACAAACAAGGGGTTTGGGCTAGTCCCTCACCCAAATCACTACCAAAATCAAAGACTCAACAAAGAGGGTACCTCGAACAAGTAGAACTCCCCGGCAACGGCGCCAAAATTCTGATCCGTCCGGGAGTGGTGGTCAAAATTTAAATTTATAAACCGAACCTCACTTGTAGTAAAGAGGTAGGGTGTCGAACACACGGGAGTTCGTGCGTCGAGAGTACCCGAAAAGACTAAGAAAAGATGGAAGAAAGACAAAACAAAGGAAAACAAAAGAGATCACCTCGGACCGACACAAGTCACTTCGGTCCGAGGGTGGATCGAGGTTGAGTTTGGCCGGGACCGACGTGGTACAAGTCGGGCCCGATGTACTGGGTAACTCGGTTTTGAACAATTAGTAGATCGGTCTTGGGTTTTTGGGTTCCACCCCTAAGTAGACTCGGATATCCTTCCTCAATTCAACCAATAAGTGTTTGATCCTTGTGAGATCAAGGTTGTTAGCCTTCAATCCCTCCAATCTACACCTCGACCCAAGGGAGTTTTCACTCTCCTTCGATGTTAGGTCTAGTGATTTGGTTCGAGATTGCTCTCGCTTACTCTTACCAATCACAAGCCTTAAGCCCCTTGTTTTCACAAGAGAATTGAAGCTTAGTGTAGAGAGGATTCATAGATCAAGCACTCAAAGGCTATGGAATTGAGGTTTTCTACCCAATCCTAGCTAGGGGATTCCCCCATAGCCCAAGACTATGGAATCTACTCCATATGATAAGAGAACAAAGCAATCAAAAGGGAAATCAAGCAAATCTCAATCATCAACATCAAACCAAACTCAAATTGCATTCAAATTCAAAGTGTCAACAAAATCCAAGTTCAATTCTACTAGATCAAAGCAAAACAAAGTACAAAACTCACTAATCCTCTACTCTTCTCCACCGATCTCCTCTTCTCTTCCTTCTCCTTTCTTCTCCTTGCCCTCCAAGTCTTCCCTTGAGCCTTTAGAGAGTGATTTGAGTGTGGTCTATCCAAACATGCCCTTAATGCTCTCTAATCACCTCTATTTATAGCCTCTCATGGATTGGGGACCAAGGAATCCCAATTTAGAAAGGGGCAAATGTGGAAAGTTACTAAAAATATGCCTTGGGGAACAATCCTCTCAATTGCCGACTTAGGACCGACACGGATGCACCTCGGGCCCGACGTTGGGAACGTCGGTCCTGGCCACTGGGTGCTCGATCTCGGGCCCGACTTCGTGGTACTCGGTCCTGGGCCTCAATCCTTGTCTTCTTCTTGGGTTTCCTTCGGTTCCACTTCACTCTTAGCTTGGCTTTTGTACTCCTTGACTTGGCTCCTTCATAAGCTCCTCGAAATTGTCCTCATTCTTGCCATTTTACCTACAAAAACAAACAAACTTGCATAGTTTCCGACTCTTGAAGAAAACCGGGAACTAAGTTAAAAAGGAAACAAAACTAACAAAGAAAAGAATGAAAAACACATATTTACAAGGGAAATCAACTACTAAAACACCTCCAAAATGAGAGACATCACACGCCTCATCACCACTTATTTGGCCTGTTGTTGAGTTCCACGCGACTTGACCTCCGAGGTTTTTGAAGTCCCTTCACCTGCTCCAGACCAGCTTATTGTAGTTCACCCTATACCTCAATGCAACGGGAGCCATCCTGCGCCCAGCTCTTTGCTCGAACAAACCAGCCAACTCGCTCCATGATGTCCACCTACGTTCCACTCTTGCCCTTTCCGTCATTTCTCCATACAATCTGAGCAAGATCTTGTTATCCTCTGTGTTGTACGTCCAACGCTCCCTTGCCGCCATCTACATACGAAAGTAACGAAACATAGTTTGAAACGAACAAATTAGTGTTATTATATCGGGCTATGTAATTATACATAGGAAGATCATCAAACAATCGGACTGACTACTTGACGGAAATAAAAATGATATGAATATGACTGGACCTCTCCAAGCTACTTGAACTCTATACCTCCATAAATGTCGGGCATTAATGGAGTCTGACCATGCAGCAGATGGCATTAACGTGTAAGGGCTGCTTTTCCTTGGGCATTGCCATGCTGTCTGACCATGCAGCAGACAAGCCACTGTCCATCCCTTCATACTATTGCACCACTAGACAACACTTTTCCACGGGCAGTGTTAATTTCCAATGCAGCAAAAGTAAGTCAACAACAGCTAAAAAAATCCATTTATAATCGCAGGATTGGATAAGTCATCTTTTTGGGCAATCGCAGGTCGAAACAGACGGTGCCTAATTCAATGTGGCAAGAAAGCAGTCAACAGCACTCCATATACACTGTTGTAAACGTGACCTGATGACATGAAGTGTGCATATATATACTACTCCCTCCGTCCCATAATGTTTGTCCACTTTCCTTTTTCGTCGTCCCAAAATGTTTGTCCACTTTCCTTTTATATCAATAACTTTCTTCCAATCTTACCCCTATCCAATCTCTAAATTTACCCTCATTATCCAACTTTTCCACCTACTTTATCTCTTTTCAACTTTTTTTCCCTATAAATTTACAAAAGTACCCCTATTCAATCATATCTTTTACCCACTTTATTCTAATTTTTCATTTTCCAATACCACTTTATACCATTCATTAAAAACCGCAAAAACCGTACTTTTGGACAAACATATTGGGACGGAGGGAGTACTCCGTAGTCATAATTACTTTATGGGTACCCGCTTTGTCCGACCCGAATAAACGGGTGAAACCCGGAGAAAGACTGGTCAAAATCGGGTTTTGGGTGATGCAGGTGATGGGTCGGGTCGGGTACGGTTTAAGGTCCATCCACCCATTAACCGACCCGTAACCCAACCCGATAACCCGTTTTAATATTTTTATATGTATATTTCTTACTTTGTGACCTTTACTCATTAAATTAGTTATGTTTTAAAAATAAAATATGTTTATTTTTTTCTAATTAAAATATGTCAAAAAAAAAACCACGGAGTATGATATATATTGAATATTAGATTTTATTTATGATTCAAGTTTGATTAATATAGATGATGAATGAGATCATGGAATTTTCATGTAATATTTAACCGTTGACATTGAAAAAATTAAAAGCCAAGTATATATTAGGTATATACCACACGAAATTTCACCCGACCCACCCGACAATATCGGGTGGATTGGGTTTGGGTGATCCATACTAACGGGTCGGGTCGGGTTCAATTCGGGTGAGGAAAATTGTATTACGGGCCGGGTTTGGAAATGGTCCATCCACCCGAAACCTGACCCATTGCCATGTCTACGCATTCCATATGATCACAATAAAGAGAATACAATTCAAACACAGCGTTCCATACTCTGAAGAAATGATTCGACCAAAAAAGATAGATATATTCTGAAGAATTGAAATGTGCATATAGTGCAGATGCTAAAAAAAATTGACCTAATCATCTGGTTTTCGAAGGACAAACCTTCGGGGTTCCCAACATATATCCGACCCTTGTTGCTCAAGGGGGCGAACCGCGACCGGTGTGGGCGCGAATTCCAGCGCACGAGAAAGGACGCACGAGAGAGACTTTTCTCTAGTTCCGAGAGACTTTCCGGGCGCACCGCCTTTGCGTAAGCCAGGGGTGCCCCATCCTGACCCCCCAGATTCCCCGGGAGGGGAACTCCACTGGGTTATAATAAAGTAAAGTAAAGCCAAAATAAACATAATAATAGCACATCAATTTTCATAACGACTAGGGCGACGCCGACTCCTCTTTGGTCTCCTGACTGGCTCCGGCTCGCTAGACATGTCCCTATCAATCTCCCAAATTTGTAACGTGAAGATGCGATGCCCGATTAGGGTTACCCGCGTTTTCGGCCGACTGCGCGGACGTCTCGGCCCGATTAGGGTTTGCGCCGCCCGGTTCGTTCGCGGGGTTCCTGCCCCTTAGCATGTTGATGACGTTATCGGTGCGAAGGTGGTAGACCTCCACCTTATTGCTGAGGGTTTCGAGGCCATGGTTGACGCCCAATATCATGTCGCGCAACTCGGCGACGGAAGCCGCCAAATCCGCGAGTTGTGGCGCGGCGGGATCGGGAGCATTTGCATCGGAGGCCATGGTTGACGAAGTGAATGCCCCAAAGAATTCCAACGCACGAGAAAGGAGGGACCAAGCATACAATTTGGGCAATTACATTACCAATTACTTTAAACATTTGTGACAAGTAAAGTGGCAATGTGGCAAGAAAGCACGCTGAATCCAACATTAATACGAACGGAAAAGGGCAACATCAGAGCACATTCCAATTACAAGAAGATGCAAAACATACGACAACAATGTTCAGTGCGAGCAAGAGCACATTCCAGATATTGAGCATGAACAGAAATGAAATATACACAAGCCTAATTATCGTCGATGTCAGGGTCGAGTGGGCCGGAATCATCTACTGTTGTCGCCATGCTTGGCCCAGCCTCCTCCGCGTTGACATCCGGGACCTCGCCCCAAATCAGGTCCCACATCATACTTGTTTCCCCGTCAACTGCATATTCCCTTAACCGTGCAAACCGGGGTTCCACCTGAAACATCAAACAATTGAAGTCGTTAATTAACCTTCAGATAACGGCCTGGTCGCGATCATCATCATCAAAAAAAGCTCCACCGCACCTCGAGCATTTGCTCCCACCATGCAGCATCAGCTTGTACCACACCGGAGACTGGGTCCCATGGTATCGGTTCGTCGAGGAACTCACCAGCGCGGCGAAACGCCCGCCACAAACGCCACAAGGTCCGATTATACTCCAGCCGATTCATCAAGACCCTCACTTTCAAAGCATGTGCTGTCTGCTCCCTGTAGGCGACGGCCACAGGCTGCCACTGAGGGAACTCCTCGAGATACGCCCTCCTTTGCTCATCTCTGTACACTTGCAACAGGATTCGGTTTTCCTCGACACTCCACGGTATGTTTGACGGTGGTGGCATCTGCATGGTAATGAATGAGATGGAGTTAACATGTAAGTGAATTTCATAAAAACACACCCAAACTAGCGTTAATTAACAAGAGTCCAGCTGCATGTTACCTTGGAGGAAAAATACCGCTGGATGCTCGGTGTGAGGACAACGAGGGTGGGGACGATGAAGAAGTGTAGAGGAGTTGATGGTATGTATTAGTAGTTGAGATGTATGGTCAATGAATTTATAGTTGAGGTGCATGGTCAGATGCATAGTTCAAATGCATGCATGGTCACTAAATTTATGACACAGCGTTACACAACGGTACAATTAATAAAAGCCAAGAGCTTCGACCCAAAAAAGGAAAAAAAAAGCCAAGAGTTCACAGGCTTGTCCCCTAAAAACGACCACAAAATGCAGTTGATTTCCCTACGCATTGGCTCAAGTGACCAAAAACGATCCAAATATGCAGCAACAATTCCAGAAATGAATCAAGCATTCCGAGTCCGACCACAAGAGAAATGAAGCAAACATAATAATATCATACACCCAGAGGTGCAATTCATAAAAAGATCATACAAACATCAGTCTAGCATTGGCCGGCTAGGGAGTGAGTACCCAGGTATTGTTAGCATACATAGACACGATCTCATTGCACTTTCAAAAGCTCTAGGAGTATATTACTTATGAATCATATACAGTTGCCTGGCCATGTCAAGTAGTATGCAGAAGTGGACTTCCTATTGTCCCTGTTAGTGGCATAATCAGAATCACAATTACCATATATTCATTTCTACCATTATGTTCAGATGCAAACAAGGCAATAATCCCTAGTACCACTAATGCATCTCAGACACAATGCCATTGCCTAAGCACAGTCACTGAGGATAAGGGTCATTGACTAAGCACAGTCATGGAGGTTAGTTGCTCAATTGCTGAGAATTTCGTTGGGGTTTAAGGCCATTGACAGATTTTGGGCATTTAGGGTTTAGGGTGGATTTCTAAGATTTGGGGTTGCACTACATGCTTGCCAACACCATCCAGAACTGATTTTTCAAGTCAAGAATTTCAAGCAATGCATGATCACAATCGCCCCAACAACAGCAACCAGCATCTTTGCCTTAGACCTCGCCCTTTCCAGCTCTCTTTCCATCTGTTTAATCCTTCCTCTCTCCGTCTCCACCTCTGATTAACTCTCGTTAACTCTTCGAAGCAGCCCTTTAATGACCTGGCTAGGGTGATGGTCAACTGGGGGATCATGCCACGAGAAAAACCCACAACAACCAGGTTTCTACACAAGAGTCATTATACAAATAAAGAAATCACTATATAATCAATATGAACAAACCCTACAATTTGGGGATTTTTAGAACAAACCCTAGACTTTGGGGATTTTTAAAATCTTCTCAAATTGAAGGCCAAAACACTTACCTTGTAGTTAGGACACCCAAAAAACCTCCTCCCTGGGTTTGATTCGGTCCAAGAACTCTTCATCCTGGCTGGCATTCCACACTCGCATGTCGGTATTTGAAGCAGGTCGTTTGATGTCGATTTCGAGATCCGAGAGCTTCAAGTGTCCATATTCTAGCCAGGTAGAAGAAGATGAATGAGGAAGGGCTAGGGATTTGGGTTTGCTTCGATTCAAGGTTGGGGCTGAGCAGTGGAGAGCCCTCGGGTTTTTTATCGAGGTTGGGAAAGAGTACCCATCAAAGCATGCATTACAGAGTCAACAACTACACCATAATGCACATCTTTCATTTTAGCTTTTTCATCTGGGGTGGAACCGTGGAAGGCAAAAGAACCAACTTTTCTCGCACCACTATCATCAGGTTCGACTATCGTTTCGGTTTATATTCCTACTCATGCATGAACGTTGTCTTGGAACCAGAGTTATATTCGGTTTGGATCGTATTGGGCCTAATGGGCCCAATTCGAGTACGGTTCCTTAGTTTCGGTTCATCATCACGTTCCACTATCATTTCAGTTTTTGTTCTTACTCTTTCATGAACGTTGTCTTGGATTGAGAACTCTATTCAATTTGGATCCTATTGGGCCTAATGAGCCCATATTCCCAATTCGAGTTCGATTCCTAAGTTTCGGTTCCTCATCACGTTCAACTATTGTTTTGGTTAATGTTCTTCCTCTTTTATAAACCTTGCCTTGGATCAAGAGTTCTATTCGGTTTGGATCGAATTGGGCCTAATAGGCCCAATTCGAGCTCATATCTTGAGTTTCAATTCAGCATCACGTTTGACTATCGTTTCCGTTTATGCTCTTACCCTGTCATGAACGTTGCCCTAGATCGAGAATTTTATTCGATTTGGATCGTATTGGGCCTAATGGGCCCGTAGCCCCAATTTGAGTTCGATTCTTTAGTTTCGGTTCTTCATCAAGTTTGACTATCGTTTCGGTTTATGTTCTACTCTTTGATGAACGTTGCCTTGGATCGAGAGTTCTATTCGATTTGGATTGTATTGGGCCTAATGGGCCCAATTTGAGTACGATTCCTTAGTTTCGGTTCTCCGTCACGTTCGACTATCCAAATCGGGGTCCGCAGCCCTGAATAGAACTCTCGATCCAGGCCAAAGTTCGTGAAAGAGTAAGAAAAGAACCGAAACAAAGTCGAACACGATGAAGAACCGAAACTAAGGCCTTGAAATCATATTGGGTCTATGGGCCCAATATGATAAATAGCCCAAAAATAGTGTACGAATAGCCACTGGGTTTGTTTTTAGGTCTTACAGAAAACTACACCCTCATGGCAACCATGGAGAGTCGTCGTCGTCGTCGTCCTCGAGTTCTAAAGTCATGGTCAAGACACAATCTTCCCGAGGAGCTATGGCCGGAAATCCTATCTCGACTTCCCGCCAAATCACTTCTCCGATTCCGCTCCGTCTCCAAGTCATGGAAGTCCATCATCGACGACCCCGATTTCGCCCGCTTACACCTCAATCGCTTCAACAACGGCCCTCAATCATCCCGCCTCTTCTTCGTAACAGAAGAGTCAGCCATATGCCGAGAATGCGTGGTCAAGGACAGCAAAACCCTAAGAACGATTCGCAGCCTTGGCTTCCTCCAAACCGACCTACACTCGGTCAATATCCTCAGAGCCACTCCCGATCGTAATGCAAATTACGGACGTCTAAGGCTGTGGACCATTCTTTCATCGATTGACGGATTGTTCTTGTTGAATTCCATGGTTCCAAGGTCCGATTTAATGTACTTGTGGAACCCCTCGATTAAGAAAACCCTAGCTCTTCCCCCTCTTGAAATCCCCCAAATATTGAGGTACGTTGACTTTGGATTAGGGTTTGACCCGTCGATTGGGGATTACAAGTGTGTCAGATTCGGCGCCTTGTCAACATCGGGCAACTTGGAAATCGCTGCAATTTACACTCTAGGGACGAATTCGTGGAAGACAATTGAATTTCAAGGCGATGCGGTCCGGAAGCTATGTTTCACTGATTGGAAGAGAATTGTTCCCTTTGACGGTGCTCTGTATGCCCTTGCAGAAGTTTCATATCTATCTTATGGTTCAGTGAAACTGGTTTCATTTGATCTGAAGAGAGAGGTGTTTGCCTCCATGGAATTGCCTGTAGTTTATCATGATTTCCGTGACCATGCGCTCACAATGGTGTATGATGATGGTGGTTGTGGGTGCTCACTTGGTGTGGTCAATTTTAGTGGATCCGAAGGATCTGTATGGATCTTGCAGAGGTTCGGAGACGATAGTAAGTCATGGAGCTGGGTGCGATGCTACACCTTTGTTATAATAACCCCTCAAATCGGTAGTCCTTTTGAGTTTCTGCACTTTCTCTGCATGACCAAGAATCGTGAGATGCTATTGACCTGGGCTCCCCTATGCAGACGTAATAGTGTGATATGTTACGACCTCGAAACTCAACAGGAGAAGATGTTGCTGGAGAAGAATCGGAAGCCTTTATGTGGGGTAAACGCGTTTCCGTACGTCGAGAGTCTGATATTATTGCATCATTAGGTAAGTTTTTGCGTCAATCACGTCTAGGCCGGGAACCTATGAATTGGTCTGTTTTGATGCCTTGTGCATACTTGTTGAACTTTATCATATTTGCCTTTAGTAGGGGACCTATGAATTGGTCTGTTTTGATGCCTCGTGCATACTTGTCGAACTTTATCATATTTGCTGTTGCTTATAGTATTGCATTCTGTAGTTCGCCAACAAAATTTATTGGGGTGCCTTCATTCATATAAGTAGAAACTTACCTAATGACGGGGTACACAATGGCTAAGGAGGCTGCACGCCTCAAGGAACCACCGCCAAAGAACGAGGTGCCTTATTGGTGTCACAAACGCCCCAGGTCCGCCCATGTGCGCAGATTGCTAAGCGGCCTCTCCCGACCAACCTTTTGAAAGCATGGCCGTGCATTGCATGGTTTGGGTTGTTGCTTATGTGGGCCGCAACCTATCTTTTGTTATTACTTAATTATATATGACTATAAACCATTGAAATATGATGTCGTAAAGAAATAAATTGAAAAACAAAGTTATAAATATTAATTTAATGTATACTAGCATTTAAGCATGTCGATTCATTGTGTTGATAACAAAGTACGTTAATTCTCAAAATAAAAAAGTGTATGGTCTTATGTTAAGTACTATGGTGTGTGTGTGTGCACTGTGATATGATATCATTTGTGTTGTTCAGTTTCCGAACGGGTAACGTCGTCTGAGAAGGTGTTCTTTATTACGTGTTTGTTGTTTTGCATGTTCCGCCTATAATAACATATCTCTAGTTCTACCCGCATAAAACTGTTGTATGTTCTGACCTATACTGAGATGCTATGTCATACGGAATGAAAACGGGAACATGAAAGGGAAATGAAACGAGACCAGGAAACACCTCATTTCCATGTGGTTTTTGTAGACACCAGTTTCGTTTTTGTTGAAAACGCAAAACGCGACTCTCTTGGAGTTTCGGGGTAACATATATAGTTCAAAATCAAATGCGGGGTTAAAGGACGAGGTTAATACTTTGTTTATTGTTTTCCTGGTAAGGATGAAAAATGGGCTAATCTTTCAAACTTGTGTACAAACTTTTGTTGGCTATGTACTATATAAGAACATCCCTAAATGTTTAAAAATATGGTTTTACGAAGAATACGTTCACTGATTGGGCTAGCTTATCTTGTATCATTTCGTCCCTAAATATAGATTCTACAATTAATTTCGGCCCTACTTAATACGGAGTAGTAGCATTTCCTATACATATATCACCATTCCGTACATATCACGCCAAAGCTTATCCGCCGAACCATCTCTCTGGTACTCTCTTCTCTCTTCCGACTTTCCATGCCAAACCTGGAATCCATCTTCTTCCTCTGCCCCGAAATCGCTTTACAGGGAAAGGTAATACGCTCTTACTTACTATCTATGTTGGTTTACACTTTCAATTAGTGTTCCAATTGAGAAATTAGGGTTTCAATTAGGTATTTCAAACATAGGCTTAGGGAAATCGTGGCTCACAGTCGGACTGTTTACAGAACAAAATCAAACAAACTGGGACTAGAAGTAAAGATGCTGTGAGGGCGTGAGAATACAGATGTATTAATAATGAGTCAACATAGATTAGTAATTTCGTACATTAGCATGAGAATATTAGGGTTTATCAGAGTTCTTCTCTGAAGGGATGCGTAATCTGATATTGAACTCACTAATGAAATGAGGGCAATTGGTTATGAAGAATTAGATAGTTACGCTTCCTGTAAGGATCTCTAGGTCCTCGATTGTCAAAAGTACGCATCCACCCTTATATGCAATTGAAAAGCTGCATCTATCTGTATATTGTGTCTTACATGTCCATACTTTGATGCTGTCTTTCATTCTGTTCTTCCAACAAGATATACTACAACCTTTAGTTCCATTTTTCAGTTGCTTTCTGGTTTGAACTCTGGTTCAATTAACAGTACATTTTCTGGCTTATACATATAGGAAGATAACTATGTTTGCAATTGGGAAAGATGTGGAGGTCAAGGGCTTTGGAAAGTGGGTAGATACTACCTTGCTTGGGAAGATAGCAGGTTACTGGAATGATGAGCTGTACATAGTCCAGCTGTTTAGCGTGGGCGTCGACGAAGAACGGGAATACGGCGCCCGACGAAGAGACGATGAGTATTACTTCAGGAAACAAGTTTAGTGGCAGATTGTTCACCCGCACTTTGTTCGCGACGCAGATCTAGAGTAGTCAGGCCGTGAATATAAAATCGGTGATATAGTTGACGTGGATGAGAATGAGCTCTGGACCAAGTTGCCCGCTATGTTGGCTAACCGAAGGAAAGGCGTGATCGTTGCCAAGACATTGTCCACCGCCCAGTTTTTTATCGATGACGGTGAACCATGGCTCTACAACATCAAGCTCGAGACCTCAGGTGAGATCGAGGAAGATGTTCTTAGCTACCGTATGCATCCACATCGTGTGTTGAATTAAGAACCGCTTTATGCGCTCAAAAACTGTCTTCTGCTGCTTCTTTGAATATTATGTTTTGATGACTTATTAATGGAGCACTTAGGTCAGCTACTACCTTTTCTTTAAACCAGCACCCAGTAATATAGCCGTTCTATCACCAAATTAATATTTTCACAGACGTTTACTAGAACGTTACTGTTACTGGTGCAATGCACGGTTAATGGACAATTCAATCTGGAACGTGGGATGAGGGACATAATCAAAGTTCTGCGAGTACGACAATAAGGGACAGATTTGGGAACAAGTATAGCAAGGCCTAAATGATTCAGAAATGGAACTTATCGTGCTAAGCACACTCATACCAAAAGCAAGGTCAGGACGAGTACCCATCAAAGCATACATTACAGAGCCAACAACTACACCATAATGTAAATCTTTCATTTTAGCTTTTCCATCTGGGGTGGAAGGCAAAAGAACCAACTTTCATAGTTTCCTAGCCATGCAATACTTTTTTTTTACATGACGTTTTGTCGACTACATTTCTCTTATGACGATGTACTATGCGATGGGATGCAAGCCCACCATGTCACTCTGCGACCCTCGAGGTACATGACGGTACTAGGGAAGGTGGGAATACTCTAGTACAGATGATTTCAGTGGGGGCCGGGGCACAACCTATATTTGAGGGCTTCGAGTCAAATCACTGTCCGTGGGTGATAACGATGGTGTCCTTGGCGTATATTTTTTTAGTTACCGTTGAAGTTATAGCTTCTATAACTGACTTTTACAAGAAAACCTCTAGGAAGACAGGACCGTGCTATCGCACGGGACATGAGTCATATATGTACTCTTTAGTGTAATTTTGTTGAGTTCGTTTTTATTCTTATACGCGTTAAAGTATATGTTTGTCTTCTTTGTAGATCGTGTTTAAAAAATTGGCATAAATTTGATGGTACAATCTTACATGGTATCATTACAATTTGTTTCCTAACAGCTTCACATTTTTTTTCAATGGACCTATACCATAAACAGATAGTTACATGAAAATTTAAACTATCAGTAGTAATAAGTGGACTTCCATAGTTCCATGTCATCCAAAAAACTCAAACTAGCATGACCTGTCTAGTCATGCTCTACATTGGGCCGAAACATTTACACCACATAATTTTTTTTTTTTTATGCTAGTCCCAAAACAAAGAAACTACCTAAGGGCATCCTTACGGACGTTGTCCCTTAGGACCAGATCAGCAACTAATGTGGTGGACGAATGATCCAGTAAGGTAGCAATACAATATGCAACCGAGTTGGCTTCCCTGAAGACGTGCCTGATGCTCCAACTCTAAAACTAACCCAGCAAGGACTGGATATCCGTACGCATGAGCTCCATCTCCCACGAATACCTCCAATCTCCCAACACTGCTTTGACCATTGTTTTGGGCGAATTAACCGCACAAACGCGTTACTTCCCTATAATGAGGGACTCCTAGTCACAAAGGTGCCACAACGCATTAGAAGCTACGAACAAAGAATAATCAATGAAATTAACACGTACGAAAATAACTAGGAGCAATAATGGGAATCGATAATGAAATTGTATTGATCGCTTGATTGATCTTTTCGGTTACAAATGTTTTGATGCTAACACACAGAATCTCTGTAAATATATGAACTACGAATGAATGGAAAGAACAATTATTTTTGGGCAAGTTTTGCTATGGTAATCGAGTGTGCAGAATTGTGTGTTTCTCTGTTCCCTTCCTTCCATTTAGAGGCGAATCTGATTTTCTTTTCTGAGCCGTTGGCAGGCGCTCCTCAAGAAGTCAAGATCCCGCAATTCCGCAAATCTCGCCCTCGCAGTTATGGATTTGAACGTTGAGATTAGCTCGTTGCTACAGTCTTGATCGCGTCGTTAATGAGGGGCGAAATTAGCGGGGCCTTCTACCGGCGTGGGTGCGTCCCAGTGGGATTGAATTTTGGATAGCCCAACAATACCCCTCAAAAAGCCCAAGGAAATTCCCGTTGGCGGTTTCCTAGGGTTTTTTAAAATTTTCAAACTCCTTTTGGAAAGTTGTAGTAGATTTGATGTCGCGTCCCATTACTCCTCTATTTAAGAATCGTGATGATGTTCTGCAACCCTCCCCTCAACTTCTCTATTCTTCTCCCAAGGTACGTTCTTTCCTTTCCTCTTGTTTCTTTTTCATCGCTTTTTCTTCATACGGTTTCCATGGCCTCTTCCAACCTCTGTTGCCGGAAGAGCGCTTTGGCCCCTGCTTTTTCTCTTCAAACATCCTTACTTCCGTTCACCAAAAGAGTTCTTCCTCCGAAACCCCGTGGGAGTTCGCTTCTTTTGTGGGCTTCCCTTCAAACACCGAAATCTTCCTCCCTCCTGCCGGAGTTTATGCTGGTTTCTTTGCGGAGGATTGGGTGTGCTTGTATGAGTACCCCTTTCGCATTGGCCATCGATATCCCTTTTCCCCCCTTGTTACTGATTTTTTAAGCAAGATGGGTGTCTCGCCAGGGCAAATCCTCCCTCAAGTCTGGGAAGTCTTACTCTCCGTTGAGCGGTTGTGTTCCTCGCCGGGGCATCGCTTTTCGGTCCGAACATTTTTTCTTAAACTATCGCCTGTTATGTTTGTTCGCGATCTAACCTTGTTTCAATGACTTTTGTAGAATAGATCTCTCCTCCTCCCCTGCGAAAAGCATTTGCTGTGGTCATCTCCCAAATTGAAGCGCTCTTTGTTAAGAAAACATCTTACCCAAATTTGGGCCCATCTTCATCCACTGAATCCGACGACATTGAGATGTCAAGTAAATGTCTCTGGATTTTTATCTTTGTTTCTTACGATCTTACCTTATTCAATTTGTAACGCGTTAGAACTCTGCTTGTCAGGTTCAAGAGCAACCCGTAAGAAGAGGAAGGCAGAGACCGCCTCCAGTGCTGAAACTGAAGCGATTGTGTCCCTCCCTCCGAAAGTTCCAGATCCCGTGGCCAAAACTTCAAAGAAAGAGTCGAGTTCCAAACTCGCGGACCTCCCCAAGGATATGCTGTCCCTGGACATGGATCCCC
Organism: Polygonum maritimum; assembly: GCA_963924305.1. NCBI lineage: Eukaryota > Viridiplantae > Streptophyta > Magnoliopsida > Caryophyllales > Polygonaceae > Polygonum > Polygonum maritimum. The sequence continues at coordinate 19,517,743 of OZ002729.1, forward strand.
TGAAGTGTTTAAACTCCTTAGCCCCCCTTAAAGTGGACTGTCTCAACGGTCACCCTATCTCGCCCTCCTACCATGAGCTTTTTGGAGAGATCTTAGCGTCTCAGTGGCAGGTAGGCTACGCCTTCTTTTTCTTTTTTGTTACGCATTTATACTTTCCAAGTTGTAACTGGGCATTTTCTTCTTGTGCAGGGTCTTCAACTTTCGTTTGCGGCTTTCGACATGTTTAAAGACCTCCCGGACCAGTTGGCCCAGACTAAGATCTATCTTCAAAACGAGAAGAACAAGTCCACACTCCTGACTCGCGCTAAAACAGCTTTAGAGTCCCGAATAGCTGAGCTGCAAGAAGCTCTGGACAAAGCCACTCAGGAGGCCCAGGTCTGGCAGGAAACTACTCCATCAAAGCGCGGGTCGAGACCCTAGAGAAGCACGCGGCTGGGAAGTCTGCAAGCTGGGACGCCGTGAAGGAGAGCGGACTTCGAGGCGATGTTTATGGGGTTTATGGGGTTTAAAACTTGATCTACCCTCAATATTTTGGGGTTTAGAACTCAGTTCTCGGCCGTTAGTTTTAGGGCCTAAACTCTGTTACTTCTGCCCTTGATTGTGCGGGGCTTTTAACTGCTTCTTTTGGTTATGCTTGCTTTGCCTTGTTTGTGTTTGTTTTGCAGGTTTCGAACCAAGCTTGGATAAGGGCCTTCGAAGGCTGGATGGTTCAAACCGTATCGTCCAACATCCGTCCACATATCCCATGGGACATCTAATTCCTTGATAATGGAGCTTAGTATGGTCTTATGTTAAGTACTATGGTGTGTGTGTGTGCACTGTGATTTGATGACATTTGTGTTGTTCAGTTTCTGAACAGGTAACGTCGTCTGAGAAGGTGTTCTTTATTACGCCTCAAGGAACCACCGCCAAAAAGCGAGGTGCCTTATTGGTGTCACAAACGCCCCAGGTGCGCCCATGTGCGCAGATTGCTAAGCGGCCTCTCCCGGTCAACCTTTTGAAAGCATGGATGTGCATTGCATGGTTTGGGTTGTTGCTTATGTGGGCTGCAAGTGCAACCTATCTTTTGTTATTACTTAGCTAGTGAAAAGCGCCCCTGTGTACTCGTGCATTATTCGAAGGGATATATAATATGGGTAGACCGTAGACCCAAAGCGTAATTATATATGACTATATACACCTTTGGAATATGATGTCGTAAAGAACTAAATTGAAAAACTAAGTTGTAAATAATAATTTAATGTATAGCATTTAAGCATGTCAATTCATTGTCTTCATTCCAAAGTACGTCCGTAAGTGTATCCGTCTATGCATGTATACATAAATTATATAGTACTCCATCTGTTTCAATAAACATGTCGTTTTAGCCATTTGCACATATATTAAGGAAACTATTAAATGGACTATTATACCCTAATTATTACCTCACTTTTTTACTTTATTGAAAACCACTACTGATAAACTGCTAAAAACCACTACTATTATACCCCTAATTGCATCAATCTTATTTCCCGTGTGCAACCATCTCAATAAAATGACCAAACAAAGCATAACATAATTAAACAAAATTTTACAAACAAAGCATAGCATAGCATAGTTAAACAAAAAATTACAGAAGTGGAGCAGGTCCAAAATTCAGGTCATGCAAGTTCACCAGAGATACCAACAGTTCACCAAGCAAACCATAGAATTAAATCAGAGATACACCAACGGTAGGGTTCACACATACCCAAAACAAGTTCACTAGAGTCTAGAAAAAGGCATAAAATCACACACATAATTAGGGAAAACAAGATCAACCGAGATTACTCCGAGTCATAGTCGGCCCCATAGACCTCCTCCCACTTTGCAACCTGTGAGCGCTCAACATCCATCCTCCTGAACTTGTTTGCAGCCTCCCCGGCAACCTAACATAGAATCACATTAGAGTTGCATAAATAAGACAACCTAAACCGAACCTACCAAAGTAACGTTTATTTCAGAAAAGGTTACCTGAATGGCGTTTTCCCACAACTGGTCATCACCCACGACCTTCCCGGTCTCTTTGTCCCACCTAACCTGGATCCCACTTTTCCTCAGAATCTCATAGTCCCTCCACCTTTTCTCGTTGTAGTCAAACCTGTTCTGCAGCACTTTAGGCGCAAGAGCGTGTCCACTCCGCTCATAATACATATGCGCCAAATACAGCCAATTTGGGTGCGAGTTCTGTCCCATGAACCTCCTCCACTCTAAATAGCAGTCATACAACTCCTCATCCTGAGCTGCCTCCCAGTGGAATTGCCCTGCTGCCATCTTTGTCTATTTCACAAAAGAATTTCGGGCAAACAATATTTTAGGGTATGCAAATGTATTGATGAATGGTGATGAAATAAGAATTATCGAATGCAAACCTCAACACCTCCGGGTAAAACAAGTTGTCGCTGTACTTGCTGAGTCCTTCACATCCACTAAAACCCTTTTATAGACCAACAGCTGCAGCAATGAATTCAGACACACCAAAATGCATAGATTAAAAAATGCATGGAAACAGGCTGCAATAAATTAAAGTAACTTCAACGTTACTGAACTATAAATGCATGCAAACTGTTTCAAAGATTGAACTGTGTAGGCTGAGACAATAGCATGCAAATGTTGACCGAAACACCAAAGCAGAAATATCTGCATAATACTGTTCAATTATAGAAATAGCATGCAAATATAGGCTGAGACGATAAAGCAGCAATAAATGCATAGTACTCAGTCAACGTGGGTTCCAACCCTTTTAACACTGCAAGCATAATCCTGAATGGAGAACCAACCATTATATAAATTCTTCATTGAACCAAGCATTTTATCACCAACAGTAGCAACATCTAAAAGCGAAAAGCTTCTACAAATGTTTGTGGATATTGAAAACCATCAGTGCAATAATAAGCTGTGGATTGTTCCTATGTTGACTGAAAAAGGTCTTCATTCATAAATTAAAAGTTTTTGCAAACTGTTAAACTGCCATGTCTCGGGGAAAAAAACATTGTTCACAACACAGCTCAAAACGGCCATGAATGAGGAAAAAACACTGCCATGAACACAAAATAAAGGATACATCTCGACACAATTTGTGCAAAATGAGTGGACTTGAGCAAATAAAGAATGGAAAGCATCAACCCACAACACAACATGGAAATTATAAACACATTTCTGACTTCTGAGCAAATAAAAAATGGTCAAAAGTTTGAGACATTTCTCGATGGAAAGGATCAACACATTTATAAACACATTTCAAGGGATGCATTTGGGTATGAAGAAAATACTTCTAAAAAAACAAATCAAGGGATGCATTTGGGTATGAAGAAAAAAATGAACTGTTTATTTATGAATGCTACTGACCAAGCTAAACAAGTGATAAGAAGCACAATGGCCTTATGAAAAAAGCCAGACGATTATGATGGGCAAACTGTATGAAGACATCAAAACAAATTAAGCATGAAGACTAGACTCAACCCTAAACCACATAAGCTGAAGCACAACATCACAACATGCATTCAAGACAAGAAAACAAAGCATGTATATCCTATCAACATAACCACATATGACATATCTCAATGTTCAAGGCTCACTCTCTACAACCAATTTTGGCTTCTTTACTTCCTCAGCCAGGTGCAACACTTGGTGTCAAACTCCACATTGTAGACAGAAGAGAAGCAGGAGAGAATAAAGTTAGTTACAAGCATATGAGAAGCAACAGAATAGTTACAAGTGATTGCAGTAAGATGTTAAACATTTCATGAATTTGATGTAATGCATGAACCTAATGCTATAATGCATGTTCTAGTGTAAGATACGATAGTGGGTAAGACATCATATGATGCTTCCCGGTCTATCCAGGATCTTCAATGCATTGAAGACCTTGCTTTTGGTTTTGGTTACACTTAAAAAGGACCAGGAATTTCATAGGCTTATTGGAAAACAGACAGAACTGGGTTTTTACAACGCCCTCTTCCACGTAATGCAACTGCACTCATCAAAATTCATGTGACCCTACATTGCAAAAAAGCTAGTCATAAATTCCTTCACTCAGCTCAGATAATTCAAAACGTAGGACAAAATCACAACACAATGCATTCCATTGAAGAACAACAACTGTAAATTCATTAAAAAGCACCTTTTGCGCTGAACTGTGGGAGTTTAAGCGTAAGAGAAACAAGCAAATCTCTTTGCAAAGATTATGTGAGATCCGAAAGTTGTTGTTTTAGCAGAGGCTAATCAGCAAATCTGATCAAGGATTCACAGGCAAGTCACAAAGGCTTCAACCAAAATCCGCTAATAAAGGTGAAGAACAAGAACACTGTACAAGCAAGCACCCACAGAGACGGGATAAGCAAGACACGAGGAAGAAAGTGAACGGAGAAAAGGCACATATCTGTTCAGATGATCTCAGGCTCAGGCGACTCAGAGAGCTTCCAAACCCTACCAATCTGAGCGTCTCGAGTCATATGAGCAAGACACGATCGATGAACAGGACAGGAGACCCTCCAAGGTTTTATATGGGTTCCCCATCCTCAACGACGTCGTTCAGTCTAATTCGAGTGGTGCTCAGGCGCTGTACTTGGTGTGGGATCCAGGGCGTAATTCAGTCAAGCGGCCCAAATAAGGGAACAAAGCCCAAGTCATGCAAACAACAGAATACAGGTCATGCATTCCTCAAACCACGCAGACATATGATCGGCTACTCATAAGTGATCAAGCCAAGATGGCTTTCTCTCATGAGCCATGCAAGGATCAAGTTCGGTTCAAGAGATACGCCCCGATTTTGGTAACACATGTAGGTTTCATCTTATCTAAATCCTAATTTTCAAAACACCAACTTCCCGGATGAAAACGCGGAACAAGGCATTCTTACTAGTGCTAATTGGCAGGGGCCGCACGCAATTCATACGAGTTCACAGGCTTTGAACGACTAGCCTTGTCTCAAACCACACACACGCAATATGATTCATAAGAGCAAAGATAGACAACCAACATATTAGCAATGATGTATAGCAAAGTGGACGTGCTTTTTACAACGTGTGTGGTGTGCGTTTCACTATGTGTTCATGTGTTACACGTGACAACATATACATGGATCAATTAACGGACGCAGAACTTCGTGAGGGTGGGGGCACAACCTATATTTGAGGGCTTCAAGTCAAATCACCGTCCGTGGGTGATAATGATGTTGTCCTTGGCGTATATTTTTTTAGTTACCATTAAAGTTATAGCTTCCATAACTGACTTTTACAAGAAAACCACTAGGAAGACAAGACCGTGCTATCGCAAGGGACATGAGTCATATATGTACTCTAAGTGTAATTTTGTTGAGTTCGTTTTTATTCTTATACGCGTTAAAGTATATGTTTGTCTTCTTTGTAGATCGTGTTTAAAAAATTGGCATAAATTTGATGGTACAATCTTACATGGTATCATTACAATTTGTTTCCTAACAGCTTCACATTTTTTTTCAATGGACCTGTACCATAAACAGATAGTTACGTGAAAATTTAAACTATCAGTAGTAATAAGTGGACTTCCATAGTTCCATGTCATCTAAAAAACTCAAACTAGCATGACCTGTCTAGTCATGCTCTACATTGGGCCGAGCCATTTACAACACATAATTTTTTTTTTATGCTAGTCCCATAACAATGAAACTACCTAAGGGCATCCTTACGGACGTGGTCCCTTAGGACCAGATCAGCAACTAATGTGGTGGACGAATGATCCAGTAAGGTAGCAATACAATATGCAACCGAGTTGGCTTCCCTGAAGACGTGCCTGACGCTCCAACTTTAAAACTAACCCAGCAAGGACTGGATATCCGTACGCATGAGCTCCATCTCCAACGAATACCTCCAATCTCCCAACACTGCTTTGACCATTGTTTTCGGCGAATTAACCGCACAAACGCGTTACTTCGCTATAATGAGGGACTCCTAGTCACAAAGGTGCCACAACGCATTAGAAGCTACGAACAAAGAATAATCAACGAAATTAACACCTACGAAAATAAGGAAAATAATGGGAATCGATAATGAAATTGTATTGATCGCTTGATTGTTCTTTTCGGTTACAAATGTTTCGATGCTAACACACAAAATCTCTGTAAATATATGAACTACGAATGAATGGAACGAACAATTATTTTTGGGCAAGTTTTGCTATGGTAATCGAGTGTGCAGAATTGTGTGTTTCTCTGTTCCCTTCCTTCCATTTATAGGCGAATCCGAATTTCTTTTATGAGCCGTTGACCCTTATGATAATTATTAGATTTTTACCTTTGGATTAGTATGTAAAATGATAATTGGTATAGGCCGCACTAAAATTGAACCCACCAAAAACTATACTACGGTTCTGAGTAGACGTTGAGATTTTGACCATGTACAAGGGTCAATATTCCAATTACGAGGATAACCATATATGAAGACTACTCCGTCAAAAAAAATACTCCCTCTGTCCCATTAGGTTTGTCCATCTTTATTAACCAACTTTTTCATCGATTTTATTACTTTTTTCCTATATATTTACAAAATTTAGTCTCATCTAATCTTATATATTACCCTCAACTAATTTTTTTTTTTTAGAACAACTATTAAAATTTGAATTGATAGGATCGTAGCATATAAATAGGAGATGAGGTTTCTTGGTCAATATATGATTGTGTAAATAGAATTTAAAAAACAATATTGTAGAGGAAGGTTTTTTAACGTATCTGATGGTAGGTAAAGAAAAAGAAAAATAATAAAAATTTGTAGTGGTGAGTTTGCGTTCAAATTTTCTCTTCAGATTCCACTTATTTGAGACGATTTAACTTCCCTCCCCTTCCACCATTATTTCCCCCTCTATTCCATACGGTTCTCCTCTATAAAATCAACTAAACAGAGGAAATATCCTTCCTTCCTTCCCTCTCCCTTCCATTAAAATCACCCCAATTCCTCCCAACCAAACATAGCCTTAGAGTTAAAGGGTCCCCTATCTTCATCCAGAATACCAGTTAGGGTTTCCGTCTCGTTTCGCCATGTACGAACCTTCTTATTCATCTCTAGTTTTTGTTTGGCGGCCGTTTTTTGCTCCGTTGGTCTGAACTCGTTTTCTACAATGATTTACTTTCATTTCCGTTTCCAAGTTTTGCAGATTCAGCCCGGTTCCGCTTGGATTTTACGATTTGCCCTCTCAATCTAGCGGCTGTAAGTTTCTCTGGTTCTATGTTCAAAATTAGATGCATGTATATGCAGTTGGTGTGACATACACATGATTAGGTTGAATAAGTGCAATTCGTATCCGATGCATATGCGTTTCTGAGCAGGTCTAATTGGGGGGGCTGGGTGGTTTGTGGGTCGGGGAGTTGTTGGATTCCAGAGTATATATTATGAACGTGTAACCCTAATTATTCCAGAGTATACGTTAGGTTGAATAATAGGTAAAAGCCCATATAGTTGTCAGATTGGTATTGGTTGTTTGATGTACATTTTTTAGTAGGTTTAGTGAGAGGTGAAGGTTTTGCATATTGCGAAAGGGATATGATTTCTAGGGCGGGTGTGTGCCACTGAAGTGCCATTCTTTACGTGAAGTATTTGGTTTACACTGGCCATGTTCGGTAGCTGTGCCTGCTGCGCACACCGAGAGTGGCCTGTAAATAATTTAAGGGTAGTATTGTTTACTTGTTATGCTTCGTCTTCATAGTCACACATGGCCAGATCCCCTTAGACTGGAACTAATTGGGATTGAACTTCGTGTTGAAATAAACTCTGGGCTGAGAACAGCAACAACTGGCGATAATCTATCAAACTTCACATTGGAAAAGTAACGGGAGTATTACCTATCAAACTTTGGTGAACTGTTGCAGATTCGATTGTGCAAAAAACATAGAACGATATAAGTGGCATGACCTATCATGGGAAAAATTATCACAAAATTAAACCTGATTATCACAAAATTATGCAAGGTATATGGAAAAAATACTCCAGGTAGTTTCTTTAAAATTTCTGAAGTTTACGGAGTATTTGTTTTTAGGTCTTACAGAAAACTACACCCGCATGGCAACCACGAATCGTCGTCGTCGTCCTCGAGTTCTAAAGTCATGGTCAAGACACAATCTTCCCAAGGAGCTATGGCCGGAAATCCTATCTCGACTTCCCGCCAAATCACTTCTCCGATTCCGCTCCGTCTCCAAGTCATTGAAGTCCATGATCGACGACCCCGATTTCGCCCACTTACACCTCAATCGCTTCAACAATGGCCCTCAGTCATCCCGCCTCTTCTTCGTAATAGGAAAGTTAATCCTATGCCGAGAATGCGTGCTCAAGGACAGCAAAACCCTAAGAACGATTCGCATGCTTGGCTGCCTCCAACCCGAGCCACACTCGGACCTCTCAGTCAATATCCTCAATGCCTCGCAGACTTCGCAGCCTTGGCTGTGGTCTATTCTCAATTCGATTGACGGATTGGTCTTGATGAATTCCAGAGAGAGCTCCCATTTGATGTTGTGGAACCCCTCGATTAAGAAAACCCTAGCTCTTCCCCTTCTTGAAATCCCCCAAACTGTGAGGTACGTTGACTTTGGATTAGGGTTTGACCTGTCGATTGGAGATTACAAGTGTGTCAGACTCGGCGCATTGTCAAAATCGGGCAACTTGAAAATCGCTGCAATTTACACTCTAGGGACGAATTCGTGGAAGACAATTGAATTTCAAGGCGATGTGGTCCGAAATGTTGGTTTCACTGGCTGGAAGAGAATTGTTCCCTTTGACGTTGCTCTGTATGCCCTTGCAGAAGTTTCGGATCTATATTGTGGTTCAGTGAGACTGGTTTCATTTGATTTGAAGAGAGAGGTGTTTACTTCCATGGAATTGCCTGTCGTTTATCATGATCTCCTTGACCAGGCGCTCACAATGGTGGATGATGATGGTGGTTGTGGGTGCTCACTTGGTATGGTGTATTTCAGTAGAGCCGAAGGATCTGTATGGATCTCGCAGAGGTTCGGAGACGATAGTAAGTCGTGGAGCTGGGTGCGATGCTACACCTTTGTTATAACCCCTCAAATCGGTGATCCTCTTCGGTTTCTGCATTTTATGTACATGACCAAGAATCGTGAGATGTTGTGGACCTGGGTTCATGATGCTCATAATAGTGTGATATGTTACGACCTCGAAGCTCAGCAAGAAAAGAGGTTGCTGGTGAAGAATCGGAAGCGTTTACATGGGGGTAACGTGTTTCCGTACGTCGAGACTTTGATATTATTGCATCATTAGGTAAGTTTTTGCGCCAATCCCGTCTAGGCCTTGAACCTATGAATTGGTGTGTTTTGATGCCTTGTGCATACTTGTTGAACTTTATCATATTTGCCTTTGCTAGGGAACCGATGAATTGGTCTGTTTTGATGCCTCGTGCATACTTGTTGAACTTTATCATATTTGCTGTTGCTTATAGTTTTGCATTCTGTAGTTTGCCAACAAAATGTATTGGGTGCCTTCATTCATATAAGTAGAAACTTACCAAATGATGCATGGATTCATTGGGTACACCATGGCTAAGGAGGTTGCACGCCTCAAGGAACCACCGCCAAAAAGCGAGGTGCCTTATTGGTGTCACAAACGCCCCAGGTCCGCCCATGTGCGCAGATTGCTAAGCGGCCTCTCCCGGCCAACCTTTGGAAAGCATGGCTGTGCATTGCATGGCTTGGGTTGTTGCTTATGTGGGCTGCAAGTGCAACCTATCTTTTGTTATTACTTAACTAGTGAAAAGCGCCCCTGTGTACTCGTGCATTATTCGAAGGGATAGATAATATGGGTAGACCGAAAGCGTAATTATATTTTTTTTTTGGTTGAGCGAAAGCGTAATTATATATGACTATATACACCTTTGGAATATGATGTCGTAAAGAACTAAATTGAAAAACTAAGTTGTAAATAATAATTTAATGTATAGCATCTAAGCATGTCAATTCATTGTCTTCATTCCAAAGTACGTCGGCTTAATTTTTTTTAGGTTTTATCTATTTGGATTGGACATCAATGTTAGTGTATGCATGTATACATAAATCATATAGTACTCCATAATATATAGTAGTACCGCCCCGTGCCTAGGGCAAGGGGCAGCGCTCTTCAATGTTCATAATTCATATATGGTCGTCATATAATTACTTCTAAATGTAGCCCCAATGGATAAATCGAGTTGGGTTTGGTACTCATGAGCAACCCGTGAAGTCGGTCTGATCTTTGCGGGTTTTATGACGAGTCGGGTGAAATTAGCGGTTCAAGGACGCCAAGTTTTTTGATTACTAACTAATAACACCTTACAATATACATTATGTTATGTTGTTAAATACTGAGAAAATCATTATAATTTTAGGAACACCGTACTTTTAATTACAGTAGTTTTTACTACTACAGATTCAATCATAGTAACGCATTTCAAGTTTCAAGGAAAGCGATTTCGACACAATGAACTCTGACTTGGGACGTTCAAAAATACTGTAATTTATTGCAGTCCATGTAAATTTCGGGGGATCTGGCTTGATGGGGAGTTCATCTCGGGAGACGGAAGGGTTGTGAACTGTGAACTCTAACTTGGGACGTTCAAAATACTGTAATTTATTGACCGTAGGGTGAAAGTATAGGTTTTCCTCCTTTTTTAACCTCCGGGAACGCATGCAATAAATCTCTCCACATCATCATATGACCAAAATCGATTTTTTTTTGGGCGGTAGCGTATGTAATAAGACTCGGCATTTGAAAGCGACATATTTTCTGAGGTACTATTTGCACACTCCTTTTTGTCTATGTGCACCACGGAACGTGGTGGCGTGAAAATCCCACGGAACGTGGTGGTGTGGACGGTAAAACCGGATCCCGGACCACCCATTTGAGAAGTTGGTGGCGTGGACGCCCACTAAACGTGGGGACGTGGACCTCCACTAAACGCGGTGGCGTGGACCTCCACTAAACACGGTGGCGTGGACCTCCACTAAACGCGGTGGCGTGGACGTCCACTAAACGCGGTGGCATGGACGTCCACTTAACGCGGTAGCATGGAGCGTAAAACTTTTCAGTGCAAGAGAAATTCAAATATCCGGATTGAAGTAAGATATTTTCCTGAAAATTTGTAATCATAACTATATACTAAAGCGGAGGTTAGAAGTAATATCACGAATATAATTTTCCTCAAGGAAAATACAATAGATAATATATATCGCGAAGAATAATAGACACTATCGTGGCCGTTTCAAAATTTTCAAAATCTTTACTTCATGCCACCGGGTTGTGTGGACCTTCACGCCACGTCGTTTAGTGGACGTCCATGCCACCACGTTTAGTGGACGTCCACGCCACCGACTCCTCAAACGGGTGGCCCGTGATCCGGTTTTACCGTCCACGCCACCACGTTCCGTGGGATTTTCGCGCCACCACGCTCCGTGGTGCAGATAGCCAAAAATCAGTGTGCAAATAGAATCTACCCATATTTTTCGACTTTTTTTCTGCCTTTTCTTTCCCTCTCCTAAAAAGTTACCCACAAAACCCCCGATTGAAACTAGGGCTGAGCAAAGTTATCCGATCCGCCGATCCGATCCGAAAAATCCGCCGATCCGGTCCGAAAACATCCGTATCCAAAATGATCCGTTCCAAATTGATCCGTATCCGGTCCGATCCGCTAATTTTTCCGGATATTTGGACCGGATACGGATAGAGGTTTTGAGTCTTTCGGATATCCGAAAATATCCGAATATATATATATATATAGATATATATATCTATATCTATCTATATATATATAATATGTTTGTAGAAAGTGAAAATAAATTAGTTCTTACCACAGGTTAATACTAATTAAGTAATTATAGCTTAAGCTGGATAATAGTTTTGACTTTCAGTTTGATTATAGCTTAAGCATGTTAATATTAATTATTGTTTATAACTTTACATTTAATTTCATACAATGTTTTATAGCTAGTTAGATTTTTGGACATGAATTGAATATAAAATTATACTACATTTTTTTGCTTGAAAATTAAAATGGATAGTTTGGATATCCGGGATATCCGGCTCCGGATATCCGATCCAATCGGATAATTTTTAGCGGATATCCGGCCGGATACGGATCGGATACGGATCGAGCTTTTTGCAAAATAAATTTTCGGATATCCGAATTTTCGGATCGGATCGGATCGGATAATCCGATAGCTCAGCCAATTTGAAACCCTCATCTTGGTCATCCCCTTCGTAAAGCAAGCTCGAGAGCCCTTGAGAAAAGGAGGGACGAGGACTGCTCACCTGTAAGTAAAATCCTAAACCCTACCTTTTTAGCGTTTTTGAATAGGGTTTCGATTTAATGTAGGGGATATTGTTCATTGGTCTAGGGGTACAATTTGCGTTGATTAGGGCTTGGATTGAATGTTGTGGAATGAAAGTGAGTAATCTCGAAAGTGGAGCTTTGCACTGTGCAGAAAGGTTGTCAATTGGGGTTGTCTAAGGCAAATTAATTAAGCCTAGCAATGTTAGGTTAGCAATGTAGCATCGGCAATGTAAGTGGAAATAAGGGTTGAAGCTATTTGATCAGAGTGAAATTAAACACTTATTTCATGTTAGCAATGTCAAGCTCAAGTGTATCATCCGCAAGTGCAGAACAAATGGTGTGTCACTGTGGTGTACAAGCAAAGGAATCCATGGCAGATACAGAGAGGAATTATGGTAGGAGGTCGCATAGATAGAGTCCTAATGAGTATGAAAATTGTCATCACTTTCTGTACACCAGAACTTGTCATCACTTTCTGAGCCGAAGCTAGCTTGTCATCACCTATTACAATGGCTTACCGTCCTGTAGCTAATGGTCACAGAAGGGTGCATGCACTACTACCTTACTTTAAGATTACCGTCCGCTGCAGGGTGAGAAAACACACTTACAATCGCCCCCGCCCCCCCCCCCCATATTGAATCTCTTCTTCTTATGTATATGAACCTGTCTTCAGTTTCGTGCACATGTAGGATTCCGCAGATTATAAGGTGATGCTCACTGTAGAGACCCGACTCTGCCAGCTAGTTGATGTATACTGCCAAGATGAAGGCATTGACCCTGCGAATTTGAAATTCTTCTTCAACAATCAAGTGCTTCGGGATCCAAATAGAAGTCTAACAGCTCGAGAGGTTATACATGACCTTGTCATCACCTGCGACCAAAATGCGTGTTATCTACAATTTTGTGCTAAACCGTCTCCTCTTGTTGTTGTGCAGATTGGTCTACCAAATAACTCCGAGCTTCATGCTATGGTCAGGCCACCAGGAGGGGCACCTGGGTATCGAACATGGGTTCGTAGGACGGTTCAACATTACAGAAGGTTAAGGGCAGAACAAAGAGCAGCTGGTATTCCCCGTCCAGAAGGTGCTCCACCAACGCCACCAATAACGCCACCAAGGTCTCCACCATGAAATGTCAATTAAGATCAGCTTATGTTCAGTTGTTGTTGTTGTTGAACTTGTCATCAAGTTGTCGTTGTTGTTGTTATTGAACTTGTACGTCATCCGGCTGTTGCATGTTGTTTAAGGTGTCATCCAGTTGTTGATGTTTGAGTTGTCATCACGTTGATATGGTGTAAGTTGTCATCTATTTTCTACCGCATTGTAACATCTATGAAAAAATGGACTCTGTTGTTGTGTTGTCATGGGTTGCTCTTGTCATCTAGTTTAGTGTGTGCTCAAAAGACCCATTTATTTTTTGAAGAGTGTGAATGATTTGGCTTCTGCATGCTTTTTTGATATTTCGACCAAACCGAAGTATGGATTACACTTGCCATTAAATATGGCAAACGGTGTATGATTTACTGTTGGGACGCTATCAAGAACGCTTGCGTACTTGTTAGTGTTCCACACAACCGTCCCTTAGTTTTGATATGACAAACTCACTTTGATTCTAAGAAAGTTGTCCAAGTGTTCAGGAACGCCAGTGATCAAAAGGACAACAAGTGTGTATGGGCGTCCCATAAGCTCAGGGACGCTAGCTAACAGGAAGTAAGGACCAGCTAGAGACTACTTGAGCAAGGACGGAGTCCCAAGCAAGTAGGAACGCAAGAAAGGAGTCCTTACTCACTAGCCGACAGTATGACATCACTCGACAATGTTTGATCATCCATCAACATGTGGCGGCCGATCCTGTAGCGGAGTTCATCATACATAGCTGGATACAGGAAGCTTCCTCATCACCGCCCTACTACGTGGAGGAAGATCCTGTAGCCACGTCCACGAAGGGCATGATCGTCCCAGCGAAATGACGCCCTTCCCCAAGTCCTATAAATAGCCCCAAGGCATTTATTGTGACACCAATGCTTTCAGGAATATTCAGAGAGAATCAGAGAGAAAGCGACTCACTCAAGAACACGAAGAACTAACTCAAGAACTCAAGAACAGTACTAGAACTTGTGTTAGATCGAGTGAGACTTGTATCCAAATCACAAAAACAATTTGTAAGAGAAAATCCAAAAAGAGAGAAAGAGAGTTCTGCGAAGTACTGCAGAACGTAGGAATAGAGTCCTTTGATAGATTGAACTCGCTTAAGTTGTAGGCTTAGAGGAGTCCTTTACTAGTGGACTTAGGGAAAAGCTAAGTGTCAGAGAACTGTAAAGACTCGCCAGTACAACTGTAAGGACGTTCAATATAAAGGAAAGAACTATTCAAAAATCCTCCAAGGAGGTAGAGGTTTACACTCAAGGACTACTTGGTCTTGAGTGGTTCCTCTATAATTCACTGCGTCCATTACTTACCTGTTTAGTACTTAATTTCCGCTGCATTACTCAAGGACACCCTTACTCCTCGTAGGGACGCCTAACCTAAGGACGCCTTTACCAAAGTAAAGGACGTCCCTCAGTACTAACGATCCAACAATTGGTATCAGAGCAGGCGCTCTAGATTCTTACTGAGTTGCAGGTAAAGATGGACATGGAACCGATTGGAATCTCTTTTGTGAAGCCTCCGCACCTGACGGACGGCAACTTCAATCGCTGGAAGACAAGGTTCGCGAATTTCTGCAGAGGTCAAAATTATCAATGCTGGAAGGTCATTATGACAGGAGATCTAAAGGTGCCCGCTGACAAAGCTGATAAGGAGGACGAGTGGGGTCCTGACGAGTTCAAATTGATGGAAACCAACGCAAAAGCCATGTGTTTCCTTCAAGCATCCCTATATGAAAGGGACGCCACTCGAGTTGGTAACTTGCCAACGGCTAAACAACAGTGGGACGCCCTGGAGAAGTTTCATGTAGGAACAGCTGAAATGAAGGAGGACGTCCAGCTGAAAATCAAGGAGGATTTATATGCTTTTAGTATGCTGCCAAATGAGTCGGTGAACGACTACTCATATCGCTTTGAGGCCCTTGTCACCAAGATGAGGAACTTGGGCATCCCAGAAACAGAAATCTCCATGAGGAATAGAGTTCAAGTGGTCATTGATGGTTTGACCGGAGTCTGGAACTTTGACAGGACAACGTTCAAAGAAAATACAGCCAACAAAACTCTAGATATGGAAGAAATCTATGGGAAGCTCAGGCAGTACGAGGAAAGAAGAATTTCTGATATGGCTCAGCTTGGACAGAATCCTCAAACTGATCTTGCTTTGGCGTCCACAACACCAGAGTACGCTGAGTACCTTCGGCGTCAACAGGAAATCGCTGTGATGGTGGAAGCCAACAAAGCTGAGAACCGCGAGAAGATGCGCGTTCAAGCCTTAAAGGAAAGAGAAAGCAAGTCTAAAGAACAGCTGGATGCAGAAGAAGAAGTTGCTCTCTTTAACAAAGTTCTCCGTGTTTTTGGCAAAAGGAACAAACATGCCAATAAACACAAGATGCCCAAGAAGGAAAGCCGCAAGTACTCTGAGGCAGAAATGAAGGAACTCACATGTTACAAGTGTAACAGGAAAGGGCACTTTGCTAAGAAGTGTACATCAGGAATGTCTGCTAAAGAGATGAAGACGAAAGCTCTCATTGGAGCGTTCGCCTCTGCATGGGACAATGGGAGTTCTTCCTCTGATGATGATGATAATGAAGAACCCGATGAACAAGCATACATAGCCCTTGAGGACGCATCTGGTGGTGAACAAGTAGCTTTCATGGCTATGGAGGACGACACAGTTGTTGAACAGAACGCTTCGAAATCTGAAAATGAGGTAACCCGTGAGTCTATGATGAGTTCATTAGAAAATTGTTCTAAATCCAAGCTCATTAAACTTATTGGAAGAATCATGGAAGAAAGTGTTGTCATGCAACATAGAATGGATGAACTTGAACTTGAAAATGAAAATATAGTGGTTGAATGTGAAAACTGTAGTTCCATGACTATTCAACTAGAGTCCTCTTGTGAAGAAACTAAGTCCCTAAAAACTAAAATCATGTGTCTCAAAATTGAGAACGCTAAGCTTAGGGAAGAAGTTAAAGTGATGGGTAAGAGTCCCATAGTTGAAGAAGTGAGACCTATGGTCTTCGTCCCAGCTAAGAGAGGTCTAGGTTATGAATCTGACACTAAGAACTCCCTTCCTAGTGATTTTGAGGCAAGTAAAATTTCTGAACTTGAACTTGAACGGGAGAAAACCAAAAATCTTCTTGAAAGAATTAGAGTTCTAGAGAGTGGAGAATTAGGAAAGGAAGACTACTACACTAACTCCACCAGTCATAAAATTTACAAGAAGATTGCTACAGGGGACGGTTCAAAAGTTTGTGATCCTCAAAAGATGAAAGAAAACAAGATTCAACGTCCCAATAAGAAGTACTACCTTGGTACTTACTATAGGACGTGTTGGTACTGTGGACAAGGGGATCACTTCAAATATGATTGCTTAAAACTCAAAGAAGATGTTGAAAATGGAAAAGCTGCTAGGACTAACAACGAAAATGCTAAGTCTGTTCCTAAGGCTAATCCTAGGCGTTCTAGACGCTCTAGGAACTCTTTCCGCAAGCATGCTATTTCAAATGATGTGAATATTTATGACTACATGCCAGAACCAGAGTTCTATTATTGTAACGAACCAGGTAAGGAACACCTTGCCTGGGTCGCCAAACACTAACGTTCTTATGGCAGGTGGAAGTGAGGGGACACCCATGGATCATTGATAGTGGCGCCTCAAATCATATGACAGGAAGCCAGATCCATCTCACTTCTATCCAAAGTAGTGCCACGGGAGGAACTGTCTCGTTTGGCAACAAGGGCAAGGGAAAGATCAAAGGAACGGGAACTGCTATTCTCAACCCGTCCATCAAAGCAACAAATGTCAGCCTTGTTGAAGGACTTGGCTTCAATCTCCTTAGCGTTTCCCAGATGTGTGATCAAGGTGAAAATCTAGTCACTTTCGACTCAAAGGAGAGCCTCGTCATCAACAAGAAATCAAACAAAGTCGTTCTCAAAGGAGTACGCCAGAACAATGTCTACATCTTTAACCAGGAGTTCAAGCCTAAATCAGAGTTGTGTCTATCTGCTTCAAAGGAGGATGCTGATCTATGGCATCGCCGACTTAGCCATGCTGGACCAAGCACAATCCTTAAGCTACACCAGCGAAATCTTGTGAAAGGACTTCCCCGAATTGATCCTGAGAAAGTTGAACAGTGTGAAGCTTGCATCAAAGGGAAGCAAACAAGAACGTCTTTCAAATCCAAGAACGAAGTAAGTACAAAGAAGCCTTTGGAACTGCTCCATATGGATCTTTGCGGACCAATGAAGACGTTGAGCTACGGTGGAAAGAGGTACATTTACGTTCTTGTAGATGATTTTTCTCGATTCACTTGGGTTCTTTTCTTGGTGTCCAAAGCAGATTGTTTCAATGCGTTCAAAGTATTCATCAAACAAGTGGAAGTTGCTCTTGAGACGCCTCTCAAAGCCATAAAGTCAGACCATGGAACGGAGTTCCAAAATTCAGAGTTCCTGGCCTACTGTGATCAACATGGAGTCTCTCACAATTTCTCAGCTCCAAGAACGCCTCAACAAAATGGAGTTGTGGAAAGAAAGAATAGGACGCTAGAGGATATGGCAAGAACTATGCTCTTAGCAAATAGCGTTCCCAAGTACTTCTGGGCGGAAGCTATTGCTTCAGCGTGTTACATCATCAACCGTGCCATGATCCGTCCTTTGCTAAAGAAGACGTCCTATGAGTTGTTGAATGGAAAGAAGCCTCGCATTGACTATCTCAGAGTCTTTGGTTGCAAATGTTTCGTTCACAACAATGATAAAGAAAAACTTGGAAAGTTTGATGCAAGGAGTGATGAAGCCATATTCCTTGGGTACTCTCTTACTAGCAAAGCATATAGAGTCTTCAACAAAAGGACTCTAAAGCTTGAAGAGAGTATTCATGTTGTGTTCAAGGAACGTTCTTCTCACAAAGAAAAGCCAAGTAAGAAAGAACGCTCCTCTTTACAACAACAGGATGACTCTGAAGATGAAGCTGAAGATTGGACCTCTGGAAAATACTATGTCTCTAAGGAAGCGTCTCCAAATCCTGAAGAAGTCTCAGTGGACGCTCCCAGTGTTGTTCAAGGAGTCCCATCTCATAGTGAATCCCCAGTTCAACAAGATGTAGCTGAATCAAGTCAACAAGGCGAACAACGTCAAGGTGTGGACGCTCTCTCTGAGGGGGAACACATTGAGGACGATGCTCAAAGTGATAGTGATGATTCAGATGGCGACATTGATCCAAGATTTGCTCATTTGTTTCAAAGGGAGTCCCGCTTCTCTAGGGACCACCCAACTTCTCAAATTGTCTCAGATCCTTCTCAAGGCGTTCAAACAAGGTCAGCTGTAAACAAGTCTCAAAGTGCAAATTTAGCGTTCTGTGCGTTCAATGCCTTTGTCTCTATGGTGGAGCCAAAGAATATCAAAGAAGCACTCCAGGACGCTGATTGGATTCAAGCAATGCAAGAAGAACTCAATCAGTTTGAAAGGAACAAAGTTTGGACTCTCGTCCCACGTCCCAAAGGCAAAAATATCATAGGAACGCGATGGGTGTTCAGAAATAAGCTTGATGAGAGTGGACGTGTGTCAAGAAACAAGGCAAGACTGGTGGCTCAAGGATTCAAGCAAGAGGAAGGCATAGACTATGATGAGACCTTTGCTCCTGTTGTTAGAATTGAAGCCGTTCGTCTCCTTATTGCCTTCGCCGCTCACAAAGGATTCAAGTTATTTCAGATGGACGTCAAGACTGCCTTTCTCAATGGAAAGCTAAAGGAGGAAGTGTATGTTGCTCAGCCGCCTGGCTTTGAGGACGCCTCTCACCCAGATCATGTGTACTTCTTGGACAAAGCGCTCTATGGACTCAAGCAAGCTCCTCGTGTATGGTACGACAGGTTTGCGTCCTTTCTTTTGTCTCATGGGTACACTAGAGGTTCAATTGATAAAACTTTGTTTATAAAGAAAGTTCACAAGGACATTTTAATTGCCCAAGTCTATGTTGATGATATAGTCTTTGGTAGTACTAACATGAAGCTTGTAGATGAGTTCAAGTCCTTAATGAGTAGTGAGTTTGAGATGTCCCTCATTGGAGAACTCAATTTCTTCTTGGGACTTCAAATCAATCAACTCAAGGAAGGAACACGCATTCACCAACAAAAATATGTCTGTGAAATGCTTGAGAAGTACGGGATGAACACGTCCAAACCTGTTGCAACCCCATGTTCTCCAAACTCGCGTCTTTACGCAGATGAACAGGGAAAGGACGTTGATCAAAAACTTTACAGAGGGATGATTGGTTCTTTACTCTACTTGACCGCAAGCCGTCCCGACATTATGTTTGCCGTTTGCTTGTGTGCACGCTTCCAGGCGAATCCAAAGGAGTCCCACATGCAAGAAGTCAAGAGGATCTTTCGCTACCTCAAAGGACGCGACGATCTCTGCCTTTGGTACCCCAGGAAGACGTCCTTCAAGCTAGTTGGCTACTCGGACGCAGATTATGCTGGTCACGTAATTGATCGGAAAAGCACTTCAGGAATGGCGCAGTTCCTTGGTTCATGCTTAGTCTCTTGGGGATCTAAGAAACAGAACTCTGTGGCGCTCTCAACTACGGAAGCCGAGTACGTTGCTGCTGCTTCGTGCTGTTCACAAGTTATCTGGATCAAATATCAACTAGAGGACTACGGTATCAATCTTGAAACTATTCCCATTCGTTGTGATAACACAAGTGCTATTGAAATTTCTAAGAATCCTGTTTTTCATTCACGCACAAAGCATATTCATATAAGGCATCATTTCTTGCGTGATAATGTTGAACTAGGACTCATTAGTATGGAGCATGTAAGAACTGAAGACCAAATAGCTGATATTTTCACTAAGGCGCTTGATAGACGTCCTTTTGAGCATCTGAGGTTGCTCTTGGGGATGATAACTTTTAAGTAGCAAGTCCCGTTCTACTATTCCCTCAATGATTGGCTATGTTTTGTAGATTCTAAGTGTTTAAGGACTGTTATGCATTGAATTCATATTTGCAAGGACGCTAGTCTAAAACTTCATGTGTTTGCTACTTTGGAACGCCATTCAAATTTCCTCTATTTCGTCTTGAAAAGAGTATCCCT
Source organism: Polygonum maritimum (assembly GCA_963924305.1). Taxonomy (NCBI): domain Eukaryota; kingdom Viridiplantae; phylum Streptophyta; class Magnoliopsida; order Caryophyllales; family Polygonaceae; genus Polygonum; species Polygonum maritimum. The sequence continues at coordinate 19,538,281 of OZ002729.1, forward strand.
GATCACCCAACCCTCATTATAAGCCGAAATGATGGGAACTCTAAGCTTACCCTAGCCGAGAACTCCGCAAAAGCGTCCTATGAGCTTCATATTTTCTTTTACGGGACGTACTTGTGTTGTTCTCAACTGGTTCGAAAGGTAATCACAAGAACGGTAAGTTGGTTGTTGGTTTGCTTGAAGAAGTTTGCTTGAAGAGGTTAATTGTTGCTAAGTATGAGAGAACGTTCAGTGTTTGTTGCAAAGAACGCCAGTTCAGTTGTTGAAGAGTAGTTGAAGAGTCAGAATTTTGAACTTTTGAAAGTGTGAACAGTGACCGTTGCTTTTGCTCAAATCTTAAGGGGGAAGTTTTGCCACGTGTCGCACAGTAAAACAGTGTTAATTACCATTTGTGCCACCGCTTCCTCTATATAAGGCCAGAACAGTCGCAATCAAATTTATTACGCTCAACCACTTTCTCGCTCTCAAAATTGCTCTGACTTCTCTCTAGAACTCCGGCGACTTTCTCTCTCTACACTTCATCTGAACTCATGTCTCAAAGACAGTTGAACGTAGCCGGATCTTCCACCGGCGGGAAGCGTAGAAAGCTGGTGAAGTCCCACTACATAGAGAAGCCCAAACCCATAGTTCTCAATGAGTCTCTATTGGACTTTATCAACAGAAAGCCAAGGACGCTGTACAACTTGATAAGGGAACGCATGGCCAAACCTGATGTAAAGAATGACGCCGTCAAAACAAGGAACTACGAGCGGTTCATCGAACGGTTCGTCATTCAAGGCCTCCACAACACCAATTACAAGGACTTGCCAGGACGGATGGACGACGTTCTCTTCTTTTCACAGTTTGGAGGTGAGAATCTGGGTCCTTTACTTGATCTTATCCCCGACCTCCATAACGCCGTTCTTCCCGATTTCCCAATGTACCCAAAGGACTCTTTGGCTTATAAAATGATTAAAGCAAGAGTACCAAGTCCTTCCCCACCACCACCTCAAGTTCCTACCCTTACCACCAAAAAATTACTCAAGCGTCCTGCACCATCCTCTCCCCCCTCCAAATCTTCCCAACCCTTCTCCACTTCTAAACCAACGGAGATTGTGGACAAGTTCCCTTCCCACATAAAGGAGGGACGCTCCAAAAAGGTTCACGACCCAAGGCCCCTCAAAAAGGCCAAAACATCCAGCGTCCCATCCTCAAAACCCCCCACAAAACGGCCAAGCACCACAAAAAGGCCGTCCAACCTGTCCAAAGAATCCACTCCTCCCCCTCAACAAATTTCAATAGTTCAACTCCCCACCCCTCCTCCGTCCCCCCAACCTTCAAGAGCAAATGCCCTAATCCCCTTTCCTCCCCGCACTCATTCCCCTCTAAATTTGGCCAATTTCCCATCTGCCCCGGCCCACATTTCCCCACCTAAGGACCCCGAGACCCCAAAGTCCCGCCGTCCATCCTCTGAAAGTGGCCCGGAGGAGACTGAACGCACCCTTGAGCACACTTTTCGCCGTAGGAAGGCTGGTGAAAAGCCCAGGGTTCTGCTAGCCAAGGACATTCCTGCACAAATAGAGCACGTTTCCTTCTCCTCTTCCTCCTCTAGCTCATCTGAGAGCCACAGAGGTACGCCCGCTCAGGTCTCCCCTTTCATAGATGTTGTTGGGGACTCAAATGATGAAGCAGAAGGAGAGGTGAACACTCCTGCTCAACAAATTGAGGACGCTGGTGAGCACCAGGTCGCTCAGGAGAACGCCGAGCCAACTCTCTCTGAAGAGCTCGAGCGTGATGCTCAGGAAGTCCCACCCTACAACCAATCTCTCCCCATCCTCAACCCTTCCCAAGCTCCACATGAAAACCCCTCCCCCACAATCCAAACAGAATCCAATCAAGTCCCAGCGGACGTTGAGCCAACAACAACAGAACAACAAACAGAGGCTCAGGACGCCGAGGGCACATCTCAAGGTCAGACCTCTGGTGCCGATCTAGCCACAGCTAGTGGCAATGCTGAAAAAGAACAAGGCACAGAGGACGCTCCTTCAAAGGACGCCTCTGATAGTGACTCGGAGAAGGCTGAGGACGAGTCAGATGACAATGAGGACTCTGAGTCCCCCAAGGGCAAGCGCAAAAGGAAGAACGCTGATGTGCCTGTCAAAGTCCTTAGCCCGCTCATTTATTCTGAAGAGTGGCTAGCCTCCTTCGACGATGACTCAGTTCAAGAGTTTCTTGATCTTCTGAGATTTCAAGGATGGCAGAACGTTGGACCAGCACCGACAAATGTTGACAAGGAACAGGTGCAGGCGTTCTACAGGGATTTGCGCCACAAGGCAAAAGAAGGCTCCCTCCACTTCAAAATTGAAGGTGAGAAAGCTTCAGTGACAGAACGTCAAATGCGCTCCTTTCTTGGTCTTAGTCCTCGCAAGCCTCCGTCCGATGCTCTTAGCTCTCTTCCTGAAGGCGGCTTCGAAACGACTGATCAAGAACTGCCTTTGGTTGATCGTATCTTTCAAGGGAAAAGGCCGATGGGACTCGACAGGGTAGCTCACGTTCTGAGCAAGGTTGGCGCTATCATTCACTACTTCATTTGTCGCGCCATTCTTCCAAGGCAGGAAAAGCGTTCAATTGTGCAAACACACGATATAATCCTAATTGACGCTATCCTAGAACGCCGCCCAATCAACTTAGCCAGAATTGCTATGCAACATATGGCCAAGTGTGGAAGGAAGAGGCACGCCTTGCCGTACCTTGGTGTAGTGAAGGCGATCTTGCAGTCCCAAGATGCTTATGATGAGAATGCTCCCTCTGAAGAACTTGGTTTGAAATGGAATGCTAAGAAGGGACTCGTCGAGATAAGGCACAATGAAGAGCTGCCGTCTGTGCTCAAACAGTTAGAAGCTGAGGCTGAGGAAGCCAGACAGAAAGCCGAGGAAGAACGCCTAGCTGCTGAGGCCGAGGCCGCAAGGCTTAATCCTGCGTCTCAAGAGTCTCCTCAGGACCAAGAGCCTGCTGTAGATCTTACAACTCTTGATCAATTGCTCTTAGGGCCTTCTTCTCCAGCTCCTCCCACGGACGCTCCTTCATCAAGTACAGGTCCTTTGCCCCGTTCTGCTCCTGCCAACATCTCTCAGCATCCTCCAGCAGAACTCATGGGTGCCATTCTGGATAATCAGTGCCTCATCTTCTCTGCCTTAAAGGACTTGTCATCTGCGTTCGCCAAGGCTGCTGAACTTCAAGAGAAATTGCTCCAGTTTTATCAAGATTAGCGCCGTTCTCAGTGATTGCCACCACCCCTTTAATCCCCTATCATTTTGCCTTTGCTTCTTTTGAACTTCAAACATTATGACCTTGGTCTGTAATAATTCTAAGTTTGTTTGAATGGCAATTCCACTGTTTGCTTGCATGTGTTTGTTTAAGCGTTCCACTGCCTTTAGTTATGCGTTTATGCTAACGTCCTTATCACTTGTTATCCTTTTCAATGATGCCAAAAGGGGGAAGTGTAGTTTTGCAAAGATGCGCTATAAAATAGTTATCTAGAATAAGCAAGCGTTAAGGGGGAACTATTAAGTGAAAGGTCTAAGGAACGCTCATGCTAGAATAACAGAAGTCGCTTAGAAATTTTTCTAGGACGCGACTCTCTCCTTAAAATCCAAAAGCTAGAGAATCAAATAATGAAAACTTGTGCTCATTAAAATTTCTCTAAGTATTAGAGGACGCGTCTAAGTTTTCATGCATGCTAAGTTCCAATGTCAAAACTGTTTTGCTGAAGAGTTTGTCATCATCAAAAAGGGGGAAATTGTTGGGACGCTATCAAGAACGCTTGCGTACTTGTTAGTGTTCCACACAACCGTCCCTTAGTTTTGATATGACAAACTCACTTTGATTCTAATAAAGTTGTCCAAGTGTTCAGGAACGCCAGTGATCAAAAGGACAACAAGTGTGTATGGGCGTCCCATAAGCTCAGGGACGCTAGCTAACAGGAAGTAAGGACCAGCTAGAGACTACTTGAGCAAAGACGGAGTCCCAAGCAAGTAGGAATGCAAGAAAGGAGTCCTTACTCACTAGCCGACAGTATGACATCACTCGACAATGTTTGATCATCCATCAACACGTGGCGGCCGATCCTGTAGCGGAGTTCATCATACATAGCTGGATACAGGAAGCTTCCTCATCACTGCCCTACTACGTGGAGGAAGATCCTATAGCCACGTCCACGAAGGGCATGATCGTCCCAGCGAAATGACGCCCTTCCCCAAGTCCTATAAATAACCCCAAGGCATTTATTGTGACACCAACGCTTTCAGGAATATTCAGAGAGAAAGCGACTCACTCAAGAACACGAAGAACCAACTCAAGAACTCAAGAACAGTACTAGAACTTGTGTTAGATCGAGTGAGACTTGTATCCAAATCACAAAAACAGTTTGTAAGAGAAAATCCAAAAAGAGAGAAAGAGAGTTCTGCGAAGTACTGCAGAACGTAGGAATAGAGTCCTTTGATAGATTGAACTCGCTTAAGTTGTAGGCTTAGAGGAGTCCTTTACTAGTGGACTTAGGGAAAAGCTAAGTGCCAGAGAACTGTAAAGACTCGCCAGTACAACTGTAAGGACGTTCAATATAAAGGAAAGAACTATTCAAAAATCCTCCAAGGAGGTAGACGTTTACACTCAAGGACTACTTGGTCTTGAGTGGTTCCTCTATAATTCACTGCGTTCATTACTTACCTGTTTAGTACTTAATTTCCGCTGCATTACTCAAGGACGCCCTTACTCCTCGTAGGGACGCCTAACCTAAGAACGCCTTTACCAAAGTAAGGGACGTCCCTCAGTACTAACGATCCAACATTTACACTGTACCTTTTGCACACCGAAACACGGACTAACATCATGCATTGCACGTAATTTACACTGCAAGCCAAATTTCCATATGAATTACACAAACCTTGGTGCGCATAGATCGTGATGTCATCACTACCAAATGAATCACACATGCAAAACTACAATCCACAAATTAAATGAAACATATTGTCAATTCAATCACTTAAACTAAGTCATCCTGATGTTACAAACAACAAAACCCTTCAAACCTACGTGAAATTTACAAAAAACAATCATATTGGTCTGGGCAATATACCAAAACCATCACCACAGCACCATTCCCTTTTCACCTACGTGACAACAAATGAAATAGAGATCAGAGTATTTCCAAGAATAATCAAGCCTAGATATATGCATTGGTTATTGATGAACATTACACTAAACAACATTCACATGTCATGAATATATTAGTTTAAATGAAAAAGGTTAATATGCTATAGCGTGAACTAACCTTTTGATCTGCACATGGTAGATCTGTCTGAAGGGATGATGCAACGTGAACTCCAATCGATCCTTCACGCGAAGGTTGTTCTTTTCAGCGAACCTTCTCCATCCGCAGCCCATCTCACAAGCCCATCATTTAAACCTCTTGAACCATCGGTATTCAACTTCGGAAGAACCATTATCAGTTTTCAGTGTCATGGTCCTGGCCTTTGTGGTCTTCTCAGGTAAGAATCGTCTTGCATAATCGGAAGGGATAACCTGCAACCAAGAGTATCAAGTCACTGATTAATATAACAACCCTAATCAAACTCGAATATTAATAATACTAATGCGGATGTAAATGAGAGAGACCGGAGCACATCCGAGGACACTTTACTTAGATGTTTCCGGTGTACAAGGATACATAATATATATATAGAGAGGAATACAAAATCTTATCTCGAACAAAAAAGGTTCCTATCGCTCCGTGTGGATGTAAATTAGAGAGACTGGAGAATATTGAGAACACTTTGCTTTCCGGTGTACACAGATACATAATGTAGAGGAATGCAAAATCTTATCTCCTAATTAAGATATATACAAGATAATTTAGACCATGAATAACAAATCCAATACTCCGTATCCACTAATACCTAGTTAGTGGATTAATATATACCCAATTACTGATTATCGCATGACTTACAATTCCATTGTTGCCAACAAGATTTCGGCTTAGGACTTCAACGGTGAACTTTGCTCTGTCATAGACGTCGGCTTGTTTGTCCTTGGAATCGGAGGCACTAGCACTCTCATCTTGACAACCGCCGTCTGAGATTGCCTCAGATTCCTCGGCATCTTCTTCTTCAGCATCAGAGTCGTCATTAGAGGAACTTTCTGGAGAATCTTTTCCCGGCGACCCGAATGAATCCACGCTGTCATAGCCGTCAAAATCTTGTTCCATGGCGTGCAGCAATGAAGAAGCGTCGTCCGACGAATCCGTCCATGCCGACCATTCACTGTTATCACTTGAACCTAGGGTTAACAACACCGACAAATGTACAAAACATTAGGCTAACCACAACGTATAAGTCAAGAAACCCTAAACAAAATGTAATCACGAACCGGGTTCAGTTCCCGAGTGATTGAAAACCTCTCGATAGTTCTCCATGTGTCGTTGAGACCTACCATCAAAGAACAGGGTACGCTGGTTTAGTACACAAAAACTCAACAATCACGATTGGTTTCTACATACAACAAAGCCATCACAAATCTAAAACATCTAGTTCGTAATTCAAATAGACAAAAAGGTTATGACGAAACGACATGGAGTGATTCCACATTTGTGCTTGAAATTAGTCTTGAAATTAAACTTCCATATTAGTTAGCATGTCAAAGCATATACGGATTTTATTACAGTTACATTGCAAGAAGCGATACAAAACTAACCGGCGGTGAACTGTTTTATCGGACTCCGATGAGCGAGAGTGTACCGAAGAAGAAAGTGGGAAGAAATTGGGAAGGAGGATGAAGAAGTTGGGAGTTTGAGTGATGTGATCGACACCTATAAAGGGGATATATATGTTGCAATTTGAGGGGTCCATGCCCAACGGTTGCAATTCTCTAAACTGTTATCTGAAGCAGTTGTCCATGTACACTGTGCATTTAACTATAGTACACTGTGCTAATATAGTAGGCAAAATTACACTTTAAATCGTACCATGTTCATATACATCAAATGTCAAAAGAATTGCTTTACTTTAAGTGATTAATTCATTTTAAATTGTATTTTATGTTAAGATTATCCTGTGGTTATGAAGGCTTTGAAAATGGGATCCATGTACGACGATATTGCCAGTATTGATGGCGAGCAAACGGAATTTGTCAAATTTGATGTCGACTTATTTGCCACTGGAGCGTATCATACCACTCGGCTGGGGTCGATGAAATCCAATTGGTCCTCGGAGTACATATGATATGTATTTGTAAGATATTCAGCCATTTCGTATGTCACTTGTGCCAAAGTTGTTAAATAATACTCCGTATGATTTACGTAGCTATTAGTGAAACTAGTAGAGGGTTACACTATTGGAATTGATTAGAGAAACTACTCTATTGATGTATGATTTATTACTCTGTCTTGACAGCACACCGAAACACGGACTTAAACCATGCATTGCACACAGTATAACGTGCAAACCACGAAGAGTCATCGTCGTCGTCCTCGAGTACTATATAAGAAAAAATACTCAAGGTAGTCCTCTATGGTACTCTCTTCCAACTTTCCAAGTTCAACCTGGAATCCATCTTCTTCCTCTGCCCCGAGATTGCTTTACAGGGAAAGGTAATACGCTCTTACTTAATATCTATGTTGGTACCGGAAGACCTATCAAGATGACAATGGTACAGTAAAAGAACCATCAAGTTCATCATACACGAAAGTAGCATTAAGTTCATGCACGAGCATTGTATATATTGTGTAATGAAGAGTAGACACAGCTTAATGACCAGGATTAGGGAACTCCAGGGGAGGCATGCGGGGCGACTCCGGGTACTCAGCCAACAGGGTGGCTTCTTCTTCCTCCAAACCATCCTTTTTGCTTGCCCTCATCACCTCGATGCGTCCGCAACGCCTATAGTAGTCCTCCATCTTCGTTTTCACTTCCATGGTGGCCACCACCTGTAGCTCAGTACTGGCTGCCTGGGCCTCCCAATAGGGCAATCTGGACTTCAGACGGGACACCCTTTCCTCAAGGGACTCGTACACCCCATGGAGATCCTCGTAGGTCCGCCTCCAATTCGGCGGGGGTGGCGGCGTTCCGACCCAAGGCCCGCCAGCGGCGCTCGCCTGCAATTGTCCGACAACGTCGGATGGTACTGGATACATACACACGTATTTGAACGAAATAATATATCGATCAGAATGGACATAATATTTTAGTTCCACCCAATTCGATAAAAGAGCATGAGGTTTATGTCTAGTGGAAAACCTGGACCGGAAGATGAGGGGCCGCTCGATGATCCTGCTGCCTTCGTATATATTCCTGGATAGTTCATCTCCAGTAGCATCTCTGATCTCCCCAAGTTCCACCCACGTTTCTTCACTTCATCTTGCTCGCTATGTAGCTTCCTTAGTTGACGCTCGGCGTTCTTAATCCGTAACATGCACTTTTGTGTTTTCGAGGTTAAATCTATTTGCGCCTGGAGAGAGGGCGGCTCTAGGTCGTCGTCACCGGCTCCTGTTGCACTAAAACATCAAAGCGATCCATCAAGACAGACTTCTATATGTTGGGTGAGAGAAACTGGTTTTGGGGGAGTTGAATGATCGTGAACGGGTAATGGGAGAGAGGAACTAGTTTTGGGGCCGAGTGGTCAATCTTTGAAATGGCAATAAATGTCATCAAGCAGTCATATACTGACAGCTCACCGTGTTTACAAATACCGTGCATTGAACATACTGGTATACAGTGCATTGAAACCCTAGGTGTTTGTTTTTTATAATACGGTTTTCCATTATTAGCTGCTCATTGTGTGCCCTTTGTGCACATAATTTAAAAATCGTTTATAATAAGGGAGAAATAAGGGAGGAACAGAAGGTTAGTAAATCTTAACCAACGCATGCTTTTCTCTCTTTTCATAATATATTTAGAAAAAAAAATTGTCAAAAAAATACACGTTGCCCAATATGTTTGGATGGATGTAGGAAGTACAATTCCTATAAATTTAAATCCCATGTACGTTTAACTCCCTGGAATTACAATTCATGGGGAATTAAAATGGTCGATTGTTTAATTTCACAGGAATACAAATACGTACGGAGTAGTGTGTTTTGTTTGGTGCACAAAGGCAGTTTGTAGGAATTTGAATAAACGTACAATTATAGCCTTAAACCACTCCCTATGTTTTTGCATGCAATTCCTATGATATGGAGGAATTTAAAATTGCGTGTTTTTGAGTCAAACCTTGTTTAACCAAACACACACCTATATTTTGTTCAAATCTCTGGGATTAATTTTCCAATTCCCATCACAATTTTGAAAGCAACACAAACCTTGCTTAATTTAATAGTTTGTTTCATATGCTCCCGACTATCTCCCTACACGATAAAGATTTGAAAAAATTGAATCGATTTGTAACCGAGAAATCAGCCCAGATTCGGATCTTAAAATCTATTCATTTAAACCCATTTCCATCCAAGGTGAGATCGAAGCACTAACCTCGATCCATGTTCGATCGGTCTTTGATTGCAGCGGCTTCCTATACGTTTCTATTCTCACGCTATTCTTGTTACAGCGAGTAGAACTAACACCTTCTATCCTCTAAAGGGTACATGTATATATATAGGGTGATCAGTTTTTAAATTTTTGTCGAATGGTGATCAGTTATTTAGTAACCGCCCCTTTCCTCAAAATATGTTAAATTTTGTGTTTTTGCTTGAAGTCAATATATGTGTTTTTGATCTAAAAATCTAAAAGAAATTTATTCATTTTTTTGGTTGCATGAAAATGTGTTTATTGAACAACGTGAGAGTGAACGTACGGTTCGAAAAAAAAAAAAGAGATTGAACGTAATATATATTAACATTGTTATATTTTGTCGAATCTATCTACTATATATTAAAGCCGGAGAATTTCGAGCCTCCACGTTAATTCTGGCTCCACCCCATGTTAATTAAAAAATTCTCATATGTATCTTCTAATTACCATATATTGATATATCAGATATATCAATAATCTATCAAAATAATATCTATATTTATAAAGTATCTAAATTATATCTATCTATACAATCTACGTTTGAAATATGACCGTTGAATACCAATACTATCATGATAGTATCCCATAACATAGTTGTCCACGTACAGTGACATTGTGGCCCTAATTCGTTAAATACCACATTAGGAGTAATACCATCATGGCTCAGGGTACGTTAATTGTTTGGTTAAAAAGTAACATCTTTATTGTCTAGGAAAAAATATAATTTTTATATAATAAAATTTACAATTATATGTCTATTCATTAATATTCTAATTATAACAAAAAATTAGTTTAAAATGTGAAACGTGACTACATGAGCAATAGTCGTGCATGGCACGACGGGTACCGCTAGTGTATATTAATTGGGTAGGAACAAAGGTAGAGAGCCAGAGAGCCCCCACATTAGGCGAAATTCCTGAATTTCGGAATTGAGCCGATGCTCAGCCATGTAATTGAAACTACCACATTATGCCAAAGATTAGTCCTTCCTTCACTATGCATTCGTATTAAAGTGAAATTAGTTGAAGACTCGTATATATTCACCCGAAACAATGTTTTATAACCACATATTTTATAAATAATTTAATCTAACTTCAAATGTGCGGAAAATTTCCTGGGGGCACACTCAATTTGGTTTCTATTGTGCAGAAAACCACGGCTTTCAGTTCTCGCAAGCACTGTTCCGTTCATTCTGAAACTGGGTCGAAATGGACCGGGTGATTCCCGCGCAGTTCCGTCCTACAATAAAGATGGGCACTAGAATGTAAATAAATAGGCGAGGATATGGCCAAGAGTATGTACTCTCCCAAGGCTAATTGGCGTCCCATTGCTATCTTAGCTGTTTTCAATTCAATTCAATTCTCGTCTTTCAATTCATGTCCTTTAATTCATTGTCTTTCAATTCCGTCTTTTGTGTTTCGTAGTGTTCTTATTCCCTGGTTGATTCTTCATTGTTAGAGAGACTTTTCTCGTGCTTCTCATCAACAAATTCGTAATAGAGGATTTGCTTCGCTTTGTGTCATGGCCCTTACACCTAAACGACGCCGACAAGCCGTCACCCATTAAGGAAACTAAAGACAAACAGCTTCAAACAAAAAAACCACAAGGAACGAAAATGTCATGCCACAGCCGGCTGCCGCCATACACAGGAAACAAACAACTTTCATAAATATTAAGCCTACGCGTGGATCGATCGGAAGACAACCCATTTGAAGAAGACACCCGCTGGAAAGTGGCGATGGGATTAGCCATTGTAGTCGGTCTCCAGCCACTTGAGGAGCGCTCGGTGGCGGGCCCTTTTTTTCTCCGTCACATTGCCGCGGTGTCCAATGTCCCTTGCATGCTGGAGGAGGTCCGGCAACGGCCAGATGTGCTTCTTCTTGCCGCGACAGAAGGGGTAGGTGAGGGCTCCGTTACGCTTGACGACCTTGATCTTGGTCGACACAATTTTCTGGTACACCTTATCCTCAAACTCCTCCAATTCATCCCCGCTAATGTCGCCGTATGAACTTGACGAAGAAGACATGATGGCTGGAAATACAGACATGAATCAAGTGTAAAACTCATTGACGATATTGCATGTAAGTACTCGCATGTGTTTGTAAAGTATTGAATCATACATTGGTTAGATCGGCATGGAAGATGAAGCCTCGAAGATGACCGCCGGACTGATGTTGAAACGCAAGGGGAGATGTTTGACTGCGGCTAGGGTTTTTGAGAGTGGTGATGAGAACAGGGGGAGTTAGAGGGGGTATTTATGGGGAGTGTGAGTGTGACAGTGTGTACATGCACTTGTTGCTAATAAAATAAGGCATTTCTTAGGTGACCTGTCCCATTGTTTCGTCCTCTTTCTCATACGTCATGTTTCTCTATTCTGGAAAGGAAAATTGATCTTTCACTATCGATCCCATGTGGTCATTTAATGCCCTTCGACTTGAGCCGACGAAACAATATCAATTTAGCCATTTAATGTTCATCTGTCCATCATTCGATATCGACCCCTGTCTAAAAGCTCCCATTGCGAGTGCTCGTTATTAAATGAGATTATGCAAACTTTTTTTCAAATTTGTATTTCATAAATGCTTAACTCGGAATCAATGTCCTTTTCAAGTTGTATTTCATAAATGCTTCACACTGACAATGCATGGCTCGTTGTATGTAAATTTAAAATTTATTTTAAAATGACCGTAACCTAAAATCATATTGTTACGAACTTTGCTAAAATGGTTCATCTTGTGCTAGCATTCTGAATGAGGTAGAGTCGGTTCAGTATTAAGCATTGCATTGTATCAAGTTGGGTTTGGTAGTCATGAGCAACCGGTGAAGTCGGTCTGATCTTTGCGGGTTTTATGACAAGTCGGGTGAAATTAGCGGTTCAAGGACGCCAAGTTTTTTGATCACTAACTAATAACACCTTACAATATACTATTATGTTATGCTGCTAAATACTGAGAAAATCATTTTAATTTTAGGAACACCGTACTTTTAATTAGTTTTTACTACTACAGATTCAATCATAGGAACGCATTTCAGGTTTCAAGCAAAACGATCTCGACACAATTTGCATTGAACTTCAATAAAGGATCTGGTCGATGAAATTGTGCTTAATCGATAAAGAATATTTCTATTTAAATGTGAAAAAAGAAAGTTTGCAAAGCGGGGATTTAGTACAAGACAATGCCCCTATTTGATATGCAGTATGCAAATATGACCTTTTTTCTTTAGATTTGCAAAAATGCCTACAACATATTGCGATTATGCCTACAAATATTACATTCATGCCCAACATGACTAATTTTTATCAAATAAAATAAAAACGACATATCGTGGTCCAACAAAATCGAAACTTATTATTTTGATTCAATAAATAGTGCATGCAAGCCATTGTTCGTATTGCTCAAATTACAGGGTTGCAATTGTTGAATGCAATACCACACGGGACGTTGTGCAAACCAACCCTATCGCAATAATAAAGTTTATTCCTTTCTCAGAGTGGTCACATGAACGAAGATCAAACCGAAGTATGGATTACACTTGCCACTGAATATAGCAAACAGTTTTATTTGGACCTCAAACGGGTTTGTCATTAACCCACTTGTTTAATCCAATACTAGTTGAAGACCCGTACCATGTACGGATGATGTCAATACAAATTAATCTGACTTAATCGCTTAGAGAACAAATTTCGATCCAGATGATGTTGAAACAGAATCTAAATAAAGTCACACTGATACATAATCTAAATTAATTAATGTTAAGAATTCAACAATTAGAAATAATGCTAAATAAAATCTATAAACTGTAATCATATCTTTTGGAGGACTTCATAGATAATATTACATATGATCTGGTTAGTTACATAGTATTCATTAATTAGATATCTAAGGATAATAGATTGGAAAAGGGTACATTCTCATCCATTAAAACCAATTGGATTTCATCAATCCCAGCTGAGTGGTATGATACGCTCCACTGGCGAATAATTCGACATCGAATTTTCCACGCCTATTTGCTCGCACCAATATTGGCAATATCATCGTACATGGAAGTCATCTTCAAATCCTTGAAAAGTACGAACTATCTTAATGTAGATAGAATTTAACTTAAGGTAGAAGAACGGAAAAAGATTATCATCATGTACGTACGCGTAGCTGATGGAGGGAAGAGATCAATGTATGAAGTATTTGGATTGAGGGAGGGGATAAATTTTGTGGGTATATAATTGTGAATGTAGACTTTATATAATATATATACAACTATATAAATCATAAGGCATAAAAATGATGTAGAATATCCTTCACAATATTTAAGATAGACTAAAAAACTGTTAACTATTGGTAAAATAATATCAAGGTGATTCAAGTATGAAATATATATAAGAAAAAAAGGAAGCTTTCATGTACGTTTTTCATATTTCATATCTGGGGTAAAATAAATAGTTGAAGATGATGTCTACATACTTATTGTTATTATAACATTCATTTTAGTTTGTTACATAGTTGAAAATATACCATATGGGATAAATAGTTTAACTTGTATATGATGTCTACATACTTATTGTTATTAACATTCATTTTAAATAGCATTACAGACATTTAAGTAGGTATATAGTTAAATTAAACCATGCTTTGCTATTGAATTCTACAATGCCTGACAAATCTATGATTTTATTCATTTTAAATACTACCCCGAAGGTTTAATATATATATATATAATTCTACTTTATGTTGATGTTACCATCTAATGTATATTTTATTAATGATAAAAATCATACCGGTCAAAATATCAAACCAAGTATTGACGAGGGAGAAGTTATGAAGTCGGTACTTTTAATTAATATTCAACAAATGACAATGTGTCTATATTAATAAACAAATGAAAAACTATACACAAAATTGAACACAAAAGGTTAAAAATAACAATATTGAAATCTTAATTAACAGTTGTTAAGTGTTCAGACGCTTGTTGGTCTTGTATTCTGACGTATGTGACAAGTCGGCTGATAAATGTATTATCATAGGGCGCCTGATATCGAATTAGTCGCCAATGGAGCGTATCATACCACTCGGCTGGGGTCGATGAAATCCAATTGGTCCTCGGAGTACATATGATATGTATTTGTAAGATATTCAGCCATTTCGTATGTCACTTGTGCCACATTTGTTAAATAATACTCCGTATGATTTACGTAGCTATTAGTGAAACTAGTAGAGGGTTACACTATTGGAATTGATTAGTGAAACTAGTCTATTGGTGTATGATCTATTACTCTGTCTTGACAACACACCGAAACACGGACTAATACCCTGCATTGCACACAGTATACCGTGCAAGCCAACTTTTTTAAAAAAATTCGAAAATTATTATTTTTGTGAATAATAATATATTATAATAATAAAAATATTAATACAAATTTGAAAATATATATAACCACAAAGATTTTATAAATATTTTAATGTTAACACAAGATTTCGTTTTTTGATCTTTCCTTTTGTTAAAATAAAAGAAAGATTGAAACTCTAGGGTACAAAAAAAGGGAAATAATATCTCTGGACGTAGATTTACCATCGTCTCTTTACAAAAGGGTGACAGTGACAGGGGGTGGGAACTGGATTTCAATTTGCACGCACTACAATTTTGAAGTGCACCTTTTACTTTTCACATTGCACTTGTTTCAAGTGATGGGTACTGATGTCTCTCATTTTGGAGGTGTTTTAGTAGTTGATTTCCCTTGTAAATATGTGTTTTTCATTCTTTTCTTTGTTAGTTTTGTTTCCTTTTTAGCTTAGTTCCCGGTTTTCTTCAAGAGTCGGAAACTATGCAAGTTTGTTTGTTTTTGTAGGTAAAATGGCAAGAATGAGGACAATTTCGAGAGCTTATGAAGGAGCCAAGTCAAGGAGTACAAAAGCCAAGCTAAGAGTGAAGTGGAACCGAAGGAAACCCAAGAAGAAGACAAGGATCGAGGCCCAGGACCGAGTACCACGAAGTCGGGCCCGAGATCGAGCACCCAGTGGTCAGGACCGACGTTCCCAACGTCGGGCCCGAGGTGCATCCGTGTCGGTCCTAAGTCGGAAATTGAGAGGATTGTTCCCCAAGGCATATTTTTAGTAACTTTCCACATTTGCCCCTTTCTAAATTGGGATTCCTTGGTCCCCAATCCATGAGAGACTATAAATAGAGGTGATTAGAGAGCATTAAGGGCATGTTTGGATAGACCACACTCAAATCACTCTCTAAAGGCTCAAGGGAAGACTTGGAGGGCAAGGAGAAGAAAGGAGAAGGAAGAGAAGAGGAGATCGGTGGAGAAGAGTAGAGGATTAGTGAGTTTTGTACTTTGTTTTGCTTTGATCTAGTAGAATTGAACTTGGATTTTGTTGACACTTTGAATTTGAATGCAATTTGAGTTTGGTTTGATGTTGATGATTGAGATTTGCTTGATTTCCCTTTTGATTGCTTTGTTCTCTTATCATATGGAGTAGATTCCATAGTCTTGGGCTATGGGGGAATCCCCTAGATAGGATTGGGTAGAAAACCTCAATTCCATAACCTTTGAGTGCTTGATCTATGAATCCTCTCTACACTAAGCTTCAATTCTCCGGCGAAAACAAGGGGCTTAGGGCTTGTGATTGGTAAGAGTAAGCGAGAGCAATCTCGAACCAAATCACTAGACCTAACATCGAAGGAGAGTGAAAACTCCCTTGGGTCGAGGTATAGATTGGAGGGATTGAAGGCTAACAACCTCGATCTCACAAGGATCAAACACTTATTGGTTGAATTGAGGAAGGATATCCAAGTCTAGTTAGGGGTGGAACCCAAAAACCCAAGACCGATCTACTAATTGTTCAAAACCGAGTTACCCAGTACATCGGGCCCGACTTGTACCACGTCGGTCCCGGCCAAACTCAACCTCGATCCACCCTCGGACCGAAGTGACTTGTGTCGGTCCGAGGTGATCTCTTTTGTTTTCCTTTGTTTTGTCTTTCTTCCATCTTTTCTTAGTCTTTTCGGGTACTCTCGACGCACGAACTCCCGTGTGTTCGACACCCTACCTCTTTACTACAAGTGAGGTTCGGTTTATAAATTTAAATTTTGACCACCACTCCCGGACCGATCAGAATTTTGGCGCCGTTGCCGGGGAGTTCTACTTGTTCGAGGTACCCTCTTTGTTGAGTCTTTGATTTTGGTAGTGATTTGGGTGAGGGACTAGCCCAAACCCCTTGTTTGTTTTGATTTGGTTTTTGTTTGTGTCTTTGGTTGTAGGTGCATGCGAGCTAGTTCCGTCCGAGGAACTCTTGAGCTCGACTTTGTGTGTGACCCGGAGAGTATTCTAAGGCAAGCCCGTAAGAAGAAGAGGATGGCGGACCAAGCCCGAGATGAGGAGTTCGAGAGGATGAGAGCCGACATGGCTCGAATGCAAATTGAGATGGCAAACCGAGATGCCGAGGCCCGTAGAGAGAGGGAGCAAAGGATAAGGTTGGAGGCCCAAATCAACACTCAACCCCGGAATGCTAGACAATACATGCATCCGGAGTTGAAGGTCCCGGAGCCGGCCATAGTCTTGCCGGAGGTGTCAAGGAATTTTGAGATAAAAACTCAATTTATCTCACTCATCAAGAGAGAGCAATTCCAAGGGAGGCCGAATGAGTGTCCGATCGAGCATGTGAAGCAATTCAAGGACCTTTGTGAGACCATTTCCACGGATGATGAGACACTTGAGTATGTGCTACTCAAAGCCTTCAAGTGGTCTTTGGGAGGCAAGGCCTTGCATTGGTTGGAGAGTCAAGCACCTCGATCCATCACATCATGGAGGGCCCTAAATGAAGCATTCTTGATGAAGTTCTTCCCGCCCACCAAGACGACGGAGCTTAGAAGGAAGATTGCTAGTTTCCAACAAGGAGGTCATGAGCCACTTTTCGAGGTGTGGGATAGATTCAAAGAGATGTTGAGGGCGTGTCCGACACATGGTCAACAACCTTATGTCCTTCAAGACATCTTCTTCCAAGGGATCAACACCGCCACAAAGGATAAATTGAACCTCCATACCGATTGTGGGTTCATAGATTTGCCGCCGGAACAAGCATGGGAGTTGTTGGACAAACTCTCGGATTATGAGGCGATGTATGGTGCTAGCAATGTGAGCAAGGAAGCAAGAGTCCATGGAGAAGGGCCGAAGAGGCTCTACGATCCCAAAAGTGAAGAGGTGGACAAAGATGTGAAGATCCAATTCTTGGAGGATGAATTGAACAAGATGAGGAGGAAGATGAGTTATGCCCAACAAACCACAAGAGCATGTGAAGAGTGTGGTTCCTTGAAGCATGGAGCACAAGAGTGCCCAAATGAGCGCCAAGTTCGGTTGGCGGAACAAATTGAGGAGGCTCATTATGTCCAAAGAAATTTCGGAGGAAGATCCAATTTCAACAATGGAGGAAGGTGGAATCAAGGGCAAGCTAGTGGCTACAACAAGAACTTCAACCAAAACGAGCCAAGGGCCCAACCACCACCATATCGACCTCCGGGGTTCTATAAGCAAGCACCTCAATGGGCTCAAGACTTGAAGGATCGCTTCACCAATGTGGAGAGAAGAGTTGATGAGATGGGTGCTCAATTCAAAGAGTTTGGTGTTTGGAGAAAACAAGTGGACAATCAATTTGTTCACATGGCAAATCAACTTCCAAGAGAGGAAGGGAGACTCCCGGGCCGACCCGAGGAGAATCCCCGTGCCCCACAACAACAAAACGAAGTTCGTGCCATAGGATTAAGGAGTGGACGGAGTTTGCCCGAGCCACAAGTTCCAAGATCAAGAGAAGAGAGTCGGACCGAGGTTCCCAGCAACTCGGGCCCGACGTTCCCAGATGTCGATCCGGAGAATGGAGGAAGTCCCCTGGAGTGGACCGAGGTTGAACCCAACTCGGGCCCGACTTGCCCTGAAGTCGGCCCGATGAGCCCAGATGTTCTCTGCCCTGGGACCGATGTCCCTGAAGTCGGTCCCGAGATATTTCCAACGTCGGTCCAGGGTGAAGTTGTTGAGAAAGATCGATCCAAGGAGGATGATCCAAGCAAGAAGCAAAGTGGCACTACTCTTCCATATCCTATGAAGAAGCCCAATGAGATTGTTGAGGGCAAGTTCAAGCGGTTCTTGAAGCTTTTGCAAGGCTTGAACATCACCATCCCTTTCACCGATGCTCTAAGTGAGATGCCATCTTATGCAAAGTTCTTGAAAGAAATCTTGAGCAAGAAGAGGTCAATTGTTGAGATGCAAGACGAGGTGAAGATATTGGAGCTACCTCAAAAGCTTGGCGATCCCGGAAGATTTGCCATCACCATAGGGATTGGATCCCAAAACTTCAAAGCTCTTTGTGATCTAGGAGCAAGTATTTCGGTTATGCCCATGAGCATATGGAGAAGGGCTGACCTCGGAGATATGGAGCCGGTTGATATGAGTCTTACCATGGCCGATGGTTCATCAAAAAAGGCCACCGGAATTCTTGATGACGTCCCGGTTAGAGTGGGAAGATATTTTGTGCCCGATGATTTCGTGATCTTAGACATGAAAGAGGATTCGATGGTGCCCATTATTCTCAGAAGGCCGTTTCTAGCTACGGCGGGTGCCAAGTTTGACGTGAAGAATGGGAAAGTCACCTTCGAGATTGGCGAGGAGAAAGTGGAGTTTCACTTCAACAAGGCCCTTAATGAACCGGACGCATTGGTGATCTTGAAATTAGAGGAAAATGCCAAGTGCAAGAGGGAGAAGTTGGAGTCCACAAGAGAGGAAACGCCATTGAGAGACCATGATATGGTCGATCTTCAAATCCATGATGAGACAAGAGATGGAGATAACCCACCAAATCGTGAAGAGTATCCTAATCTATATCCTTTTGATGTGGGAGATTCTTTTATTTGCTTAGATGATTTGAAGGAGGATTTAGGAGATGATTATCTTTGCTTGGATGATTTGCAAGATGAGTTGAGTTATGATGTCATTGAGTCTCCTAGAAATTCTTTAGACTTTTGTGGTGTAGGTGATAAAATGCAAAATGAAGAGATGCCAAACTACACTTTGGAGGAGAAGGATGATGGAGAATTTGGATGCCACACTTTCATCAAACACAAATGGTGGCACTTTGGCTATGAGGAGAATGGAGGTGCATATGGCAAGGAGGATCAATTCACCGTTTTTCACCCTCCATGAAAGGGTAGAGGTTAGACGTCAAGCTAATGACGTTAAAGAAGCGCTCTTCGGGAGGCAACCCGGGTCTTGTAGATTCATTTTCGTAGTTTCTAGCTTGTTTCTTTTTGCCTTAGCTTAGATTAGTCCTAATCTCTTCTCTAGCTTGTATTTTGTGGAAATGTGTGTTATGTGAGCTTCATTAGCATGTGTGGTATTTGTGGAAATGATGCAAGAACTTATGGATAGAAGTAACCAAGTCAAGGGATTTTTAGGAACCAAAATTGGGTAGGACCGAGGTACCCAGTACCTCGGGCCTGAGGTCCCAACGTCGGTCCACTTTGGCCGACCTCTTTGGTCTTGATTTTGATGGAAATTCCTACTATACCCTCTTGACCCACCTTTGTCTTCTTCCCCATTTAAGAGCTTTTTCCCTTACCTAACATCATCATCCCCATAACTACTTTCCCAAAATACCCAATTCTCTCTCAAAACCCAAATCGATCCCATCTCCCCCACCATACTCGATCTTCAAAGAACCTCACCACAAGATCTCGATCCATACCCTAGCATCCCCAAACATTGAACCAAAAGCCAAAAATCCCACCCAAATCCCATAGATCTACATCCTTCTTCTAGATCTAGAAGAGGAAAATTTGAGTTCAAAGAGTTGATTGCTAGAAGTTCTTGTTTTCTTCATATTTGGTATGTAAATCTCAATCTCTACTTGATTCTTTATGAATTTCATGCTTTCATTGCTAGATTTGAGATATGCCATGATTAAGTGAGCTTGAACCTTGAGCATCCATGGTGATTTGCATGCATTGTGAAATTTGTGCTTAATTGTTGCTAAATCCCACTTAGAACTTCGATTGATGATGAGAAATGGTAGAATTTGGATTTTAGGGGCATGATAGTGTGTTGCATGGATGAATCTAGGATGAGAAGTCGGAATGGACTCGGTCCGAGGTACCCAGTACCTCGGGACCGATGTTCAACGTCGGTCCAGCAACTCGGACCGAGGTCCCCAACCTCGGACCCGACGTCCTTTGCATATCGGTCCAATGATTTTCGAACTTCTTTTGTGTGAATTTAGGATTTCATGAGCTTGAATGTTGGTTATAGCATGCTATTCATGATATGACTTGAGGCTTGACCATTGATATGTGAATCTTAGTTCATGCATGATTGAATTTTGTGGATTGAGTGTGTTAAGAACAAGTATGGGGTTATCTCTTTGCATGATGAGTAGTTTGTGGTGGAAGCTTGTGATTTTGTTGTTGTATAGATTTTATCTTGTAGTTCTTTGGTTTTGATTGTGTGTAGGTACCATGTCTACCCGAGCATCTTCTTTAAGGATGGAGAAAGCCACCAAGAAGTCGTCCAAGAGAGTCCAAAGGATGGATGATGTGCGTATTGAGGATGAGGATGATGCTAGAGAGTATGAGCGTCTTATGGGTCTATCTCACCACACCCGGTGGTTAGATTGGGAGTCAATTCAAAAGATGTGCACGGAGGAGGCTCTTACTCGGTGCTACGCCAACATTGGGCTCAATGGGTTGCTAAGGTGGAACAACACTCATTTTCCCGCCTTGACGTCCGAATTCATGGCGACATTCAAGTGCACGTATGAAGGACCCGAGAGTGAAGGCATGATCTCCTTCCAAATGGGCAACGAATTGCAAGAACTCTCTCTCCGGAACTTGGCTACCTACCTTGGGTTCCCATTTCCGAGAGACGAGTCCTATGTTGACAATGAGAAGGTGGATTATCTTTGGAAGTTCATAGCCGGAAGGAGTGAGATGAGGAAGGGCGCATCAACAAATGAAATAGCCAACCCACTCTTCCGAGTCATGATCCGAGCCTTGGGTTGTTCTATCTTTGCAAGGCACGAATTGAGCAAACCAATGAAGGAGGAAGCCATGATTCTCTACGAGATGTTGTTTGAGAATGAGAAGCCGATGAACCTCACATGGGAATGGGTAAAGATGGTGAGGGACTTTCAAAGTTCTTCATGGATCTATTTCGGAGGCATGATTGCCCGGTTAGCTCACCATCTTGAGGTGGACTTGTCTACCTACACACCGGCTCCCAATGGCGTGGAGTTCATGGACTTGAAATACTTCAAGAAGGCTAACATCATCAAGGAGAAACAAGTGACCGGCGCCACCACCTACCTAGCCCCTCACTCCAACTTCAACAATGTGCACATCCCTTTGGGGCCTCGACTCTTCGACCTCACTTGTTACTACAATTGGTACCAAGTGTGGGCGGGGAATGTCAATCCATATGGAGAGCCGGAGGGGACACTTGAGGTTAGGAGACGAGCACAACACATCCGTTTCACTACACCTCAAGCATCCCCGGACACCAAAGAGGAGGAGCCCAACCAATATGAGTTTGTGAGGAGAGACGACATGGACGTGGACGTGCCTAGAGGTGACGAAGAAGAAGAAGACGGTGGTTACCAACATTTGCTCACCGACCACGCACCAACTCTCTTGGACCGAGGTGCTTCACAAGTCGGGCCCGATGTTCATCAACGTTGGTCCGACGTGTTCTTGCCCGATCCGGTCCCGAGCCACTTCGAGAGGGGTGAAGGAAGTGGAGCACATCGAGCACCACCTAGCTATGGAGGATATGAGGGGTATGCCCAATGGTACGGCCCCGGAATGGTGTTCCCCGAGCCAAACCAAGCGGTGGACATGAACTTCTTGGCCAACCAAATGGCACATCTCCAACTTCAACAATCAACAATACTTCAAGAGGCGCACCAAATCAACCTTCAACAACAACAACTTTTCCACCACCAAGAAGAATTCCAAGAGCGATTTGATGAGGTGAACCGCAACATGGCCTACATGAGACGTGATGTGGATGACTTGAGGGCGGCCGAGGATCAAAGGTGGACCGTCCAAGAAAGTTTCAATGAGTGGATGTCCGGGAATTTCTCATCCCGTGAAGATCAATGGATGCGACCCGCCCCACCAATCCAACCGCCAAGTCAAGACCCTTTCCACGACCAAGTGTATGAGCGTGAGCGGCACGCCCGGCTCCAAAGGAGACAATGCCGTGGCCACCCCCCGAACTAAGCCTCAACATGCCATTCAAGAATAAGGAATTGTGAGCTTTCTCTACTCTTCTCTTTACTTTTGAGTTTTGATTTCTTTTGATGAGGACATCAAAATTTTAAGTATGGGGTGGGTTAGTAGCTCATTAGTTCCATGTGTAGGTTGCTTGTGTTTCTTTTCTTGTTTATGGGATATTTCATTTTGGATTGTGGCATGATGTATGAGAAAGATGATTGAATTTTATGGCATGAATGGATGAGTTTGTTTGCTTTGTTTGAGAAAATTTTTTGCAAAAAATCCCTAAAAATTCGAAACATTGTGTGAAAAATGACAAAAAGATTTTGTTTTTGACTAGGAATTCCCATCTTAGATGTCCATATGAAGGCTAATGATGATGTGAGCATGTAAATTCCTTTGCATATTTTTGGATAGTTTAGCCTCTAAATGGATGTTGCTTTTAATGTGATATGATGTCTTGCATGTTTTTATTGAGCACATGAGTTCTTGGATGAGTTTTTATGCAACTAAGCTAGAGTGAACCTTGTGAGGTTATTTTTTGCCATTTTAGGGATACTTGTTCATGATTGCATATCCCTCATTTTCTTGTGTGATTAGCTCATGCATGCTTAGTAAAACTTGTTATTGAGGTGTTTATCTATTTTCCAAGACCAATATGAGAATTGTTCTATGCTTTGTCACATTGATTTGAACTTTATTTCATTTAGTCACAAAATGTTCTATATCCTACCTTGAAGAGAAACCGTTGTTTGTAACCCCGTTTTAGCCTTAGACCTTTGTTTGAAACTCCTCAAAAATATGATTCCTAGCCTATATGACTTGACCCTTATGGGATTGGACTTTAGTGAGAGGTTTTGGAGTATATTTGGAGAGTTGAGATTCTCTTTGGTGAAGGGCAAGAAATGGAGTTATAAACCAAGTGGGTAGTGCATCTTTGTTGTAAAAAAAAGGAAAGAAAAGTTGAAAAAAAATAGTGGATTCAAAGCAAAATGCTTAAGTGAAAGAAAGGGCTCCGACCGAGTTAAAGTGCACATCGGGCCCGAGTTAGAGTGCAAGTCGATCCTAGTGGAAAAGTGTGAAAACTCCAACAAAAAGTGTAGTGCAAAGATGAAGTGGAATGTTAAATGAAAGAGTGGGTTGAAAGAAAAAGAAAAGAAAAAAAAATCAAGTCTTTTGGATGAGTGAAAGTTGAAAGTGGAATAATTTGGTGAGTTTGGTGAGAGACTAGAAAGTTCAATCCCCATTGTAAGCACCACAAGACCAAAGTGATTCCTACCTTGAGAAACACCAAAAGCCCCATTACAACCCGGCCGAATGGAACCTCTTTGAGGACCTCCATTGAGCCAAGTTCATATTCTTTGTGTGCATTGTAATAGGCATCTCTAGGTGGAGGAATTGGTGATATTAGCTTCAATAGTAAAGTCTTTACTTGCATAATTTTTGAGTATGAGTGTTCATTTTCAAGCCTAAACACATGATGAGTGATACACATTTTTTTTATATCCCTAAAGTGAGGCTTGGTTGCATTAAACTTCATTCCTTGAACACTTGATCATGTGTGATGACGTAATCTTGCTAGCATATCTATCATTTGTGCTTGATTGAGTTTTTCCTATGAGGCTTTACTTGAAGATTGTGCTTCGGTCTTGCTTACATTGTTATTGCTTGAGGACAAGCAAGTTTAAGTATGGGGTATTCTGATGTCTCTCATTTTGGAGGTGTTTTAGTAGTTGATTTCCCTTGTAAATATGTGTTTTTCATTCTCTTCTTTGTTAGTTTTGTTTCCCTTTTAGCTTAGTTCCCGGTTTTCGAGGAGCTTATGAAGGAGCTAAGTCAAGGAGTACAAAAGCCAAGCTAAGAGTGAAGTGGAACCGAAGGAAACCCAAGAAGAAGACAAGGATCGAGGCCCAGGACCGAGTACCACGAAGTCGGGCCCGAGATCGAGCACCCAGTGGCCAGGACCGACGTTCCCAACGTCGGGCCCGAGGTGCATCCGTGTCGGTCCTAAGTCGGCAATTGAGAGGATTGTTCCCCAAGGCATATTTTTAGTAACTTTCCACATTTGCCCCTTTCTAAATTGGGATTCCTTGGTCCCCAATCCATGAGAGGCTATAAATAGAGGTGATTAGAGAGCATTAAGGGCATGTTTGGATAGACCACACTCAAATCACTCTCTAAAGGATCAAGGGAAGACTTGGAGGGCAAGGAGAAGAAAGGAGAAGGAAGAGAAGAGGAGATCGGTGGAGAAGAGTAGAGGATTAGTGAGTTTTGTACTTTGTTTTGCTTTGATCTAGTAGAATTGAACTTGGATTTTGTTGACACTTTGAATTTGAATGCAATTTGAGTTTGGTTTGATGTTGATGATTGAGATTTGCTTGATTTCCCTTTTGATTGCTTTGTTCTCTTATCATATGGAGTAGATTCCATAGTCTTGGGCTATGGGGGAATCCCCTAGCTAGGATTGGGTAGAAAACCTCAATTCCATAGCCTTTGAGTGCTTGATCTATGAATCCTCTCTACACTAAGCTTCAATTCTCTTGTGAAAACAAGGGGCTTAGGGCTTGTGATTGGTAAGAGTAAGCGAGAGCAATCTCGAACCAAATCACTAGACCTAACATCGAAGGAGAGTGAAAACTCCCTTGGGTCGAGGTGTAGATTGGAGGGATTGAAGGCTAACAACCTCGATCTCACAAGGATCAAACACTTATTGGTTGAATTGAGGAAGGATATCCGAGTCTAGTTAGGGGTGGAACCCAAAAACCCAAGACCGATCTACTAATTGTTCAAAACCGAGTTACCTAGTACATCGGGCCCGACTTGTACCACGTCGGTCCCGGCCAAACTCAACCTCGATCCACCCTCGGACCGAAGTGACTTGTGTCGGTCCGAGGTGATCTCTTTTGTTTTTCTTTGTTTTATCTTTCTTCCATCTTTTCTTAGTCTTTTCGAGTACTCTCGATGCACGAACTCCCGTGTGTTCGACACCCTACCTCTTTACTACAAGTGAGGTTCGGTTTATAAATTTAAATTTTGACCACCACTCCCGGACCGATCAGGTACACCAAAGCTCTGCCATTACTTAGCATTAATTGCACTATTACAAGTCAGGTTAGCACTACTATTATTTTTGACAAACGCATTCGACCAAAGAAAAAAAATTTACAGTCGCACTTTGATAGGTTACCAGCAAACTAAGCAGTTTTATAAGTTACAAATGAACTGATATATATGTTGGCAATGCACGTACCAGCAAACCAAGACTTGTTTTTCTACTAGTACAACCTCCATCTTCGTAGGTTGAACAGGGAACAGAAAAACATGGCTTCGAATTCACAAAGACAGAGCAGGCAAGATCCTGCATCGACCGCGTCGTGTACCAAAAAAACACTGACACTGAACGGGTTCCGCATACGGCACGGACACTGTCTTGGTTTGGGGTGCGTAAATCGTTTTGGAAATTTGAACCGTGAGGCGACTCTAGCCAGAGGCGGCGTGTTGTGTAAGAAGCGGACGAATTCGAGACGACACTCCATGATGCCAGCGCCGGCTGAATCCCTGACGGCACGGATCAGATTCATCGCCCTCTCGACCTGGTCCTGGTCCTGTTTTGACACGCAGAGCAGCACCACGCCAAGCAGATACACAGCTGGGTTGTGCCCGAGCGAAGCCGATTTCTCCAGGCACTCTAGACCGTAGGGTACATCTGTGCCCCCGAAATACCTGATCTGTGGTCGCAATGGGTCGCAACATTCCTGGGTAAGCAAATGTTCCATAACATTTCATGACAAAATTGTGCAATACCACAGATCGACTCACCAAGCCTTGGCCGTATAAAGCACCAGGATTCCCGCTATCCGCACACAGTTCGAGGAATGCATACGCGGCTTCCCGGTGCTCCTCCAGTTCGAACCGTCGCGTGTAGAAGTCCTGTGTTGGCGCCTGCCGGAGAACCAGGGGGTCTCGCCCGCATCGGTTGAAGAGCTTGCAACTACAAAAGGGATCTGTGTGGTATGAACCGAGTACAGTCCGGCCAATAGGTGAAACCAAACAAATATATAAGGCACTTGGGGGATTTACCTCTGCCTGCAGTTGAACAGATCTCGCAGAGAACAAGATGCCACTCTCGAAGCGATGTCGATGATGACCTCGTCTGGCAACATACCTATCTCACATCTCACTGGCCGCATTGCTCTGTCGTTCCCCATCGTCGTCCAGGTGCCTAGAGTTTGTTTTGCCAACAGAATGACAAGGAAAAATAGACCCTCGAAGGGGAATTTGGACGGAAATTAGCCTTCGATTGGGAATCTGGTCGGAAATTAGCCCTCGATTCTCTTTTGGTCGGAAATACGGCCTGGCTTGAGCATCCGCTATGGAGAGAGTGGGAGGCTTTCTTAACTCAAAAAGAAAAACATAGTATAAGTAATAGAATAAAACCCTGACACATTCAGAAAGTTGGGCAGAAGAAATTGCAACCACAAAATTTGAAAGTAAGTACGCCCTTGAATAATGAAATACAGTAATTAGGTTCCCTTTTTCCCTTCAAGTTATGTGGGCAATATGGAACTTATTTGTTTTAAGGACACTTAGTTTAGTTTATTGTATGCAACTATATTTTTATATCGTGTTTTTATTCTTTAAAGTACACAGATTGGTTAGTTTAAACAACTTTTATGGCTTCATTGTTTTAGGAGTATTAATTTTAAAAAGAACAGCCAATTGAATACATCAAATAGGTGTGTTTTTAAATGGGCTTTCGCACTTGAATTCTAAATGACTTATTAAATTATAATGAACACCCATGAGAGTAACTCAATCTTATGTTTCTTTGTCAAGCACAAAATTTTGAGTTTACTTTTCAATTTTGTTTTGTCTTTTGAAACATAACAAATTTTATTTACTCTGAACAAACTCAATCAAGGAGCACATACGCAAGCATATTGAATTATTTGACGTTACTACTAGCTACAATATGGAAGACGCAGTTAATAAGTCCGTACTTTTAATTAACATTGCACAAAAATCAAACCAATTCTACTTAAAACCAAGTCTGAATAATTGTGAGCACTTTGTTTGACACAAGGTGTTATCTGCTTCGTGTACTTCATTCTGCGTAAATTGTCCCACATTTCATGTATATTTGTTGTACCTGTTCAATTAACCACGGTTGATCTCATCATGACATGTTACTTCTCACCAAACGCAAAGACAATCCTCACTATGTTACTATTAGCAG
This sequence comes from Polygonum maritimum, assembly GCA_963924305.1. NCBI lineage: Eukaryota > Viridiplantae > Streptophyta > Magnoliopsida > Caryophyllales > Polygonaceae > Polygonum > Polygonum maritimum. The sequence goes on from OZ002729.1 coordinate 19,566,298, forward strand.
TGGGAATGTGTGATTAAGGAACCATCCCATATTTCTTCTTTGTGTCACGTGCAACGAGTGACAGCCGGACAGTCCCATTCCATTTTCACCTACGTGACAACAAGTGAAATAGAAAATTAGAAATCGGAGCTATTTCAACCATAATCTATCCTAGCAATTTCAACCATGATGAAGCCTAGATATATGCATTGTAACATGATGAACATTACATTACAACAACATTCACATTTCATAACAAAATTACTTGGAAAGGAAAGGTTAACCTACGGTTCAGAGTGCCTGGAGACAATCAATTTACACATGAAAGATTAAAAACAAAATATCATCAAGCCTCATTCAAAAGTACTTCAAAGTTAATCGGAAAACAATCAAATTTAAACCCTTCAAAACCACCACCACCATAGCACCATTCCAATTATAAACCCTAGCCTTCGAAACCACCACCACCATAGCACCATTCCAATTTCACCTACGTGACAGCAAATTAAATAGCCAATTAGAAATCAGAGCAATTTCAACCATAATCAAGCCAGCAATTTCAAGTACATTATCTAGCCTAGCAATTTCAACCTTAATCTAGCCTAGATATATGCATTGTAACGTGATGAACATTACATTACAACAACATTCACATTTCATAACAAAATGACTTGGAATGAAAAGGTTAATATTGTGTAGAGTGAACCAACCGTTTGATTTGCACATGGTATATTTGTCTGGCGGGATTATGCAACTTGAACTCCAATCGATCGTCCACTCGAAGACTGTTCTTTGCAGCGAACTTCATCCATCTGTATCCCAACTGAGGCGACCCGCCCCTATACGTATTGAAGTGGTAATAAACTTGAAACGGTCCACATTGAGTTCTGAGTTCCATGCTCATGCTCTTGCGCGTGATCCAGTTCCTATTCTCTGCAGGTAAGAATCGTCTTGCAAAATCCGTCGGGATAGTGTGCAACAAGGAGTTGCCAACACAAATCAAATTCGATTAATAATAGTAGTGATGTGTTTGGATTATATGTACTGAATTAAGGACTACCACATGACTTACAATTCCGTAGAGGCCGATAAGATTGTTGGCTCGGACTGTAACGGTGAATTTTGGTGTGTTATCGACGTCGGATTTGGAGCCGTCGGACTCGGAGACACTCTCATCTTGATAACTGCAGTAGGAGATTACATCACGTCCGTCCGACTCATAATCTTCTAACTCTCCTACTTCATCACTGTTAAGAGTGGCCGAATCTTCTTCTTCATCATCAGTGGCCGAATCAGAGGAACTTTTGTTAGATTCATATCCTTGCCACCCGACTGAAACCTCTGTATCATATCCGCCAAAATCGGAATCCAGGCTGCGCATGAATGAATAACCCGCACCAGATGGCTCCGGCTGTGCTGACGGATGACTCTTTTCACTCTTATCACTTGAATCTGTCGTTAACAACAACGATAAACACACGACACATTAGGATTAGCATAACTCCAATTTCCAAAAAACCCTAAACAAAACCAAGAAACCCTAAACAACATGAAGAAACCCTAAACAAAACGTAATCACTAACCAGAGTGATTGAACGAGTGATTGAACACCTCTCTACTGTTCTCCATTTGTCTTTGAAACCTACCATCAAAGAAAAGGGTAACGAAATTAAAGCCATTTGTCACAGATTATTAAACGATAACGAAACTAAAGCCATCACCAATCTAAAACTCACCGGCGGTGTAATCTAAATTCGGGTCTCGGATGAAGAAATTGGGAATAAATTTGGAAGTAGTAGGAAGAAATAATTGGGAATAAATTTGGAAGTAGTAGGAAGAAATTGGGAAGGCGGAGGAAGGAAATGGGTGTTTAATTGTTTTGAGGGGTTTGACGGCAAGGGGAGTGTAGATCACCCACATTGGTGAGAGACGTCCATTCACCCTTAATATAATGTTATTTTTATAGTTGTTTTTTTTGGTGGGTTTTATTTTGAGGGACTTAATGCGTCTCTCAACATCAAAATAATGCCATTCTCCGTATTTTGGGCCTCTGGCCTTCAGCCATCAAACAAAGGCCCACCAAACATTATCCAGTTAAACCCTATGGCTTATTTTGTAGGTTAAAACAGGTGATACTATATTCTACGACATTGGAGAATAACGCACCTACATGTGCAATGCATACCCAGGGACTGCTCTTTGTTTGAAATATCGGTTGGATTAAACCTCCATCTCTTAACAGCATCGATAATATCGCTTATGCGTAGGCCTGACATGAGATACTGTTCACACTGCCTCCACGATTACAGAAATTTAGATGCAATGCATACCCGTTTGGTGTGCGTTTGACAGTCAGACTTAGGTTCCCGAATAAGCTCGATGATGCTTTCATATCCGGCGTGAACAGGTGGCAAATAATTTCCCACACTTATCCTTGAATGTGTTAGCCTTAGAAATACTTATCACTGTATGCATTTGTTTCAGTTTTTGGAAATCAAACACTTATCCTTGTATGTGTTAGCCTTAGAAATACTTATCAAAGAGGAATGTTTTCATTTCAGTTTTTGGAAATCAAACACTAGTGTTCGGCTTGTCGACTAACTCTAATATTCAACATGCTCGAATGATCCAGACAAAGGGAGAATAGTGTCCTAATTGATGTTGTTAACAACAATTATGGATTGAACTGTGCAATGCACGCTTGCAAATGAGGTTCACAACTGCATGCACTGCTGTAAACAAAAACATCATATATTATCATACTAGACGGGTTCACCACATTGCAAATAATGTTAAAAAAAACTACATACAAGTTCACCAAGTCCACGTTCAGTGGTTACAACACAGAACATAAAAACATGGATTCGAATGCACAACTGCATGCAAGACACGAACGTGCATCGTCTTCATCAGGCATCAAATAGACACCCTTAGTCCAAGGGTTTCTCCTACCGCAAATACCGTGCCTTTGATCATGCAACTGGTTCATTGCAATCGGCCTGAATCGTGTGCGGAGTGAAGGGTTACGCCACGAGTCATGTAGGAAGCGCGCCAACGTAAGACGGCATTGCACGATGTCTGCACCGGTTGCTGTCCTCACGTGACCAATAAGATTAACACCCGTTTCCTTTTTCCCAAGGGCTTCGCAACACAACATGATAAGGCCTAGAACATAAGAGGATTGGATGTTCCCGAGCTGTGCCGATCTTTCCAAGCACCGCATCCCGTATATTTCGTTGTTTCTCCTGAAATAATTATCCTGCGCACGTATTTGAGCCGATTTAGGGATTAGACATAACACAGTCGAATACCTCTTCAGGGAATCGAGTGCACATATATGGTTCAACTCACCATTCCCTGGACGTGTAAAGCAGCGGGGTTCCCGCTCGCCACACAGAGGTCCAAAAACGCATATGCAGCTTCCCGGTCCGCCTGAGTCGAAAATATCTGAACTGGGATACATCAACTGTCGCACGGCGGAGTACCAGAGACTCCCGGCCGAGTCGATTGAAGTCCTTACAACTGCAGCGGAAAGGATTGGTGTGTTACAATCTACGTACACAAACAACGTTCAAAAAAAAAAATGTCAATGACAATGGTAATCAGGGTTGTAGACATTCACCTCAGTCTACATCTAAACAGATCTGTAATAGAACACGACGCCACCCTCGAAAGGATTTCGATCACTACATCGGCCGGTACGCTTCCTATAATACACGGTTGTTTCCGTTGCACTGTCACGATTCCCGACATTCCTGCGTATTGGGATTTTGGTTTGACGTTATTAGAGTATGGAGGGTTGGTGGTAAAGGGTGCGTGGTTTATATAGGATCAACTTGGGCATGTCAACCGCGCAATCACTGGAATAACCGTGGACGTTTCACAACGCTTGAGTTCCATGAAGTCGAACTCATTAAGGGTAGTGCGCGTAGACATAATTTATTTCGCTAATTTTGTTGCGATTCTATATAGTATTGTTTTGCTTTACAAACGGGGCAAGTCGTAGTTTACGGGAAAATTTATACTTTTGGGTGATTTGAAATCACTTCATTTTAAGGGATGATATCTCAAGGGGATTAATCTTCTTTTTTTATCAAGGGGATCTTCATATGCAAATCACTTCATTACGCTCAAATTAATTGTTTCCCTTTCCAAAGCAGTTAATATTCACAGTGTGCAATTAAAATTGCTTACACCTAACATTGTATGCATCGATTCATTACGCTCAACTAAAATCTCCTAGTTGTAGTTTGCCTTAAATAAATCATCTTTGCCCGTTAGATAAAGGAAAATGTTTAAGATACCCTAAGGGTAGACTACCCTTATGATGTGTCACATGATATGGCATTAATTTTTGATGAGTTGGCAAGACAATGCTAACGTAACAGGAGTATTATTTTGCTAGTTTTTTTGGTTAATTTATTCTCCTGTTTTGGAAAGTAGCCTTATGTATTTTGTTCATTAATTTATTTTACCTAGGCTCTGCCCATCTATACTACCTATAGTATAAAGCGGAGACAATGTCTTCACAAAAAATTGCGCCACGTGTCATTTTGATAATAGAATAATCAGTCGGGCCCTCCTTTATACAAATTAGGTAGTTAGAATATCATATAATCTTATCCCGTAAAAATTACTTAAAAATTACCGAAAATTATGAATTATCCCAAAAATTATGGATTCTCTTTTACCAAAAATTAGTTGTAATCTTCTCATAAATATTATTAATAAATAAAACATGATATTTATCGTAAAATAATTTTTGAACAAATCCAACTTATTTATATTATAAGTTGATTTCCTGTTGGTAAAAAAACACTAATCACAATACGAAGATAAATATATATGATTCTATAATTTTAACGTGATCATTGACATTACATATTTATATTAAATTAAGTTTATAATCACATTCCCGTACATGGTACGGGGGTTAAACTAGTTTACGAGTATTAAGTAATACAGTATTGTATATCTTAATTTTAAATACTGTGGTTGGGGTATTAGTTTAGCTTATGAGTTATTGTTTATCTTTTTTTTTTGTCTATTTTTTTTTTGTTTTTTGTTTTTGTAATTTGATTTTATCAGGTTTTATTTTTGAATTAACTACATGATTATATTATTGCTTTTCTCAATTTTTTTTTTGTGGAGTAATTGTATAATATCCAATCCCATCAATATGTTAACGTTTAGTCAAAGAATAATGTTTCATCTACATAGGCTACTTGTAAAATTATATATGTTTTTTGTAATCAATATCATAGTTTTAATTTCAATTCCATCGTTCAATATATTATAATATCACAAAATGATTTAAATTTCATTCATAATTACAAACTCTAAATTTTTTGTAAAATTTCAACCATTTACATAATATAAATTAGAAATAACATATATAATTTTGAGAAAGACTCATGTGGAATAAGACTTATAGTTACGGTGAGAAGGGAGAATGCATTATATATATGTCACTTCAAAATAAATTAACGCTCCAAATTAAACATCATTAAAAGGGGAAAAATGGCACGAACGAATTATTCTTGTATTTTTTTAATTATTCCCGTATGTTTAACATATTGTTCGAATTATTCCTGTGTTTTTCAAACTGTTCATTTATATGTCCAATTTGTTCACATGTATTGATAGTTTGTTTCCTCTATATGCACAAATTGCATGTATATGTGAGTTCATTCAAGGTTGTTGGTGCGGCTAATATCAACAAGTCCATATTACCAGATGCACAAATCCACATTATAGATGCACATACCATATTACCAATGAATAAAAGGATTTAGTGAAACATTATAGTTAGACTAAATATTAACATATTGATGCGATCGGATATTATACAATTAATTTTACAAAAAAATGAGAAAAGCAATAATATTATCATTTCATTTATTCAAAAATAAAATAGTAAAATCACAATTACAAAAACAAAAAACAAAAACAAAATAAAAACATAGAAAAAAAAGTAAAATAAAAAATAACTCATAAGTTAAACTAATACCCCATCCATAGTATTTAAAATTAAGATGTACAATATTAATGCACAAACTCCATGAACATGTGAACAAATTCGTAATTAGATATATAAATATGTATTACTAGATGCACAAATTCCATGTACGTGTGCAGGTTTGGGTCGACTTAACAAGTCAAGTATTTGAATTTTAATGATTATTAAAATAATACTATGATTAAATAATAATATTAAATAGTAAAATATTATTTTTAAGTTTTTTCAATATAATACATTACAATATTTAAAAGAAAATATATCTGGTTTACACATATAAAGAATCGGGTTTGGATTTCAACCCAATCCGTTCCGAGTTAATTAGATTCAGTTTTTTCCTTTACTCACTACTATTCGGGTCGGGTTTCAACCCTACAATTTTCGATCGATCGGTTCGGGTCAGGTTTTGACAACTCCAGATTGCCATGCATATATCAAGGGATAATAGAATATATTTTTCAAATCTAAAATGTAATATAATATGAAAATTACATTATCATAACTTTTTCAAATTTTCTAATCGGATAAACATCCTATGAAAATTAATATGAAATTACATTATGATTTAACTTTTTATTTTTTGATGAATTTATAATTTCACTTGAAGATCGAATAGTAGTTTCAAAATTTCATCAGAAGGCTCGAAAGACCATATATAATTGTTTTCAGCATAAATTTGAGAATTAAAATTCTTAAATTTTGTATCGTTTAAGTTTACTAATTAATTATTTAATTTGATATCAAAAAGGTTCTATATAAGACACATGTCTAAAGTTTAAAATTGGGTAACCTTGTACTACACTACACCCTTTGTAGTCTTGTACTATTCTAAGATTCCAAAAAAAAATTTTGATAAATACGTTTGAATCCTTGAAGAATGGAAGATGATAGAATTTTTTAGGAAAGAAAAGATTGAGGCTTTAATTAAGGGTAGTTATGAAGTCCATAAAAATTTTAATTTTTCAGTAAATATATATACAATCAGCATATGATATGGCAAATTTTGGCTGACTATGTAACAGGGTAGGCTACCCTTGGGGTAAACCTATCATCCCCCGTTAGATAAATCATCTATTTAACATCGATTTTTCTATTATGTGCCCTAAGGGCACACAATAAGCAACTAGTAATGGAAATATTTGGTAAATCTTTAATTTTTTAATTTTTTAATTCTTGTTGAGATCAAACAACCAATGGTATCTACAAAAAGTTGGATGGAAGCCTAGAAACAAGCTGGGCTCCCACACCCTTCTGATGTAAAAGCTCAATCTATGAAAAATAAAAGTACCACTTTTAACATTGTTAGAGTGACTATTAGCGAGAGACTTAATACGCGCGAGCGTTTCTAAAGCCTCCTCCTCGAATTCCCCAAATGTAGAAAAAGCGAAGGGACCGGAATAAATTTGTATCCGTGCTCCTCACATTTGGACTCATACTTCCTCCTTTTCTTCTCAGCAGCATTGTGCAAGGCCAACCCGGGATCCCAAGAACTCACACCCATACCAGCAAAGGGAGAGACCCCGGTCACATCCACACACGCGTCTTTGCCCTGATGCCAACCAAAGAGTAACGGGTTCCCATAATCTTTGTTGTAACGGGTTCACTCTTTTCCTTTTAGGGTTTTAGTTTCTGTTTTTGGTATTCTTATCATGTGCCCTTAGAGCACACAATAGAAAAACCGACTTAACATATATGTTGTTGTTTGTTATCGTTCCTTCTGTTTGCACGAGAGTGAATGAGCGTATTTCATGAGATTATGGGAACATTATAACGAATGTATATAGCGATTGCATTATGGTGAAATTTGTTGTACGTGTTTGTTCTTACTTTATGGGCTAACATTATCTTTATTTAATGGAATTTAAAACTTTGCTTAAAAAAATTTATATTAATTTTACACATATGGTTGATAGGGTGAAGTTTATAAGTAAGAAGAATCTTATAAGACATCTATAATATACTACAATATCTTTTCTAATTCTTTTTATAAATAAGGGAAAAGGGTACTCAAGGAATTTCATGGTGTGATGTCTAATAAAAAAGAGTGATGTATATTGTATAGCACCTCCCAAAAAATAAACCTCCTAAATTATTCATCTCCATGGGAAAACACGGAAATAACCAAATTACTACTATGATTTAATCCGAATCCAATTCTTATGTGGATCCCAACTTGAACATGTAAGCCATCCACAATACTGAACCCAAATCGGATTCTTAACCCCTTGAAACCTTTTTTCTCACTCCTACATCTCATTTTAAAACCCATCTTCACTTTATTCACACAACCCACAACCCGACGTCATTCCTTAAAACTCTATAACTTTTTTACTTTATATGTAGTACAACATTTGATTTAGGTATATTTTGAATTTGTATAGCGATCTACTTAAATTGACTAGCTAGTCCATATCAATTATTTAGTGTCTTATAATATATATACTCTTGTTATGGTTTAAAACATTATAATGCATGAAATTACATATATTATATTTAATAATATACTTATTTCATGAATACAATTTATAAAACTCACATTGTGTGGAGTATTTATTATACTTTGTATGTAGGACTTTTTTTTCAACCAAAATATACCTTCAAGAGACAAAAACAAAAATATTTGATAAAAATGGAATTGTAAGTCTGCACGAATTTATCTGTATTCCATCAAAAGTGATTTTTTGTTAAATGTACGTAGTAGCACATTGGAGTATTGGAGAAAGCATAGTGGAAAAGCAGATTTAAAACCCCAAATTTCCAGCTCCAAATTAAGAGCCTAAATTGAGATTCTTATACACTAGTTTAAAGACTTTAAAATAATGCCTTGCCAGATCTGAGCCAGCCCAAAGCTGTATACCATTAAACACGTCACGTCACGGCGTGACCCCACACACTGCTACAGATAAGAATTGCTAATTTTCCAAATGTGTCTGATTTGTATTTGAGAGGAAAGATCCAGACAAAGGGAGAATAGTCAGCCAAAATTAATAAATACTCCAAGATCCAGACGGTGTGCTTGTGCCTTGGGAGGATGTGGGCTTTATGGATTCCGTGATCAGGGCAAAATGTATGCCACGGGATGAATTTTGAAGGAATGGGTAGAGGTCTCCTGCACAATTGCACCGCTGGAACTCGGTCTTTGTGATTAGATCCTTCACATAAAATCCCCTACATGGGTCAAATTCAACCGAACAATTATTGTCATTACTCAATATCCGAACAGATACTAAAATTTTGTTTATAAGTGTGGTTTGGCCAATTTTTGTGATAGGTAGGGTCTGTCCATTACCAACAGTACTACTCCGTATTTTAAAGAGGTTCTTCACCAGGATTACAAACAGCTGAGAGAATACCTGGATTGGCTGCCGCGTAAGAAGACTCCCCAATGTCCATGATCCAATTGCAATTGTCGTTGTAGGCTGAGTCCAGAAGGGCCATTGCACTCTTTAAGCCATGTTGGTCATAGTCGGGATATGCAGGAGGGGCAGTGTACACAGCATGGTTATTGGGCCGCTGAGGTGGGCGTTGAGAAGCTTTATGGACCCTTGGACCCCAATTGGGCCAGGATATTTGATGCTGCTGTTGCATACCCGGCATCCAAGGGTTGTTGCCTCGTCCCCGACCCCTGGCACGGCCGCCGTTGTTGCCTCGTCCCCGACCCCTGCCACGTCCGCGTCCCCGGCCACGGAAGCCAGTGTTGCTGGAGTTGCCGACGCTGTTGGTGGAATTGCGAAACGTAGGCGAGTTAGGCGGAGGTGGTGTTGGTGGATTGGTAGGGCCGTAGGGGCAGCCGATGGGTGCTGCTGGGTGGAGAGTAAAGCTGGTTGTGAAGGACCATTTTGGGATTTTCGAGACTCTTCTTCGAAGAGAATAATGCTTCTGGTTCGTTGGAAAGTGGGAAACGGGGTTTGCCCCGGGATGAAGATGGTTGTTGTAGAGAAGTCGTTGTTCAGACGACGAATAGTTTGATGCACAAGAGTCTCGTCGGAGACGGGATTGTCAACATCAGCTAGGTTGTCTGCCAGAGTCTTCAGTTTTTGACAATACTCACTAACCTTCATGGAACCTTGAACAAGAGTTCTAAACTGGGATTCAAGGTGAATGGCCCTCCTCTTGTTGATGTCACGGAACAATGTTTCGATGGCCAACCAGATTGAGTGAGCAGTAGAGTTTGGCTTCATCACGATATGGAAGATGTCCATTGAAATAGATAAGCAGATCCATGATAGAACAATGTGATCAAGCATGAGCCAGTTTTCATCAGTGGGATCAAAGGAGGCAGTTCCATCTACATGAGAGTTGAGAGCAAATTTTCCCAAGGTTATAAGAAACAATTCACGCCATTTGTTGTAGTTGGATGATGAGAGATCCAATGTAATGGGAATATTGGTTTTGACGCTGGCTACATGAAGGGCTTGATTTGTGGCAAGAGTTTTGAGAGAATGGGTACTAGTAGGGGTTATGGCTTGTGGTGGGAGGCCGGTGTTCTCACCGGTGTTGGCACCAGTGTTGTTGCCGGGATTGTTGAGGGCTTTTGAGGGAGCGCTATACATCATGATAGCAGCGGAAGAAAAAATTAATGCATAATAATGATATGTATACTACAAGTACATCGACCATCCGCAACAATGAATTCGCTATAGTGTTATGCACCCATACTTTTTTCAATTCTCTCTCTGCCACATCATTTATGCACCCCATTTAAAATTTATCTCCACATCCATGAACTCTCTACATTCTTACTTTTCTCATTTCCAACACATTTTTCTCCTCATATAATAACATATATATACTCCTTTATCCAATAAAAACTAAATAAATATCCCTAATTATAAATAATTCGTTCATAAATGATGAAATGTAACAAAATATGATAATAGATTAAATTATTAAGTTATTCTAAAAATATTCTTACATAATATTGATTAAATATATAATTTAAGTTTCCAAATAACACAATAAATTAAAATTTCACAACTAAACAATTCATACAACACTCTAAATAATACAAAAAATAAAAATAATTTATTAGAATATATAAAAAAAGTTGTGTCTCTGGATAGATAAAAAAAAGTATAAAATATGGTAACAAAATTATAACATACAAATCTTTCCAAAATGCAATTTAATAAAATGGGAAAAATAAATTGCCCCAAAACGCCGCGTTTCATTACATTAGCAGTCAAAGTGTTAAGTTTTATTATTTGGAACGTGCAATAACGCGCTTAATTTGGGGTGCATACTAACATGCATCGGGTGCAAATTTTGCACCTCCTTCTCTTGGGACATGCACCACTTCTATGTTTTTATATTACTTTTGACATGATGCACCTCCGAAAGTGCCGCGTTGTGGTTGCTCGTAAGAGTCGTTTTAGCACTTAAAATTTGTTTAGTATTATGTGTCGTTTTAGGTTTTCAAAGTGATTAATTAGGGTTGAGTAATGATAATTTTTATTGGAACTAGAATTCATGACCCGTGCCACGCACGGGTTTAAAAACTATTTTGAAGCTTTATTAATCACTTGTGCCACATTTGTTAAATAATACTCCGTATGATTTACGTAGCTATTAGTGAAACCAGTAGAGGGTTACACTATTGGAATTGATTAGTGAAACTAGTCTATTGGTGTACGGAGTATGATTTATTACTCTGTATTGACAGCACACCGAAACACGGACTAATACCCTGCATTGCACACAGTATACCGTGCAAGCAAAATTTCCATTACTTGGGTGGCTGGTTAACATTATTTATATTATTTATATTTATTTATACTACAACTGTATATAACTAATTATAACCCGGGCCTTGATTGTGGCCTTTTCAAATTAAATTTATAATATATTAAATTATATATGATATAAGTATTAAATTATATATTATATATGTGATATCTATAGTGTAATGTCATATTTCAAAGTTCAAAAATGTATATATTATATATGTGACCCTACCCAGCTAACATCTAGATTTCAATAGTCCAAACTTGTGCGCAATCTGAATTCAAATGAACAATCTACCGAGCCTTGACTATGAATGGATGTTCTCTCCATGTATAATATCTCAAACATGTATCCCATCCAAGTAAATTTGAAATAAATTTGTCGGGATGTGATATAAATTGCTATAAATGTATCCTTTTGTGTTAGCAAAATCACTAAAAAAAATAGTGGAGGTAATCCTATAATTGATCGATGTAGATTGTCAATTGTGGAATCTATATACATATATCTATCTATCTATAAATGTATCCTTTTGAATTTTTTTTGTTTTGGGTGAATTATCTAGCTCAACCACGCTTATTTTTCTATTCCTTGTCAAATAAATGCAATTTTTTTATATTTTTTTTTGTTTTGTCTTTTTATTTGTTTATCATTTGTAAGTGATTATGAATGCATGCTACTATAACTTATTTTTTTACATACATATATCATGTTATAATATTGTAACTCGAATGCAAAGCCTTATCATTTTTTTTTAGCGAGAATGTAAAGTCTTAAGAGCCTATAACATCAATTTCGATTTAAAATCCTCAAAAATTTATAAAGAGTAATCCCTACACATGTGCATTCGACAAAAAAACTTAATTGTAATAGAAAAGCCATATTATCAAAATAATAATCATAAGAAATTAAGAAAATCAAATCAAATAATGTCATGTTTTATATTTATATTCCACCCTAATTATAATGAGTTAGATTTTGAATATTTTGGTCCTTATTAAAGTCTATAACATTGATAGTAGGAACTAGGAAATAATGACGTGTAAATTAGTATTATAATGAAAAAAAGTTTTTTAAGCAACTATTAAAAATAAACTTGAGTATATCAATTGCCAAAAACCTTTTCATACACTTACATTTGTACCTACTACTAAGACATATAATCGGTTTTATTAAATTGCAAAGTAACTTGAAAAAAGATTTTACATATATACTAAAAAAAAAATTCATATGTGTTTGCTTTACGTTTTGTTGCGTCTATGAGATAGGATATGGATGTCATGTACAAAGGTATTACTAAGCCCTTGAGATATTTTTGATGGGGTGCTTTCCCTGGCCATCGAACGGGCCAATGTAGATCTACTAAATATACGAGTAGGTTACAATTAGTGGAAAAAATGAAGTATGCAGTCCTGATGTACTCATTATTCATCAAAAATTTCTAAATAGACAGTATGAATGTATACGTACGTATGCTTCTCGCCATGTTAACCAACCAAAACAGCTATAGATTTTTGAACGAGACAATTTCATAAAATCTTTTAAAGTTGAGCAACATTTTTCTAAATATATAGTACATGTTATCAATAGGGTAATAGTTGAGTTAGTACAGTAGTTTGTATGATTCATTCATACTTCCCACTGCACATGCTGATATTAAATATAAATCGTAGGTAATAAATAAATCATAGTTAAGTGGCTTTGTGATCTGATTTTCAGATTAGAAAGCGTAAATAAATAAAGGTATGGTCCCTTGAACCCCAGTCTCACATGTACCCAGCTTTGTGTGTGCCAACTCTGTACAGTTTTGTGTTTGCCAAATGCACGGCCTAGGCGGAGTAGGTGCAGGTCGACTTCAAATCGACGTCTGCTGGTTGGCATGCAAAGCACCTGAATGTGACAGTGATGTGCAACCACAGGATTTGGATTTCTTTTATATGTATTTGGTCTTCACCGTCGTTTGTCCGGCCAATTGCACTGGATACGTACGTACACTCTGTAAAGGATTTCATGAAGCTGCTTTTAATGCAGTAACCCACTCATCGCACCCTCTGCCAGTCTGCCCTATTCTCTGACGTGATCTTCCACCCAGTTGTCGAATTGTAGGGTATTCTGATTTCGTTCAATATAATTGTACTTTAATTTGTTGTTACTATCTGCAGTAATGTATATACTCCGTATAACTGATGATACAAATATTACAATTACAAAAATCAACACAAGCCTTGACTATGGAAGAAGAAGTTATTATTTATGTCCGTACTTATAAAAAACAATGAACAAATGACAAACATTGAACAACTTTTACCCACCTTCCCATATCCGAATACATACTTTACAACTTCCTTAATAAACCCAAAATTTGTCCTTGAGACATACGTCAATGGGCCGGAGGGAGTAGCATGAGACATTGGGAATTTTTAATTAACATTTGTTACGTGTTTGATTAAGTAAGGCGGTATTTTTTTCATTCAAGGGCGTAGTTACTTTCAAATTTTGTGGTTGCAATTTCTTCTGCCCAACTTTCTGAATGTGTCAGGGTTTTATTCTGTTACTTATACTATGTTTTTCTTTTTGAGTTAAGAAATCCTCCCACTCTCTCCATAGCGGATGCTAAAGCCAGGCCGTATTTCCGACCAAAAGAGAATCGAGGGCTAATTTCCGACCAGATTCCCAATCGAAGGCTAATTTCCGTCCAAATTCCCCATCGAGGGTCTATTTTTCCTTGTCATTCTGTTGGCAAAACAAACTCCAGGCACCTGGACGACGATGGGGAACGACAGAGCAGTGCGGCCAGTGAGATGTGAGATAGGTATGTTGCCAGATGAGGTCATCATCGACATCGCTTCGAGGGTGGCATCTTGTTCTCTGCGAGATCTGTTCAACTGCAGGCAAAGGTAAATCCCCCAAGTGCCTTATATATTTGTTTGGTTTCACCTATTGGCCGGACTGTACTCGGTTTATACCACACAGATCCCTTTTGTAGTTGCAAGCTCTTCAACCGATGCGGGCGGGACCCCCTGGTTCTCCGGCAGGCGCCAACACAGGACATCTACACGCGACGGTTCGAACTAGAGGAGCACCGGGAAGCCGCGTATGCATTCCTCGAACTGTGTGCGGATAGCGGGAATCCTGGTGCTTTATACGGCCAAGGCTTGGTGAGTCGATCTGTGGTATTGCACAATTTTGTCATGAAATGTTATGGAACATTTGCTTACCCAGGAATGTTGCGACCCATTGCGACCACAGATCAGGTATTTTGGGGGCACAGATGAACCCTACGGTCTAGAGTGCCTGGAGAAATCGGCTTCGCTCGGGCACAACCCAGCTATGTATCTGCTTGGCGTGGTGCTGCTCTGCGTGTCAGAACAGGACCAAGACCAGGTCGAGAGGGCGATGAATCTGATCCGTGCCGTCAGGGATTCAGCTGGCGCTGGCATCGTGGAGTGCCGTTACGAATTCGTCCGCTTCTTACAGCACACGCCGCCTGTGGATAGAGTCGCCTCACGGTTCAAAGTTCCAAAACGGTTTACGCATGACGAACCAAGACAATGTCCATGCTGTATGCGGAACCCGTCCAATGTCTGTGTTTTTTTGGTACACGACGCGGTTGATGCAGGATCTTGCCTGCTTTGTCTTTGTGAATTCGAAACCAAGTATTTATGTACCCTAATCATGCTACAAATGGTAGGGAGGTTCTACTTGTAGAACAACAAGTCTGGGACTTTGGGTTTGTGTTGTAGTGTTTTCTGTACCCTGAATTGCATGTAGTTTCTCCTTTAGTATTATGACCTGTCCAAAGCATAGACCCCGGTTAAACACTATAACTAAATGCAACAAGCAAGTAAAATAGAAAAGCCCCAAATGCTGTCGATTAGATCATGCTTCATTTCTGCCAATTTCATAACTATCAAATAATATGAACAGAACTAGCAAATAAAACGTCAATTGGATGTTTCAAGAGAATATGGAAATTTATGAATTATACACTACAAATTACTTACATGAAGACTTACTTTGCTCCCCAAAAATAACCCACAAAACCCCCGATAAACACCCCCCCCAACAATCCGATTGAGAATCGAAGCCCATCCCCCCACAAAAATCCTGCGATTGAAACCCTCATCTTAGAATACATAAGTTCAGTGATGATATAGAAATTAAGGACATTCAACAATACATTATCATAGGACAGCATGTATAAACAACAGCGGGTTATAATATAATGATATTACATCACCATACAGTCGTCAAAAAGTTTATTAATTAGGGGTAATCGATCATAGGATTCATAATCTTCCTTTTATATTATGCTTGCATTAACAAACAAATTTCATTAATTGAAAGAACGAAGGCGGCAGGGAAGGGAGAGAGACTACTGCAAGCCCGAATAAGATATAGGAACGAGACTGCAAACCAATTGAAATGTGAAACACATTAGTCTTGCATTAATTACCCAGATATAATTTGTCCTCGTTTTTTTTGTGTAATAAGCAAAGACATTAATCCTCACCGTGTTACTGTTAGAAATGCAATGCACGGTTAAGTAACTATCCAGTTTATAATGTGCAATGAGGGTCAGGATCAAAGTTCTGATTCCACGACATCTATCCCACTAACGGTTAGTTCATCCGTCACATGATACACGATAGAAAACACAACAAAATAACACAAAACCAGACGTTAGATTACTCTACGGAGGATTGTTGCATGAGTAGATTTATTTCTGAGTTACAGCCGGACAACGAGTGACAGCCGAATAGAACAAAATAAACTGAAATCAGGTTAGTTGCATGAGTAGATTTATTTCTAAGTCCGATCAAGAATTATTTGAAAAAACTGAATCGATTTGTAACCTATAAATCAGCCCCGATTCAGATCTTAAAATCTATTCATGGCACCGGCCAATTTCATCCAAGGTGAGATCCAATGACTAACCTCGATCCATGTTCGATCCGTCTTTCATTGCAGCGGCTTCCGTTACGTTTTTTTTCTGACGCTATTCTTTTTACATAGAGTAGATGTACATATATATACATATATATATATATACACACACACATGGTGATCAGATTTTTTTTTTTTTTGGTCGAATGGTGAGCCGTTATTTAGTAACCGCCTCTTTCTTCAAACTATGTTAAAATTTGTTTTTTTGCTTGAGTTCAAAAAAAATATGTGTTTTTTGTCTACAAATTGAAAAAATGTTTACGCTCTATTTTGGTTGCATTAAAATATGCTTATTTAACAACGTCATAGTGAACGTATGGTTCAAAAATAAAAAGAGATTGAACGTAATATATATTCAATTTAAGTTATTTGGGCGAATGTATTTGAGCCGATGCTCAGCCATGTATTTCGCCCACATTAGGCGAAATTCCTGAATTTCGGATTTGAGCCGATGCTCAGCCATGAAATTTAAACTACCACATTATGCAAAGATTCATTCTAACTGAAATACGGTGTTGCTCTGTGGCGGGTGTACGCATCTCACCCTCGATTTTCCTCTCAAATTCTACCTATTTGGGAATTAGTTCTTATTTGTTTATACATATTGTGATATATACCAATTCTCATCCGTTTGCAATAATTTTTTGCCTTTTCCGGTGATTCCTTTCATACCCTTTCCTTAAACAAGCAATCTATTCCATATATACCCTTTATACTTTTACACTTAATTTTTTGTCCTTTAATTTGACGGGGAAATAAGATTTTGTAAATTATAAAAACTATACCATTATAAAAATCATAACATTCTTGTTAATTTGAGCCTAATATTGAATATAGTCTGATTAACTTAATACACAACCCGTGCATTTTGGAGGCATTTCAAATTAAAGCCAATTAGATGCATATTTTAATATATACCGTATAGGGTATGGTTGGTAAATAACACATATTTTAATACTATATACCTTATGTAGTTATACCTTATTATGGTGGATCTTCATTTGCTAAAATTTGAAATATAGCATTTCAAATATACCTTATGGTGGAAGATGCTTATATGCTATATTAGGAGTATTGGGCCATTACACCATACGGTGGGAGATGGTACATATGAAACAACGTTTCCCACGTAACAATGTATGCATCGGTGTGGCCTTGCTTCTTGACGTTTTGTTGGTCTATGCATCGGTGCTAATCTTAAAGAAATGGAAGGATCAATAACATTTAGCCAAGCACTACATCTACATGTATCTTGTTGACGGTTTTTGGTAAAGTCTTGATCACTTTTACCAATATACTCATGAATATGACTCGATCTGTGATGCTTCACCACATTATGTTTTTGCTCAAAAGAGGTTTCACCACTTTGCAGTAAACACGTCTGAAGAATCCTGGACAACGTGCAACTCATACAGAAATGTACACTCTGACTCTAAATGTCCACCGGTTGTTGCGGGTTTGGGTATCATGTATGAATTCAAAGTTGAAATTAACCAACACCCTAATAAGGATTGGGTATGAAATCTGATGAATACTTGTTCTATAGGTTGTTTAACACTCTTTGAGGACTATTGAGAGACCCATTACAAGACATGCGATATATGGCAATGGATGTTCCGGGAATTTTGGGAATAAGATTCCCATTCGGGCAGTATGTATGTACTGCATTTCACTCCATATGGGTTATGCAAAGAACACTACATAGGATATGCAACGCACAGTTGAAATCATAATGAGCGATTCTATACAGAGAACACAACATCGTTAACGGGACCTCGTCTTGCAAATCAGTTTAATACACAAAAAACGCACGTTCATACACCATAATGCAAATATCTAAATCACCAAAAGCAACGGCCAATTAACACACTTACGAGTTACGGTCCTGATTCATACCAAAAAGCGGGGCGGGGGCGGGGGGCAACGCTGATTACCCATTACAGCCGGAGCTCGAGATCTATGCTCGCTTCCTTGAGTCTGTTGAAGACATCCTGTCCGAAGTTATGGGCGCGCACATCGGTCGGTCTAATCTTTCGGACTTGCTGCTGCGGCCCGATATCGCCCGGTGGCCTGGGCCTCTTGCTAGCGTTGAACATCTCTTCTATGTTCTCCTGCTTGCTAATGTACTCTTGGTAAGCGTCCTCTTCACGGAAATGTTGGGCTACGGTTTTGAGAGTTAGCCATTTCGCGAGGCACTTCCTCATCGCAACCCTTCCAGCCCCCGAACGGAGGAGGGCTCGTATCACGAGCCTCGTCTCTTCTTTCAGGGACTGGAGCTCTACAACCTCCTTAACCGACAGTGGCTGGTTTGGACTTGGGTGGAATACAGCAAGGCACATTTGGGTGTAGTCCGGCAGCGGTAGGGGATCCCCGGCGTGGCGGGCCGTCCGAAGAGTGTATCCGACATTGCGGCTGTTAACTGCTAGCTTCCTTAAGAATAGCTCCTCGTCCATAATTCTATGGAAGGAGGGAGCTTTGCTAGCCCGATGTAGTGCCTTGAGCATGTCGTCCGGCCCGACGAAATCCGCTTGTATCATCGTACGAACGAAGAGCCTGACGGCAAGGAGCTCCCGCGCCAGATGTACGTTTGTGTAGCCACAAGCGGCCATCGTTGTGATGGGTGGGGCAGAGAAACTGAGAATGTGTTAGATTGTCGCAAGCTTGAATTGGTGGTAATTTTGTAGCGGGTGAAAAGGCTGATGACACAGTCCAATCAACCCTGTGTGAACTGTGAATAGACTACACAGCGCCTCCGAAAAAAAAGACTGAGAGTTCAGGTCTCAGAGGAAGGCTATATCATTGCTGCGGATGAAGTGCACTTGTACTGTGCTCTGCATAATTCTAACTGGTCAAATGCACACGTTTCTAGGATATGACGCATATATAATAAACATTGTGGAGTAGTACTCCGTAGTTTTTTCGCCCAAAATAAAATTATATTGTCATGATATTTAATATTGTACTAAGCAAAACATTTTAACACGTATGGGTAACATACGTACAGTAATAAATCGAAAGACGTTTACATCCTTTGTGTACAAAGATTAGTGTAATATGATTACAAGCTTAGCAAAAATATCGTTAAACGCCCCTAATGATATCAATTTTGGCCACACATTACACAGTTTAAATCACACATTCCCACAACATTGATCCGAAACAATATGTGGTTTAGTGGACACTTAATTACTGTAAGGTTTTAATGGGGGGTATTATATTGACTAAAGTGTTATCAAGAAGTGACGACCATAACAAGATAACATGGGGACTTTTTTCGGGGTATTAGTTATATCCCAAATCTATTGTTCGCTAATACAAGTTTTGGATATGAATATATGTGACCCATACAATTATTTGAGGTTAATTTCGCACTAACAATTCATTGTTATGGGAAAGGTGAAACAGAGGGTGTGGTGGCCTACTGCATTAAATGCAACTTACTGAAAATATGTCACTGTGTATACGTACTCACCAGTGCTATGCTTTGTTCACGTGGAAGAATAGATACAACTGCACAGCGCTGTCGCAATGATGTGCTTTGCACTGACACTTGCACACGGCGATTTGATATCGGCCGTCATTTGATACAACTTGGGTTGATTTTAGAGGCAGGGAGAGGAGCGAAGGGAAATAACTGTTGAAGGGAAGGGAAGGGAAGGGAAGGGAAGTTGAATCAACGTAACGTCCAAAATCGGTGGTTTGGAGAGAAAAGTTGTATTTAAACTAAATGGTACTACTACAATTTTATTTTATTTTTCAACTCCCATCAGATATGTAAACAGACCTTCCTGTTTACTATACATTTTTTAATTTCTATGTATATAGTCCAGCAAAATTTGTTACTAATGTAGGTACAATTGAGTTACGTACTGCTCCTCCATATATATGCTCCACTACGCATTTGTTACCTATATATTTTTTATAGGCTCCGTTATATATTTGTTACGTACAACAGCGTTAAAATGTAATAAATTTTGTTCTGTTGCTTATATCTAATATATATAAGATTGAGTTAGCCATCACATGCGTTAAATTTGTTTGAGTTTGTTACGTTACTTGCGTATGTGCTCCTCGAATCTTTTTCCTGACCAAAATTGTCTACAAGTAGTAACTTTTTGCGCCTGTTCATTCAAAATCTCTCACACCCATCGTTTTTTAAAAGTATAAACGTTAAATTGCACCCTCTTGAGTGTTGACTATGAATTGCAACAAGTTTGTTTACTTTTTAGGGATAGGTGTACTTTTTAGGGATAGGTGTGACAGTGTTAAATCACGTTGGATTAAATGCACTGCCTGCAAAATCTCTGTGCTTACTCATCCACGTTGCATTTTTTTATTTGGCCAGATCGACGTATAAAATTATCCAAACCAAGGTCCATCACAAATACGTATAAATTAATAACAAAGCTAAATTGTTGCATACCACTGTCACAATGTATGCAGAGCACGGCAACCTGCAGAAGTCGATTGACATCGTCCTTCACCTACTCCACCTAGGCCTAGCATTTGGACCAATTAGGGGGAGACCAGAGCGAAATTATGCTTACCGCATGTGTAAAAATGATAAACCTTCGGAAAGATATCTTTAAGAACAGGTTGGGCCGGGGGATCTATCTTGCGACTAGTACGGGTTGGACGGAGTAACTTGTAATCTTGTGAAAATAGATTGCTACAAAAGAATGAAAGTAATTTTTGGTGTGAAAATAAGATTTTCGACAAATAATTGCCTTATACAACTCGGAAAGAGAAAAGACAAGAATAAGGATATGAAGATTTGGTTAGATAACTAAGACGAGAGAAGATGATCTAAACACCTAAAATAAAATGAACACAAAAGTAATAACACACCTCATTGCCAACTTGTTGCCAAACGAATGGGGTAGTCTACCGAAACGTTAAGACTAACATTTGCCAAGTGTAAAACTACTTGATAGTTATCCTAGGGTCTCCATTTGTCTACGTACATGTATATACGTTTATGAGTTTATTACTTTATTTTGTAAGCTATATTGCTTTAGTGAGGAGAGTAACGGAGTGTACCATTTCGTCCAATGCGTCCCTACATGTTGGTAAACCAATTGGTCGAATGTAATGACAAATCAAGGGTTATATATTGTATTTGCAGACACTTGCCAACCAAATTGTGTTACACCTGTGTACACGACTACAAAATGTGGTAAAGTTTCCCACTTGGTGGTAGAGTGTTAGACAAAAGTGCGAGTTGCACGCGCTGCTGCAGTACATGCTTGTTGCCTTATCCTCGCCGATTTATTTTGACTTGTGTGCACCCAGTATCTGTCTTGGAAAACGTTACTTGGCAGATAACTTCCGGACTTTCGACCCAACAACCACTGACCGAAACAGTACTTACAATAGGCAAGAATAAGTCCTTTTGCTGCACAAAAGAGACCAAATTCAAGCGGGACCCACAGGAATTATTTCCCAAGATTGAAGTTAGATTACTCTACGGAGGATTGTTGCTTCTAAGTTTGGGTATTACAAATTGCTAATATCAAGATGTAAGTTTTAAAAATATATAATCATTCCTCCGAAAAAAGAATTTACGATCTTATAAATAATTTATAAAATAATTTACGATCTTGTATTGACACTTGTGTGACAAATGTTCGGGTGATAACTGTATTAGCTTAGGGCATCATGATTGGGTTATATCCAAACAAATGTATAACAAAGTATAAATGTTCAAGGATAATTAGCCCGAAAAGAGCAAATCATGAAATATACCTCGGGTATAAGAAACATAATTAGCCCGTAAATACCAAAGGTACAACAAAGAACAATTGTTTTGGGGTAATTACAACTAATACCAAATTAATTATATCCTATGGAGAGTATTCAGCCATTTTGGTCCTTTTGATTTTTTTTATCTGGCATACCATCTGATAGAAATTTTAAACATAGTCTTCCAAATATACCCATACGGTTGGAGTCCAGCATAGGGGATGTTACATGGGTTATAATCTACCAAGTATGCACAAATGATTAATTGTTACATTATAGTGACCTCGTCACAACCCATTACATGTTATTTTCACGCACCCATATGCTATGTATTGAATTATGGCCTTCCAAAGTCCACATTAACAATCAACAATAAAGTAAGCTAAAAATTACGTATGTTTAAATACCTTTTAATGGGAAACACAAAAGAATACGTCGCTTTTTGTTAACTAAATGGGAGGGAGTAAATTTTATTTGTCAACTTTTACTTGTCGGTGTAATATAACGTGTAATCACTTATTGGTGCTCCCTTATTTTCACACATGTAATGTCTACTTTTTAGGGGATGTAAATATAGCTAAACCATAAGTCCAGAACCCTCAACCCTACACGCTCCACCGTCGTGGCGATGAATTGCACAGTTGCCCACCGGCCGTCGGTGGGCTCAGAACGAATGCACAGTAATCAGAGTAGTTGCACATATTATACAATCCTGAAAGATAATCGTGAAATGCACACCCTGTCAAGAAATGCACAGTTATACAATCTCAGCATAGGGATGGATCTGTATTTGTACTTTATAGGTGAAGTTTTTACATTAGGCATGTATAATCTAATTGAGTGCGAAACGGAAAAAATCCCTAAAGTTCCTCTGATGACGCCATGGAAAAAATCCCTTCATTCCTGCATGCCATGGAA
The DNA here is from genome assembly GCA_963924305.1 of Polygonum maritimum. Lineage (NCBI taxonomy): Eukaryota > Viridiplantae > Streptophyta > Magnoliopsida > Caryophyllales > Polygonaceae > Polygonum > Polygonum maritimum. Next base: position 19,589,627 of record OZ002729.1, read on the forward strand.
CAAGATTTTGGCGGCTATGACAGCGTGGATTCATTCGGTTCGCCAGGAAAAGATTCTCCAGAAAGTTCCTCTGATGACGTCATGACGGCTCTGATGCTGAAGAAGAAGATGCCGAGGAATCTGATGCAATCTCAGACGGCGGTTGTCAAGATGAGAGCGCTAGTGCCTCCGATTCCAAGGACAAACAAGCCGACGTCTATGACAGAGCAAAATTCACCATTGAAATCCAAAGCCGAAATCTTGTTGTCAACAATGGAAACAATGGAATTGTAAGTTACTCCGTATGTGATAATCAGTAATTCAGTATATATTAATCCACTAACTAGGTTTTAGTAGATACGGTGTATTTTTTTTTTTTGAGCAAAGATACGGAGTATTGGATTTGTTATTCATGGTACAAATTATCTTGTATATATCTTAATTAAGAGATAAGATTTTGTATTCCTCTACATTATGTATCTCTGTACACCGGAAATATCTAAGCAAAGTGTTCTCAATATTCTCCAGTCTCTCTAATTTACATCCACAAGGAGCGATAGGAACCTTTTTTGTTCGAGATAAGATTTTGTATTCCTCTATATATATTATGTATCTTTGTACACCGGAAACATCTAAGCAAAGTGTCCTCGGATGTGTTCCGGTCTCTCTCATTTACATCCGCATTAGTATTATTAATATTCGAGTTTGATTAGGGTTGTTATATTAATCAGTGACTTGATACTCTTGGTTGCAGGTTATCCCTTCCAATTTTGCAAGACGATTCTTACCTGCGCATACCACAAAGGCCAGGACCATGACACTGAAAACTGATAGTGGTTCTTCCGAAGTTGAATACCGATGGTTCAAGAGGTTTAAACGATGGGCTTGTGAGATGGGCTGCGGATGGAGAAGGTTCGCTGAAAAGAACAACCTTCGAGTGAAGGATCGATTGGAGTTCACGTTGCATCATCCCTTCAGACAGATCTACCATGTGCAGATCAAAAGGTTAGTTCGCGCTATAGCATATCAACCTTTTTCATTTAAACTAATATATTAATTCGGGAGTTCTATTAAGGTTAATAAATTCCCTCTTCCTTGCCTTAAAAATTATATATAATAGATAGATTATCTCATATATACAAGTAATTTATAGATGTGTATTAAAAGGGCGGTTACTTTTAAGTAACTACCACACATTGACACATATATATACGTTGGAAAAGAACAAAGAGTCAATGAAGGAGTTCCCTTCTTCTCTCTGAAAAATAAACTTAATATTGGGATACAAGGTTTCATCCATTAGAAACCAAATCAAAGGAAAATGTTATGGAAGAGAACAAATCGTAGTCAAGGATTCCGCTGCAAACAAGATCGAACGCACATGGATCAAGGTTTGTGTTTCGATCTTACTTTGTATGAAATTAGGGTTAAATTAATTCAAGTCTGGATCCGAATTGGGCCCGATTTCATGATCTGAAATCGATTAAAGTCTTTCACAAGTGTGTGATTTTTGTTGAGCCCGATCAATTCAAAATTTGCAAAAGAAAGATTTCGTAAAAAAGATTTGCTTTGGTTCTCATAAGAGATGTATAGTAACTAAAATAGCTTTTAAAATACTTTATATATAAAATTTAGTTTGGTCAATTTTCAATCTTTTCTTTCTTGATCAACGTTACTGCCCGATACATTATATGACAATTTAGTGTGGTTTGTATTTTTTTTTTCATTTACTTGGACTAATATATACGGAGTACTTTCTTATATATCTCATGTTATGTACGGAGTAATAGTGATCAATTCCATTTAAATCGAGAAAGAAAAGGGGGCTTAAAAAGAAATAAAACTTTGGAGCATAATTTCCTTGCGTGGGTTTAGGGTCAGTCCAATCCAAATGCATGATTTCACCCCAATTCTTCTTTTTTGTTGGTGGAACTTGTGTGAAACACTGAAACTGGCGGGTGAAACACTGAAACCCCCACTGCTGATACTCTTATCAAAGACCACACATACTAAACGATGCCGTTTCTCTTCCGTCTTCTCAGTGACCATTAAACGATGCCGTTCTGGGGGCTTTTATTAAAGAGAAAGATATCCTTGAGTCTTCAACCTTTCACTGAACCCATTACGCGGCCCTAGATCGAGAGAGAAAGTAGAGGGGTCACCGAAGGTGAAGTTCCAGTTCTCTCCTGTAAATAAACGATTGTCCGACGGATTGAGGGGTCACCGAACCCATTCAGCCCCCCCCCCCCACATGTTCGAACCCTTGAGAGAATAGAGGGTGTAACTTCTACACTGTGTAAAGCAGTACAGCGTCAGAAGAGAATCGTCAACGAATCCGCTGCAATCAAGACCGACCGAACATGGATCAAGGTTAGCGCTTCGATCTCACTTTGGATCAAGGTTAGCGAATAATAATCAATGTCAGGGTTGGAATTTTATGATGTTGAGGATTATAATATTAATAATAATAAAAATAGTAGTATGGATAATAAAAAATGTGAAATGTATATGGAATATTTGGTCGCACGGTATACTATGTGCAATTGCTCCGTGTTGGGGTGGTAATTGGTAAGACCGCTGGCCCCCAAAAAGGCAAAGGCAGTAATCCTTCCAATCCCCAGTCTCCGTTCACAATCCGTCAACCCCCAAAACCAGCTTCTCTCCATCAACACATAGTAGTCTGTCTTGATGGATCGCTTTGATGTTTTTGATGCAACAGGAGTTGGTGATGAGCAATTTCTGGGGGAAGTCGTGGCTAGAATGGCGTTGGTTGAGATGGCCGAAAAGTGCCTTCGCATTCGCCGGGTGGAAGCAGATCTTAAGTCGAAGGCACAAGGCTTAATGTCACGTATTGCGAGGGCCGAGCGTAAACTTACGAGGCTACATAGCGAGGAAGAGGAAGTGAAGGAATATTACGAGCAAGTGAAGGAATTTTGCAAGTTCTCGAAGAGAACCGAGAGCGAGGCGGCAGGCTCATCGTGCGGCTCATCATCTTCCGCCCCAGGTTTTCCACTGGACTTAAACCTCATGCTCTTCTTTCATTGAATTGGTTCCAAAAATATTCTTGTCCATTCTGATCGATATATATATTTCGTTCCAATACGTGTGTATAATCCAGTACTATTCGACGTCATCGGACAATTCCAGGATACCGGCCATGCCGGGCCAGGGGTAGAAACGCCGCCCGAGAGCGGGGGTTCTTCCGATTTAGAGGCTCGTATACAGCGCATGGAGTTCATATTGCAGGGGAAGCGCACTGAAAGGGAGTACGAGTCCATTAAGGAAAGGGTGTCCTATCTGGAGGACGGGACATTGCCCATTTTGGAGTCGAAGGCCGCCACTCTTAAGCTACATGTGGTGGCCCTGTCTGGAGGACGGGACTTCTGTAGGCGTCCGGACGCATCGAAGTGATGAGGGAACGCAAGAAGGATGGTTTGGAGGAGGAAGAAGCCACCCTGTTGGCTGAGTACCAGGAGTGGCCCGGGATACCTCCCCTGCTGTTCCCTCATCCTCGTCATTAAGATGCGTTTGTTCTTCCCTACATAATACAATGGTCTTCACGGTACTTTTGGGCATGAACTTAGTATGTTTATTTTCCACGACTTTTTGTGTGATCGAACTTAATGGTACTTTACTACTGTTGGGTATGAACTTTAATGGTACCAAGGATGTGTTGTGTTAGTATTTTATGTAGTCTCCTGTTGCGATGCCATGCTGATTGTAATTTACAAGTATTTCACTTAGCATGTATTCTCCTGTTGCGAAGCCCTGTTGCCCTCCCGTTTTACCAAAAAGAACAGATACATGTTCTGTACAAGCTGTGCATTGCACACATTGCAATTTAAAATTGAAGCCAATTGTCAAATCTCCTAGTAATAAAATCTGATCTCTCGGTAACCTCACCTAATGTCCCAGTTATAAAGTACCTTAAATAAAAACATCGATTTGAACTCTAATTTAATTATTTTGCTTAAGATGTCATTGTGTACATAGAAATTAAAATATGTATAGTAAACAGGAAGATTTTTTTACATATCTGATGTGAGTTGCAAAATAAAATATTATTGTAGTACCATTTTGTTCCAAGACAACTTTTCTCTCCAAAATCCACCGATTTTAGACGTTGATTCAACTTCCCTTCCCTTCCCTTCCCTTCCCTTCCCTTCCACAGTTATTTCCCCCACTATTGTACTGAAAGCCAACCATACGGAGGAGACATGTCCCTTCCCTCCTCTCCCTGCCTCTAAAATCAACCCATATTGTATCAAATGACGGCCGATATCAATGCGTCCCTACATGTTGGTAAACCGTTTGGTCGAATGTAATGTCGAATCAAGGGTTATATATTGTATTTGCACACATTTGCCAACCAAATTGTGTTACACCTGTGTACACGACTACAAAATGTGGTAAAGTTTCCCACTTGGTGGTCGAGTGTTAGACAAAGGTGCGAGTTGCACGCGCTGCTGCAGTACATGCTTGTTGCCATATCCTCGCCGATTTATTTTGACTTGTGTGCACCCAGTATCTGTCTTGGAAAATGTTACTTGGCAGATAACTTCCGGACTTTCGACCCAACAACCACTGACCGAAACAGTACTTACAATAGGCAGGAATAAGTCCTTTTGCTGCACAAAAGAGACCAAATTCAATGGGACCCACAAGAATTATTTCCCAGGATTGAAGTTATATTAATCTACGGAGGATTGTTGCTTCTAAGCTTGGGTATTACAAATTTGAAACGGAGGGAGTACGAGATAGGACAATGGCCCCATCAAAACCTATAATTGTGTCCTTAGCAGGGAGGGTTGAAATTAGAGGGATTTTCACATAACGCAAACCGTGCATTGCACATCTTAAACCCCCATACCATGTACGGGTAATATATGTATCGTCAATGACCACGTTAATATTATAGGGTTATATATATGTATCTTCGCATTTAGTGCTTTTTACTAGTAGTATATCAACTCATACTATAAATAAGTTGGATTTGTGCAGAAATGACTTTAAGATAAATATCATGGTGTATTAAATAATAATACTTATCTAAAGACTACAACCGATTCTTGGTAGGGAATAATTCATTATATATAGTATGATTGCTATATATTTGTCTTTATATTGTGATTAGGGGTTTTTATATACGCGAGGGACTGCTTGATTATTTTATTAAATATATGACACGTTGTGCAATTTCCTATGAAGACTTTGTCTCCACTTTATACTATAGACAATATAGATTTTTAACAAGTGTTTAATACAATCTTCCAAACAAACTACTATCTCTAAATTCATAGAATTATTTTATCTATCTATACTGGTATGTCGTATGTAGGTTTTTTGGTTTATTTTAGGATCAGAAAAGTTTCGTTTATATACTGGCTATAGTTCGTGTATACAGTTTTGTACGTTTTGTTATGGTCACCAAAGTACACCCAAATTCAATTTTGTTATTGTCAATCTGTATCTAACAAATTGGTTTATACGTACTTATAAATGATTGTGTGTGAACAACAAATACCTACTAACAAACGTGGAATGTGAAATTGGGGGAGGATCAGGTGTAAAAACGGAATAAAATAGTATCATGCAAGAAGTGAAGGTGAAAAAACTGATGAATATTTTACTGGGTTTATATTTTTTGGGTTAAATTGTTGAGTGGCTTAATAGGTACAATTCAAGCCATTGGCAATGCTATTCGCGAATTGCGACTTCAATAACTTTGACAGTAGAGCGTAAACAATTCGATCCATCTCGAGCTGCGTTGGAAACAAATTCCAACTCTCCCCCACTAGATCAAGTTACACATCATTTGCGTCAATGGAAGATTCGCCTGCTCCCGTGGAGTACCGCTCGTCGCATGGCTCTGCTTCGACCAGCGCAGGTAGGGCGCACAATGACTTGGAGCACCAGTTCCGGCGGTTGAAGAGGGCACACGAAAGCATTGTCAGGGCTTACATCGGTCTCCAACGACAAAACTATCGATTGCAGCTAGAGAACGAATTCGCCCGCAAGAAGCTTGCGGGCGTGAGGGCTACTTGGCCCAAGATGACTGACTACTACAAAAGAGTCGGCCGCTTGCAGGTGCTGCACCAGCTGAGCTGTGCAAGAGACGCACACCTGTCAGAGCTTGTGGAGAGGTACCCCCGCGGGGGTCCAGCACTGGAGGATGTTCTGGACCAACAGTATGAAGCGCCCACAGCACTGCAGCTCAACCGCTTGGTGCACGCCAACTCCAGGCTATCCCTGTGATGTGGGTCGGTGGAACCAGGCACCTGTCTAAATCCGTTTACTGGCTAATCTCCTCTTATGGGAAGTTCAGGGTACAGATTAACATATGCCCCGTCTTGCTTTTAAGTAATGTATGCAGTTTGTATGTCCGTGTATTGTAATTTCGTCTGCACTATATCGAATCGTATGGATTTAGTCGTTCACTGACAACAACTCGATTGCACACTGAAGTGATATCCACAATATATATGAACGAAAGTGCACAGCACACATTCAATGACAAGTGGGTCAGTATAGGATCGATTCGAGAACGCATAATATGAATAAGGGTTCAGATCCGCGTCAGCATACTCAGGCCCATCTACTTACACTTCATCTTCCCCGTTTAGTTTCACCATTCAACCTTCTCTGTTTCATCTTCTCTGTTTCATCTCTGTTTCACCTTTCCCAAAACAAGGGGTTGCAAATGTCATTATCTTTAAACAATGAATTGTTAGTGCGAAATTAACCTCAAGTAATTGTAAGGGTCATATATTTGGTATCCAAAACTTGTTATAGCGCACAATAGATTTGGGATATAACTAATAGCCCGATAAAAGTTCCCAATGTAATCTTGTAAATGGTCGTCACTTCTTGATAACACTTTATTCAATATAATACCCCCAGTAAAACCTTACAGTAATTAAGTGTCCAAGAAACCACAACATTGTTTCGGATCAATGTTGTGGGAATGTGTGATTAAAACTGTGTAATGTGTGGCCACAATCGATATCATTAGGGGCGTTTAACGATATTTCTGCTAAGCTTGTAATCATATTACACTAATCTTTGTACACAAAGGATGTAAACCTCTTTCGATTTATTACTGTATACTATTACCCATACGTGTAAAAAGGTTTTGATTAGTACAATATTAAATATCATTACTATATAATTTTATATAGGCCGAAAAAACTACTACTCCACAATGTATTATATATATATTGTGCGTCATATCCTTGAAACGTGTGCATTTCACCAGTTACAATTAAGCAGAGCACAGTACAAGAGCAGTTCACCCGGAGCAATGATATAGGCTTCCTCTGAGACCTGAACTCTGAGTCTTTTTTTACGGAGGCGCTGTGTTGTCTCTTCACACAAGGTTGATTAGACTGTGTGATCAGCCTTTTCACACGCTACAAAATTACCACCAATTCAAGCTTGCGACAATCTAATACATTCCCAATTTCTCATCCCCACCCATCAACAGCGATGGCCGCTTGTGGCTACACAAACGTACATCTGGCGCGGGAGCTCCTTGCCGTCAGGCTCTTCGTTCGTACGATGATACAAGCGGATTTCGTCGAGCCGGACGACATGCTCAAGGCACTACATTCGGCTAGCAAAGCTCCCTCCTTCCATAGAATTATGGACGAGGAGCTAGTGTTAACTAGGCTAGCACATAACAGCAGAACTCGCAAAGCTCCCTCCCCTGCCCCGCTTATTGGTATGAATCAGGACCGTAACTCGCAAGTGTGTTAATTGGCCGTTGCTTTTGGTGATTTAGATATTTGCAGTATGGTGTATGAACGTGCGTTATTTTGTGTATTAAACTGATTTGCACGACGAGGTCCCGTTAACGATGCTGTGTGCTCTGTATAGAATCGCTCATTATGATTTCAACTGTGCGTTGCATAACCCATGCAGTGTTCTTTGCATAACCCATATGGAGTGAAATGCAGTACATACATACTGCCCGAATGGGAATCTTATTCCCAAATTCCCGGAACATCCATTGCCATATATCGCATGAGTCTTGTAATAGGTCTCTGAACAGTCCTCAAAGTGTGTTAAACAACCTATAGTACAGGTATCTCCCTTTCGTTCAGTTACATCCTTCATTTGTTACACTCAATCCTTAGTTAGGCTCACCATGGTCACCTGATTACAAAACATTCCTTCCACTAATGAATCAACTCCATGAAAGGAAAAATCCAATCCTCACGATGGGCCCACACAACCGTCCAAATGGCCCCACACACCCGACCTAGGTACTACCTCTTACCTCACACTGTAATATTTACTGGAAATATAATACATTAAACTACATGATGTCTCTCATTTTGGAGGTGTTTTAGTAGTTGATTTCCCTTGTGAATATGTGTTTTTCATTCTCTTCTTTGTTAGTTTTGTTTCCTTTTTAGCTTAGTTCCCGGTTTTCTTCAAGAGTCGGAAACTATGCGAGTTTGTTTGTTTTTGTAGGTAAAATGGCAAGAATGAGGACAATTTCGAGGAGCTAATGAAGGAGCCAAGTCAAGGAGTACAAGAGCCAAGCTAAGAATGAAGTGGAACCAAAGGAAACCAAGGAAGATGACGAGGATCGAGGCCCTGGACCGAGATACATCAAGTCGGGCCCGAGATCGAACACTCAGTGAACCGGACCGACGTTCCCAACGTCGGGCCCGAGGTAGTTCCGTGTCGGTCCAAGTCGGCATAGGATTGGATTGTTCCCCAAGGCATATTTTTAGCAACTTTCCACATTTGCCCCTTTCTAAATTGGGATTCCTTGGTCCCCAATCCGAAGAGAAGGTTAAGAGAGGTGATTAGTGATCAATTAGAGGTGTGAAGTGTGAGGGGGACGAGGGCACACACAACACCAACCCAAATTCACTCTCAAAGGCTCAAGGAAGACTTGGAGAGCAAGGAGAAGAGAAGAGAAGGAAGAGAAGGAGAGATCGGTGGAGAAGAGAAGAGGAATTGTGAGTTTTGTACTTTGTTTTGCTTTGATCTAGTAGAATTGAGACTTGGATTTTGTAGACACTTTGGATTTGAATGCAATTGAAGTTTGATTGGATGTTGATGATTGAGATTTGCTTGATTTCCCTTTTGATTATGCTTTTCTCTTACCATATGGAGTAGATTCCATAGTCTTGGGCTATGGGGGAATCCCCTAGCTAGATTTAGGTAGAAAACCCCAATTCCATAGCCTTGAGTGCTTGATTTGTGAATCCTCTCTACATTGAGCTTCAATTCTCTTGTGAAAGCAAGGGATCTAGAGCTTGTGTTTGGTAAGAGTAAGCGAAAGTGGTCTCGATCCCATCACAAGTCTCTAGCATCGAAGGTGACGCGAAAGCTCCCTTAGGTCGAGGTGTAGATTGGAGGGATTTGGGGCGAACAACCTCGATCTCACTAGAATCAAACACTTATTGGTTGAATTGAGGAAGAATATCCAAGTCTAGTTGGGGGAGGAACCCAAAAACCCAAGACCGATCTACTAATTGTTAAAGACCGAGATACCCAGTACATCGGGCCCGACTTGCACCACGTCGGTCCCGACCATCTTGACCTCGATCCTACCTCGGACCGAAGTGACCTGTGTCGGTCCGAGAAGATCTCTTTTGTTTTCCTTCGTTTTGTCTTTATTTTCTCCTCTTTTTAGTCTTTTCGGGTACTCTCGATGCACGAACTCCCGTGTGTTCGACACCCTACCTCTTTACTACAATTTGAGGTTCGGTTTTATAAATTTAAATTGTGAGACCCTCCGATCCCGGACCGATCAGAATTTTGGCGCCGTTGCCGGGGAGTTCTACTTGTTCGAGGTACCCATATTTGTTGAGTCTTTGATTTTTGGTAGTGATTTGGGTGAGGGACTAGCCCAAACCCCTTGTTTGTTTTGATTTGGTTTTTGTTTGTGTCTTTGGTTGTAGGTGCATGCGAGCTAGTTCCGTCCGAGGAACCTTTGAGCTCGACTTTGTGTGTGACCCGGAGAGTATTCTAAGGCAAGCCCGCAAGAAGAAGAGGATGGCGGACCAAGCCCGAGATGAGGAGTTTGAGAGGATGAGAGCCGACATGGCTCGAATGCAAATTGAGATGGCAAACCGAGATGCCGAGGCCCGTAGAGAGAGGGAGCAAAGGATAAGGTTGGAGGCCCAAATCAACACTCAACCCCGGAATGCTAGACAATACATGCATCCGGAGTTGAAGGTCCCGGAGCCGGCCATCGTCTTGCCGGAGGTGTCAAGGAATTTTGAGATAAAAACTCAATTTATGTCACTCATCAAGAGAGAGCAATTCCAAGGGAGGCCGAATGAGTGTCCGATCGAGCATGTGAAGCAATTCAAGGACCTTTGTGAGACCATTTCCACGGATGATGAGACACTTGAGTATGTGCTACTCAAAGCCTTCAAGTGGTTTTTGGGAGGCAAGGCTTTGCATTGGTTGGAGAGTCAAGCACCTCGATCCATCACGTCATGGAGGGCCCTAAATGAAGCATTCTTGATGAAATTCTTCCCGCCCACCAAGACGACGGGGCTTAGAAGGAAGATTGCTAGTTTCCAACAAGGAGCTCATGAGCCACTTTTCGAGGCGTGGGATAGGTTCAAAGAGATGTTGAGGGCGTGTCCGACACATGGTCAACAACCCTATGTCCTTCAAGACATCTTCTTCCAAGGGATCAACACCGCCACAAAGGATAAATTGAACCTCCATACCGATTGTGGGTTCATATACTTGCCGCCGGAACAAGCATGGGAGTTGTTGGATAAACTCTCGGATTATGAGGCGATGTATGGTGCTAGCAATGTGAGCAAGGAAGCAAGAGTCCATGGAGAAGGGCCAAAGAGGCTTTACGATCCCAAAAGTGAAGAGGTGGACAAAGATGTGAAGATCCAATTCTTGGAGGATGAATTGAACAAAATGAGGAGGAAGATGAGTTATGCCCAACAAACTACAAGAGCATGTGAAGAGTGTGGTTCTTTGAAGCATGGAGCCCAACAGTGCCCAAATGAGCGCCAAGTTCGGTTGGCGGAACAAATTGAGGAGGCTCATTATGTCCAAGGAAATTTCGGAGGAAGATCCAATTTCAACAATGGAGGAAGGTGGAACCAAGGGCAAGCAAGTGGCTACAACAACAACTTCAACCAAAACGAGCCAAGGTCCCAACCACCACCATACCGACCTCCGGGGTTCTATGAGCAAGCACCTCAATGGGCTCAAGACTTGAAGGATCGATTCACCAACGTGGAGAGAAGAGTTGATGAGATGGGTGCTCAATTCAAAGAGTTTGGTGTTTGGAGAAGGCAAGTGGACAACCAATTTGTTCACATGGCGAATCAACTTCCAAGAGAGGAAGGGAGACTCCGGGGCCGACCCGAGGAGAATCCCCGTGCCCCACAACAACAAAATGAAGTTCGAGCCATAGGATTAAGGAGTGGACGGAGTTTGCCCGAGCCACAAGTTCCAAGATCAAGAGAAGAGAGTCGGACCGAGGTTCCCAGCACCTCGGGTCCGACGTACCCAGATGTCGATCCGGAGAATGGAGGAAGTCCCCTGGAGTGGACCGAGGTTGAACCCAACTCGGGCCCGACTTGCCCTGAAGTCGGCCCGACGTGCCCAGACACTCTCTGCCCTGGGACCGATGTCCCTGAAGTCGGTCCCGAGGTACTCCCAACGTCGGTCCAGGGTGGAGTTGTTGAGAAAGATCGATCCAAGGAGGTTGATCCAAGCAAGAAGCAAAGTGGCACAACTCTTCCATATCCTATGAAGAAGCCCGAGGAGATTGTTGAGGGCAAGTTCAAGCGGTTCTTGAAGCTTTTGCAAGGCTTGAACATTACCATTCCCTTCACCGATGCTCTAAGTGAGATGCCATCTTATGCAAAGTTCTTGAAGGAAATCTTGAGCAAGAAGAGATCAATTGTTGAGATGCAAGATGAGGTGAAGATCTTGGAGCTACCTCAAAAGCTTGGTGATCCCGGAAGATTTGCCATCACTATGGGTGTCGGACCGAGGAAGTTTCAAGCGTTGTGTGACCTTGGAGCAAGTACAAGTGTTATACCATACACCATATGGAAGTCAACCGCCATGGGACTCATTGCTCCGGTTAACATGAGATTGACCATAGCCGACGGAACATCAATTGAGCCAATTGGAGTGGTGGAAGATTACCCATTGTGTATAGAGGGGCACTATGTACCTACGGATTTCGTTGTGGTTGACATGTTAGAAGTGCCGGGTGAGCCTATCATTTTGGGGAGACCATTCCTAGCTACGGTTGGAGCCGTCATAGATGTGAAGTGATGTCTCTCATTTTGGAGGTGTTTTAGTAGTTGATTTCCGTTGTAAATATGTGTTTTTCATTCTCTTCTTTGTTAGTTTTGTTTCTCTTTTAGCTTAGTTCCCGGTTTTCTTCAAGTGTCGGAAACTATGCGAGTTTGTTTGTTTTTGTAGGTAAAATGGCAAGAATGAGGACAATTTCGAGGAGCTAATGAAGGAGCCAAGTCAAGGAGTGCAAGAGCCAAGCCAAGAATGAAGTGGAACCAAAAGAAACCAAGGAAGAAGACGAGGATCGAGGCCCTGGACCGAGATACACCAAGTCGGGCCCGAGATCGAGCACCCAGTGAACCGGACCGACATTCCCAACGTCGGGCCCGAGGTCGTTCCGTGTCGGTCCAAGTCGGCATAGGATCGGATTGTTCCCCAAGGCATATTTTTAGCAACTTTCCACATTTGCCCCTTTCTAAATTGGGATTCCTTGGTCCCCAATCCAAGGAGAAGGTTAATAGAGGTGATTAGTGACCAATTCAGAGGTGTGAAGTGTGAGGGGGACGAGTGGGACACACACACCAAACCCAAATTCACTCTCAAAGGCTCAAGGAAGACTTGGAGAGCAAGGAGAAGGAAGAGAAGGAGAGATCGGTGGAGAAGAGAGGAGGAATTGTGAGTTTTGTACTTTGTTTTGCTTTGATCTAGTAGAATTGAGACTTGGATTTTGTAGACACTTTGGATTTGAATGCAATTGGAGTTTGATTGGATGTTGATGATTGAGATTTGCTTGATTTCCCTTTTGATTATGCTTTTCTCTTACCATATAGAGTAGATTCCATAGTCTTGGGCTATGGGGGAATCCCCTAGCTAGATTTGGGTAGAAAACACCAATTCCATAGCTTTGAGTGCTTGATTTGTGAATCCTCTCTACATTGACCTTCAATTCTCTTGTGAAAACAAGGGATCTAGAGCTTGTGTTTGGTAAGAGTAAGCGAAAGTGGTCTCGATCCCATCACAAGTCTCTAGCATCGAAGGTGACGCGAAAGCTCCCTTGGGTCGAGGTGTAGATTGGAGGGATTTGAGGCGAACCACCTCGATCTCACTAGAATCAAACACTTATTGGTTGAATTGAGGAAGAATATCCAAGTCTAGTTGGGGGAGGAACCTAAAAACCCAAGACCGATCTACTAATTGTTCAAGACCGAGATACCCAGTACCTCGGGCCCGACTTGCACCACGTCGGTCCCGACCAACTCGACCTCGATCCTACCTCGGACCGAAGTGACTTTGTGTCGGTCCGAGGAGATCTCTTTTGTTTTCCTTCGTTTTGTCTTTATTTTCTCCTCTTTTTAGTCTTTTCGGGTACTCTCGACGCACGAACTCCCGTGTGTTCGACACCCTACCTCTTTACTACAATTTGGGGTTCGGTTTTATAAATTTAAATTGTGAGACCCTCCGATCCCGGACCGATCAGAATTTTGGCGCCGTTGCCGGGGAGTTCTACTTGTTCGAGGTACCCATCTTTGTTGAGTCTTTGATTTTGGTAGTGATTTGGGTGAGGGACTAGCCCAAACCCCTTGTTTGTTTTGATTTGGTTTTTGTTTGTGTCTTTGGTTGTAGGTGCATGCGAGCTAGTTCCGTCCGAGGAACCCTTGAGCTCGACCTTGTGTGTGACCCGGAGAGTATTCTAAGGCAAGCCCGTAAGAAGAAGAGGATGGCGGACCAAGCCCGAGATGAGGAGTTCGAGAGAATGAGAGCCGACATGGCTCGTATGCAAATTGAAATGGCAAACCGAGATGCCGAGGCCCGTAGAGAGAGGGAGCAAAGGATAAGGTTAGAGGCCCAAATCAACACTCAACCCCAGAATGCTAGACAATACATGCATCCGGAGTTGAAGGTCCCGGAGCCGGCAATCGTCTTGCCGGAGGTGTCAAGGAATTTTGAGATAAAAACTCAATTTATCTCACTCATCAAGAGAGAGCAATACCAAGGGAGGCCGAATGATTGTCCGATCGAGCATGTGAAGCAATTCAAGGACCTTTGTGAGACCATTTCCACGGACGATGAGACACTTGAGTATGTGCTACTCAAAGCCTTCAAGTGGTCTTTTGGAGGCAAGGCTTTGCATTGGTTGGAGAGTCAAGAACCTCGATCCATCACGTCATGGAGGGCCCTAAATGAAGCATTCTTGAAGAAATTCTCCCCGCCCACCAAGACGACGGAGCTTAGAAGGAAGATTGCTAGTTTCCAAGAAGGAGCTCGTGAGCCACTTTTCGAGGCGTGGGATAGATTCAAAGAGATGTTGAGGGCGTGTCCGACACATGGTCAACAACCCTATGTCCTTCAAGACATCTTCTTCCAAGGGATCAACACCGCCACGAAGGATAAATTGAACCTCCATACCGATTGTGGGTTCATAGATTTGCCGCCGGAACAAGCATGGGAGTTGTTGGACAAACTCTCGGATTATGAGGCGATGTATGGTGCTAGCAATGTGTGCAAGGAAGCAAGAGTCCATGGAGAAGGGCCGAAGAGGCTCTACGATCCCAAAAGTGAAGAGGTGGACAAAGATGTGAAGATCCAATTCTTGGAGGATGAATTGAACAAGATGAGGAGGAAGATGAGTCATGCCCAACAAACAAGAGCATGTGAAGAGTGTGGTTCTTTGAAGCATGGAGCCCAAGAGTGCCCAAATGAGCGCCAAGTTCGGTTGGCGGAACAAATTGAGGAGGCTCATTATGTCCAAAGAAATTTCGGAGGAAGATCCAATTTCAACAATGGAGGAAGGTGGAATCAAGGGCAAGCAAGTGGCTACAACAACAACTTCAACCAAAACGAGCCAAGGGCCCAACCACCACCATACCGACCTCCGGGGTTCTATGAGCAAGCACCTCAATGGGCTCAAGACTTGAAGGATCGCTTCACCAATGTGGAGAGAAGAGTTGATGAGATGGGTGCTCAATTCAAAGAGTTTGGAGTTTCGAGAAGGCAAGCGGACAATCAATTTGTTCACATGGCGAATCAACTTCCAAGAGAGGAAGGGAGACTCCCGGGCCGACCCGAGGAGAATCCCCGTGCCCCACAACAACAAAACGAAGTTCGTGCCATAGGATTAAGGAGTGGACGTAGTTTGCCCGAGCCACAAGTTCCAAGATCAAGAGAAGAGAGTCGGACCGAGGTTCCCAGCAACTCGGGCCCGACGTTCCCAGCGGTCGATCCGGAGAATGGAGGAAGTCCCCTGGAGTGGACCGAGGTTGAACCCAACTCGGGCCCGACTTGCCCTGAAGTCGGCCCGACGTGCCCAGATGTTCTCTGCCCTGGGACCGATGTCCCAGAAGTCGGTCCCGAGGTACTACGAACGTCGGTCCAGGGTGGATTTGTTGAGAAAGATCGATCCAAGGAGGTTGATCCAAGCAAGAAGCAAAATGGCACAACTCTTCCATATCTTATGAAGAAGCCCAAGGAGATTGTTGAGGGCAAGTTCAAGCGGTTCTTGAAGCTTTTGCAAGGCTTGAACATCACCATCCCTTTCACCGATGCTCTAAGTGAGATGCCATCCTATGCAAAGTTCTTGAAGGAAATCTTGAGCAAGAAGAGGTCAATTGTTGAGATGCAAGACGAGGTGAAGATATTGGAGCTACCTCAAAAGCTTGGTGATCCCGGAAGATTTGCCATCACCGTAGGGATTGGATCCCAAAACTTCAAAGCTCTTTGTGATCTAGGAGCAAGTATTTCGGTTATGCCCATGAGCATATGGAGAAGGGCTAACCTCGGAGATATGGAGCCGGTTGATATGAGTCTTATCATGGCCGATGGTTCATCAACAAAAGCCACCGGAATTGTTGATGACGTCCCGGTTAGAGTGGGAAGATATTTCGTGCCCGATGATTTCGTGATCTTAGATATGAAAGAGGATCCGATGGTACCCATTATTCTCGGAAGGCCGTTTCTAGCTACGGCGGGTGCCAAGTTTGACGTGAGGAATGGGAAAGTCACTTTCGAGATTGGCGAGGAGAAAGTGGAGTTTCATTTCAACAAGGCCCTTAATGAACCGGACGCATTGGCGATTTTGAAATTAGAGGAAAATGCCAAGTGCAAGAGGGAGAAGTTGGAGTCCACAAGAGAGGAAACGCCATTGAGAGACCATGATATGATCGATGTTCAAATCCATGATGAGACAAGAGATGGAGATAACCCACCAAATCATGAAGAGTATCCTAATCTATATCCTTTTGATGTGGGAGATTCTTTTATTTGCTTAGATGATTTGAAAGAGGATTTAGGAGATGATTATCTTTGCTTGGATGATTTGCAAGATGAGTTGAGTTATGATGTCATTGAGTCTCCTAGAAATTCTTTAGACTTTTGTGGTATAGGTGATAAAATGCAAGATGAGTTGATGCAAGAGATGCCAAGCTACACGTTGGAGGAGAAGGATGATGGAGGATATGGATGCCACACTTTCATCAAACACAAATGGTGGCACTTTGGTTATGAGGATTGTGAAGAAGCACATGGCAAGGAGGATCAATTCACCGTTTTTCACACTCCTTGAAGGGTAGAGGTTAGACGTCAAGCTAATGACGTTAAAGAAGCGCTCCTCGGGAGGCAACCCGGGTTTAGTAGATTCATTTTCGTAGTTTCTAGCTTGTTTCTTTTTGCCTTAGCTTAGATTAGTCCTAATCTCTTCTCTAGCTTGTATTTTGTGGAAATGTGTGTTGTGTGAGCTTCATTAGCATGTGTGGTATTTGTGAAATGATGCAAGAACTTGTGGATAGAAGTAACCAAGTCGTGGGATTTTTAGGAACCAAAATCGGGTAGGACCGAGGTACCCAGTACCTTGGGCCCGAGGTGCCCGACGTCGGTCCAGTTATGCCGACCCATGTTGGATCTTGACTTTGTGGAAATTCCTACTATACCCCCTTGACCCACCTTTGTCTTCTTCCCCATTTAAGAGCCTTTTCCCTTACCTAACATCATCACCCCCATAACTACTTTCCCAAAATACCCAATTCTCTCTCAAAACTCAAATCGATCCCATCTCCCCCACCATACTCGATCTTCAAAGAACCTCACCATAAGATCTCGATCCATACCCTAGCATCCCCAAACATTGAACCAAAAGCCAAAAATCCCACCCAAATCCCATAGATCTACATTCTTCTTCTAGATCTAGAAGAGGAAAATTTGAGTTCTAAGAGTTGATTGCTAGAAGTTCTTGTTTTCTTCATATTTGGTATGTGAATCTCAATCTCTACTTGATTCTTTATGAATTTCATGCTTTCATTGCTAGATTTGAGATATGCCATGATTGAGTGAGCTTGAACCTTGAGCATCCATGGTGATTTGCATGCATTGTGAAATTTGTGCTTAATTGTTGCTAAATCCCACTTAGAACTTCGATTGATGATGATTGATGGTAGAATTTGGATTTTAGGGGCATGATAGTGTGTTGCATGGATGAATCTAGGATAAGAAGTCGGAATGGACTCGGTCCAAGGTACCCAGTACCTCGGGACCGATGTTCAACGTCGGTCCAGCAACTCGGACCGAGGTCCCCAACCTCGGACCCGTCGTCTTTTGCATGTCGGTCCGACGCTTTTCGAGCTTCTTTTGTGTGAATTTAGGATTTCATGAGCTTGAATGTTGGTTATAGCATGCTATTCATGATATGTCTTGAGGCTTGACCATTGATATGTGAATCTTAGTTCATGCATGATTGAATTTTGTGGATTGAGTGTGTTAAGTATAAGTATGGGGTCATCTCTTTGCATGATGCGTTGTTTGTGATGGAAGCTTGTGATTTTGTTGTGGTTGTATAGATTTTATCTTGTAGTTCTTTGGTTTTAATTGTGCGTAGGTACCATGTCTACCCGAGCATCTTCTTCAAGGATGGAGAAAGCAACCAAGAAGTCCAAGAAGTCATCCAAGAGAGTCCAAAGGATGGATGATGTGCGTATCGAGGATGAGGATGATGCTAGAGAGTATGAGCGACTCATGGGTCTATCTCACCACACCCGGTGGTTAGATTGGGAATCAATTCAAAAGATGTGCATGGATGAGGCTCTTACTCGGTGCTATTCCAACATTGGGCTCAATGTGTTGCTAAGGTGGAATAACACTCATTTTCCCGCCTTGACGTCCGAGTTCATGGCGACATTCAAGTGCGCGTATGAGGGACCCGAGAGTGAAGGCATGATCTCCTTCCAAATGGGCAACGAATTGCAAGAACTCTCTCTTCGGAACTTGGCACATTACTTTGGGTTCCCATTTCCGAGAGATGAGGCCTATGTTGACAATGAGAAGGTCGACTACCTTTGGAAGTTTGTGGCCGGGAAGAGTGAGATGAGGAAAGAAGCATCGACAAATGAGATAGCCAACCCACTCTTCCGAGTCATGATCCGAGCTTTGGGTTGTTCTATCTTTGCAAGGCACGAATTGAGTAAACCGATGAAGGAGGAGGCCATGATTCTCTACGAGATGTTGTTTGAGCATGAGAAGCCGATGAACCTCACTTGGGAATGGGTGAAGATGGTGAGGGACTTTCAAAGTTCTTCATGGATCTATTTCGGAGGCATGATTGCCCGGTTAGCTCACCGTCTTGAGGTGGACTTGTCTACCTATACACCGGCCGCTAATGGTGTGGAGTTCATGGACCTCAAGTACTTCAAGAAGGCCAACATTATCAAGGAGAAGCAATTGACCGGCGCCACCACCTACCTAGCCCCACACTCCAACTTCAACAACGTGCACATTCCTTTGGGGCCTCGACTCTTCGACCTCACTTGTTACTATAATTGGTATCAAGTGTGGGCGGGGAACGTCAATCCTTATGGAGAGCCGGAGGGGACACTTGAGGTTAGGGGACGAGCACAACATATCCGCTTTACTTCACCTCAAGCATCCCCGGACACCGAAGAAGAAGAGCCCAACCAATATGAGTTTGTGAGGAGAGACAACATGGATGTGGACGTGCCTAGAGGTGAAGAAGAAGAAGAAGAAGGTGGTTACCAACATTTGCTCACCGACCACGCACCAACTCTCTTGGACCGAGGTGCTTCACAAGTCGGGCCCGATATTCATCAACGTCGGTTCGACGTGTTCTTGCCCGATCCGGTCCCGAGCCACTTCGAGCGGGGCGAGGGAGTGGAGCACATCAAGCACCACCTAGCTATGGAGGATATGAGGGGTATGCCCAATGGTTTGGGCCCGGAATGGTGTTCCCCGAGCCGAACCAATCGGTGGACATGAATTTCTTGGCAAACCAATTGTCGCATCTCCAACTTCAACAATCATCCATGCTTCAAGAGGCGCACCAACTCAACCAACAACAACAATACCTCAACTTCCAACAATAACAACTCTCTCACCACCAAGAAGACTTCCAAGTGCAATTTGATGAGGTGAACCGCAACATCGCCTACACAAGACGTGAAGTGGAGGACTTAAGGGCGGCCGAGGATTATCGGTGGACCGTCCAAGCAAGTTTCAATGAGTGGATGTCCGGGAATTTCTCTTCCCGTGAAGATCAATGGACACCCCCCGCGCCACCACTACAACCGCCAAGCCAAGATCCCTTCAATGATCGAGTGTACGAGCAAGAGCGACACGCTCGGCTCCAAAGGAGACAACGTCGTGGCCACCCTCCGAACTAAGCCTCAACATGCCATTCAAGAATAAGGAATTGTGAGCTTTCTCTACTCTTCTCTTTACTTTTGAGTTTTGATTTCTTTTGATGAGGACATCAAAATTTTAAGTATGGGGTGGGTTAGTAGCTCATTAGTTCCATGTGTAGGTTGTTTGTTTTTGTTTCTTGTTTAAGGGATGTTTCATTTTGGATTGTGGCATGATATGTATGAGAATGATGATTGATTTTATGGATGAATGGATGAGTTTGTTTTTGTTTGAGAAAATCTTTTCGAAAAATTCCTAAAAATTCAAAAATTGTGTTGAAAAATGTCAAAAAGATTTTGTTTTGGACTAGGAATTCCCATCTTAGATGTCCATATGAAGGCTAATGATGATGTGAGCATGTAAATTCCTTTGCATATTTTTGGATAGTTTAGCCTCTAAATGGATGTTGTTTTTAATGTGATATGATATCTTGCATGTTTTTATTGAGCACATGAGTTCTTGGATGAGTTATGATGCAACTAAGCTTGAGTGAACCTTGTGAGATGATTTTTGGCCATTTTAGGGATGCCTGTTCATATTGCATATCCCTCATTTTCTTGTGTGAATTAGCTCATGCATGCTTAGTAGAACTTGCTATTGAGGTGTTTATCTATTTTCCAAGACCAATATGAGATTTGTTCTATGCATTGTCACATTGATTTGGACTTTGTTTCATTTAGTCACAAAATCTTCCATATCCTACCTTGAAGATAAACCGTTGTTTGTAGCCCCGTTTTAGCCTTAGACCTTTGTTTGAAACTCCTCAAAAATATGATTCCTAACCTATATGACTTGACCCTTATGGGATTGGACTTTAGTGAGAGGTTTTGGAAGTATATTTGGAGAGTTGAGATTCTCTTTGGTGAAAGGGCAAAAGAATGGAGTATAAACCAAGTGGGTAGTGCATCTTTGAAGTGGAAAGAAAGAAAGAAAAGTTGGAAAAAATAGCGGATTGAAAGCAAAATCCTTAAGTGTAGAAAATGGGTACCGACCGAGTTAAAGTGCACATCGGACCCGAGTTAGTGCAAGTCGATCCAAAGTGGAAAAGTGTGAAAAATCCAACCAAAAGTGTAGTGCAAAGATGAAGTGGAATGTTTAGTGAAATGTGGGTTGAAGAAAGAAAAGAAAAGAAGAAAAGTTCAAAGTCTTTTGGATGAGGAAAAGTTGAAAGTGGAATAATTTGGTGAGTTTGGTGAGAGACTAGAAAGTTCAATCCCCATTGTAAGCACCACAAGACCAAAGTGATTCCCACCTTGAGAAACACCAAAAGCCCCATTACAACCCGGCCGAATGGAACCTCTTTGAGGACCTCCATTGAGCCAAGTTCATATTCTTTGTGTGCACTGTAATAGGCATCTCTAGGTGGAGGAATTGGTGATATTAGCTTCAATAGTAAAGCCTTTACTTGCATGAATTTTGAGTATGAGTGTTCATTTTCAAGCCTAAACACATGATGAGTGATACACATTTTCACATATCTAAAGTGAGGCTTGGTTGCATTAGACTTTATTCCTAGAACACTTGATCATGTGTGATGACGTAATCTTGCTAGTATATCTATCGCTTGTGCTTACTTGATTGATTTTTCATATGAGGCTTTACTTGAAGATTGTGCTTCGGTCTTGCTTGCATTGTTATTGCTTGAGGACACGCAAGTTTAAGTATGGGGTATTCTGATGTCTCTCATTTTGGAGGTATTTTAGTAGTTGATTTCCGTTGTAAATATGTGTTTTTCATTCTCTTCTTTGTTAGTTTTGTTTCTCTTTTAGCTTAGTTCCCGGTTTTCTTCAAGAGTCGGAAACTATGCGAGTTTGTTTGTTTTTGTAGGTAAAATGGCAAGAATGAGGACAATTTCGAGGAGCTAATGAAGGAGCCAAGTCAAGGAGTGCAAGAGCCAAGCCAAGAATGAAGTGGAACCAAAGGAAACCAAGGAAGAAGACGAGGATCGAGGCCCTGGACCGAGATACACCAAGTCGGGCTCGAGATCGAGCACCTAGTGAACCGGACCGACATTCCCAACGTCGGGCCCGAGGTCGTTCCGTGTCGGTCCAAGTCGGCATTGGATTGGATTGTTCCCCAAGGCATATTTTTAGCAACTTTCCACATTTGCCCCTTTCTAAATTGGGATTCCTTGGTCCCCAATCCAAGGAGAAGGTTAAGAGAGGTGATTAGTGATCAATTGAGAGGTGTGAAGTGTGAGGGGGACGAGTGGGACACACACACCAAACCAAAATTCATTCTCAAAGGCTCAAGGGAGACTTGGAGAGCAAGGAGAAGGAAGAGAAGGAGAGATCGGTGGAGAAGAGAGGAGGAATTGTGAGTTTTGTACTTTGTTTTGCTTTGATCTAGTAGAATTGAGACTTGGATTTTGTAGACACTTTGGATTTGAATGCAATTGGAGTTTGATTGGATGTTGATGATTGAGATTTGCTTGATTTCCCTTTTGATTATGCTTTTCTCTTACCATATGGAGTAGATTCCATAGTCTTGGGCTATGGGGGAATCCCCTAGCTAGATTTGGGTAGAAAACACCAATTCCATAGCTTTGAGTGCTTGATTTGTGAATCCTCTCTACATTGACCTTCAATTCTCTTGTGAAAACAAGGGATCTAGAGCTTGTGTTTGGTAAGAGTAAGCGAAAGTGGTCTCGATCCCATCACAAGTCTCTAGCATCGAAGGTGACGCGAAAGCTCCCTTGGGTCGAGGTGTAGATTGGAGGGATTTGAGGCGAACAACCTCGATCTCACTAGAATCAAACACTTATTGGTTGAATTGAGGAAGAATATCCAAGTCTAGTTGGGGGAGGAACCCAAAAACCCAAGACCGATCTACTAATTGTTCAAGACCGAATTACCCAGTACCTCGGGCCCGACTTGCACCACGTCGGTCCCGACCAACTCGACCTCGATCCTACCTCGGACCGAAGTGACTTTGTGTCGGTCCGAGGAGATCTCTTTTGTTTTCCTTCATTTTGTCTTTATTTTCTCCTCTTTTTAGTCTTTTCGGGTACTCTCGACGCACGAACTCCCGTGTGTTCGACACCCTACCTCTTTACTACAATTTGAGGTTCGGTTTTATAAATTTAAATTGTGAGACCCTCCGATCCCGGACCGATCATGAAGAAAGGTCATTTGTCCCTCGAATTTGGAGGAGTAGAGCTCGATTTCTCCTTCAAGTCAACATCAAGGGAAGCATTGCATAGAGAAGCCAAGATGGTTCAATTTCTTCCAAATGGAGTGCAATGGGAGGCTATATCCAACAAGCCAAGTACAAGGAAGCTAGAGTTGAAAGCCATCCCACCGCCTTATGGAGTTGAAGTGAAAAATGAAGGGGTGATTGCTCATCAAGAGGAAGACGAGAAAGTGGAGAGAGGGATGACTTACTTGGAGGTATTCAAAGCCGAAACGGAGGAAACTCAAGCACCACCGGAGCCTTTGCACGAGCTAAAGGAGCTTCCAAAGGACTTGAGGTATGCCTTCCTTGGCCCTAACTCTTCATTACCCGTAATTGTGAATGCTAATTTGAATAATGAAGAAGAGTCTAAATTGTTAGCGGTCTTAAGAAAGCATAGGGGGGCCTTAGGGTATTCATTAGAGGAACTTAAGGGAATCTCACCATCAATTTGCATGCATAGGATCTACATGGAAGACAATCATAAACCCACTATTGAACCACAAAGAAGATTGAATCCTAATATGAAAGAAGTGGTTAAAAGTGAGATACTTAGAATGTTGGATGCGGGAATCATCTTCCCAATTTCGGATAGCAAATATGTGAGTCCCGTGCATGTAGTTCCTAAAAAGGGTGGATTGACCGTAGTGCAAAATGAGAAAGGAGAAATGATTCCTACAAGAACCACTACAAAATGGCGCATGTGCATTGATTACCGAAAGTTAAATAGTGGTACTCGTAAGGATCATTTCCCCCTTCCTTTTATTGACCAAGTCCTTGAAAGATTAGCACAACATGAATACTTTTGCTACCTTGATGGGTATAGTGGATTTTGGCAAATCCCTATTCACCCCGATGATCAAGAGAAGACGACTTTTACATGTCCCTATGGAACGTTCGCCTATAGGCGTATGCCTTTCGGTTTGTGTAATGCCCCGGCAACGTTTCAAAGGTGCATGATGTCCATCTTCTCTGACATGGTAGAGGAAATAGTGGAAGTATTCATGGATGATTTTTCGGTCTATGGTTCCTCTTTTGATGCTTGCTTGGCTAATTTGGATAGAGTGTTGGCTAGATGTGAAGAGACTAACCTTGTGCTTAATTGGGAAAAATGTCATTTCATGGTTAAGGAAGGAATAGTCTTATTGCATTTAATTTCTAGTAGAGGAATAGAAGTTGATAGGGCCAAGATAGAGATCATTAAAAAACTTCCCCCACCTACTTGTGTGCATGATGTGTGGAGCTTTTTAGGTCATGCGGGCTTTTATAGACGCTTCATCAAAGATTTCTTTAAAATCTCAAAACCATTGTCTAACCTCTTGATGAAGGATGTTCCCTTCGAATTTTCCGAGGATTGCATGAGTGCATTTTGTAGGTTGAGAGATGCTTTGGTTTCGGCACCCATCATGGCGTCACCCGATTGGAATCTTCCCTTCGAAGTGATGTGTGATGCAAGTGATTTCGTCGTGGGAGCCGCTCTTGGGCAAAGAAAGGAGGGAAAGTTGCATGCCATCTACTATGCAAGTAAAACCTTGGATGAAACTCAATGTAAATATACAACTACGGAAAAGAATTCCTAGCGGTGGTATTTGCATTTGAGAAATTCCGGTCATATCTTGTGGGGTCTAAGGTGGTGGTCTATACGGATCATGCGGCAATCAAGTACCTCATGAAGAAGAAAGATGCAAAACCAAGGCTTTTGAGATGGATGCTTCTTCTTCAAGAATTTGACCATGAGATCAAGGATAAAGTGGGCTCGGAGAATTTGGTGGCCGATCATCTATCCCGGTTTCCCGTGGAGTACATGAAGGAGATGGGAGATGGTGTGGAAATAGATGACATGAGGGCGGATGAGGGTCTAATGAGTAGCAAGAAGGAACAAAGGGATGGATCGACCAAGCTAGACAGTCGGGCCCGAAGTATGGAACATCGGACCGAGGTACTGGGTACCTCGGACCCGTGGTCTGTGACGTCGGTCCAAGAAGAGATGTGCACTTGTTCGACCCGATCGACGTCTCCACATGTCGGGCTCAATACCTTGCAATGTCGGTCCATGAAATCAAGTAAGATCCTTCACTCGGTCTCCATTCCTTCTCATCCTAAATTGATTAAATCTTCACCTCCTACTTGTCTATTATCTATTGAATCCACAAAACGACGGGTCGCTCCTTGGTTTGCGGATTTTGCTAACTTTGTTGTAGGGGAAGTGATCCCACCAAATTTGTCTTACTCGGCTAGGAAGAAATTCTTACATGATGCTAGGCAATATTATTGGGATGATCCGTACCTATACAAGGAGGGGAGCGATAGAATCTATAGACGGTGCATTCCAAGTGAGGAGGTTGAAAGTGTCATTCGCCATTGTCATTTTTTGCCAACCGGAGGGCATGCTAAGAGTTCAAAAACCACGGCCAAAATTCTTCATTGTGGGTTCTATTGGCCAACCATGTTCAAAGATGTTCATGAGTATGTGAAGAGATGTGAGGAGTGCCAAAGAGAAGGGAATTTATCAAGGAGAAATGAGACTCCGCAAACCGGAATTCTAGAGGTGGAGCTCTTTGATGTATGGGGGATCGACTTTATGGGACCTTTCCCAACGTCGGGCCCATACAAATACATATTGGTGGCCGTTGATTATGTTTCTAAATGGGTGGAAGCCATCCTAACAAGGACCAATGATGCAAGAGTTGTGATGAAGTTCTTGAAGAGCAACATCTTTTCTAGATTCGGCGTGCCAAGAGTTCTCATTAGTGATGGTGGTCCTCATTTCATTGAAAGATGCTTCGAGAATGTGTTGATTAAGTATGGGGTGTCTCACTGGGTTGCTACCCCTTATCATCCTCAAACATGGTCTAGTGGAAGTCTCAAATCGTCAAATCAAGGCCATTTTGGAGAAGACGGTGTCTAAATCAAGAAAAGATTGGTCATCCAAGCTTGATGATGCACTTTGGGCTTATAGAACCGCTTACAAGACACCCTTGGGGACTACACCTTTCAATCTAGTGTATGGAAAGGCGTGCCACCTCCCGGTGGAATTGGAACACAAATCCAAGTGGGCTTTAAAGGAGATGAATTGGGATGTGAACTTGGCCGGAGAAAAGAGGTTCCTAGACCTTCATGAGCTAGGGGAGTTGCGTTTGAAGGCTTACGAAAACGCCAAGTTGTACAAAGAGAAAACTAAAAGATGGCATGATAGGAAGTTGGTCCCAAAAACTTACCAAGTTGGAGACAAGGTTCTTCTCTTTAATGCACGACTTCGGTTCTTTCCGGGCAAGCTTCGAACGAGGTGGAGTGGACCATTCGTGGTACATCGCATACATTCTCAAGGAGCGGTAGATTTGATAGATGAGGATGGAACTATCTTTCGAGTTAATGGTCATCGAGTGAAGAAGTACTATGACAAACTCGACCCAAGTGAAGAAGTAAGAGCCTCTTGGGCTCTCCTCTTATCAAATTAAGCCTCAACATGCCATTCAAGAATAAGGAATTGTGAGCTTTCTCTACTCTTCTCTTTACTTTTGAGTTTTGATTTCTTTTGATGAGGACATCAAAATTTTAAGTATGGGGTGGGTTAGTAGCTCATAGTTCCATGTTTATGTGTAGTTTCTTGTTTCTTGTTTAAGGGATGTTTCTTTTGGATAGTGGCATGATATGTATGAGGATGATGATTGAATTTTATGGCATGAATGGATGAGTTTGTTTGTTTTGTTTGAGAAAATTTTTGCAAAAAAATCCATAAAAATTCGAAAAAATTGTGTGAAAAAGAACAAAAAGATTTTGTTTTTGGACTAGGAAATCCCATCTTAGATGTCCATATGAAGGCTAATGATGATGTGAGCATGTAAAGTCCTTTGCCTATTATTGGATAGTTTAGCCTCTAAATGGATGTTGTTTTTAATGTGATATGATATCTTGCATGTTTTTATAGAGCACATGAGTTCTTAGATGAGTTTTGATGCAACTAAGCTTGAGTGAACCTTGTGAGATGATTTTTGGCCATTTTAGGGATGCTTGTTCATTATTGCATATCCCTCATTTTGTTGTGTGAATTAGCTCATGCATGCTTAGTAAAACTTGTTATTGAGGTGTTTATCTATTTTCCAAGACCAATATGAGAATTGTTCTATGCTTTGTCACATTGATTTGAACTTTATTTCATTTAGTCACAAAATCTTCCATATCCTACCTTGAAGATGAACCGTTGTTTGTAGCCCCGTTTTAGCCTTAGACCTTTGTTTGAAACTCCTCAAGAATATGATTCCTAGCCTATATGACTTGACCCTTATGGGATTGGACTTTAGTGAGAGGTTTGGAAGAATATTTGGAGAGTTGAGATTCTCTTTGGTGAAGGGCAAAGAATGGAGTTACAAACCAAGTGGGTAGTGCATCTTTGTTGAGAGGAAAGAAAGAAAAGTTGGAAAAAGTAGTGGAATGAAAGCAAAGTGCTTAAGTGAAAGAAAAGGGCACCGACCGAGTTAAAGTGCACATCGGGCCCGAGTTAGTGCAAGTCGATCCTAGTGAGAAAAGTGTGAAAAATCCAACAAAAAGTGTAGTGCAAAGATGAAGTGGAATGTTTAGTGAAGTTGTGGGTTGAGAAAGAAAAGAAGAGAAGAAAAATCAAAGTCTTTTGGATGAGTGAAAATTGAAAGTGGAATGACTTGGTGAAGTTGGTGAGAGACTAGAAAGTTCAATCCCCATTATAAGCACCACAAGACCAGAATGATTCCTACCTTGAGAAACACCAAAAGCCCCATTACAACCCGGCCGAATGGAACCTCTTTGAGGACCTCCATTGAGGCAAGTTCATATTCTTTGTGTGCATTGTAATAGGCATCTCTAGGTGGAGGAATTGGTGATATTAGCTTCAATGGTAAAGCCTTTACTTGCATGATTGTTGAGTTTGAGTGTTCATTGCTAAACCTAAACACATGATGAGTGATACACATTTCTATATCCCTAAAGTGAGGGTTTGTTGCATTAGACTATATTCCTTGAACACTTGATCATGTGTGATGACGTAATCTTGCTAGCATGTCTATCACTTGTGCTTACTTGATTGATTTTTCATATGAGGCTTTACTTGAAGATTATGCTTCGGTCTTGCTTACATTGTTATTTCTTGAGGACAAGCAAGTTTAAGTATGGGGTATTCTGATGTCTCTCATTTTGGAGGTGTTTTAGTAGTTGATTTGCCTTGTGAATATGTGTTTTTCATTCTCTTCTTTGTTAGTTTTGTTTCCTTTTTAGCTTAGTTCCCGGTTTTCTTCAAGAGTCGGAAACTATGCGAGTTTGTTTGTTTTTGTAGGTAAAATGGCAAGAATGAGGACAATTTCGAGGAGCTAATGAAGGAGCCAAGTCAAGGAGTACAAGAGCCAAGCTAAGAATGAAGTGGAACCAAAGGAAACCAAGGAAGAAGACGAGGATCGAGGCCCTGGACCGAGATACATCAAGTCGGGCCCGAGATCGAGCACTCAGTGAACCGGACCGACGTTCCCAACGTCGGGCCCGAGGTAGTTCCGTGTCGGTCCAAGTCGGCATAGGATTGGATTGTTCCCCAAGGCATATTTTTAGCAACTTTCCACATTTGCCCCTTTCTAAATTGGGATTCCTTGGTCCCCAATCCGAAGAGAAGTTAAGAGAGGTGATTAGTGATCAATTAGAGGTGTGAAGCGTGAGGGGGACGAGGGCACACACAACACCAACCCAAATTCACTCTCAAAGGCTTTAGGAAGACTTGGAGAGCAAGGAGAAGAGAAGAGAAGGAAGAGAAGGAGAGATCGGTGGAGAAGAGAAGAGGAATTGTGAGTTTTGTACTTTGTTTTGCTTTGATCTAGTAGAATTGAGACTTGGATTTTGTAGACACTTTGGATTTGAATGCAATTGAAGTTTGATTGGATGTTGATGATTGAGATTTGCTTGATTTCCCTTTTGATTATGCTTTTCTCTTACCATATGGAGTAGATTCCATAGTCTTGGGCTATGGGGGAATCCCCTAGCTAGATTTAGGTAGAAAACCCCAATTCCATAGCCTTGAGTGCTTGATTTGTGAATCCTCTCTACATTGAGCTTCAATTCTCTTGTGAAAGCAAGGGATCTAGAGCTTGTGTTTGGTAAGAGTAAGCGAAAGTGGTCTCGATCCCATCACAAGTCTCTAGCATCGAAGGTGACGCGAAAGCTCCCTTAGGTCGAGGTGTAGATTGGAGGGATTTGGGGCGAACAACCTCGATCTCACTAGAATCAAACACTTATTGGTTGAATTGAGGAAGAATATCCAAGTTTTGGTTGGGGAGGAACCCAAAAACCCAAGACCGATCTACTAATTGTTCAAGACCGAGGTACCCAGTACATCGGGCCCGACTTGCACCACGTCGGTCCCGACCATCTTGACCTCGATCCTACCTCGGACCGAAGTGACCTGTGTCGGTCCGAGAAGATCTCTTTTGTTTTCCTTCGTTTTGTCTTTATTTTCTCCTCTTTTTAGTCTTTTCGGGTACTCTCGACGCACGAACTCCCGTGTGTTCGACACCCTACCTCTTTACTACAATTTGAGGTTCGGTTTTATAAATTTAAATTGTGAGACCCTCCGATCCCGGACCGATCACTACACCCCATACACATACCGGAATGACGTGGTGCAACATCAACGCCAGATATAATAATCAACCACAATGTTTACCTAATTTATTCAAAGATTGTCTATCGGCCAAAATGAAAAACAAAATGTACCAAATATATATTCTCAGAGGTCGTTCACAGAAAATCTCACCACTTTCTTTCCTTGCTTATTGGAAGTTAGGGGACTTCTCGAATCTAAAAATACGGGGACGGCAAGCCACACATCAGACACAACCCATATCCCTAATTAATTATCACCAAAAAGTACGTGACTGCGAAGTGACGTTAATTATTCGATATCTATATTTTGTATAGTATAAAGCGGAGACAAAGTCTTCACAAAAATTTGCGCCACGTGTTCTATCTTTAATAAAATAATCAACCAGACGTTGCATCTATAAAAAATCACTAATCACAATAGAAAGATAAATATATATGATTTGATAAAAATAATGAGTTGGGCCTCCTCTATATAAATTACGTAGTTATAATATCATGTAATCTTATCACATAAAAATATTATTATTATTTAATAAAACGTGATATTTATCGTAAAATAATTTTATAACAAATCCAACTTATTTATATTATGAGTTAATTTACTATTGGTAAAAAAACACTAATCACAATACGAAGATACATATATATGATCCTGTATTTTTAACGTGATCATTGACGTTACATATGTAATTAACCTGGGTTTAATCGCATTACCCGTACATGGTATGGGGGTCGAACTAGTTTGATCTAATTTGAAGAGATAAACCATAAGGATTTATTCGAACTCGAACCCTAATCAGCCAACCGCAATTCGGGTTCATACCAAAGTTACATAAAAACAAGTGTGCATCCCCTAAACACACAGAGCATTGCACATACTACATAGCACTCAGCCATTGATAATGCACACACCTAATTATCACCCATATCTTGTCCATAGTCGTTGTATACAAATGCCCTTTGACTTTGCCCCAAGTTTGCACGAAAGATTAGGGCTCCCTTTTATTAAAATGCTACATTTGTGAGAGGGAATCCATACTTATTAGCAAAAGTGTACGATTTTGTGGGTCTTCTTATCCAAAATGGTCATCTCGATCGGTTTTGGAGGGAAAAGGTGCGGAATATGGAGGGAAAGTATAATCAAAACCAATCACCATCGCCTATAAATTTAACCCCGTACAGTACACCCTCCCACTCCCTGGTTCAGAAACTAATTAAATCCTCTATTTCGCCCCCCAAAAAAAACTAAATCCTTTATTCAACAGAGCAACGAACTTCAGCCAATGGGTGCACCGTCAGGCATGAACATCACCCTGGCCCGAGAGCTGAACGGTGTCCGTCTGTTCGTGCGGACGATCAAAGAGCCTGAATACCTCGGACCGGTTAGGCTTGCCAATGCCTTATCCAAAGTGAGGCGTGCGCCGTCCTTTCTCAGAATCCTAGAAGAGAAGGTGAACGTGGACTTCCTCTCGCGCAATGAAGAACTTTGGGTGGCTGTTCGATCCGGCCTCCTCAGCATCCCACTCCCTGTGGCAGACTTAGCCATAGTCCGCTTGTCGGAGTTCCATCCACCCCCGATGCACGTCCTAACAGAGCATCATGTGCAGCAGCTAGAGGCCCTCAACACAGAGATAAGGCATGTGTTACGCGCGTTGATTCGAAGCCCTACCGTGGGCCGCAAACTGGTGGGAAACTGCCTCACCAAATGCGGCTGCCTCAACACGTTTGAACGGATTTTCTACGAAGAGTTGGACAGCACTCAGATGACAGCGCAATCACTCCGCGTCGTGCGCATGTTGACTGGATCCAAGAGAGTTCGAGCGGACGATGATCATGCCATCGGGGCCGCGGTAATGATTGCACCCGGATTTGCCCGCCGTGTTGTGAACCGGCACAAATTGATGGCGCGGCTTAGGCCGAGCGCCTGACCGACGACGTCGACCCTCTGTTGGGAAGGTTACTCATCCTGAACTAATTCCTCTGGTCTAGATAAATGATGTGTTTTGGACCTTTTGTTGTGGATGATCTGTGCTTGGTTTGCACACAATGTAGTCTGCTTTATTTTGTAGGCCTGTGGAGCCTTAGGTATTTCCCTCCGTGTCTAAGTCTGTTTATGTAGTACTGACGATTAAGTCTGTTTATGTAGCGTCCTGTGTGCCTTGCACACCTTATAAAATTACCCCGTTTCGAACAGCATTTGCTTTCTAAAGGTCAGGCTGTTGTGCAATGCACCGGTACTGTAGTTATCTTTAACGGTCACTACCTCCGACATGGAGTATAGGCTAATTTCATTATCGCATACATTGTTTCGAGGGGGGCTATTTTAATTTCTCAATTAAGCCACGTTTATACGCATACATTGTTACGTGGGAAACGTTGTTTCATATGTACCATCTCCCACCGTATGGTGTAATGGCCCAATACTCCTAATATAGCATATAAGCATCTTCCACCATAATAAGGTATAACTACATAAGGTATATAGTATTAAAATATGTGTTGTTTACCAACCATACCCTATACGGTATGTATTAAAATATGCATCTAATTGGCTTTAATTTGAAATGACTCCATTCAACCCAAAAAATTTTTTTTGAAATGACTCCAAAATGCACAGGTTGTGTATTATGTTAATCAGACTATATTTTAATGCAACCAAAACAGAGCATAAACATTTTTTCAATTTGTAGACAAAAAACACATGTATTTTGTTTGAACTCAAGCAAAAAAATAAATTTTAACATATTTTGAAGAAAGGGGCGGTTACTAAATAACTGCTCACCATTCGACCAAAAAAAAAAAAACTGATCAGCATGTGTGTGTGTGTGTGTATATATATATATATGTATATGTATGTACATGTACCCTTGAGAGAAAAGAGTGCGTAACTTCTACTCTATGTAAAAAGAATAGCGTCAGAATAGAAACGTAACGGAAGCCGCTGCAATGAAAGACAGATCGAACATGGATCGAGGTTAGTCATTGGATCTCACCTTGGATGAAATTGGCCGGTGCCATGAATAGATTTTAAGATCCGAATCGGGGCTGATTTATAGGTTACAAATCGATTCAGTTTTTTCAAATCTTTCTTGATCGGACTCAGACATAAATCTACTCATGCAACTAACCTGATTTCAGTTTATTTTGTTCTATTCGAGTTCAATATAACTTGTATATGTCGAAAGCGTATGTTATGTAATTGGTTAGGCATAGTATTGTAATTGGTTAGGCGTAGTATCCGTGAAGAAATACCTGACGTTTTCGGTTGATTGATTTGATAAGAAATACTTGTCATTTTAGATATTTTAACACCATTTTTCGTTTATTATCCCACTAATTGAAAACAATTACTTAAATCTATACTAGAAAAATAAAAGATCTTCCAAAAATGGAGGATATATAAGTCAATTCAGTTGAATTCTTAATTTTCCTGACACATCCTAAAACGACATGTATTTATTAACGGAGGGAGTACAAATTAAATTCGTAGTGTGCCCGCATAGGAAGATAGTCGGGATCATATGAAACCAACTATTAAATGAAGCAATCGTAGTGATTGTGAGATGCTTGTTTGGTTGCTTTCAAAATTCATGGGAATTGGAAAATTAATCCCAAGAATTTAACTAAACTACTAAATATAGGTGTGTGTTTGGTTAAACAAGTTACTATGAATAAAAAACACTTGATTTTAAATTCCTCCATATCATAGGAATGGCGAAAACATAGGGATTGGTGGGTAGGATACACTTCCTGAGTTTTTTTTCCACCAAATCTCCAGTTTACCCATGAATTCCAGGGTTTATAAATTTATACTGTAGGTGTTTTAATTAATTTTCTATTTTAAGGCTATAATTGTAAGTTTATTTGAATTCCTACAAACTGCCCTTTGTGCACCAAACAAAACACACTACTCCGTATTTGTATTCCTGTGAAATTAAACAGTCGACCAAAGATGTATTTTAATTCCCCATGAATTGTAATTCCAGGGAGTTAAACGTACATGGGATTTAGATTTATGGGAACTAGTCGAAAACCCGTACCATGTACGGGTAACGATCATTTTTTTCGTTAATTTGTGTATCTACTATAATCCATACTATATATTAATTGTTATATATAAATAGATTAGAATGGGAATTGAAAAGTTAAGTTAATTAATATGTATATTTTATAGAAGGAAATTTTAAAGATAGATAATATTGTTTCAAAGATAGTTAGATGAGTAAGAAAAAGGATAAAATTAAAGATTAGATAATTAAAGAAATTTTAAAGATAAATAATATGCCTTTAAAGATAGATATTTGATGGGTAAGAAAAAAGATAAAGTTAAAGATTAGATAATTAGGAAAAATAAAACATATAAAATTGTTAATAGTGGGGCCAAAATTAAATACTTACCTCGAAATTATCCGGCTTTAGATAGATTGTACTTCCTACATCCATCCAAACATATTAGTCAACGTGTATTTTTTTGACAAAATTATTTTCTAAATAAATTATGAAAAGAGAGAAAAGCATGCGTTGGTTAAGATTTACTAACCTTCTGTTCCTCCCTTATTTCTCCCTTATCATAAACGATTTTTAAATTATGTGAACAAAGGGCACACAATGAGCAGCTAATAATGGAAGACCGTATTATAAAAAACAAACACCTAGTGTTTCAATGCACAATATACCAGTATGTTCAATGCACGGTATTTGTAAACACGGTGAGCTGTCAGTATATGACTGCTTGATGACATTTATTGCCATTTCAAAGATCGACCACTCGGCCCCAAAACCAGTTCCTCTTTCCCACTCCCCGTTCACGATCATTCAACTCCTCCAACACCAGTTTCTCTCACCCAACATATAGAAGTCTGTCTTGATGGATCGCTTTGATGTTTTAGATGCAACAGGAGCCGGTGACCACGACCTAGAGCCGCCCTCTCTCCAGGCGGAAATAGATTTAACCTCGAAAACACAAAAGTGCATGTTACGGATTAAGAACGCCGAGCGTCAACTGAGGAAGCTACATAGCGAGCAAGATGAAGTGAAGAAACGTGGGTGGAACTTGGGGAGATCAGAGATGCTACTAGAGATGAACTATCTAGGAATATATACGAAGGCGGCAGGATCATCGAGCGGCCCCTCATCTTCCGGTCCAGGTTTTCCACCAGACATAAACCTCATGCTCTTTTATCGAATTGGGTGGAATTAAAATATTATGTCCATTCTGATCGATATATTATTTCGTTCAAATACGTGTGTATGTATCCAGTACCATCCGACGTCGTCGGACAATTGCAGGCGAGCGTCGCTGGCGGGCCTTGGGTCGGAACGCCGCCACCCCCGCCGAATTGGAGGCGGACCTACGAGGATCTCCATAGGGTGTACGAGTCCCTTGAGGAAAGGGTGTCCCGTCTGAAGTCCAGATTGCCCTATTGGGAGGCCCAGGCAGCCAGTACTGAGCTACAGGTGGTGGCCACCATGGAAGTGAAAACGAAGATGGAGGACTACTATAGGCGTCGCGGACGCATCGAGGTGATGAGGGCAAGCAAGGAGGATGGTTTGGAGGAAGAAGAAGCCACCCTGTTGGCTGAGTACCCGGAGTCGCCCCGCATGCCTCCCGTGGCGTTCCCTAATCCTGGTAATTAAGCTGTGTCTACTCTTCTTTACACAATATATACAATGCTCGTGTATGAACTTAATGCTACTTTCGTGTATGAACTTAATGCTACTTTCGTGTATGATGAACTTAATGGTTCTTTACTACTTTCCTTTGGTGTGATTGCAAGGCCATTCTGATGCGCTATCCGTTTGTATTTTTGGGATGTAGTATATCACAAAACTTTATATGTCAAACACGAATATTGTACGGCACTTGCAAAACACTTATGCTGACATCACATATGCTTAATTCTTCCGAAGTCATCCTCTAGTAATTGCATATTTCAAATGATTTGCATTTCGTGTTGTTTCGTTCGATGTTCATTGCAACTGATCATAGTAATATATTGTCTTACTTGATCACTAATCTCAAATGTATATAGTTGATAACCACACAACAATTTAATGCCCATTCCAAAGTCCAATTTTAACCTAATACAAAGTTTCTAGAATGACTGATTCCAGCAGTGTATACTAAACACCAAGTTTCACCGAATGACAGAACAGGATTCCTGGCATAGAAACAAACAGGCCCTAAAGGATGACTAAAGGGGTTTCACCGGTGAACCGTTTGTATCTAGCCTAAAGTTTAGCACTTTCATCTATAAAAACTTAAATTGGCGCCACTTCTGCCATTAAGCAATACAAAAGTGATTTATACATTATATACCCTTTATTAAACAGATGACATCTTCTGGAAGGGTCCTAAATGGGAAAATATATATAACCACACAACATTATGTAGAAATCAACTACTTTTATATACACCCTCTTGAGTCTTGACTATGAATTTCAACTAATTTGTATACTATGAACTGCAAGCATTGAAATAATATGCATGCTTATATTTATTTTTTTAAAGTTGAGAAAATTCATGCTTTAATAGAGATAGGTGTGAGTGTGTCTAGCAACCACGTTGCATTAAATGCGCCGCCTGCAAGCTAGTTGTTCGAAAAAGCGAGATGAAGAACAAAAACGTACTACGACAAATAGTTGTAAATACTGTAACTGCATGCACCAGTACCGGGGCTGGAAGCTTGTTGAAGAAGGCAGGCCTTTAACTTAATTGCATTTACCGAGGCGGGAAGCTTGTTGCAGTTGCCCACTGTCGTACTTCTTTTTCATTGGCTCTACTTGTTTTTTCCTTTTAGGCGGGTTTAGGGTTTAGTATTATTATTGTTGGTTTTAGGCGGGGGTCGCGGACGACCATGGTATGGTCGGGGCCGACATAGATCACCTTGGAGGGGGCTCTCTGGAGTAGGTCGGGGACGACCACGGCTAGGTCGGGGCTGACCCTTCAAGGCAGGAATCCGAGCTTGCTGAGGTCGAGGCCGAGCTCACCTGAGTGGAGACGCTAATTCATATTGAGACGTCCGAAGAGCCTTGTGATCGGGAGACTCGGTCCACTAAGAATTGAGTGGCTTGGGCGATGCTTTTGGCTCGACTCCTTGTAACAATCTAGCAATAACAAAACAATACGAACATATAAATAAACTAACAACTGTGACATATTAGTATTCCGGCAAATTACCGTTGGAAACTAGCCATTACAATATTACATATACATTATAGCCATTGGAAAGATTTTCATGAAACACGGACCGACCGTGCGCACACCGGTCTGGATCCATGCCATTACATTCATTGTATAGTAGTCGTTGGAAAGATTTTGAATCAGTACGTAGTAGTAATATTTTTGATAAATAAACAGATGTAAATTAAATAACAGAGGTCGGTAAACAGATGTAATTATGGAGTATTATTTAAGTCCCTAGACTGATTGTAATTATTTGTTTCTTTTATTACGGTGAGTTCCTAGGTCTGCTTTATATTTGCTAGGAGCCAAGTCATTTAATGGGGCTGTTCTGCTAGAGTCTTCTGTAATTATAAATTAAGGCTCTTGCCTATCAATAATACTCATGTTCTTCCTCATTCTCTCTCGGAGTCTCGGATCCCTTTCAAGTTCCGTCGGCTTTTGATGTATCGCAACATTCTTATATCGTGTTTTTATTCTTTAACGTATAAAGAATGGTTACTTTAAACAACTATTATGTCTTCGTTGTTTTATAGTATTAATTTTAAACATATCAGCAAATTGAATATATCTAATAGGTGTGTTTTTAAATGGGTTTTCGCAGTTTGTTACATATAAATGAATTAACAAATTAACAAACACCCAATTTCAAACTCAGTCTTAGCTTTTTTTGTCCACACGAAATATTGACTTTACTTTTCAATTTTGTTTTGCCTTTTGATACGTAACGAATTGGATTTATACGTTACAAACTCAGTCAAGGAGCACATACGCGAGTAACGTAACAAACTCAAACAAATTTAACCGATGTGATGGCTAACTCAATCTTATCTATATTAGACATAGGTAACAAACATGTATACAAATAATGAAGCTAATGCTTTTGTACGTAACAAACATACAAAGGAGCCGTAAAAAAGATATTGGTAACAAATACGCAGTATATATACATAGTACGAACAGTACGTAACTCAATCTTATCTACATTCGTTCGACCAAAAATAAAGATATAAATTAGTTTGCATCGCCTAATGTGGTTCAATTATGCCAAATATAGCATATTTGCTCTCCCACCATATGCTAGTATAACACAACTCCCCAAAACCAATTGCCCTCATTTCATTAGTGAGTTCAATATCACAGTAAATGTGCTGTTAATTGAACCTTATATGCAATTGAAGAGCCAGAAAATGTGTTGTTAATTGAACCAGATGTATAAGCCAGAAAATGTGCTGTTAATTGAACCATAGTTATCTTCCTTGACCACCACCTGACCATCTCCCACCGTAAGCTATTATGCCAAATATAGCATATTTGCTCTCCCACCATATGCTAGTATAGCACAACTCCCCAAAATTTTTTACAGATTGTGAACAGTGGTATGCCATATATACCAACTAGTTGAAGACCCGTACCATGTACGGATATTGGTCATTTTTTCCGTTAATTTGTGTACTACTATAACCTATACTATATATTAACTCTTATATATAAATACAGTAGATTAAAATGAGAATTGAAAAGTTAAGTTAATTAATGTGTATCGTTTATTGAAGGAAATTTTAAAGATAGATAATATTGTTTCAAAGATAGATATTAGATGAGTATTAAAAAAAGGATAAACTTAAAGATTAGATAATTACAGAAATTTTAAAGATAAATAATATGCCTTTCAAGATAGATATTGGATGGGTAAGAAAAAAGATAAAGTTAAAGACATATAAAATTGTTAATAAAGTGGGGCCAGAATCAACGTGGAGGCTCGAAATTCTCCGGCTTTAATATATAGTATAGTATAGATTCCCATCCGTTTGCTATAATTTACCTTTATTTAATTCCTTTCATACACTTTTATATACAACTAAACAAACAATCTATTCCATATATTCAGATCAAAAAAATCTATTCCATATATACCCTTTTTACTTTTAGACACAATTTTAATTTGTCCTTCAATTTGACGTTAATAAATTTTGTTAATGATAAAAATATACCATTGTAAAAATCTTCACAAGCTTGTTAATTTGAGCCTAATATTGAATATAGTCTGATTAATTTTTAATTAAATACATAACAAACCGTGCATTGCACACTTTTCAAATTAAAGCCAAATATATACATATTTTAATATGGGTCCGGATCCGGTAGGAATGATTATTATGGTAGGAAATAGGAATGAATCATAGCCATTGGATGAGGAGAGATCAAGGGCTCAAGAAAAAAAAGGGGAAAAAACGGCACGGGCGTATTTTTCGGAAAACGGCACGGACGTCCAGATTTGTGCAACCGTATGGCCTATTTGTGCAACCGTATTTGTGCAACTCTATGACCGATTTGTGCAACTCTATGGCCGATTTGTGCAACCATATTTGTGCAACTCTATGATCAATTTTGCATTCATGTCATATTTTATAGCAGTCGAAGTTCGTATAGTTTGTTTCGCTTTGGCAATTTGTGCAAGTCTATTGCCAATGTGTTGAATTCTATGGTCAATTTGTTCATCATTATTTGTGCAACTCAATGGTCAAAATTGTGCAACTCAATGGTCAAGTTTGTGCAACTCAATGGTCAAATTTGTACAACTCAATAGTCAAATTTGTACAACTCCGTGGTATATCAACATCTACTACATTTAGATTCGGTACTTGAGCCGAAATCTTCTTCATGAATTGAACAAGCTCCTTGATTGCTTGTGGTATACGAACTGTAATCAGAACACAGACCAATCATCAACATTAGCCTGAAAACTTAAGGCCAAACAATAGGATGGTCATTGACTCATTGCAATATGTGATTTCGCCAAATATCACTTTCACAAAAATCACATTCATAATCCACATTCCAAAGCCATACATCGTGTTCTAGCAATACAAATTGAGCACAATTTCCCTCTTCATCACCAAAAATGGAAGTAAAGCATTGTAAGTATCAGTTAACGAGTAGTAAACCCTAAATGAAGGGTTTTAGAACACAATTGAACAATTTTGGAGCAAAAAAGAGGCCATTGAACCAGCCAACCAGCTCAACAGGCCAAACAGACGCAATTTGAGTTTGAAACTACAATTAGAGCAGAGAATTAAGACATGGAATGAAGACATGTAAAGCGTAATTTCCTTCAACGTGAGGAAAATTCCGAAGCCGGCAAGGCTGTCCCCCGGGCAGCGAGTCCAAATGACCTTC
Source organism: Polygonum maritimum (assembly GCA_963924305.1). NCBI lineage: Eukaryota > Viridiplantae > Streptophyta > Magnoliopsida > Caryophyllales > Polygonaceae > Polygonum > Polygonum maritimum. The sequence goes on from OZ002729.1 coordinate 19,629,684, forward strand.
ACAGAATCAATCAATCAAGCAGATCAAATCAATTTCTGGCTGCAAAATTTCACAGAAGCTCTGGATTTGAGCGCAATCGTGGCCAAGAAGTCGTATCTCGGCTTCTCAGTGTCCACCGGAGCGACGACTCAGGAGCTCCACTGCGTCCTCAACTGGAACATGACGGCGTACAATCCGAGAGCAACTCTGTTGAAGGCAGCGCCGTTGGTGGAGGACGGTGAGCTCGCTGGTGTTTCGCCGATGGATGGAGTCATGGCGGAACCTGCGCGAGTGACGGCGGTGGAACATATCGTCGGCGTCGGTCTCGAAGCACTCCCTGATCCAGATCCAGATCTCAAATTACACAAAGCAACCGATATTCCAGATCCAGATCGATCAGATCCGTACGTTTGGCGAGGAACTCGTCGCAAAAGGAATCGAGTTCGGCGAGCAACAGATCATCGTCGTAGGGTTCGGGATCCTCTAAGCACTCCTTGAGCCAGTAGTCGCGGATCGTCGTCGTAGTCATCGAAGCCAGATCTCGTTGTTGACGGCAAGCTTGAACTCGGCGTAGGAGGCGGCTAGGGTTTCGAGGAGGTCCGCGACGGCTATTCTCGACTCGCAGCTGCCGATTCTCAGGATCCGAGCGGCGGAGGTGAGGGACTCGAGATGAAAGAAGGCGGCGGAGGTGAGCGGCCGTCGACAAGAGCGATCCGGTGGAAGTCTTGAAATCGGCTATGAGCTTGGAAGACGGAGGAAGACAGAAAGACAGTTATTTTTACTTGAAAACGAAAAAATAAACAAATTTTTGACCGTACGATCGGTTACAATCTAAGGGCTGAGATGTATTCTTATTTCTCACCCTAACACATATTCTTACATGACTCTTTCTCTTTTAATATATACCTTATAGGGTATGGTGGATGAAAAACACAAGCATGAAGTGCACACTTTTGAAAAACACAAGCAGGACCAAGACCGGGACGAGAGGGCTATGAATCTGCTCAGTGACGTCAGGGATACACCCGGCGCTGGCATCATGGAATGCCGCCTCCACTTCGTCCGGTTCTTGTACTACAACCCGCCTGCCCCTATAGTCGTCGCACGGTTAAAACCACGAAAATGGTCTACGCACCCCGAACCAGGACAGAGACGGTGCCGTGTGAGGAACCCGTTTTGTGGCTGGAATTATCGGATCAGCGACGCGTTCGATGATGCACAATCTTGCTGGCTATGCATTCTGGTACGCGAAGGCAAGTTATTCTGTTCCCTGTTCAACTGACCAAGATGGGGGATGTTTCCTTAATAAACGTTTGGTTTTGTGTTATTTTTGAAGAAAGTCTGTGGGCCTGTTAGAAAGGTAGAATGGGACGTGTCAGTAAAACCGCACATATGCGTGTATGTGCCTAGTATATAAGCCCATGAGGTTCCACCCTAAAACCAATTGGCAATAGGGGGAGTAACCCAAGGGTTTATATACTAGGCAGTTTCTTTCTTTGTTTCCGATGTGGGATAGCAATTCTCCACACGCCCCCTCAAGTGCAACTGGGTAGGGCAGTTGACACTTGGACTTTGATAGGTAGATAACGGTGTAGCTGGGAGGGCAGTTGACACTTGGACTTTGATAGGTAGATAACGGTGCAGCTGGGAAAGGCAGCTTGCACACAGTAGGTATATAACGGGCGGATAGCAGACTGGCTAAGTCCAACCCAGGTAGATAGTAAGGTAGATAATGGGCCCAAGACCAAACCCGCTCTGATACCATGAAGAAAGTCTGTGGGCCCGTTAGAAAGGTAGAATGGGATGTGTCGGTAAAACCGCACATATGCGTGTATGTGCCTAGTATATAAGCCCATGAGGTTCCACCCTAAAACCAATTGGCAATAGGGGGAGTAACCCAAGGGTTTATATACTAGGCAGTTTCTTTCTTTGTTTCCGATGTGGGATAGCAATTCTCCACACGCCCCCTCAAGTGCAACTGGGTAGGGCAGTTGACACTTGGACTTTGATAGGTAGATAACGGTGCAGCTGGGAGGGCAGTTGACACTTGGACTTTGATAGGTAGATAACGGTGCAGCTGGGAAAGGCAGCTTGCACACAGTAGGTAGATAACGGGCGGATAGCAAACTGGCTAAGTCCAACCCAGGTAGATAGTAAGGTAGATAATGGGCACAAGACCAAACCCGCTCTGATACCATGAAGAAAGTCTGTGGGCCCATTAGAAAGGTAGAATGGGACGTGTCGGTAAAACCGCACATATGCGTGTATGTGCCTAGTATATAAGCCCATGAGGTTCCACCCTAAAACCAATTGGCAATAGGGGGAGTAACCCAAGGGTTTATATACTAGGCAGTTTCTTTCTTTGTTTCCGATGTGGGATAGCAATTCTCCACAATTTTGTTGTGTTTTCTGTCGTGTATCATGTGAAGGATGAACTAACCATTAGTGGGATAGCTGTCGTGGATTCAGAACTTTGATCCTGAGTAACCCTCATTGCACGTTATAAACTGGACAGTTACTTAACCGTGCATTGCATTTCTAACAGTAACACGGTGAATAATATGCATTTCTAACTTGAGTGGATAGTTGCTCTTTACAAAAAAAATTGAGGAAAAAATATATCTCGGTAATTAATGCAAGAATAATACGGAGTATGTTTCACATTTCAATTGGTTTGCAGTCTCGCTCCTATATCTTATTCCGGCTTGCAATAGTCTCTCTCCCTTCCCTGCCACGGTGCCACCTTCGTTCTTTCAATTAATCAAATTTCTTTGTTAATGCAAGAATAATATAAAAGGAAGATTATGGATCCTTTGTCATTACCCCTAATTAATAAACATTATGCCGACTGTATGGTGATGTAATATCATTATATTATAACCCAGTGTTGTTTATACATAAAATATATCTTCTTTTGTTTAATCTTCATGTAATATTGTGTAACTTTAGCATTGACCCTCGACCCTTATCTCCCGACGGTTTGTATGAAATTCCATTTATACTTGCCTATATATTTTCTTATTTGGTGGAATTAAAACGGAGTAATTTGTAATCTTGACGTATGCCTACAAAAGACCAAACAAAACCACTTATACACGCCTATATATGTATGCATCTTCAAATTGCATCTTCCAATCACAAACCAAGCAAATGCATTCTTGCGTACACAGACTAAGCAAATTGCCAAACGCAAAATGTTTTTTCTGCAGATGACAGTTTACACAGACCAAACGAAATAGCATCAAAATTGATCATACTACATTCACCATTGCAAATGACAGTTACACAGACCTAGCAAAATGCCAAAGTTCACCATTCCTTTCACAGACCAAACAAAATAGCATAGCGTACTACATTCAAACAGTAAATTACAGTTTCCACACTAGATTGCCAACTTCAACATTGCCACATTAATACACATGAAAATAAACATGACTACAACCATCATAATAACACGACTTTGGTCATACTGCTTCAATCCCCTAATCATAGCATCAGAATTAGTGTGCTTCTCAACCTCAAGCCTCTCCCACAATGTCTTCTGCACAACAAGCTCTTCTCTCATCCTTTCTGTCTCCATTTTCTGACTCGTACAGCAATCCCACAATTGGCTTGTCTCTCCTTCTAGCTTCTCTTTCTCCTTCACCAATTTGTTGATCACATGTATAGCTCTCCCAGAATACTCTTCATCTCTCCACACAAAGAAGTTACATTTCCTTGGGGATCCATAGTGAGGACAACCATAAAACCTCCTACCATAATTCCTCTCCGTATCTGCCACGGCTTCCTTTGCTTGTAGACCACAGTGACACACCATTTGTTCTGCACCTGCGGATGCTACACTTGAGCTTGACATTGCTAACCTGAAATAAGTGTTTAATTTCACTGCTGTGATCAAATAGCTTCAACCCTTATTTCCACTTACATTGCCGATGCTACATTGCTAACCTGACATTGCTAGCCTTAATTAATTTGCATTACACAACCCCAATTGACAACCTATCTGCACAGTGCAAAGCTCCACTTTCGAGCTTGCTCACTTTCATTCCACAACATTCAATCCAAGCCCTAATCAACGCAAATTCTACCCCTAGACTAATGAACAATATCCACCGCATTAAATCGAAGCCCTAATCAAAAACGAAAAAGGCAGGGTTTAGGATTTTACTTACAGGTGAGCAGTCCTCGCCCCTCCTAGCTCAAGGACTCTCGAGCTTGCTTTACGAAGGGGATGACCAAGACGAGGGTTTCACTCGGGGTTTTTGTGGGTAATTTTTGGGGAATTTGAAATCGACTTTTTGGGAGAGAAACGAAAAGCCAGAAAAAAAAGTCAAAAAAAAGTCGATTTCAAATGCGGAGTCTTATTGCATACGCTACCGCCCAAAAGAAAAACAAACTTGGTCACGATGATGTGGAGAGATGTGGAAGAAATAAAATCTGACAAAATCAGATTTCTGCGGAGAGATGTGGAAGAAAAAATTCTACTGCAAGAGAGACAACAGGAGAGAAGAGATAACGTTTCTCTGAATTATCTGACACAATTATGTTTTACTTTTTTATTAAATGTTAATAGTAAGAAATGTTTCCACCCTTCTTTGTTGTGATGCTCTTATTGCACGTGTTCCCGGAGGTTAAAAAAAAGGAGGAAAGCCTAACTTTCGCCATACGGTCAATAAATTACAGTATTTTGAACGTCCCAAGTCAAAGTTCACAGTTCACAACCCTTCCGTCTCCCGAGCAGAACTCCCCATCAAGCCAGATCCCCCGAAATTTACATGGACTGCAGTAATGGATCGGATAGACCAACAAATGCCGAGTCTGAACTCCGCAATCTGCTGGCCAGGGTTGCTTTGTCCGAGATGGCGGACCTTTACATGCTCTCGCTCCGGGAGGAGGGGAGGCTCAACAGCAGGGTACGTGAGTGCAAAGCGGGGATTAGCAGAGCAAGCCGACAACTCACCGAGCTCCAAGACGATGAAGCCGTCCGCAGAGACCATTACGAGAGTTGTGGCAGATTCCAGATGCTTATGGAGGTGTGTTATCCACAACTAGGTGATGCGCCGTTGGGATTACAAGGCTTACCAGTCACCGATCCAGGTATTGATTCGCAAATGCTTTAGATTAATGGAACGTCGTGCGGGGCTCGCAAATTGTTTGATAATTAATATAATGTCCACTGTCAGCGTTTATGTATATTGGTTAATTTCATCAACTGTGATAAACTGCAGTAGCAGACGTCCTCCCAATCTATAAGATGAATTTGACTACCTTTGGCGGGGATGATTTCGGAAATCAGGAAGAAACCCTGACTACAGGCGAATTGGATGGACGTATCCGTCGCCTGGAGTTTCTTCTCAAGGGGGTTTATTGTGAGACAGATCAGCGTACGACCCACGACCAGATTCGCAGTGATTACTTGACAAGCGTTCAGAGGCGTTTGACTTTGCGGACCTAGTTGGGCCGTATAGAGTCATCCCTTGACAAGATTCAGCTAGCCTTGGCGGCCACCCAGATTGCGCATGGACAACTCAGGGACTACTACATACGCTGCGGTCGGATCGAGGTGATGAAGAAGTTCGGGGTGAATGCTTGGATGGCGGCAAAAGACAGACTGGTGGCTGACTACCCGGAACCGCCTAGCCTGCGTCCTGTGGCAGGGTAATCCAGGTAATCTATATGTCCTTATGAAAACAAATGCTCGTGCAAGAACTTTCAGCCACATCTCCACATGCTAGCTACGTGGAATTAAGATTGTGGTTTCTTTTGTTGCTAGTAATAAGAAGTTTTTATCGTGTATGCTAATATGATACTCCGTATTCCGTTCCACTAAGTCTTCATGTACGGTCGGTCTAAGATGTGGAAATTAACCAATGTCTCTTCAACTGGATACAGTCCGAAAATGCAATTTCTTGTACAAGGTATCAATATATTTTTGGCAAAACTGCTTGAAACCGAAGTTTAAATGTAGAGATTAGGGATTTTTTCCGTTTCACACTCCATTAGATTGTACATCTTTGTTAATGCAAAAACTTCACCTTCAAATAATGTTACCCCTTCAAGTTTGTAAAACTGTGCAACCCATGATGGGGTGTGCTTTTCACGGGTAGGTGATTACTGTGCATTTGAACTAGGGTACCACCAACGGCAGGTGGGACAATGGACATTTTAATCTACAATTTTTCTAATAAGCAGCTAATAATGGAAATATTTGGTAAATCTAAACCTTTTTGTTTTTAAATTTTTTTGTGACGGGTTTATTCTTTCCTTTTTAGGGTTTTAGTTTCTTGTTTTGGTATGATTATCATGTGCCCTTAGGGCACACAATAGAAAAACCGTTTAATCTAATATGGCGAAACTCTAGCAATTCCTTACTAAATGAGAAAAAAGGAAAAGGAAACAAAAAGGAGAAAAAGAGAAATTTGTATGGTTTGTTTTATGACACATCCAAATTTATCTTTTTTTAATTTGTTAAGAAAATTTTCCAATTCTCCATTGTGGATTTGTGGATGCATCGCTAAGCGTGGAGGGTGTAGGGTTTAGCTATATTTATATCCTACTACGGAGTATAGAAAATTGACATACATGTTCGAAAATAATACTATGGAGGAACAATAAGTGATTACACGTTCATTAGTCATGCTATATATATCACCCCAACAAGTAAAACTGGAGAAATAACTACTCCCTCCGATTTAGTAACACAGATGACGGTTTTTAGAGCCGTACAAGTGACGTTTAAGGAGCATCCGCAATGGTTAAATTGTGGAAGATTTTTATACTGGTAAAGAAAAAAGAAAAAGGAATAAGTCAGAATTTTGTCAGGAGAAATTCCTCAAAAGTCAAAATATTTTCCATCGCATATCATCGAATCTACCGATGCTCTTGTCGAAAAATGATTCCAAAAAGTGTGTTGGTTAATATTGTGATGGTTCGAATCGTTGGTGATGATTTTCACACTTGTGATTATTCTTGGTTGAAAATTGATTGTTGGGACGATATTAAGGACGTCATTCGTTAATATCTAAACCAATAATAATCGTCCCTTGTTTTGATAATGACAAACTCAAATGTATTTGATAAGTTGTCCAAGTTTTGATCTCAGGTAAGTCCAATGGACGCACATGAGCGAAAAGGACAACAAGTGAACAGCAGTCCCTATGCTGTAGGGACGCATGTTACCAGAACTTCCAAAGCTAAACGTAATTGGCGGAGTCCGTGCGCAAGATAGGACGGAGTCCTCATCAAGAAGGGACACGCGCCAAAATACGGACGAAGTTCAAATTCAAATCAAAGCCGCCCCAACATGATTACATCATCGTCCGGCCTTAGTCCTCAGAAGGAAGCTTCCTTTGTCTGGGCACGTGTAGACAATGCCAAAGACGTCGCTTTCCCAGCAATGGTCCCCTACCCACGCGGAGGCTTCCCAAGCGTCAACAGAGTTGACCTCCTCAAGACGCTCATCGCACCGTTGATCAAAGATCGAGGATCCTGCCAAGTCTCAGAGGACGCTAGAGGACAAGAATCACTTCCGCTATAAATACTCTCAAAGGAATATGCATAGCGGCATGTGTGTGCAAGAGTGGACTTTGAAGACTTTCTCTCAAGCTCTCCCGAAGCATTCAAGAACACGAACGAAGATCAAGAAGATCAAGTGAGCTTGAAGCAAGAGAAAGAAAGTCCAACCACATCAAATCCAAAACAAACCACAAATCAATTAGAGTTGTAGTTTGTCTCTCACAACGAACTGTGAGAGACGTGAGTGATAGCTTCCTTATAGCTAAGAGTGTTAGGTTACTTGTTAGGTTGAAAGGAGTGTTACTAGTGAGGCTAAGGACGGACGCTTAGCTCAGAGAAGTGTAACGACTCGCCTAAGTTGTAAGGACTCGCTCTTAATAAGATAAGGGACGGCTATTGAAAATCCTCCAACGGAGGTAGAGGTTTACCCATAAGACTAGTTGGTCTTAGTGGGGTTCCTCTATAAATACTCGTGTCCACTTATCTTGTATTCTGTTAAGTCTATTTTCCGCTGCACTAAAGGACGCCCTTAACCCAGTTAAGGACGCCCTCATTAACTGACTTACGATCCATCAATTGGTATCAGAGCAGGCGCTCTAGATTTTTGTTGAGTTGCAGGTACAAGATGGACATGGAACCTATTGGAATCTCTTTTGTAAAGCCTCCTCGTCTGACGGACGGCAACTTCAACCGCTGGAAGATCCGCTTCGAGAATTTTGCAGAAGTCAGAATTATCAATGCTGGAGAGTGATCATGAAGGGTGACCTTACCATCCCTGATGACAAGAAAGACAAAGAGGACGAGTGGGGTCCTGACGAATTCAAGCTTTTGGAAACAAACGCTAAGGCTATATGCTTCCTTCAAGCGTCCCTCTGCGAAAGGGACGCCACCCGAGTTAGCAATTTGGCAACAGCCAAACTACAATGGGAAGCTCTTGAGAAGTACCATGTGGGTACGGCAGAGATGAAGGAAGACGTCAAGCTTGAAATCAAACGAGAGTTCTATGCCTTCAGAATGCTTCCTAACGAATCTGTCAAGGACTACTCATACCGCTTTGAAGCTCTTGTGACCAAGATGCGAAATTTAGGCATCCCAGAAGCTGAAGTCTCAATGAGAAACAGAGTCGGAGTAGTCATTGATGGGCTTACAGGAAAATGGAATTTTGATAGGACTACGTTCAAGGAGAACACAGCCAACAAAACCCTGGATATGGAAGAGATCTATGGGAAGCTGAGAGGCTATGAAGCGAGAAGGGAAGCTGATATGGCTGAATTGGCTAGAAACCCCCAGACAGATCTTGCTTTGATGACGTCAACTCCAGAGTATGCTGAGTATCTGCGCCACCAAAGAGATATTGCCCTAATGGTGGAAGCAAATAAAAATGAGAATCGTGAAAGGATGCGTGCTCAAGCTTTGAAAGAAAAGGAAAGCAAGACTAAGGAACAGCTGGAAGAAGAGGAAGAGATTGCCCTTCTACACAAAGTTGCTCGCTTATGGGGTAAAAAGGCCAGAGATTCCAAGAAACACAAGATGCCTTACAAAAAGGAGAGTCCCAAGTATACAGAGGCAGAGATGAAGGAACTTACTTGCTACAAATGTAACAAGAAAGGACACTTTGCTAAAAGGTGTACTACGGGACTAAACTCAAAAGAAATGAAGATGAAAGCTCTCTTGGGAGCGTGCGAAGCCGCATGGGATAATGTGAGTTCTGATGATGAAGAACCAGAAGGACCAGTGGCGTACATAGCCGTAGAGGACGCCTCAGATGATGAGCAAGTGGCGTACATGGCTGTGGAGGACGCCCCAGTCCTTGAAGAGGACGCTTCAGAAAAGGAACAAGAGGTAACTCGTGAATCCATGATGAACTCCTTAGAGAATTGTTCCAAAACCAAACTTATTAAGCTCATTAAAAGAATCATGGAAGAAAGCGTTGTTATGCAACATAGAATGGATGAACTTGAACTTGAAAGTGAAAATAGGCTAGTTGAATGTGAGAACTGTGCTACAGTTTCGTTACAACTAGAGTCCTCGTATGTCGAAGTTAAATCCCTGAAAACTGAAGTGATGTGCCTTAAGCTAGAGAACGCTAAGCTTAGGGAAGAGGTGAAAGTGTTAGGGAAGAGCCCGGTAACTGAGGTAGTTCAACCAATGGTGTTTGTCCCAGCCAAAAGAGGACTAGGATACGAGTCTGACACTAGGAACTCTCTCCCTAGTGACTTTGAGGCTAGCAAAACCTCAGAACTTGAATTAGAAAGGGAAAAGACCAAGAACCTTCTTGAAAGAATTCGTGTCCTAGAGAGTGGAGAGAAAGGTCAAAGGGACTATTACACTAACTCCACTAGTCATAGGATCTATAAGAAGATTGCTAAGGGGGAAGGTTCAAAAGTTTGTGACCCTCAAAAGATGAAAAAGAACAAAATCCAACGTCCCAACAAGAAGTACTACCTTGGTACTTACTATAGGACGTGTTGGTACTGTGGAAAAGGAGATCACTTCAAATATGATTGCCTGAAACTGAAGAACGACATTGAAAGTGGCAAAGCTGCTAGGAATAACATTGAAAATGATAAGTCCGTCCCTAAGGCTAACCCTAGACGTCCTAGACGATCTAAGAGTTCTTTCAGAAAGCATGCTATTTCAAATGATGTGAATATAAGTGACTACATGCCAGAACCAGAGTTCTATTTCTGTAACGAACCAGGTAAGGAACACCTTGCCTGGGTCGCCATACACTAACCTTGTTTTGGCAGGTGGAAGTGAGGGGACGCCCATGGATCATTGATAGTGGCGCCTCAAACCATATGACAGGAAACCAGATCTATCTCACTTCTATCCAAAGTAGCGCCACGGGAGGAACTGTTTCGTTTGGCAACAAGGGCAAAGGAAAGATCAAAGGGACGGGAACTGCTATTCTCAATCCGTCTATCAAAGCGACAAATGTTAGCCTTGTTGAAGGACTTGGCTTCAACCTCCTAAGCGTCTCTCAAATGTGTGATCAAGGTGAAAACTTAGTCACATTTGACTCAAAGGAGTGCCTCGTCATCAACAAGAAATCCAACAAAGTCGTCCTCAAAGGAGTCCGAAAGAACAATGTCTACATCTTCAATCAGGAGTTCAAGCCAAAATCTGAGTTGTGCTTATCTGTGTCAAAGGAGGACGCTGACCTCTGGCATCGCCGACTTGGCCATGCTGGACCAAGCACAATCCTCAAGCTTCATCAAAGAAATCTTGTGAAAGGTCTTCCCCAAATTGATCCTGAGAAAATTGAACAGTGTGAAGCATGTATCAAAGGGAAGCAGACAAGAACGTCCTTTAAGTCAAAGAACGATGTCAGCACAAAGAAACCTTTGGAACTTCTCCATATGGATCTTTGTGGACCAATGAAGACGTTAAGCTATGGTGGAAAGAGGTATATCTATGTCCTTGTAGATGACTTTTCTCGATTCACCTGGGTTCTTTTCTTAGCTTCAAAAACAGATTGCTTCAACGCATTCAAAGTCTTCATCAAACAAGTGGAAGTTGCGCTTGAGACGCCTCTCAAATCCATAAGATCAGACCATGGGACGGAGTTTCAAAACTCAGAGTTCGTGGCCTACTGTGATCAACATGGAGTCTCTCACAACTTCTCAGCTCCAAGGACTCCTCAACAAAATGGAGTGGTGGAAAGAAAGAATAGGACGCTGGAGGATATGGCAAGGACTATGCTCTTAGCCAATAGCGTCCCCAAGTACTTCTGGGCTGAAGCTATTGCTACAGCGTGCTACATTATCAATCGAGCCATGATCCGTCCTTTGCTGAAGAAGACGTCCTATGAGTTGCTGAATGGAAGAAAGCCTCGCATCGACTATCTCAGAGTCTTTGGATGCAAGTGCTTTGTTCACAACAATGATAAAGAAAGACTTGGAAAGTTTGACGCAAGAAGTGACGAAGCCATATTCCTTGGATACTCCCTCACCAGTAAAGCGTATAGAGTTTTCAATAAACGAACTCTAAAGCTTGAGGAGAGCATTCATGTTGTGTTCAAAGAAAGTTCTTCTCACAAAGATAAACCAAGTAAGAAAGAACGCTCATCTCCTCTGCAGCAGGATGACTCCGATGATGAAGTTGATTTCGGGTCCTCTGGAAAATACTATGTTCCTAAGGACGCTACTCAAAATCCTGAAGAAGTCTCAGTAGAAGTTCTCAGTGTTGTTCAGGAAGTTCCATCTCAAAGTGAATCTCCAGCTCAACATGAGGTCGCTGAATCAAGCCTACAAGGAGAACAGCGTCAAGAAGAGGACGCTCAACCTGAGGGGGAACTCTATGAAACTCTCAATGAAGACGACGGGTTTAACTCAGATGAATCTGATTGGACGGACCCTAGATGTACTCCTATAAGGGACGATACTCATAAGGGATCCCATCTTTCGAGACTTCATTCAACGGATCAAATCATCTCAGATATGTCAAAAGGAGTTCAAACAAGATCAGCCGTGAATCAGTCCCTTAATGCTAACATAGCGTTCTGTGCCTTCAACGCCTTTGTGTCCTTGGTTGAACCTAAGAACATAAAGGAAGCACTCCAGGACGCTGATTGGATTCAGGCCATGCAAGAGGAACTTAATCAATTCGAAAGAAATAAGGTTTGGACCCTCGTCCCTCGTCCGAGAAACAAAAACATAATAGGGACGAGATGGGTCTACAGGAACAAGCTTGATGAGAATGGTCGCGTGTCAAGAAACAAAGCAAGGCTTGTGGCTCAAGGCTATAGGCAAGAGGAAGGGATTGATTATGATGAAACCTTCGCTCCTGTCGCCAGGATTGAAGCCATTCGCCTCCTCATCGCCTTTGCCGCTCACAAAGGGTTCAAGCTTTTTCAAATGGACGTCAAGACAGCCTTTCTCAACGGCAAGCTCAAAGAAGAAGTGTACGTCGCTTAACCTCCAGGATTTGAGGACGCTGATCACCCAGATCATGTGTACTTCTTGGACAAGGCACTCTATGGACTCAAGCAAGCCCCTCGTGCATGGTACGATAGGTTTGCGTCCTTCCTCTTGTCCAACGGGTACACACGAGGTAACATTGATAAAACCCTGTTCTTAAAGAAAGTTCTTAAAGATGTCTTAATTGTCCAAGTCTATGTCGATGACATAGTCTTTGGAAGCACTAACATGAAATTTGTAGAGGAATTCAAGAACTTGATGAGTAGTGAGTTTGAGATGTCCCTCATAGGAGAACTCAACTTCTTCTTGGGACTCCAAATCACTCAGCTCAAAGATGGGACGCGGATTCATCAACAAAAGTACATCCGTGAAATGCTTGAGAAGTATGGGATGAACTCTTCAAAACCCATTGATACTCCCATCTCCCCAAACACTCGCCTCTATGCTGATGAAGAAGGCAAGAGTGTAGATCAAAAGCTCTACAGAGGAATGATAGGGTCCTTGCTATATCTTACGGCAAGTCGTCCCGACATCATGTACGCTGTATGCTTGTGCGCTCGATTCCAAGCAAATCCAAAGGAGTCCCATATGCAAGAGGTCAAAAGAATCTTCAGATATCTCAAGGGACGGGATGACCTATGTCTATGGTATCCCAGAAGGACGTCCCTGAACCTGGTAGCTTACTCTGACGCAGATTACGCTGGCCATGTGGTGGATAGGAAGAGCACCTCAGGAATGGCACAATTCCTTGGCTCATGCCTTGTATCTTGGGGATCCAAAAAGCAAAACTCCGTGGCACTATCAACCGCGGAAGCTGAGTACGTTGCTGCTGCTTCGTGCTGCTCACAAGTCCTATGGATCAAGTACCAACTTGAAGATTATGGTACGTCCCTCAACACAGTCCCTATCTTGTGTGACAACACCAGTGCTATAAGTATTGCCAAAAATCCCGTTCATCATTCTAGGACGAAGCATATTCACATAAGGCATCACTTTCTTCGTGATAATGTTGAACTTGGATTAATTAGAGTGGATCATGTTAGGACTGAGGACCAAGTGGCCGATATTTTCACAAAAGCACTTGATAGACGTCCCTACGAGCACCTCCGGTTTCTCTTGGGGATGATAACTTTTAAATGATCAAGTCCCGTTCTATTATTCCCTCCATGATTGGCTATGTCTTGTTGAGAACTTGTTTTAAGGTGTGTCATGCATTAAAGTCATCTTTAAAGGACGCTAGTCTAAGATATGTGTATTCGCTTGTGTCCTTGAATGGTATTCATTTCGCTTTTCATCTCAAGAGTATCCCTGATCACCCTACCCTCATCATAAGCCGAAATGATGGGAACTCTAAGCTTACCCAAGCCGAGAATCTTGCAAACGCGTCCTATGAGCATTCCTTGTTTCACCTTTACGGGACGTACTTGCTTGATTTTCAAAAATGGTTCTAAGTGATCAAAGGGACGCGTGCTAAGAGCTGAGAGTTGTCTGTACAGAGTTCTAATTACAGAGGTTGAGATCAGTGAATGGGACGCCGTGGTTCAGTTCTGTGTTTTGTAGTGTTGTGTGTTGAAAGGACGTCAGGTCAGAGTCCTTTGCAGTTGTGAGAAGTTTGAATGGTTGAAATTGGGAAGGTAAACCGTTTTAGCGAATCGTCAGCGAAAATCTCGGGATATGCGCAAACAGTGCTCAACAGTTGTATTCCTTAGCAAAGAAGAAAGATACGTGTGGGAAGGCGGGTGGAGGAAGCTGTGTGTAAAGACCCTGTTACCCCTGACCGTCCAACTTCGTCTTCTTCCTATTTATACCCACCTGTGCACTCCGAAAACCTTTCTTCGCTCATCTGCTGTTTGCACACTTTTAGAAATCTCAAAGATCTTCCAAATCTTCAACCGAATCCCGAAATCTCTCTCCAAACCCTAATCCTCCCCTATTTAAACCATCTCAAAAATGGCCAACACAAGAGCCTCAAAGAATCCCTCACCCTCGTCGGCAGCGAAAAACACTAGCTCAAGCTGCTGCTGCTGCTGAACCTGGAGAAGGAGATCACGAAGCTGAAAATGTCCAAGTAGTTGGGACGCCAGCTGAGGACGCTGCTGATGACGAGGACGAGCTCGATGGTATGAGCGTCCCTGATGAGGCTGAGAGGCACTCTACGAAGTATCTGATGGGCATGATGATCGAGAACCAGTGCATAATGATTGATCTAATTCAGCAGGTTCACGACACACTTCACGTCCACACAGACCTTCTTGAGCGCAACAACGAGCTCCTTGCCCAGAACAACCATCTTCAGGAGCAACACCTCAAAGCCCTTGGCAAGCGTCCCAGAAAATGATCACCTCCCCCTTCTCTAACCCTGAAACAATTTATCATTTCTTGAGTTTTTGTTAAGACAATGGGACGCTGTCCCCGTTTTGAACACTTGTTGTGAATGTCTGTAATGAACGTTCTCGTTTCTCATTCTGAATGCCATTCACTACATTTGTGCTTCATTTTGTCTAAGCGTACCTTTCTTTAGTTATGACTTTGTGCTTGCATGCTTTTCGACTTGTTCTCCTTTTCGATGATGCCAAAAGGGGGAAGTATAGTTTTGCAGAGATGCGATTGTCCTTAAGTTATCATAGAAAGCATGTGTTCAGGGGGAATTTCGGCCAAGTCAAAAGGTCGTTAGTTAGGAATAAAATAGAACGCACTTAAAAGAATGTGTTGATGCCAATCTAAGCTGAAAAGAAAATCAAAGTGTAGTTCCTCATGCTAAAAGCTTTACTTCTGTGTGCATTATTTGAAAGAGTTTGTCATCATCAAAAAGGGGGAAATTGTTGGGACGATATTAAGGACGTCAGTCGTTAATATCTAAACCAATAATAATCGTCCCTTGTTTTGATAATGACAAACTCAAATGTATTTGATAAGTTGTCCAAGTTTTGATCTCAGGTAAGTCCAGTGGACGCACATGAGCGAAAAGGACAACAAGTGAACAGCAGTCCCTATGCTGTAGGGACGCATGTTACCAGAACTTCCAAAGCTAAACGTAATTGGCGGAGTCCCTGCGCAAGATAGGACGGAGTCCTCATCAAGAAGGGACGCGCGCCAAAATACGGACGAAGTTCAAATTCAAATCAAGGCCGCCCCAACATGATTACATCATCGTCCAGCCTTAGTCCTCAGAAGGAAGCTTCCTTTGTCTGGGCACGTGTAGACAATGCCAAAGACGTCGCTTTCCCAGCAATGGTCCCCTACCCACGCGGAGGCTTCCCAAGCGTCAACAGAGTTGACCTCCTCAAGACGCTCATCGCACCGTTGATCAAAGATCGAGGATCCTGCCAAGTCTCAGAGGACGCTAGAGGACAAGAATCACTTCCGCTATAAATACTCTCCAAGGAGTATGCATAGCGGCATGTGTGTGCAAGAGTGGACTTTGAAGACTTTCTCTCAAGCTCTCCCGAAGCATTCAAGAACACGAACGAAGATCAAGAAGATCAAGTGAGCTTGAAGCAAGAGAAAGAAAGTCCAACCACATCAAATCCAAAACAAACCACAAATCAATTAGAGTTGTAGTTTGTCTCTCACAACGAACCGTGAGAGACGTGAGTGATAGCTTCCTTATAGCTAAGAGTGTTAGGTTACTTGTTAGGTTGAAAGGAGTGTTACTAGTGAGGCTAAGGACGGACGCTTAGCTTAGAGAAGTGTAACGACTCGCCTAAGTTGTAAGGACTCGCTCTTAATAAGATAAGGGACGGCTATTGAAAATCCTCCAACGGAGGTAGAGGTTTACCCATAAGACTAGTTGGTCTTAGTGGGGTTCCTCTATAAATACTCGTGTCCACTTATCTTGTATTCTGTTAAGTCTATTTTCCGCTGCACTAAAGGACGCCCTTAACCCAGTTAAGGACGCCCTCATTAACTGACTTACGATCCATCATTGATATTTTTGAGATTATTTTGAGTCACTTTTCCCTAAAATTTCTGTGACTGATAACAATTATACCATTATTGGTATCATAACAAGCTTGTAAATTTTACTCAAAAAACAAAAACAAGCTTGTAAATTTGAGCCTATATTGAATATAATTCGATTAAGTTTTATTTTAATACATACGCATTAATTAAGTATGTAGCAAAAACATATACTATTCCTACATTATCTGTTTATATGTACCGTATGTAAATACTGGGTATGGTGGGAGGAAATTAAAACACAAGCCATGCATTGCTGCCATTTCAAAGTAAAGCCAATTAGACATATATATATATATATACTCCGTATTAGGTATAATTATCCCATAACAATTATTCTTTGTTATCCAATTGTATTTTTTTTCCTTTTTCGAATGGCGGGAGGTTTACCCTTATAAAGCATTTCGACCCTTCTGCTATCTCGTCCCGATGGCATGTAACAATGAACTGATCTGTCTTCTCTCTGTATTCTCTTTTATTTCATGAAATTGTTATCCGTTTGTTAGTTACGGGCTAATTATCTTTGTTATACCTAATATATATTTCAGGACATGGTAGTTACGTACGGGCTAATTATCCGTGAACAATAATAATTTGTTATACATTTGTTTGGTTATAATCCAATCATGATGCCCTATGCTAATATAATACATTTATCGTCC
Organism: Polygonum maritimum; assembly: GCA_963924305.1. NCBI lineage: Eukaryota > Viridiplantae > Streptophyta > Magnoliopsida > Caryophyllales > Polygonaceae > Polygonum > Polygonum maritimum. The sequence continues at coordinate 19,646,722 of OZ002729.1, forward strand.
GAACATTTGTCACATACGGAGTAGATCAGAAGTCTAGTACCAACAAACGTATTAGCACTTAACAAATGTTATTTAAATTTGAACCTTTTGTTCACTTTTATATTTTTATAATTTTCAACTAATAGAATATTGTCATTTGTTAAATGTTAATTGGAAGTACGGAGTTCATAACTTATTCGTCCATAGTCAATATATACTTGGTTTGATGTTTATAGCGGTATGATTTTTATCATTAAATAGTATATACTCCGTTGATAGCAGCATAAAAATACAGCAGAACTATATTACTAAACCAAATCAAAGTGGCCAAGGGTGATGATGGACTGCATTACTGTGTACGTACTTATTACAGTACAATAAATTAAAGAAAAAAAAATACTTGTAAATTACCCATATCAAATGCACTGCAACCTGCAGAAGTCGATTTGACGTCGGGCGTCATTTGATACAATAGGGGGAGACCGGCAGAGAGAGAGAAATCAACCGTGAAGTAGCATTAATCGCTTCCACAGTGGAGGAAGCTCAAAGGTTTCTGACCAAAATATGAAAATACTATATTCAATGAAACAGAGATTTGTCAGGCTTTGTGGAGAAATTTGGAAAAAAAATTCAACTCCGAGAGTAAATTATGATTAATAAGAAATACGGAGTACATTACAAAAGCCTGAATGTATTTACGACTAGGGGTTTCACCGTTGAAAATCTTGTTGTTACAGATTGTATACAGTCGCATTTTTTTTCTACAGTTTCTCTCTAGTCGCATACCAAGTCGTGTTTGCACATTCATCTCCAAAAACGCTTTGCACTTTCATCTACAAAAAACTTCAATTGGCGCAACTTCTAGTAGTCGTATTTGTTCGTATGATCTTGACTATGAATTGCTGCGAACTTTTAAAGAATGCATGCATGAAGTGATAGGTGGTAGGTGTCAAATCACGGTGCATTAATTTAAACCCCTTTTGCAAATTCTCCGTCTTAAGAAAACTAAAAAGTTGCATAGCACAGTCACAACGTATGCTTTGCACGGCATCCTGCACAAGTCGATTTGACATCGACCTTCACCTACTTCGCCTAGGCCATGCATTTGGTCCAATTAGCCAAATTTTAACTCCAACGTTCGTACATAGCATCGAAAGGGATGAAACTTATTGAAACCAAGTTCATAAGGAACTTATTTGTATTTATCAAATATAAGAAACTTTGACCCCATAAATACAAAGTGTAACTTTGTTATACTAGTCAAGTAACAAAAAAACAAATAACATCAAATGGGGAGTTTGGTCACACACTTTCGGCTACGTACAAACAAACAATCCAAATACAATGTATTATTTTCTTTTCCTAAATAAAATAAAAGGAACAAATACAAGCTATTAATAAGGCCGCACCCCTTCTTTTTGATTATTGTTGCAGTTGCCCACGGTCGTACTTACTTAATTGCATTTGCCCGGGCGGGAAGCTTGTAGAAGAAGGGAGGCCTTATTTCAGACCACAAGAGAATCGAGGACTAATTTACGGCCAAATTCCCCATTGAGGGCTAAATTCATTGTCATTCTGTTGTCAGAACAAACTCGAACCACCCGGACGACGATGGGTCACGACGGAGCAGTGCGCCCAGTGAGGTGTGTAATCGGTATGTTGCCAAACGAGCTCATCATCGAGATCGTTTCGAGGGTGGCATCTCGGTCTCTGAAAGATCTGTTCCGCTGCAGGCAGAGGTAAATCCAAGAGCCTTATAATTTATTGGTTTTATCTACTGCAATGTACTGGGTTCATACAATAGAGATCCCCCTTGTAGTTGCAAGGTCTTCAACCGATGCGGGCAGGACTCTCTGGTATTCCATCAGTCTTCAACACAGGAAATCTACGCACGATGGTTCCGACAAGAAGAGCACCGGGAAGCCGCGTATGCATTCCCCCGACTGTGTGCGGAAAGAGGGAACCCTGGTGCTTTATACGGCCAAGGCTTGGTAAGTTGATTCGTATGTGCACTTGCTTGGCTTGAAATGTTATGGAACATTTGCTTACCGAGGAAAAGTGCGCCCAATTTCGATCACAGCTCAGGTATTTCGGGGTCACAGATGAACGCTACGGTCTAGAGTGCCTGGAGAGATCGGCTGCGCTAGGGCACACCCCAGCTGCTTATGTGCTTGCCGGGTTGCTGCTCTGCTCCCAGGAACCGGACCCGGATGTGAGGGCTGTGAATCTGATACGTGACGTCAGGGATTCATCCGGCGATGGCATCATGGAATGCCGTATCGAACTCGTCCGGTTCTTATACTACAACCCACCTGCCCGTATAGTTGTTGCACGGTTAGAACCACCACAATGGATTACGCACCACGTACATGGACTTATTAAACGGAGACAGAGACATTTCCGAGTTCGGACCCCGTACATGGGCTATGTTTTTAAGGCGAGTGACGGGCTCGATGCAGGATCTTGCACCCTATGTAGTCTCGAATTCGAAGGCAGGTTATTCTGTTCCCTGTTCCGCCGAATGAGAAATCCTCGCGTGCCTATATCTTCTTCCATCCCTCTATTGTCTATCTCCCTTGTCCGACATCTTCGTTCGGCCAATTAATCAAATTTTGGCGATTATGAATCCTTTGTTTACCCTTAATTAATAGACATTTTGCCGACTGTATGATGATGTAATATCGTGTTATGTTATAACCCACTATTGTTTATACATGCAATGCTATGATAATGTAATGCGGAATGTCCTTACTTTCTATACGGTCAATCTTTTTAGCGCAGGGCTGAATCTCCTTATAGCGCATGCTATAAAAGCTGGTTATTTACAGAAATACCCTCCTCTTTGCATCCCTCTTTCAACACAACTCAAGAACGACGAACGGCGAACGACGAAGCAGCAGCCACCGAGCTCCAATTCGGTGCTCTCCAGATGCCTCTTCCTCCAACTCCGATCCACGCGCACCGACACAAGCCACCAACTAGCCGCCGGCCCACCTCCTCCAAGTATAAACCCTAAGTTCGAATTGATTTTCAAATTTGCGAACGGCGAACTCCACGTTCTGTCAAATCATCCATTATACTTTAGACGAGAGAAGGTGTTTACTTATTTAAATAGGAAAGAGAAACGACAAAGATATGTTGAAATACTTTAGACGAGCGAAGATCATGTAAATGCTCTGCATAAAATAAAACTAACACCAGAGTAAAGGCATGCTGACTTGACTTGCAAGTTATTAGCCGGTACTTACGGCATGCGCTTATGGAAATTAATGTGCCCAATTTTTGGATGCCCCCCGGGTTTTAGAGCATCACCCAAATTGAAATAGCTTTCATCACATGACATGTGCCATGTAATGTTTGATATCTATACAATGACTACTGTAACATGTAAGGATTTCGACCGAAAATATAATATAAAATGTAATGATTTTATTTATTTATTATGGATCTAATTCCCGACTTTTAGAAATAAATAAAGATTGTAGATGGCATAAATAAAGATTGTCGATGTCATAATATATATCGAGTACGTGATTCAATTGTCCCTCATTTCAAAATATATTTTCGAAATTACTAATTGTGACAGGTGTGATGAATAATGTCATCACTATAGTTTACAATGTAATTATTTATATCATATAATGTAATTTTGTAAAATAACTTTTTGATATTATCAAATACGGAGTATTATAAATAATTGAAACTATTATATTATATTGACTATAAATTTAGCAAATGTTTTCCTAAGTATATTATATTTACATATCAATTAATAAAAGAAAACATTGCATTTAAATATAGTTAAAGTAGACACATGCATATTATGAATTGCACACTATTTAAATATGAATTGCACACTATTTACTACACGTGATTTAGATGTACATGACTTAACACCTCGTTGCCAACTTGTTGATCGTTATTCTAGAGTCTGCATTTATCTACCTTAATGAATAAACATTTACGAGCTCCACTTCAACCTGTATTGCTTGGTTCATTTCTTGAAGTAACGTAATGTAGATCTCCGTCCAATGCTTAAAAAGAAGCGTATTTATGCAGTTACACCGATTGTAATATTCGTACAACCAAATTGTGAAACCAAATTTACCGTGTTTTTTATACACGTCATCCTTGATGGCATGTACACAGTGTATTCAATACGGAACACTGTAGTAGTATTTTTCAGCATACCCCATAAAGGTAATGTTATGTACACGACTGTACGAAATATTGTAAAAGTGGAGCCTTTCACTGAACCCATTACGCCGGCCCTAGATCGAGGGAGAAAGTAGAGGGGTCAAATTCCCCATTACCAGGCTTTATTGTTATTCTGTTATCAAAAAAAACTCCTATCGATGCAGAAGGACGGACCATTTGACCCAGTGAGGTGTGTGATCGGTATGTTGCCAGACGAGCTCAACATCGAGATCGTATCGAGGGTGGCATCTAGTTCTCTGAAAGATCTGTTCCGCTGCAGGTAGAGGTAAACCCAATAGCCTTAAATTTGATTGGTTTTACCTACTGCAATGTACTCGGTTCGTACAACACAGATCGCTCTTGTAGTTGCAAGGTCTTCGACCGATGCGGGCAGGACTCACTGGTTCTCCGGCAGGCGCCAACACAGGAGATCCACAGGCGACGGTTCAGACAAGAGGAGCACCGGAAAGCCGCGTATGCATTCCTCCGACTGTGTGCGGAAAGCGGGAACCGTGTTGCTTTATACGGCCAAGGCTTGGTAAGTTGATTCTTATGTTCACTTGATTGGCATGAGATATTATGGAATATTTTCTTACCCAGGAAGGTTGCGACTAATCGCGAACACAGCTTCAGTATTTCGGGTCCATAGATGAACCCTACGGTCTAGAGTGCCTGGAGAGATCGGCTTCGCTAGGGAACAATCCAGCTGCCTATGTGCTTGCCGTGGTGCTGCTCTGCTCCCGAGAACAGGACCATGAGGAGAGGGGTATGAATCTGCTCCGTGCCGTCAGGGATTCACCCGGCGCTGGTATCATGGAATGTCGTATCGACTTCGTCCGGTTCTTATACAACACGCCGCCCTGCGACACTAAACTCACTAAACTCGTCGCACGGTTCAAACCACCAAAATGGTCTACGCACCACGAACCAGGACGGTGTCTGTGCCGTGCGAGGAACCCGTTCAGTAGATGCGACGACGTCGATGCAGGAGCGTTCTTGCTCGGTAGTTGTGAATTCGAAGCCATGTTTTTCTGTTCCTTGTTCTACCTAATAAGATGGAGGTGGTATTGAAATAAACGTATCGTTTTGTGTTGTTATATTGCTCGGTAGTTGTGAAATAAACTTTCATCCTGTCCCTCGTTGCACGTTCCATTTTGGATATATTCGATTGTTCCTTAACCGTGCATTGCACTACTAGTAGTAACATGATATACGCGGATTGCCTTTGCGTTTGGTCAGAAGTTACATGTGACGAAGAGATCAACCGTGGTTAATTGAACAGGTACAACAAAACCAAGCAAATAATATATGTGTGAGAATTTACATGGAATGTGTGAGATTTACGGTCTACGTTGAGAAGAAACAAAACCAAGCAAATAACTCCTTGATGCAATCAAAGTGCTCACAATAATTCAGAAATGGTCGAGCATTTAGAATTTGTTTGACTTTTGTTCAATGTTAATTAAAAGTACGGACGTATTAACTGTCTCGTCCCCTTTGAAGACTTGGTTTGATTTTTTTGGTAGAAAGAGTACTTAAGAAGAATTTATCAAGGCGACAATGAGGTGCTTTGCACTGACAGCTGCAGAAGTCGATTTGACATCGGCCGTAATAAGCTTGACAATTTGGGGAGATTTTAAAGGAAGGTAGGGGAGGGCAGGGACACTCCTCCGTTTGGCTGGTTTTAAAATAAAGAGAGAATCAGGCACATTTCAGTCGAACAGTGATGGAAAGAACTGTGTAAGGGAAGGGAAGGGAAGGTGAATCTTCTCAAATTGGTGGAATTTCGATAGAAAAGTTGTATTTAAACTATATGAAGGATGTAAAAAAAACCATCCTTTACTACTACGTATATTTTTTATTTCTATCACAAAATGAAATCTTAACCAAAAGACATAAATAAGAGTTTAAATAGTATCAAGGCAATGCAAAGTTTGTTACGAATGTAGATAAGATTTCGGATGAATCATTCCATTTATTGAGTCCCCCTTGTGGGGTTTCGTAATTCCATTTATTGAGTCCCTTTTTTTTTGTGATTTGGCAAAATTTCAATAAATAAACTGGAAAATACAAAGAGTTTAGAAACGATTACAACAGATCTCAAAAGGGGGGAAACATGTCAATGGCTCGCCCATGTCAATGAAGTTGAGTCCCTTTTTTGCCCCTTTGATCGCTAATGCCTGCTTCTGGAAGATTGCTACTGCTTGATGTACTAACCTAACCCTTGCCCTTCAGATCAAAAAAAAAACCCTTGCCCTAAATTTTTTTTTACAAAAAAAACCTTGCCCTAAAAAAAAACCCTTGATAAACCCTTGCTAATGCCTTCTTGACTAACCTAGCTTTTGTAATAAAACAACACTCCGTAATACATGTAAGAAACTCTAAGTCTTCAATTCATGGTTACTTTTCTAGACGAAGGACAAAAACAATTCATGGTCACTTCTAAAAAAAGTAGACCCAATGAAAGAGATGTACGACAGTGGGCAACTGCAACAAGCTTCCCGCCTCGGTAAATGCAATTCAGTACGGCCTGTTTTCTTCTACAAGCTTCCCGCCCCGGTAAATGCAATGTGATTTGACACACTCGCACCTATCACTATAAAAGCATGCATTTTCTCAAGTACTGAAGTACTCCGTATTTGAAAAAAATAAAAGTATGCATTTTAAAGCTTCCAGTTCATAGTACACATATTTGTTGCAATTCATAGTCAAGATTCAAGAGGGTGCATATAGATGTACTCCGTACATCCGTTCAACATAATGTCCTGTGGTTATATATATTTTCCCATTTATCACCCTTCCTGAAGATGACACCTGTTTAATAAAGGGTATTATGTAAAAATCTGCCTTTTGAAGGGGTTAATGGCGGAAGTGGCGCCACTTTTGTAGTAGCTTAATGCAAATAATTTGAAATATGCAATTACCTATAGATGACTTCATATAAATATATGTGAGGGCAAGCATAAGTGTTTTGCAAGTGCCGAACAATATGCCAGTTCGAAGCATGTCAACACTAGCCTCATGTATATGGAAAAGCTATTTCATATTTCACAATGAATTTTTATGTATATGAATACATAAAAATTATGTATGTGGATGAAATCGCTATTTCATATTTCGCGAGTACATAAAAGTTATGTACGTGTACGTATATAATGTACGCAATGAAAAAGAAATTCATATACGTAAAGTTATTTCTTTCTTTTGGTATACACAACTTTAATTTGGAGATATTTACTTATTTGATTTCCACGATATCTCAACGTGATTTTTATATACGTAAAATTTGGTAAGGGATGAATCATAATTTTGGAATAATTTATACATTCATATTTCTCGGTAATTTTTAAGCATTTTTATATTCAGCTTAGAATACGTGACATTAATAGCATGTTTTTATTCAGTGTTGATGAGGTGGCGCAAATATTTACGGACAGAGATAGGTTCTGCTTTATACTGTATTGTAGTCCATATGGCCATTTAAGTGCGTAGCATGGATGCTTGTTTTTACGAAAAAACAAACGTAAAGAGATTACCCTTGCCAAATTTCACTTACCAATTAAAGCAATTTTGAAACCATGTGTAAAATCAATTATACATTTTGGATTTTTTTTATCATAAATCTAGGTTTCCTTTCCTCTAAACGTACTCATCCATGTTATCTTTATATATATCTCGTTTAAACCTTTAATTTTTTTGGTTGAAATATCTCGTTTAAACCTTTAATTATAACTAGTCCATATTAGCATTACAACACATCAATCATAACCCTTGAGTCACCACAATTAAACTGCCTTTTACATTATTCTTGCATTAACAAAGAAGTCTGATTAATTGAAAGAACGAAGATGTCAGGGAAGGGAGAGGGACAATTGAAAGCCGGAATAAGATATAGGTTCGAGACTACAAACCAATTAACAAGTGAATTAACTTAGTATGTTACGTTATTTACCCAGATTTGGTTTTCCCTCACCATGTTACTGTTAGAAGTTCAATTCACGGTTAACAAAGACTATCCAATTTGGAACGTGCAATGAGGGTCATAATACGGAGTTTTGCACACACGACTGCTATGCCACTAATGTTTTGTTCATCCTTCACATGATCCACGCAACAGAGAGCACAACGAAATAACACAAAACCAGACGTTTAGTATTAAGGAAGCATCACCCATCTTTGTCGGTCGAACAAGGAACAGAATAACTTGGCTTCGCGTTCGAGACTGCATAGCCAGCACCATCGTGCATCATCGACCCCGTAAACAACCCAGTAAATCCATCCACATCTCGGGTTCGTTACACGGCACCGTCTCCGTCCTGGTTCGGGGTGCCTAGACCATATAGGTGGTTTAAACCGTGCGACGACTATAGGGGCAGGCGGGTTGTAATACAAGAACCGGACGACCTGGCTACGGCATTCGAAGATGCCAGCGCCGGCTGAATTCCAGAGGGGACGGAGCAGATTCATAACCCTCTCGACCAGCTGGTCCTGGTCCTGGTCCTGTTTTTGGGAGCAGAGCAGCACCACGGCAAGCACATAACGAGCTGGGTTGTGCCCTAGCGCAGCCGATCTCTCCAGGCACTCCAGACCGTAGGGTTCATCTGTGCCCCCGAAATACTTGAGCTGTGATCGGAAAATACCTGTTTAAGCAATATTCCACCACATTTCAAGTGAACATACGAATCAGCTTACCAAGCCTTGGCCGTATAAAGCACCAGGGTTCCCGCTATCCGCAGACAGTCGGAGGAATGCATACGCGGCTTCCCGGTGCTCCTCCATTTCGAACCGTCGCGTGTAGATGTCCTGTGTTGGCGCCTGCCGGAGAACTAGGGGGTCCTGCCCGCATCGGTTGAAGGGCTTGCAACTACAAAAGGGATCTGTGTCGTATGAACTGAGTACATTCCGGCCAATAGGTGAAACCAAACAAATATAAGGCACTTGGGGGGTTTACCTCTGCCTGCAGTTGAACAGATCTCTCAGAGAAGAAGATGCCACCCTCGAAGCGATGTCGATGATTACCTCGTCTGGCAACATACCTATCTCACATCTCGCTGGCCGCACTGCTCTGCCGTTCCCCATCGTCGTCCAGGTGCTTGGAGCTTGTTTTTCCAACAGAATGACAAGGAAAAATTAGCCCTCCATTCTCTTTTGGTCTGAAATACGGCCTGGCTTCTTCTACAAGCTCCTCGCCCCGGTTACCATCTCCCACCGTATGGTATACTGGCCCAATACTCCAAATATAGCATATCACCTTCTCCCACCATATGCTATATCACAATCTGTAAAAATTTTTTTACAGATTGTCTACAGTAAAATGCTAAATATACCGATTCCACTCCAATTGCTATATCTCTTTACCTTTTTTATCTAATTCCTTTCCTACCCTTTTTACACAACTACATAAACACTCTATCCCATATGTACCCTTTTTAATTTTAGACACATTTTTAATTTGACGTTAACAAATTTTGCTAATGATAAAAATTATACCATTATAAAAATCATAACAAGATTGTTAATTTGAGCCTACTATTGAATATAGTCGGATTAATTTTTAATTTAATGCATAAGCATTAGTTAAGGTTGCATGATAAATAACGTATATTATACATTATAAGATAGGACAATGGCCTCATCAAAACCTTGATGAAGACAAAGAGGATGATGAGATATGAGAATTATTCATTGTGGGATTTTCAGAAGGAAAGATTAAAGGGTTTGTAGAATATGGTGTGATGAAAATGGTGATGGTGGCTACCTTATATAGAGGTTTGAAAAAATAGCCGTTATAAAAAACCTGAAAAAATGCATTGCACACCTTTAAAATTAAAATCAATTATATTTATATTTTAATATATATCTTATAGGATATGGTGGGAGGAAATTGAAAACACAAGCGTACAGTGCACACATTTGCAATTAAAGCCAATTATATCTATATTTTAATATATACCTTATGTAATTATACCTTATGGTGGGAGAAAGAAAAATAATGCACTTATAAATTATTACTCCCTGACGTTAGAGGCATATGCACATAGATCAAGAAAAGAATTAACTTCCCTCTAAACTCACCAATTATAGAATTATTCCAACACGGTCAAGGTACATGCATTTGGTCTACCTATATAAGGGAAAGGAAAGCAGAAAGGCCATTCAAAAAATACTACGCTGCTGGAGATAATAAATTCAGCCTTGTCATGCTCACCCAAAAAAAAAACAATTCAACCTTGTCATTATTACAAAAGCATTGGGATAATGGAGTACTTGATCAGAAAGTGTATCAATTAATGTCACTTTTATATTGAACAAAGATTTAGACGACACTTAAACTGGATCGGAGGGAGTAGTACGTAATAACAATAAAGTAATGAAGTACGGCCTAATAACCTTAAGTTTTTCCCTTTAATTTACAGTATGTGGGAAAGGAAAAGAATAGGGAGTACATTTTTTTTTGATTGTTTGTTTGTACGAAACCGAAAGTGTGTGGCCAAACTCCCCATTTGATGTACTTGTTTTTTCCGTTCCGTGACTTTTTTTTTGTTTTTTGGTTGAAGGAGAGGCGGCACTCTCCGTTCCGTGACTTATGACAAAATTACAAGCAGCAACCTTTTATTTATGGGGTCAAAGTTTCCTATACTGTATTTAATAACTCTAATACAAATAAATTTCGTATGATATTTTTTTGAATGAAGGGGTGATTCAAAAACTCTGAGTAAAAGCGATCACAAAAAATTGTAGGGAATTCCTAGTTCAAATTTGGGCTGGTTACAAAAGTTCTCTCCGGTCTCCCCCGAATTGCACCAAATGCATGGCCTAGGCGGAGTAGGTGAAGGTCAATGTCAAATCGACTTCTGCAGGTTGGCGTGCAAAGCATACTTTGTGACAGTGGTTTGCAGGGGTTGCATTTAATGCAACGTGATTTGACACAACCACACCTGACACTATAATAAAACCATGCTTTTATAACGTTTGCAGTTGATACGAGTAGTATACATACTTGTTGCAACTCATAGTCAAGACTGAAGAGGGTGCATATCAAAGTATTTGACTTCAACATAACGTCGTGTGGTTATATATCGTTCCCATTTATTACCCTTGCATAAGCTTTCATCTGTTTAATAAAGGGTATATACAAATCAACTTTTGTATTGGGTAATGGAAGAAGTGGCGCCAATATAAATTTGTATAGATGAAAAGTACAAAAAAGTTAGACTAGAGACAAACGGACAAAGGACAAACAGGCTAATGTATACAATATGTAACAAAACGATTTTCCCCGATGAAACCCCTATATTGATTCCTAGTGGACACAGTGGTTAAATCCATTCAAGATTTCATAGTAATTAAAGAAAAGGTAAATAATTACAATTAGGGGATATTATTCATAATTTCAAAGTAATCCCAAACTTGAAGGAGAAATTCTCCTGCAATTAAATCATCATCATCATAACTATATACTAATGCGGAGGTTATGTATAATATTTAGCCCAACAAGTGTCACCTCCTCAATTGACCGCATCATCCTTTTTTACTAAAACAATTCAGTTGGTATAATTGGTTGAAATTCCCACATTAGATAAATTCTTATCTATTGATTTCCATTGTGAAGATTTTCTTCAAACAAAATCCGTCCAAATCTATTCATAGAATAATATTAGGAGTAGTATGTAGATGATAATATTAAGGATGAGTATTCTAGTTAAAGTAAATTAAATATTAAGGAGGAGTACGTACGTGACTTTATGATACTGATAATTTCCTTATTTGTCTAGCAATCATCGTAACTATATAATTTTCAGTTTACCATCGTACCTTGATCTTCATTATAGTGGTTCAATTCGTGCCTTGCTTTTAAAATCGTACCTTGATTTGCAAAGGGTTTAACTTGTATATGATGTCTACATACTTATTTTTATTAACATTCATTTTAGTTTGTTACATAGTTGAAAATATAGCACTGTTACATTTTACTCATAAATTTTCTAGAAATCTTATTATCTACGAATTTCTATTTTGTATTTTTCTAAAATAAATGTACTTAAATGCATATATATATTTTTGCTCGCCACTAGAGCGTATATTACCACTCGGCTGGGGTCGGTGAAATCCAATTGGTCCTCGGAATACATATGATATGTATTTGTAAGATAATCAGCCATTTCGTATGTCACTTGTGCCACATTTGTTAAATAATACTCCATAGGATTTACATAGCTATTAGTGAAACTAGTAGAGGGTTACACTATTGGAATTGATTAGTGAAACTAGTCTATTGGTGTACGATTTATTACTCTGTATTCACAGCACACCGAAACACGGACTAATACCATGCATTGCACACAGTATACCGTGCAAGCCAAATTTCCATTACTTGGGTGGCTGGCTAACATTATTTATATTTATTTATACTACGACTATATATAACTAGTTATAACCCGGGCCTTGATCGGGGATTTTTCAAATTAAATTTATAATATATTAAATTATGTATGATATAAGTATTAAATTATATATTATATATGTGATATCTATAGTGTAATGTCATATTTCTAACTTCAAAAATGTATATATTATATATGTGACCCTACCCAGCTAACATCTAGATTTCAATAGTCCAAACTTGGGCGCAATCTGAATTCAAATGAACAATCTACCGAGCCTTGACTATGAATGGATGTTCTCTCCATGTATAATATCTCAAACATGTATCTCATCCAAACAAAAAAAAACAACCCATGCATGCATCAAACTGATGTCATCAATAGGTTTTTTTTTCCGTATATAACAACTCAAATTTGTCCTCGATCCGAACTCAAAATGATCACCTACCTAGTTTCCACAGATTGCTACCGCGTACTACTATATTCATAATTTTCGGGCTGTACACAGTTGAAGAGATATTGGTTAATTTCCACATCTTAGGCAGGCGTCTTTTTTTCCCTCAGACCGGCCGGTTCAACTGAAATGATATCCACTCCACTCCAAATAAATACTCCGATATCTCCTGGCTTCATGGTAGAGGGAGTTTTGGGGGAGAAATTTTCGGGCGATTTGGGTGCGGTCGTAGGGCGAATTCAGGCTCGATTGTAGGCCGATTTCAGGCTCAATTCTAGGAGGCGAATACCCACAGAACATGGTTATTTCGGTACAGGTGGTCGAAGGTGCGCGCATTTCGTTTGATCCCTTTCCTGCACTTCAATTTTGCGCCCTTTCCTGCGTTTCGTTTGGTTTGAGTTTTTTTCATGCAATTCCCAACAATTTGAGGTTGGAATCCTGTGCCATTGCTTGTTATGAATCAAAAGTTGGATTCACTATTGTCCAGGGATGTCTTCCAGCTATAGCTATGTGGTCAGCACCGGTCTTTACTGTTATTGTCACTTGGTTGCCAGAGTTGTGACTGCATACAATCCCGAAGACTATGGAAGAAGGTACGTTAACTGTCCAAGATTTGAACCATCTGTGTGCAGTGGGTGTGGTTATTTTGCATGGCTGGATATCCCATACGAGCCCAGGGCAGCAGCCATTATAAAAAGCCTTGTGTACCTAAAAGACCAGTGGGCAAGCAGATGTCAGGAGCTCCATTCACAGATTGCAGCTAAGGATGAAGAAATTGACAGATTGAAATCTCATTGAAGGTTTAATAATGTGCTCATCTTTGGGTGTGGTTGTTGCATATGTCTTGTTGTATTAGTCGATGTTATGATGAAAAACACTTATGTGTAAGGTGATGTTATATTTTCCAAAAACAACCTTTTGTGCATACTTCACGGCTAAGTGAAATTATCTGTAATCTGTTTGGGTATGCTAACACTTTGTGTTTTGTGCATGAACGTTTGTTTTGGGTATGCTAAGACTTTAAAAACATTGTATGGTATGTGCATTTCATGCACGTCTGTTGCTGGGAATAGCTATGTTCACTGGGTACATACTGTCAATATTTTCAGATATTGTCAAAATAAGTTAGGCCATACAGTATTAATGAACAACATTGCGAGTTGTTTTTGCACATGACACAAAGTGTGCCAATAGCGCCGTTAATTGCGCCCACTTTCACAGCAACATTCTATAAAACAACATGCATTCATATGCTAAGCATTACAACAACATTACCAGCAACTAATTCCAACATAGTCACTTGCAATAACAAAAGGTCGACACTGTCACAAACTAGCAACTAATACAACATCAGCAAGTTCTTAGAAGTGTTTTTCATCAAAACATCGACCAATACAGCCAAAATTAAGCAACAACCACACCCTAAGATGAGCACATTATTAAACCTTGAATGAGATTTCAATCTGTCAATTGCTGCATCCTTAGCTGCAATTTGTAATTCCAGCTCTTGACATTTGCTTTCCCACTGTTTTTTTTGGGTCACAAGTCCTTTGATAATGTCTGCTGCCTTAGCCTCGTATGGGTCATCCATCCATGCAAAAAAACCACACCCTCTGCAACCTGATGGTGCATATCTTGGACAGTTAGCGTACCTTCTTCCAAAGTTATCGGGAGTGTGTGCAGTCGCAACTCTAGCAACCAAGTGGCAATAACAGTAAAGACCGGTTCTGCCCACATAGCTATTACTGGAAGACATCCCTACACACAGATGAATCCGGATTTTGATTCTAATTGCACGAAAGAGCTGAAACGAAACTACACGCAAGAAATAACTCAAAACTGAAATGCAGGATAGGGCTCAAACGAAACGCACCTTCGACAAACTATACCGATAATTGAGCCCTGGATATTCGCCTCCTAGAATCGTGCCTGAAATCGCCCTAGAATCGCACCCATAAGCACAGCCGAAAATTTCTCCCCCAAAGGTCCTTCTCACATGAACCCTAGCTTCGGTAAAATCGATTTCACTGATTTCGATTTGGGGTAAACGGCTACGGAGTATTTATTTTGAGTTAAATGGAAATCATTTTAGGTGAACCGGCCGGTCTGAAATAGAGGGGTAAAAAAGGACGCCGGGCTAAGATGTGGAAATTTACCAATATCTCTTCACATGTGTACAGGCCGAAATTACCCTCCCAGTACTAGCCACTAGGTAGCAATATTTGGAAAAACGTTGTGGCGCCAGTCGCCAGAGTTCAAATGCAGACTTATTAGGGACTTTTTCCGTTTTGCACTCAATTAGATTATACATGCCTAATGCAAAAACTTCATCTATAAAGTACAAATACAAATCCATCCCTATGCTGAGATTGTATAACTGTGCATTCCTTGACAGGGTGTGCATTTCACGATTATCTTTCAGGAGTGTATAATATGTGCAACTACTCTGATTACTGTGCATTCGTTCTGAGCCCACCGACGGCCGGTGGGCAACTGTGCAATTCATCGCCACGACGATGGAGCGTGTAGGGTTGAGGGTTCTGGACTTATGGCTTAGCTGTATTTACATCCCCTAAAAAGTAGACATTACATGTGTGAAAATAAGGGAGCACCAATAAGTGATTACACGTTATATTGGATGTCTTTTCTCTTTCCGAGTTGT
Organism: Polygonum maritimum; assembly: GCA_963924305.1. Taxonomy (NCBI): domain Eukaryota; kingdom Viridiplantae; phylum Streptophyta; class Magnoliopsida; order Caryophyllales; family Polygonaceae; genus Polygonum; species Polygonum maritimum. The sequence goes on from OZ002729.1 coordinate 19,662,398, forward strand.
ATAAGGCAATTATTTGTCGAAAATCCTATTTTCACACCAAAAATTACTTTCATTCTTTTGTAGCAATCTATTTTCACAAGATTACAAGTTACTCCGTCCCACCCGTACTAGTCGCAAGATAGATCCCCCGGCCCAACCTGTTCTTAAAGACATCTTTCCGAAGGTTTATCATTTTTACACATGCGGTAAGCATAATTTCGCTCTGGTCTCCCCCTAATTGGTTCAAATGCTACGCCTACGTGGAGTAGGTGAAGGACGATGTCAATCGACTTCTGCAGGTTGCCGTGCTCTGCATACATTGTGACAGTGGTATGCAACAATTTAGCTTTGTTATTAATTTATACGTATTTGTGATGGACCTTGGTTTGGATAATTTTATACGTGGATCTGGCCAAATAAAAAAATGCAACGTGGATGAGTAAGCACAGAGATTTTGCAGGCAGTGCATTTAATCCAACGTGATTTAACACTGTCACACCTATCCCTAAAAAGTAAACAAACTTGTTGCAATTCATAGTCAACACTCAAGAGGGTGCAATTTAACGTTTATACTTTTAAAAAACGATGGGTGTGAGAGATTTTGAAGAAACAGGCGCAAAAAGTTACTACTTGTAGACAATTTTGGTCAGGAAAAAGATTCCTGGAGCACATACGCAAGTAACGTAACAAGCTCAAACAAATTTAACGCATGTGATGGCTAACTCAATCTTATATATATTAGATATAAGTAACAGAACAAAATTTATTACATTTTAACGCTGTTGTACGTAACAAATATATAAAGGAGCCTATAAAAAATATATAGGTAACAAATGCTTAGTGGAGCATATATATGGAGGAGCAGTACGTAACTCAATTGTACCTACATTAGTAACAAATTTTGCTGGACTATATACATAGAAATTAAAAAATGTATAGTAAACAGGAAGGTCTGTTTACATATCTGATGGGAGTTGAAAAATAAAATAAAATTGTAGTAGTACCATTTAGTTTAAATACAACTTTTCTCTCCAAACCACCGATTTTGGACGTTACGTTGATTCAACTTCCCTTCCCTTCCCTTCCCTTCCCTTCAACAGTTATTTCCCTTCGCTCCTCTCCCTGTGCAGGGGTATCAAATGACGGCCGATATCAAATCGCCGTGTGCAGGGGTCAGTGCAAAGCACATCAGTGCGACAGTGCTGTGCAGTTGTATATATTTTAATAAAAAAACATAGCCTTTTTTGTTTTGGGATCAAAGTTAACTATTAAAGATAGATAGTATTGTTTTGAAGGTAGAATTGAGTATTAGATAATTAAGGAATATACGGAGTACAAGATATTGAGTTGTTATTATCTATTTAAGTTGAAAAAAAAAATTTAAAATCAAGCGGGGCCAGAATCAACGTGGTGGCTCGAAAACGGTCGGCTTTTATAATATATATTGATGATTGTTATTCCCAAAATTCCCGGAACATCCATTGCCATATATCGCATGAGTCTTGTAATGGGTCTCTCAACAGTCCTCAAAGTGTATTAAACAACTTCTAGTACATGTATTTATCAGATTTCATGCGCCTGATGTTGCTCTTGAGCAGATATTGTTAATTTCAACTTTGTATTCATACATGATACCCGAACCCGCAACAACCGGTGAACATTTAGAGTCAGAGTGCACATTTCTGTATGAGTTGCACGTTGTCCAGGATTCTTCAAACGTATTTACAGCAAAGTGGTGAAACCTCTTTTGAGCAAAAACATAATGTGGTGAAGCATCACAGATCGAGTCATATTCATGAGTATATTGGTAAATGTGATCGAGACTTTACCAAAAACCGTCAACAAGATACATGTAGATGTAGTGCTTGGCTAAATGTTGTTGATCCTTCCATTTCTTTAAGATCAGCACCGATGCATAGACCAACAAAACGTAAAGAAGCAAGGCCACACGTTAACGAAATGGATGAATCCATTGATATGTGCAGCCAGTTATGCTTAGGTAATGGTAATGCAAATAACCGTGGAAGAACAAGTGTGAGAGAAAGAAAACATGGATACATCGATCCTTGGACACTATATATTACTCCCGTAGGAGACTATATATGTAAACATTTGCTACCCTCATTCATATCTCCATGCTATATTAGCAAACTTACATTTACTACACTCATTAAATGCTCACGGTACTTTGTTACAAGTTATTGTTTCCTCTGAGACAACCCTTTCGTTCAGTTACATCCTTCATTTGTTGCACTCAATCCTTAGTTACGCTCACCATGGTCACCTGATTACAAAACATTCCTTCCACTCCACCTAAATGAATCAACTCCATGAAAGGCAAAATTCAATCCTCACGATGGGCCCACAGAACCGTCCAAATGGCCCCACACACCCGACCTAGGTACTACCCCTTACCTCACACTGTAATATTTAATGGAAATATAACCCATTGTACTACAATGTTTACCTAATTTATTCAAAGCTTGTCTATCGGCCAAAATGAAAAACAAAATGTACCAAATATATATTCTCAGAGGTCGTTCACAGAAAATCTCACCACTTTCTTTTTTTTTTTTGGTCGAAGGAGAGGCGGTACTCTCCGGGCCCTCAGGGGGCGTTTTATTAATAATTTTTAAAAATGGGCTAAGTAGTCAGCAAATCTCACCACTTTCTTTTCTTGCTTATTGGAAGTGAGGGAACTTCTCGAATCTAAAAATACGGGGACGGCAAAATAGTTCTAGTTCCTCCAACGTCAGGGAGTAATAATTTATAAGTGCATTTACCGGGGCGAGGAGCTTGTGGAAGAAGCCAGGCCGTATTTCAGACCAAAAGAGAATGGAGGGCTAATTTTTCCTTGTCATTCTGTTGGCAAAACAAACTCCAGGCACCTCGACGACGATGTGGAATGGCAGAGCAGTGCGGCCAGCGAGATGTGAGATAGGTATGTTGCCAGACGAGGTAATCATCGACATCGCTTCGAGGGTGGCATCTTGTTCTCTGAGAGATCTGTTCAACTGCAGGCAGAGGTAAACCCCCCAAGTGCCTTATATTTGTTTGGTTTCACCTATTGGCCGGACTGTACTCGGTTCATACCACACAGATCCCTTTTGTAGTTGCAAGCTCTTCAACCGATGCGGGCGGGACCCCCTGGTTCTCCGGCAGGCGCCAACACAGGACATCTACATGCGACGGTTCGAACTGGAGGAGCACCGGGAACCCGCGTATGCATTCCTCGAACTGTGTGCGGATAGCGGGAATCCTGGTGCTTTATACGGCCATGGCTTGGTGAGTCGATCTGTGGTATTGCACAATTTTGTCATGAAATGTTATGGAACATTTGCTTACCCAGGAATGTTGCGACCAATTGCGTTCACAGATCAGGTATTTCGGGGACACAGATGAACCTTAAGGTCTATAGTGCCTGGAGAAATCGGCTTCGCTAGGGCACAACCCAGCTGGTTATGTGCTTGCCGTGGTGCTGCTCTGCTCAGAAGAACAGGACCAGGACCAGGTCGAGAGGGCTATGAATCTGCTCCGTGCCCTCTGGGATTCACCCGCTGCCAATATCTTCGAATGCCGTCTCGAATTCGCCCTGTTCTTGCACTACAACCCGCCTGCTCGTATAGTCGTTGCACGGTTGAAACCACCAAAATGGTCTACGCACCCCGAAGTAGGCGGACGGAGTCGGTGCAATCATCTCCCGTTCTGTGGCTGGATTTATACGCCGCGCGGCGAGTTCGAGGAGGGATCTTGCAGTCTATGTACTCTCGAATTCGAAGCCAAGTTATTCCTACATGTCCTAAGGCAGCGACGAACTTGGATGTTCATTTGAAATGAACGTTTGGTTTTATGTTATTTTGTTGTGTTTTCTGTCGTGGATCATGTCAAGGATGAACTAAGCATTAGTGGCATAGATGTCGTGGATGCAAAACTTTGATCCTGACCCTCATTGCACGTTCCAAATTCGATAGTTCCTTAACCGTGGATTGAACTTCTATCAGTATTAGTAACATGGTGGGGATTGTCTTTGATTCTTACTTTATAAAAAAAAAACAAGAGGAAAAACTATATCAGGGATCTTATGTATTATAGTAACAATGATTGTTCTCAAATATATCTTCTTTTTGTTGAGCACTGGCCACACACACACACCAGTATGGAGTAGAAACAAACAATCCAAATAAAATGTATTTTTGTTCTTTTCCCACATACTCCGTATTTCTTTTTTGGTCGAAGTCTTTTCCAACATAAATTCACGGGAAACAAAACAAGTTTTTTTATTTGTTCAATTTTGAAAGAAAACAAGTAAGTAGGCCCTACTACTCTTTACTCCGTATTACTGCTGCAGTTGCCCACGGTCAAACGTACCTTTATTGCATTTACCGGGGCGGGGAGCATAGAAGAAGCCAGGCCTTATTTCAGAACAAAGCCAAAGAGAAGCAACGCGTAATCTCCGCATAAAATTCCCCATTATCAGGCTTCATTGTTATCAAAAAATACTCCAGTCGATGCAGAACGACGGAGCAGTGAGGTGTGTGATCGGTATGTTGCCAGACGAGCTCATCATCGAGATCGTATCGAGGGTGGCATCTAGTTCTCTGAAAGATCTGTTCCGCTGCAGGCAGAGGTAAATCCAATAGCCTTAAATTTGATTGGTTTTACCTACTGCAATGTACTCGGTTCGTACAACACAGATCCCTCTTGCAGTTGCAAGGACTTCGACCGATGCGGGCAGGACTCTTTGGTTCTCCGGGGGGCGCCAACACAGGAGATCCACACGCGACGGTTCAGACAAGAGGAGCACTGGAAAGCCGCGCAGGCATTCCTCCGAATGTGTGCGGAAAGCGGGAACCGTGTTGCTTTATACAGCCAAGGCTTGGTACGTTAGATTTTTATGTTCACTTGATTGGCATGAAATATTTTCTTACCCACGAAGGTTGCGACTAATTGCGATCACAGCTCCAGTATTTCGGGTCCATAGATGAACCCTACGGTCTAGACTGCCTGGAGAGATCGGCTTCGCTAGGGTACAATCCAGCTGCCTATGTGCTTGCCGTGGTGCTGCTCTGTTCCCAAGAACAGGACCAGGGCGACAGGCCTATAAACCTGCTCCGTGCCGTCAAGGATTCAACCGGCGATGGTATCATGGAATGCCGTATCGACTTCGTCCGGTTCTTATACTACACGCCCCCCTGCAACACTAAACTCGTCGCACGGTTCAAACCACCAAAATGGTCTACGCACCACGAACCAGGACGGTGTCAGTGCCGTGCGAGGAACCCATTCAGTCGATGCGATGACGTCGATGCAGGAGCGTGCTTGCTTTGTAGTTGTGAATTCGAAGCCATGTTTTTCTGTTCCCTGTTCTACCTAATAAGATGGAGGTGGTATTGAAATAAACGTATCGTTTTGTGTTGTTATATTGTGTTTTATGTCGTGGATTGGGTGAAGGGTGAGCTAAGTGGTTTTGTGGCATAGATGCCGTGGTTGGAGAACTTTGATCCTGTCCCTCGTCGCACGTTCCAATTCGGAAATATTCGATAGTTCCTTAACCGTGCATTGCACCACTAATAGTAACATGATGAGGATTGCCTTTGCGTTTGGTCAGAACTCAAAAGTTAGATGTGACGAAGAGATCAACCGTGGTTAATTGAACAGGTAGAACAAAACCAAGCAAATAATATGTGTGAGAATTTACATGGAATGTGTGAGAATTTACATTGTACCATGAGAAGAAACAAAACCAAGCAAATAACACCTTCATGCAAGCAAATTGCTCACAATAATTCAGAAATGGTTTTCATTACATTTGGTTTGACTTTTGTTCAATGTTAATTAAAAGTACGGACTTAGTAACTGCAAGCTCAAATAGTGAAGACTTGGTTTGATTTTTGTAATGGTATGATTTGTATCGGCAATAATATATACAGTAGCTAGTAGTAACGTCAAATTAAAATACAATTACATTGAACCAAATCCATGGTACAGTATCATATTTAAGTAGATTACATTGGTAGAAAGATATTTAAGTAGATTTATCAAGGCGACAATTACATTGGTAGAGAGAGTACTTGAAAAGAGTTTATCAAGGCGACAATTGGACCACTGGGTGGAGGAATACGGAAGAGAATAGGGCAGTCTGGCAGAGGGTGTGATGGCCTAGTGCATTAAACACACTTGCACAGCACTGTCGCAATGACGTGCTTTGCACTGACACCTGCAGAAGTCGATTTGACATCGGCCGTCATGTTAAACAAATTTGGGGAGATAAAGGAAGGGAGGGGAGGGCAGGGCACTCCTCCGTTTGGTTGGTTTTAATAAAAGAGAGAATCAGGCATCTTTCAGTCGAATAGTGGTGGAAAGAAGTAAAGAAATGCATGTGGAAGGGAAGGGAAGGGAAGGGTAGGGGAAGGGAAGGTGAATCTTCTCAAATCGGTGGAATTTAGACAGAAAAGTTGTACCTAAACTAAAACGTACTGTACTACAATTGGTTTGCTTTGACCTCCCACCAAATGAAGGATGTAAAAATACCATCCTTTTTAGTTTTTACTACTCCTATGTATATTTTTAATTTCTATCTACAAAATGAAATCTTAACCAAACGACTTAAATAAGAGTTTAAATAGTATCAAGGCAATGCAAAGTTTGTAACGAATGTTGATAAGATTGAGTAACCTACTGCTCCTACTATATAAGTATAATGCCTATGTGTTACCTATAGCTTTTTTACGGCTCCTTTATATGTTTGTTACGTACAAAATCATTAAACATGTTTGTTACCTATAAGGCTATAACTAATATAGATAAGATTGAGTTAGGCCTTCGGGCATTTAGTGAAAACGGTTAAGCCTCCAAGGGTAGTACCCAGAGGTCACCGGTTCTACGCTCATGGGCAGTGCCTCAACCAAAAAAAAGAGATAAGTTTGAGTTAGCCATCACATTAGTTACATTTGTTTGAGTTTGTTACGTTACTTGCTTATGTGCTCCTTCACTTAGTTTGCTATAACTAAAATAAATTTGTTTGGTTTCAAAACACAAAACAAAAATTGAAAAAAAAGTCAAAATTATGTGTGGACAAAGAAAGCTAAGATTGAGTGTTGATTCTAATTTAGTAATTCCTTTATAATTCAGGTGCGAAAACCCATTTAAAAACACACCTATTTGATGTATTCAATTTGCTGATAAGTTTAAAATTAATAATCCTAAAACAATGAAGTTCTTAAATTAAAAAAACACGATCTAAGAATATAGCCCTGGGACAATAAAATAAGTGTCCTTGCTTTTAATATAGCAACAGATTTTCCTATCCTTCCATTGTCAATACAAATCTATCAGCAATTGTTTAGTAATTCATTTATATTTCAAGTGTGAAAACTAGGGATGCATATGGGGCCGGGGCGGGGCGGGTTATGCATTCCCCATCCCCATCCCCACCACCTATTTGTTTCCCCATCCCCGCCCCATCCCCATCTAATCCCCGCGGGGATCGGGATGGGGAATACCCATCGGGTTTGGGCATGTTAACGGGTCCCTATTTATTGATTTTTTTTATTGAAGAGTCTTATTTACTGTTAGGATTCCTAAAAATTACCTCAAATTCTAAACAAAAGTATAATATTTAAAATTATATAAAAAAATTATAATATTTTACATATAGACTATAAAAAATAAAAAATAAAATAGTTTACATATAGATTATAAAAAAATAAATTTATAATATTTTACATATAGACTATAGTTTGAGTATAAATTAAATAGTCATATAAAATAATATATTATTAATATCGGGGTCGGGTACTAAACGGGGCGGATAATGGATTCCCCGTCCCCGCCCTATCCCCATCGGGGAATTAAAACCCGATCCCCATCCCCGCCCCACTCCTTATCCCGCCCCACTCCCCACTAAGTCGGGGAATCCCCGCCCCATTCGGGGCGGGTCCCCACGGGTCCCCGTCTCCGCGGGGCAAATGTGCATCCCTAGTGAAAACCCTTTTAAAAACACCTCATTCATGTATTGAAATTGATGTTACTTTTAAAATTATTAGTATAAAACAATATTATCATAATAGTTGTTTAAACTAACCAACCTTTATACTTCAAAGAAAAAAACACGATATAAGAATATAGTTGCATATAGATACAAACATCAGTATTTTCAAATGTAATACTCCCATATGCACCCTCTTGACTCTTGACTATGCATTGCAACAATTGTGTATAGTTCGAACTGCAAAATATCTGTACTAGGGATAGGTGTGACAGTGTGAAATCACGTTACATCAAATGTACAGCCTGCAAAATCTCTATACGTACTGATCCACTAAATTTGCCCAAATCAAGGTGAAGAACAAGTACGTAGAAATTTAGAAGCAAAAAAAAAATGTTTTATTCCACTGTCACGAGTTTGCAATGAGGTAGAGAACCAAGCGAGGACATCTGTAAACCCAAGAGCAGATTTCCCCATCGAGGGCTAATTTCTGACCAAATTCCCCATCAAGGGCTAATTTCCCTGCCATTCTGCTGTCAAAACAGACTCCAACCACCCGGACGACGATGGGGAACGACGGAGCAGTGAGGTGTGTGATCGGTATGTTGCCAGACGAGCTCATCATCGAGATCGTAGTGAGGGTGGGATCTTGTTCCCTGAAAGATCTATTCCGCTGCAGGCAGAGGTAAACGCAAGAGCCTTAGATTTGGTAGATTTTACCTACTGGAATGTACTGGGTTCAAACCGCACAGATCCCTCTTGTAGTTGCAAGGTCTTAAAGCGATGCGGGCAGGACTCTCTGGTACTCCAGCAGTCTTCAACACAGGAAATCTACGCACGACGGTTCAGACAAGCGGAGCACCGGGAAGCCGCGTATGCATTCCTCCGGCTGTGTGCGGAAAGAGGGAACCCTGGTGCTTTATACGGCCAAGGCTTGGTAAGTTGATTCGTATGTGCACTTGATTGGCTTGAAATGTTGTGGAATATTGCTTAACAGGAATGTTCCGATCACAGCTCAAGTATTTCGGGGCCATAGATGAGCCGGACGGTCTAGACTGCCTGCAGAGATCGGCTGCGCTAGGGCACACCCTAGCTGCGTATGTGCTTGCCGTGCTCCTGCTCTGCTCCCAAGAACAGGACCAGGACGGGAGGGCTATGAATCTGCTCTGTGCCGTCAGGAATTTCACCCGGCTCTGGCATCGTGGAATGCCGTCTCGAATTCCTACAGTTCTCATACGCCAGGCCGCCTACCCCTAAAGTCGCCTTACGGTTCAAACCACCAAGGTCGTCTACGCACCGCGAACTAGGACGGTGTCAGTGCCGTGTGAGGAACCAGTTCAGTGTCCGGGATTTTTCGGTGCTCGAAGAGGTCGATGCAGGATCTTGCTTGCCCTGTAGTTGTGCATTCGAAGTAGAGTCTTTCTGTTCACTGTTCTACCTACGAAGATGGGGGCTGTAGTGGGGGTGTAGTAATTTTGTGGCTGATTTTAGTGTTTTTAGGGTTGTATAGTTGTTGCCGTAGTTGCAGAACTTTGAGGATTATCTTTGCGTATGGTCGGTCCATTGGAATGGAGTTCAACAGGATGCTGAAAATCGTCAGAAGTAACATGTCATGAAGAGATCGAGCGTGGTTAATTGAAAAGGTGCACAACAAATATACTTAAAATGTGAGAGGATTTACGCTGTACGCAAAGAAGAAACAAGATGAAGCCAAAGCAACTTGATGCAATAAGTAGTCAATTCAGGGGCTCAGAGCATTCCAGTGCAAATCAACCAAGATGGAAAGGCACTCTAATTTGATTGGTCATGACCGGTCACCACCAAGGCCAAAATGAAGTTATGGTCTTAAATTTTGGTGGTGACACATGTCCCATGAGGAAGAACATATGAAAAAGAAAATGAATTTCTAAAAGATACAATGCTAAAGTACACTATTTTATTTTGATGGCAAAATAAATTGGTTAACCAATATATATGGGGTAATAAGTATTAAGGGCGCCATGTTTTCTGAATTAGAGAACTAGATACAAAAAAGGAAGCCGTGTTTGTATGACCGGTACAAACTAAGCATAAAACCCGGTTCAACGCAAGAACCAATTGAAGCAAGCTAATTAAAAATTAAGATAGAAAAGCCCCAATTTCTGTCGATTACATCATGCTTTATTTCTGCCAATTTCAGAATTTTCGAATTAATTGTCGATTGGATGCTTCAAGAGAATAAGGAAGTTCGTGAATTAAAAATTGCTTACCTGACGCCTTAATTTGGTCAATACATTACCAGTTTGGCCCAAGATGTTATACGGAGTACAATTTTCAGTTTTTCACACATGCGTATAAAGGAAAATAGGATTATTACTAGTTTTGTGTTATCCTACATGGCGGACCTAATGTGTTGGCATACGATTTGCTTAGTGTACCCAACCTCCCTAAAATAACATTAACACAAAAGTAATAACACATCATTGCCAACCGGTTGCCAAATAGATGGGGGTAGGCTATACCCAAAGGGTAAGACTAACATTTTTCAATTGTAAAACTACTCGATCATTATTCTAGAGATGCATTTATGCGTTCCACTATAATCTATATTGCTCACCTGATTACAGTTTCGGAATGTAACTTTGTCGTCCTATACGTGTTTATGTTGTTAAACCGTTTGGTCCAATATATTTTACAGTATGACGCATCAATTAAGGGTTATACAGTGTGTTGCACTGTATTACAGTATTTTGCCGCCAACTTACAATAAACAATATACTACCGAGAGGTGGAGTGATAAATACAAGGGTGCCACTTGGAGGTGGAGTGTTAAACAATAGGATGTGAGTTGCACGCTCTGCTGCAGTACATATTTTTTGCCATATCCCGACCACGATTTATTTAGGTCTTCGTGCCTTGGAACAGTACTTGGAAGACGGAACAGTACCTTGGAAGACGGAACTGCGGCACTGCGCAGGAAACTCCAGGACTTTCGAACTAACAGGCTCTGAAAGGAACATTACTTGCAGCCACAACTGGTGAAAGCGTCGTTTTCTGCAGGCTCTGAAACCCAATTCAGTGGGGCCCACAGGAATGATATCCCACGATTGCAGTTAGATTAGTAGTTTATAGTATGCCTTATTCATACTACTCTATAAAATACTTCATGTGTGGTTATACAAAGTTGTTTCCTGTAGTAAATGGTGTCGTTCAGACCTTGATTTGAGAAATATTTGCTGTCATTCCACTTTCATATGCATTATTAAGGGTTTCTTTTACGGTACGAGTGTACAAAGGTACAAACAGTATTACTTACTGTAAAGATTTGGCATAACATATATTGCACGAGTTTGCAATTGGTAAGCTATTGATTGATGATTTGCATACATAGATTATTAAAATATAGACGTGGCCATATACTGGTTATACAATCGTATTTTTCTCAACATTGGTTTGTAGCAATCATTTAGGAATGTGCTACACGGATAATACATAGTGAAGAAGTAATCTTTGGCCTAATGTGTAGAATAATCAATTTATTGGGGTGTATATAGCTCGTAACAAGTATATGGCCGGTATCGGTATCCATGTTGGGATTGTAAAGACTAAAAGTCATTCGAAACAAGAATGATGTGGATTATGTTTACTAATATCATTTATTCATATAAATGTATAAATCCTTTTGTCTTATACGAAATATCGCTGACTCTGTTCACCAAAGTATCTCAACTGATATTTTTGGTAAAACGATACGATTCATCAAAGCCTTAATGTGCTCTCACCAGCTATAGTTGGTGGGTTAGCCCCCCTCCAAAAGGTGACGATAAAAAATCCGGCAATTAAAAGGAACAGTTAATCAATATAATGCCTATCTGAAAGTGATCTGCCCAAGTTTTGGAGAGTACTTCCACATCTAATAAGACTAAATCATGGACACGACACAATACGCGAAACAACATAGTCCTCCACCCGTCACATAATAGAAGCTTCCTCTGCCTGTGACAGTATATTGCAATTCGTATAAAAGAGTTTGCATGTGATACTAGTATACTACTGTGCATTCGATCAAAAAAAAGTATACTACTGTGCAATCCGTGGTATACACAGTGCAATTGACGCCGGTTTGTGGAATTAATAAAATTGTAGGTTTGCTCTTCCAATTTAAGTGTTTTTCTACCTCCAGTTGCATGTGTACATTTCATAATTGTTTTCCCGGAGAGCCTAACAGACGAAACATCATAATGCAGAGGTGGGATGTAACGCAAAGTAGAATATGAAATGCAATTCCTCAGGCCGTGAACGTTGAACGTCAACATTGAACAACTTGAGCACATCCAAAATGTGAACCTTGAACAGACTACATCCCTCAAGACATCTCGGTCTACGCATTGCAACTTACAAAACTAGGATGCATCGGTTATACAATCATTCGGTCCATACACAACGACCACCGGACAACTTAACCACAGAAGGATGCTTGCTTTCCGGGCAGTTAATGTCCCACTGTCCGAGCTTAGAACAATGCACAGAAGAAAAGCGACTCGAAATCACAGCTGCAGGACATACAAGCGTGTGCATCTGTCACGTCGGGAATCAAATGCACACCGGCAATCCATGGGTTCCTGATTCTGCACAACGATATGGATCCTACACGGTGCGCATTTCATTGAATCGGTGTGAACCGTGCGGCGACTCTAACACGCCGCCAGTTGTTAAATATGAACCGGACCAACTCTAGACGCAAGTCCATTATGCATGGACCGTTGACGGCCCTGACGCCACGGATGAGATTCAAACCCTTCTCCTCCTGGCCCAGAGATTGGCAGCACATCAGCAGCATGGCAAGAACATAAGCCGATTGAGTGTGGCCTAGCATAGCGGATCTCTCTAAGCATTGGAGGCCGATCCTTTCGTTTATGCCCCAGAAATAGTTCATCTGGGAACGCAGATAGGATTGGTTATGCATGCAAATTCTAAACGGACCGAAAAAGAACAGACCAGAATGATTACAAGTTTCGTGCCATCGGACGGTGCACAGATGATTGATCTTACCATTCCTTCCCCGTACAGAGCACCCGGGTTGCCGCTCTGCGCACAGGTGGTCAAGAAGGTGTAGGCAGCGTCCTGATGTTCCTGTAGTCGGTATCGGCCCAAGTAGATTTCCTCCGTGGTAGCACGGCGGAATACCAGAGGTTCCCTGCCGCATCTGTTGAACGCCCTGCAACTGCAAGACAACAAACCGTGCTGCATTAGTCCCCAACATTCGACACCTTAAAATAGGTGCAAATCACGGTTCCCGGCTTTACCTGGCCTCAGGGAACACGACGCCACCCTCGACAGGATTTCGGCGATCAGGTCGGAAGGCAACAACTGGATGAAACACAGGCCGATCTGCACTGATTCAACGTCCGCCATCGTGGTCTTTGACCCCGTGTGTTTTGGGTTTGAGTTCGAGAGAGAGTATGACTATGAAGGATCCAATTCCAATGGTAGAAATTAAATGGGCTAATGGCTTGTGTGCTCCTACATACTAGCAAAGAAACAAAAGCCAACGGGAGGGGTCCCCACTCCCTGTCCCCTCCGTCTGTGCACATAGATACGTGTAGGTGTGCAATTTGTATTTCTTTGTAATAACACAAACCACCTTTAAAATAAGCGTAGTTATTTGTTTCCACAGTTTCTTTAAAAGCGACAATGAGTGAAATAAGTCTAGTTATTTTTTTCCATAGTTTCTTACTGTAACATTTATTCAATCTATTAATTTGTGAGGGTAAGAATATTGTTGGACTTTGCCATAACTCCATCTACATTTGACATAAGGATCTTGAACCACGATATTATTAACTCAACTACATTTATATGCCACAACTCAAGTAACCACATCCTCTAACTCCAACTACGTCACTACTTTTATAGGAATTGCAGAATACTGTTCGACCCCGTATAGATAATATAAATATAATTTGTATTTTATATGGAACAAGAACACCGAATTGTAGAGTACTAATTATATTCTTGTTTAATTCATGTTTTTTATGTTACATTTTGTAAAGCATATTTATATTTTATATTCTAAAGCATTGGGTTTTATTTGTTAGATTATTGATCACAAACCGGCTAGATTATGGTTGAAATTGATCTGATTTCTAATTATCTACTTCGTATGAAATTTGTTGTCACGTAGGTGAAATTGGAATGATCCTGTCCGGCTGTCACTCGTACATTGCACTACTACTAGTAACATTGTGAGGATTGTCTTTGCGTTTGGTCGGAAGTGTTAATTAACAATGAGATCAACCGTGGTTAATTGAACAGGTACAACATATATACATGAAATGTGTGAGAATTTACGGTGTACGCTGAGAATCAACTAAACGAAGCAAATAACACCTTGATGCAAACAAAGTGCTCACAATTATTCAGACTTGGTTTTAAGTATACAATTGGTTTAATTTTTGTTCAATGTTAATTAAAAGTACAGACTTATTGACCGCGTCTTCCATAGTCAAGACTTGGTTTGATTTTTGTAATGGTATGCTTTGTATAGCTAGGCAATGATATACTACTATACCGTACCTAGTAGTAACGTCGAATAATATACTATACTTGCGCATGTGCTCCTTGATTGACTTTGTTCAGGGTAAATCATATTTGTTATGCTTCAAAACCACTAAATGTGTGTGGACATATTTGTTATGTTTTACTATGTATGCTAATTGAAAAGTAAAGTACAAAATGTGTGTGGACAAAGAAAGCTAAGATTGAGTTTGCAATTGGGTGTTCATTCATTAATTCCTTTATATTTCAAGTGCGAAAACCCATTTAAAACCACGCCTATTTGATGTATTCACTTTGCTGTTATTTATAAAATTAATACTCCTAAAACAATGAAGTCATAATAGTTGTTTAAACTAACCGATCTGTATACTTCAAAGAATAAAAACATAAAAAACTTTATATTTGTATTAATTTATAAAACTTATTATTTATTATATAATAATATTGATTGAAACAATAGAAAAATAATAAACTTCTAGCATTACAAAATACAATATTCATGCGAAAAAATAGCAAACTATTTTATTAGACTTAAGAATGCAGGTTTCAAAATTATTTTGTATTAATTAAATAAATGATAATTAAAATAGAGAAAAATAAAAAACGCTCCGTGCGTAGCACGGGAAATCACGCTAGTACTCCATAATATTCAAATAAGCAGCAGACAATTCTTGTAGCTGGAATACAGAAAAGGTAGTAGCTGACCTAAGTGCTCCATTAATAAGTCATCAAAACATAATATTCAAAGAAGCAGCAAAAGACAGTTTTTGAGCGCATAAAGCGTTTCTTAATTCCGCACACGATGTGGATGCATACAGAAGCTAAGAACATCTTCCTCGATCTCACCTGAGGTCTCAAGCTTGATGGTGTAGATCCATGGTTCACCGTCATCGATTAATAATTGGTCGGCGGCGGTGCACAATGTCTTGGCAACGATCACGGCTTTCCTTCGGGTATGCATCATGGTAGTCAACTCGGACCATTCCTCATCCACGTCAACTATATCACCGATACTAAATTCACGGCCTGACTGCTCTGGATCTGCGTCGCGAACATAGTGCGGGTGAACAATCTGCCACTCAACTTGTTTCTTGAAGTAATACTCGTCGTCGAATCGTCCGTCGGGTATTCCCATTCTGTGTCGACGCCCACGCTAAACAGCTGGACTATGTACAGCTGCTCATCATTCCAATAACCTACTATATCCCCAAGCAAGGTAGAATCTACCCACCTTCCAAAGCCCTTGACCTCCACATCTTTCCCAATTGCAAACTTAGTTATCTTCCTAGATGTATAATGTAACACCCCGTCTTCCTGACAAGGCGTTACTCGGTAGTAGACCTCACGAGGCGCTACCAACCTTGTTCGACAACAAAACATTCGGATCTTGCAACGCGGGCATGGCGAGAAAACATTGAAAACATCCAACTCGTTTTACGAAATAAAATTTTTTACAAAACAATTCATGATTCCAACCCAATACAAGACTAATACATACGATCTTCCCCAAACTCTATGCACCTCAACTAGCAACTCACGATATACGACTATACATGATAACTCAACCATTAACATGAAATTTAGTAAACAACACTTCCCAAATCCCACAACGATCTATGACACGCATCGCTGCTACGCACCAACCTGCCAAGTCTCCATCACGAACTATCTGAATACCTGGAGTGAAAAATAGTTCCCCGAAGGGTCAGCTACTACTCTACCAAGCTAGACTAAGCACGGCAACCATAGGACGTTTCAAAACGAAGTTATTTTAAGGTCAGCAAACAAGTCCGCAATCACACACATAACTCTAAGTCAAGTCCTAGATTCAGTTAGTCACAAACAGTTCCAAAGTCCATGTCTATGTCTAGTTAAACTAAACTATGAATACACTTAGCGAGTCAGTCATTCACACTCAGCTTCACAAGTTACAACAAAGTCTCACATAAACTATAACCGTACACTCAAACACATGATCAAACGAAGTCAGCCAAACCACAACAGGATTCATAACAAACCCACAACACATCAAACTCACACACAAATCAAACTCACAAACTGGCAACATCTGTTGCTCATTTTCAACTGGCAGCCTCCGCTGCGCATTTTCAACTGGCAGTCATAGACCGCTCATTTTCACTGGCCGTTAGCTAGACGACTCATTTTCACTGGCAGTCGCGAACTGCTCATTTTCAAAATCAAATCAAGCAATCCTTCATAGAGCATGCATGTTCACTCATGGCATCACAATCATGAAAAAGCGTTTTAAAGAAACGATCGGGACTAGTTCCCAAAACCAATCCTACAGTTACAATGCAAAACCTAACAAGGTAGAATAGAACCGAGCAAGTCGAAAATCGACTTACCTCAAAAGTAGAATATTTTTGACAAGTTCCCAAGAAATCGACGGGGACGAATTATAGGGCTCCTGAACAGTTAGTAATAATGGAAATTAACACCAACCATGAAAGCCTAAAAACTTGAACTCAGACCCAAACCGACCCCAACCAATTACCCATGAACCCGCTCCTAATTAATTACTATACCACCAGGACCCTTAGTGTATATCACCTAGCTACTATACGGAAAACACCGTACCCCTTGGATTTTATTATTAATATTATTATACATATATGTTTCCTCACCTAAGATGAATCCCACTCATCCCGATCCTATCCTTGCAAAACTCCATAACTATATATACTGAACACCTCCCTAAAGGATCGCAAACTTAATCTAATTTGAAGCACCCACCTCCTGTAAAGCTCACGTAACATCTAATATTAAACTAATGATCAATCCTAATGGCTAAATCCACGTATAGAAGATTACACCAGCCCCTTAATATTGCCACCGCATATGGAGGTTCGTCACGATCACCTAGCCCCGACCCCGAACCCCGACATCGTCGACCCGGAAGAAAACGAGAAGCAATGAGGTCAACGGCTTACCGGAGCACACCACAACGACCACCAAGAGCAGTTTCGAGTACGACACCAATGATGTGGCCGGACGGCGACTTTGTTCCCACGGCTGAGCAATGACGACGACGGGTTGATGGTCAGTACACTACAACGGGGGACGGCTGGTTTGGTTGACCACAGACGAAGAAGAACGAGGAAGGACGGGGTTGATTGGTAGAGAACGAACGAGGACGGCAGAGAAAGATGACTTTTGCTCAGCAATCGGTTACGACTTTGTATATATAGTCTAGGTTTAGTCTCGATCCCTTAATTAATTAAGTAATTCCATAATTAACAAACATATCTTCTTGTTACAGATATATTTTTACTCTCGTGCCAAAAGGACTTTAATTAATTAATTAGTCAATTCCTGATTTTTAGATTCTGTTTATTACTTGGAAGATGATTAAGTATATCTCATTGATCGGGTATATCTTATCAGATTTGATAACTATTAATACTATTACTTTAGAAAATTTTAGAATATCTTCTTGTTATTACCCTAACTTGATTGCCAAGACTCGAGATACTTACAGGGTCAAGAAACGGAAACCATCACAGGATCGGATATTACATATAAGCCAGAAAATGTGCTGTTAATTGAACCAGAGTTCAAACCAGAAAGCAACTGAAAAATGGAACTAAAGATGTGCTAGAAGAACAGAATGAAAGACAACATCAAAGTATGGACATGTAAGACACAATATACAGATAGATGCAGCTTTTCAATTGCATATAAGGTTTGCTCCCCTAAATTTTGACAATCGAGGAGCTTGATATCCTGACAGGAAGCGTAACTGTCTACTTCTTCATAACCCATTGCCCTCATTTCATTAGTGAGGGCAATACCACAGTACGCATCCCTTCAGAGAAGAACTCTGATAAACCCTAATATTCTCATGGTAACGTATCACGAAATACTAATCTATGTTGACTCATTATTAATACATCTGTATTCTCATGCCCTCACAGCATCTTTACTTCTAGTCCCAGTTTGTTTGATTTTGTTCTGTAAACAGTCCGACTGTGAGCCACGATTTCCCTAAGCCTATGTTTGAGATACCTAATTGAAACCCTAATTTCTCAATTGGAACCCTAATTGAAGGTGTAAACCAACATAGATAGTAAGTAAGAGCGTATTACCTTTCCCTGTAAAGCGATTTCGGGGCAGAGGAAGAAGATGGATTCCAGGTTTGGCTTGGAAAGTCGGAAGAGAGAAGAGAGTACCAGAGAGATGGTTCGGCGGATAAGCGTTGTAGACGGCGGGAACACATAGAAAGGCAGCAGAGATCTATGTAGGTGAGAAGCTGTCGTTTGACGCCCAGCTCCAAGATTGTTCGCCATAGTTCGTCAGGGAGAGAGGAAGGCATGGTCGGGGGTCGGAGGCTTTGTTAGAGAGCCGTGATATGTATGGAATGGTGATGTATGTATAGGAAAGGCCTTGGCTGTTTCCACCAAACACAAGTTGCTATGGGCACCTTGATTTGACATTTGATGGGTTTTTTTGGTTTTCATTATCATTTATTTGTTTATTTAATTTTTTTTGGGTGAGATTTCTTTACTTGACAAATTAACTAGTATGAATTTGCTTACCTAACTAAGTAACCGTGTACAATTCATGGTTAATTAATTATTTAATTTGTTTAATTAACTAAGTAACTAGGAATTGTACGCTTCTGTTCCGTTGGTTTGAGTGCGGTACTTTCGAATTCGGGTTGAGTACAAGACCGGATCAATTGGATTCTAGATCGGGTTGATTTGTTAACGTGATATTATTTGTATAGTTTTTGTAATAAAATATTTAAAATAAATGTCACATATCCTACATTTGTAATAATAAATAAGGTCAACCCAATAGATCGAATCATTTAGGAAAGTAGCGGTTTCAAAATACGATCCGATCTGAAAAAATCAGTGTAAATCAGTCGAGAATTGTAAGATTAAACTCGATCTAAATATCAATGGGTGAAGAAAAAAAATCAAACCAAATTGAGCCGAACCCTTTTGTGTTTATATTGGTGAAAATTTTAAAATTTATTTTGAATATTTTATTGACGTGAACCCAGTTGCTATCGTTTTTATTATTAGTAATAAATAATAACATACAATACACGAAATATTAATATTTTGATTTTAGTAATTGTGAAAAAATCAATACTCTAAACCCTCAAACACCCGAAACGAACCAATCCGTTTAACATGTAACTCGTTACGACCTTACTCGGATTGGACTCGAATCTAAAATAACCCGATCCGACCTACCCAATTAACAAATTAAGTAATAATAGATCGATGCACATAGATTTTTTTTCCAACATTTTTTTTAATACTTTGATAATAAATTGATAAACTCTTTTACACGATATAAATTTAACCAAATTAGGTAGATTATAACCCGTAAAGTTGTAATTGAAATGTAAATTATTTCATCTATATATACAGGTACATCTTACCGTAAAGAATAATAATAAAAAAAAAACTCCAACTCAAGAAGAGAGGTAGAGGCACAGCAGTCAACTCAATCAGTTGGTGTCCAATCTCGGTGTACACAAGGGCCTGTGTTTGGTGGAAACAGCATTACCCATAGGAAATGATACTACTCCGTATTAGTATTAAGTAGGGACGAAATTAATTGTAGAATCTATATTTAGGGACGAAATGATATAAGCTAATGTATTCATAGTATCACCTGTTTTAACCTATAAAAATGTCATAATCTTCCGCTTTATTAACTGTAGAATCTATATTGTTTCGGTTTATGTTCTCTTAAGTAAAATTTGAGATGAATGAGGGTTCGATTTCGCTTATTGAGGCCGTCTTGAACGAGGGGATTACTTCTTCATTAGTTGCCCTTCCCAATTCCATTTGTATTATTCATTGATTAGAGGTACCTCAATTAGTGTGAAAAAATGTTTTCTGGAGAACTTATCGGGTACAGAGGGAGTATTTGACAAAGCGAGATACAACAAATGCAAGCACAATGAACCAAGTAGGAAAGTGCTCCATTTACGGAATTGAAATCCCAAAATGTACTCCTTTATTTTGAAATTCAACACCCTTTACGAGGTGTTCAATTCAGCCGTTTTTTAATCCCATTAAAGATATTTATCCCCGGATTTCAAAAGTATTTGTGTTTCTTCCAAGATATTAAAAATATTGCATTATTAAATTGTAATTCAAATTTCAATACGTTTAAACAGTTGTGGAGTACTAAAAGATTATACATTTTGATTTCTTTTGAGTTCTGTCACCCCCTTCCTGGGGACATTGTCTATTTGTCCGACATATTGAGAAACACCACAGCTCACATCTTTGGTAACATGTCATGGATATACTACAAACATATTACAGTAATCAAATTAATAATTTGTCTAAATATTATACTTTATATTTTCAATTGATTTGTATAAAATTTGAGTTGTTAGGGTTTAAAAAAAGGTAAATAAAAAATCAATTTAGAAAAATGAGGAAGCCCTCGACTGTGTAGTCCGCCGTGGCCGGCATCAAGTACACCGACAACCCCGTCGTCGTGGCCGAGACCGGCGAGGAAGATGGAGCCGCCGGAGAGGGGGACGCCGATCGAGGAGCTTGACTATGGGTGAGCCTTGGAGATGACGGAGAGCCTGTCGCGAACGGCGCCGGGGGGCGACTTGCGCTGGAAGACGAGGGCGTCCTTGACCGGAGGGAGGCCGAGTGAGCTTGAGCCCGTCCGGAATCGTCTTCCCTTCCAGATCCACACTGTCGAACATCCCACGGGTGGCTAGGGTTTCCAATTCCTTCTGAAGCTGAGCCTTCGTGTAGACCCCGCTTGGCCTCAGCAACACCATCTCGAAGAACGAATCGTCCTGGCCAACATTCGCACGCCGACGACAGAGGTCAAAGAAGACAATCTCTGCAACCGCTTGTACCTCCAGACCATAGGAGTCCCAATCCGTCTGAGACTCGTCTTCCTTTGCAACCGCCACACGAGAGAACAACCTAGACCAGAATCCACCATTTCCGCCACCTCCTCCGCGGCGTCTCCCTCTCCGGTAGCTCCCATCTTCCTCGCCGGTCTCGGTGACGACGACGGGGATGTCGGTGAAGTTGACGGCGGCCACGGCGGACTACAGTCGAGGCCTTCTTCGATTTTCTAAATTAATTTTATTAACTTTTTTTTTACCCTAGCAAGTCAAATTTCATAAAAATCAATTGACAATATAAAGTACAATATTTAGACAAATTATTAATTTGATTAATATGTTTTATTTTGAATAGCAAAATTCATAAAGTATAACTTTTGAAACCACTGATTACACCTCCTTTGTTTCTTGTGTCTTGTCTCACAATCACTGCCTGATTAAACCTCATATAAACATTGCATTATTGAATTGCTATTCAAAATTACTATAGGTTTAAATAGTTAACTCAAAGTAAAACAATATTTAATCTTCTTTGTTCCCCGTGTCTTAAAACACTATGTCGTCTTTGTTCCTTGTGTATTCCCCAAGAAGCTTCACTGTACCCTCTCTTTTTCAAACTTGTTCTATAGTCAAAGGTTTAAAAAAACATATATTATTAGGTCCCTGAAAACATTTAGAGCATCCACAATGTAGAGTATGTACATTTCAAAACCATTAAAAAAAACTTGTTCTATAGTCAAAGGTCCACCCTATCTTTTTCAATTTACTTTTTCCAAACTTGTCATATAGTCATCACCTTTGTACCACCTTTCTCTATTCGCTTTGTAGTGATGCTCGGAGAGCATGCCCAGACCATCTATCCGCATAGATGTAAATGGGAGTATTTCTTCTCTTCCCCACTTTATTTATTGTTGTAGTTGTGCGTTCTTGATAATGACTGTTGGTAAAACCGTCACTAAGTTTGGTGTAGAAGGCGGTGATTTGGCGTTGGAGATCGAATAGAGGCGAATAGCAATTGCTCTGTCGGCGGGAAGCCATTGGTTGGTTTGCTGAACCCGGACACAAATTCCAGATTCAGTTATTTTGAAAAAAAACAAAGTTCAAAGACTACATTAAGAGCATTCACATTACGTGTTCAATGCATTAATAAGTCACTTTTACATATTGATTTGAAACACTTTTAAGGTGAATTCACATACAAGTAGAATAACATATTTTTAATGTAAAGGTCACATTTCATATTGGAGCACGTTAAAGTCGTAAAGACAAAAGTAATTGTATCTTCAAGGATAAATTTGTGAGGATCAAAAATTTGTCTGAGGCCCACCCAGTCTCTTGTGCGCCTAACTTAGGCGCACTAGGAAGCACGTGCGCTCGCCTAACTTAAGCGCATCAACGGTGCTCTCTACGCTCAACGGTTCCCAATAAGGCCCAACAAGCGAAATCGAACCCTCGTCCATCTCAAACGTTTACTTAAGAGTAAGAACATCGAGGAGAGTTGACTTCTCGAAATCGAACCCTCCGTCATCCCAAACGTTCACAGAGTAAGAACATAAACTAAAACAATATTCGAACATCAAGAAGAGTCGGATTAGTCTTCTCAAACTCGAATGGGCCTTAATGGGGTATCAGGCCCAATAAGAGAAATCGAACCCTCGGTCATCTCAAACGTTCATTGAAGAGTAAGAACATATACCGAAACAATATTTAAACATCGAGAAGAGTCGAATTAGTCTTCTCGAACTCGAATGGGCCCAATTGGCCAATAAGGCCCAATAAGCGAAATCGAACCCTCGGTCACTCGTTGCACGTGACACTAAGTGGAAGTATTGGATAGTTCCTTAACCGTGCATTGCACTACTAATAGTAACATTGTGAGGATTGTCTTTGCGTTTGGTCAGAAGTGTTAATTAACAATGAGATCAACCGTGGTTAATTGAACAGGTACAACATATATACATGAAATGTGTGAGAATTTACGGTGTACGCTGAGAATCAACAAAACGAAGCAAATAACACCTTGATGCAAACAAAGTGCTCACAGTTATTCAGACTTGGTTTTAAGTATAGAATTGGTTTGATTTTTGTTCAATGTTAATTAAAAGTACGGACTTATTGACCGCGTCTTCCATAGTATGCTTCGTTTAGTTGATTCTCAACGTACACCGTAAATTCTCACACATTTCATGTATATATGTTGTACCTGTTCAAATAACACCTTGATGCAAACAAAGTGCTCACAATTATTCAGACTTGGTTTTAAGTATAGAATTGGTTTGATTTTTGTTCAATGTTAATTAAAAGTACGGACTTATTGACTGCGTCTTCCATAGTCAAGACTTGGTTTGATTTTTGTAATGGTATGCTTTGTATAGCTAAGGAATGATATACTACAATACCGTACCTAGTAGTAACGTCGAATAATATACTATACTTGCGCATGTGCTCCTTGATTGACTTTGTTCAGGGTAAATCATATTTGTTATGTTTCAAAATACAAAAACCTAATTGAAAAGTAAAGTACAAAATTTGTGTGGACAAAGAAAGCTAAGATTGAGTTTGCAATTGGGTGTTCATTCATTAATTCCTTTATATTTCAAGTGCGAAAACCCATTTAAAACCACACCTATTTGATGTATTCACTTTGCTGTTATTTATAAAATTAATACTGCTAAAACAATGAAGTCATAGTAGTTGTTTAAACTAACCGATCTGTATACTTTATAGAATAAAAACATAAAAAACTTTATATTTGTATTAATTTATAAAATTTATTATTTATTTATTATTTATTATACAATAATATTGGTTGAAACAATAGAAAAATAATAAACTTCTAGCATTACAAAATACAATATTCATGCGAAAAAATAGCAAACTATTTTATTAAACTTAAGAATTTGCCAAAATTATTTTTTATTAATTAAATAAATGATAATTAAAATAGAGAAAAACAAAAAACGCTCCGTGCATAGCACGGGAAATCACGCTAGTACTCCATAATATTGAAATAAGCAGCAGACAATTCTTGTAGCTGGAATACAGAAAAGGTAGTAGCTGACCTAAGTGCTCCATTAATAAGTTATCAAAACATAATATTCAAAGAAGCAGCAGAAGACAGTTTTTGAGCGCATAAAGCGGTTCTTAATTCCACACACGATGTGGATGCACACGGAAGCTAAGAACATCTTCCTCGATCTCACCAGAGGTCTCGAGCTTGATGGTGTAGAGCCATGGTTCACCGTCATCGATTAATAACTGGTCGGTGCACAATGTCTTGGCAACGATCACGCCTTTCCTTCGGGTATGCATCATGGTAGGCAACTGGGGACATTCCTCATCCACGTCAACTATATCACCGATACTAAATTCACGGCCTGACTGCTCTCGATCTGCGTCGCGAACAAAGTGCTGGTGAACAATCTGCCACTCAACTTGTTTCTTGAAGTAATACTCGTCGTCGAATCGTCGGGCGCCGTATTCCCATTCTGAGTCGACGCCCACGCTAAATAGTTGGACTATGTACAGCTCATCATTCCAGTAACCTACTATATCCCCAAGCAAGGAAGAATCTACCCACCTTCCAAAGCCCTTGACCTCCACATCTTTCCCAATTGCAAACATAGTTATCTTCCTAGATGTATAAGCCAGAAAATGTGCTGTTAATTGAACCAAAGTTCAAACCAGAAAGCAACTGAAAAATGAAACAAAAGGTTGCAGTATATCTTGCTAGAAGAACAGAATGAAAGACAGCATCAAAGTATGGACATGTAAGACACAATATACACAGAGATGCAGCTTTTCAAGTGCATACAAGGGTGGATGCGTACTTTTGACAATCGAGGAGCTTGATATCCTGACAGGAAGCGTAACTGTCTACTTCCTCATAACCAATTGCCCTCATTTCATTAGTGAGGGCAATACCATAATACGCATCCCTTCAGAGAAGAACTCTGATAAACCCTAATATTCTCATGGTAACGTATCACGAAATACTAATCTATGTTGACTCATTATTAATACATCTGTATTCTCACGCCCTCACAGCATCTTTACTTCTAGTCCCAGTTTGTTTGATTTTGTTCTGTAAACAGTCCGACTGTGAGCCACGATTTCCCTAAGCCTATGTTTGAGATACCTAATTGAAACCCTAATTTCTCAATTGGAACCCTAATTGAAAGTGTAAACCAACATAGATAGTAAGTAAGAGCGTATTACCTTTCCCTGTAAAGCGATTTCGGGGCAGAGGAAGAAGATGGATTCCAGGTTTGGCTTGGAAAGTCGGAAGAGAGAAGAGAGTACCAGAGAGATGGTTCGGCGGATAAGCGTTGTAGACGGCGGGAACACATAGAAAGGCAACAGAGATCTATGTAGGTGAGACGCTGTCGTTTGACGCCCAGCTCCAAGATTGTTCGCCATAGTTCGTCAGGGAGAGAGGAAGGCATGGTCGGGGGTCCGAGGCTTTGGGCTTGTTTCACATTCCTTGGTGAAAGATCTTTTTGGTTGAAAATTGTTGTCTTAAAGTGTATTTTATATTTTCAATTGATTTTTTTAAAATTTGAGTTGGTAGGATATTTTTTCCTACGTTTCATGAAGTCTTTTAAAGTTGAGCAACATTTTTCTAAATATATACATGTTTTCAATAGGGTAATAGTGTATAATGTGTAATACTCCGTAGTTGAGTTAGCAGTTTGTACTTTGTAGTATGATTCATTCATACTTCCCATTGCACATGCTGTAAATATAAATCATAGGTAATTGACCATTAAGTAGCTTTGTGATCTGATTTTACAAGGATAGAAAGCGTAATAAATAAATAAATAAATAAAGGTACGGTCCCTTGAACTAGTGTCTCATACACAGCTTGGTTTGTAAACTCTGTACAGTTTTGTGTTTGCCAAATGCACGGCCTAGGCGGAGTAGGTGTAGGTCGAAGTCAAATCGACATCTGCTGGTTGGCATGCGAAGCACCTCATTGTGACAGTGATGTGCAACTACAGTATTTGGATTTTTTTTATACGCAATTAAGCATTTGGTCTTCACCGTCGTTTGACCGGCCAATTGCACTGGATACGTACGTAAAGGATTTCAGGAAGCTGCTTTTAATGCAGTAGGCCACTCATCACACCCTCTGCCAGTCTGCCCTATTCTCTGACGTGATCTTCCACCCAGTCGTCGAATTGTGGCCTATTCTGATTTCGTTCAATATAATTGTACTTTAATTTGTTGTTACTATCTGCTGTAAATTAATGTATATACTCCATAAATCTTGATACAAATATTACCATTACAAAAATCAACCCACGCCTTGACTATTGAAGAAGAAGTTATTATGTCCGTACTTTTAAAAAACATTGAACAAATGACCATATTTCTATATTAGTAGTATGAGCCATTGGGAATTTTAAATAACATTTGTTACGTGTTCATACGTTTGTTGGGCTTGTATTCACATTTACGGGACAAATGCTCCGATGATAAATGTTTTGGCATAGGCCATGATAAATTGTTTTACATTAATTTAATGAAACAACCAGCTAGTATATTCACATTAAGGTAAAAGGAAATGTAATAAAATGGAAACGAATTCAGCCATTTACATTGTACCTTCTACAGTACAAGCTAATTGTCTCTTTCGCTTTCATTGTACAATACCAGGAAGCAAGTCTAATTATGTATTAAAGATTCAACAAAATAACAGTTACTGGTACTATAAACCCCAAACAATTGAAAATTTTGCGTTTAAACTTTGATTGCTTACGACAAACAAATCTCGACAACACTCTTTCAGGAGGGAGTAGCTATACCATACAATGTCATGGAACCAGGCCGGGTTGGGCTGGCCTGGGCCGGGCCGCCACCGGGCTGGGCCAATAAACCGTGGCCCAGGCCCGTCCGGGCCGGACCCCGGGCTGGGTTGGGCCGGTCCACATAGGCCCGGCCGGGCTGGGAGCGGGCTGGTGTCGGGCCGGGCTGGCCCACACATACAAGGCTGGGCCGGGCTGCGCCGGACCGATAGTTTATTTTTAATAATTACTTATCAAATTTTTAATAATTAAGATGCATATGTAATTAATTTTAATAATTATAGTGCATATTAATTTTATTTTTGCACAAATAAAATTTATAGGCTGCAAATAATTTTATTTTTACAAATATACAATTAATAGGGTGCATATTAATTTTATTTTTACAGAAAATAAAACTAATATGCACCGGGTTGGTCCGGGTCGGGCCGGGGTGGGCTGGGCTGGGTCGGGCTGGGCCGGGTTCTTGGCCCGTTTACCAGCCCGGCCGGGCTGGGCTAGAAAACTCCGGCCCGGGCCCAGCCCATGGCCCATCCGGGCTTGGCCCGCGGGCTGGCCGGGCCGGGCTTTTTGGGCCCATGACACTGGGCTGGGCCGGGCCGGCCCGCACTGTTGGCCATCACTACCATACATCACACATTTATCTTATACATCACGCCATGAAATTACCTACCCTAAAAAGGAAAGAGCGAACCCGTTACAAAAAAGTTTAGAAAACAAAAAGAATAAAATCCACCAAATATTTCCATTATTAGTTGCTTTTCATGTGCCCTAAGGGCACACAACAGAAAGATCGATATAGGCATATAGCTAATATCCTCGTTTGATATCAAAATAACAAAACGTAGGAAATGACCTTAAGGTGATGTTACTTTAATAGCTACCTTAATAGTAGTTAAATATGCGTGTGATCCTTATTTTGCCTTATTACATCGGAAAAAAAACTATATGATGATATTTTAATTTGTAGGTAAGCTTTTAAAATGGGACATTTGACAAGGTTACCACTAATTAGATTTTACTAGTTTAACTCGCGTACCATGTAGGGGTAATGTGATTATAAATCCAATTTATTATAGAAATGTAATGTCAGTGATCATGTTAAAATTATGGGATTATATATTTGTATTCGTATTATGATTAATTAGTGTTTTTTACGAATAGTAAACCAACTCATAATATAAATAACTTGAATTTGTTTAAAAATTACTTTATGATAACTATCACGTTTGATTAAATAGTAATACTTATGGGAAAAATTATTGGTAACTGATAATTATAATTATCGGGATGATTCATAAGTTTTTGGTAAATTGTACTCAATTTCTATGGGATAAGATAATGTGAGACTCTAACTACCTAATTTCTATTAAGGAGGGTCCGGCTGGTTATTTTATAATTGAAATGACACGTGGTGCACATTTTTGTGAAGACATTGTCTCCGCTGTATAGTATAGGTTGTATAGATTAGTAACTAGGAGCTATGATATTGACTCTACAATGTTAAATTGCAATGTGTGCAATGCACATCTTGTACAGAACAATTCATTTGGAAGTTAAGCTTTAATTGATAATCTATGGTTGTCAACTCAATTCACTAGTGTGAGAGAGATAAATTGAAAAAAAGAGGTTCTCTTGAAGCTTATAGAACAAGTTTCCCGACTTTATTTTTTATTTTTTATTTTTGATAACATAAGAATTAGGTGACTACCCTTTACGCGGGCCAAGTATACAAGGGAACAGTGGAAGGACAGAGGGTATAATATGGTACACAATCCTTGGTGCGCTTTTCATAGGCGCTTTTCATACCCCTATGCGCTTTTCTCGGAGCATTAGATCCGCACTTCTTAGTTAGCCATTGGGTATTCGTACACTATTCTAGTATTTTTTGGCTAAATGTACACTAAATGGTGCGCCTAGCAACGGCTTACGGTTTAGGGCGCTTTAGATAGGCGCCGAGTCATATTGGGCGCACGGTTCCCTACTTTATTGTGCGCCTTTACTAGGCACACGAATCTAAACCTCAAACCCTTAAACCCTTAACCCTTAACCCTAAACCCATAAACCCTAAACCCTAAACCCTAAACCCTAACCCTATCCCTAAACCCTACTATGACCATTGAGTGGAGTCTTATTGGGCCTAAATGGATAAAAGGGTCTTATAGGTCCAAAAAGACTTCGATACACCAATTCGACTCTTATCGATATTGTTTCGGTTTATGTTCTTACTCTTCGATGAACGTTAAGATGACGATGGTTAGATTTCGCTTATTGAGCCTAACGGACGTTTGTTGGGCCTATGGGCCCAATTTGAGTTCGACAAGACTAATCCAACTATTCTCGATGTTCGAATATTATTTCGAATTATGTTCTTACTCTTCGGTGAACGTTTAAGATGACCGATGGTTCGATTTCGCTTATTGGGCATAAACGGACCCAATTGGGCCCATAGGTCCAATTTGAGTTCGACAAGACTAATTCGATGATCGGTCCGGGATCGGAGGGTCTCACAATTTAAATTTATAAAACCGAACCTCAAATTGTAGTAAAGAGGTAGGGTGTCGAACACACGGGAGTTCGTGCATCGAGAGTACCCGAGAAGACTAAAAAGAAGAGAAAATAAAGACAAAACGAAGGAAAACAAAAGAGATCTCCTCGGACCGACACAGGGTCACTTCGGTCCGAGGTAGGATCGAGGTCGAAATGGCCGGGACCGACGTAGGTGCAAGTCAGGCCCGATGACTGGGTACTTCGATTTGGCAAAAATGGTAGATCGGTCTTGGGTTTTTGGGTTCCTCCCCCAACTAGACTTGGATATTCTTCCTCAATTCAACCAATAAGTGTTTGATTTTAGTGAGATCGAGGTTGATCGCCTCAAATCTCTCCAATCTACACCTCGACCCAAGGGAGCTTTCGCGTCACCTTCGATGCTAGAGACTTGTGATGGGATCGAGACCACTTTCGCTTACTCTTACCAAACACAAGCTCTAGATCCCTTGCTTTCACAAGAGAATTGAAGCTCAATGTAGAGAGGATTCACAAATCAAGCACTCAAGGCTATGGAATTGGAGTTTTCTACCCAAATCTAGCTAGGGGATTCCCCCATAGCCCAAGACTATGGAATCTACTCCATGTGGTAAGAGAAAAGCATAAACAAAAGGGAAATCAAGCTAAACTCAATCATCATCATCCAATCAAACTTCAATTGCATTCAAATCCAAAGTGTCTACAAAATCCAAGTTCAATTCCACTAGATCAAAGCAAAACAAAGTACAAAACTCACAATTCCTCCTCTCTTCTCCACCGATCTCTCATTCTCTTCCTTCTCCCTTCTTCTCCTTGCTCTCCAAGTCTTCCCTTGAGCCTTTAGAGAGTGATTTGAGTGTGGTCTATCCAAACATCCCCTTAATGCTCTCTAATCACCTCTATTTATAGCCTCTCATGGATTGGGGACCAAGGAATCCCAATTTAGAAAGGGGCAAATGTGGAAAGTTACTAAAAATATGCCTTGGGGAACAATCCAATCCAATGCCGACTTGGACCGACACGGAACGACCTCGGGCCCGACGTTGGGAACGTCGGTCCGGTTCACTGGGTGCTTGATCTCGGGCCCGACTTGGTGTATCTCGGTCCAGGGCCTCGATCCTCGTCTTCTTCCTTGGTTTCCTTTGGTTCCACTTCATTCTTCGCTTGGCTCTCGCACTCCTTGACTTGGCTCCTTCATTAGCTCCTCGAAATTGTCCTCATTCTTGCCATTTTACCTACAAAAACAAACAAACTCGCATAGTTTCCGACTCTTGAAGAAAACCGGGAACTAAGCTAAAAAGGAAACAAAACTAACAAAGAAGAGAATGAAAAACACATATTTACATCGGAAATCAACTACTAAAACACCTCCAAAATGAGAGACATCAGAATACCCCATACTTAAACTTGCTTGTCCTCAAGCAATAACAATGTAAGCAAGACCGAAGCACAATCTTCAAGTAAAGCCTCATATGAAAAATCAAGTAAGAACAAGTGATAGACATGCTAGCAAGATTACATCATAACACATGACCAAGCATTCAAGGAATAAAGTCTAATGCAACAAAGCCTCACTTTAGGTATGTGAAAATGTGTATCACTCATCATGTGTTTAGGCTTAGCAATGAACACTCAAACTCAAAAATCATGCAAGTAAAGGCTTTACCATTGAAGCTAATATCACCAATTCCTCCACCTAGAGATGCCTATTACAATGCACACAAAGAATATGAACTTGGCTCAATGGAAGTCCTCAAAGAGGTTCCATTCGGCCGGGTTGTAATGGGGCTTTTGATATTTCTCAAGGTCAGAATCACTTTGGTCTTGTGGTGCTTACAATGGGGATTGAACTTTCTAGTCTCTCACCAACTTCACCAAATTATTCCTCTTTCAACTTCACTCATCCAAAAGACTTTGATTTTTCTCTTCTCTTTTCTCAACCCACATTTCACTAAACATTCCACTTCATCTTTGCACTACACTTTTTGTTGGATTTTTCACACTTTTTCCACTAGGATCGACTTACACTAAAAATCGGGCCCGATGTGCACTTTAACTCGGTCGGTGCCCTTTTTTTACACTTAAGCACTTTGCTTTCAATCCACTATTTTTCTCTAACTTTTCTTTCTTTTTTTTCAACAAAGATGCACTACCCACTTGGTTTATAACTCCATTCTTTGCCCTTCACCAAAGAGAATCTCAACTCTCCAAATACTTTTCCAAAACCTCTCACTAAAGTCCAATCCCATAAGGGTCAAGTCATATAGGCTAGGAATCATATTTTTGAGGAGTTTCAAACAAAGGTCTAAGGCTAAAACGGGGGTACAAACAACGGTTTATCTTCAAGGTAGGATATGGAACATTTTGTGACTAAATGAAATAAAGTTCAAATCAATGTGACAATGCATAGAACAAATCTCATATTGGTCTTGGAAAATAGATAAACACCTCAATAGCAAGTTTTACTAAGCATGCATGAGCTAATTCACACAAGAAAATGAGGGATATGCAATTATGAACAAGCATCCCTAAAATGGCCAAAAATCATCTCACAAGGTTCACTCTAGCTTGGTTGCATCAAAACTTATCCAAGAACTCATGTGCTCAATAAAAACATGCAAGATATCATATCACATCAAAAGCAACATCCATTTAGAGGCTAAACTATCCAAAAATATACAAAGGACTTTACATGCTCACATCATCATTAGCCTTCATATGGACATCTAAGATGGGAATTCCTAGTCCAAAATCAAAATCTTTTTGTCTTTTCAACCGATTTTTCGAATTTTTATGGATTTTTGCAAAAATTTTTCTCAAACACAAAACAAAACAAACAAACTCATCCATTCATGCCCTAAAAATCAATCATCATCCATCATATAAATCATGCCACTATCCAAAATGAAACATCCCTTAAACAAGACAGACACAAACACACAAAACACAAGCAACCTACACATGGAACTAATGAGCTACTAACCCACCCCATACTTAAAATTTTGATGTCCCCATTAAAACTCAAAAGTAAAGAGAAGAGTAGAGAAAACTCACAATTCCTTATTCTTGAATGGCTTGTTGAGGTCTAATTCGCCAGGAGTAGAGCCCATGTGGCTCTTACTTCTTCACTTGGGAACATCTTATCATAAAACCGTTTCACTCGATGACCATTAACTCGAAAGATAGTTCCATCTTCATCAATCAAATCTACCGCTCCTTGTGAATGTATGCGATGTACCACGAACGGTCCACTCCACCTCGTTCGGAGCTTGCCCGGAAAGAACCGAAGTCGTGCATTAAAGAGAAGAACCTTGTCCCCGACTTGATAGGTTTTTGGGATCAACTTCCTATCATGCCATTTCTTTGTCTTCTCTTTGTACAACTTGGCGTTTTCGTAAGCCTTCAAACGCAACTCCCCTAGCTCATGAAGGTCTAGGAACCTCTTTTCTCCGGCCAAGTTTACATCCCAATTCATCTCCTTTAAAGCCCACTTGGATTTGTGTTCCAATTCCACCGGGAGGTGGCACGCCTTGCCATACACTAGGTTGAAAGGTGTAGTTCCCAAGGGTGTCTTGTAAGCGGTTCTATAAGCCCAAAGTGCATCATCAAGCTTGGATGACCAATCTTTTCTTGATTTAGACACCGTCTTCTCCAAAATGGCCTTGATTTGACGATTTGAGACTTCCACTAGCCCACTTGTTTGAGGATGGTAAGGGGTAGCAACTCGGTGAGACACCCCATACTTAATCAACACATTCTCGAAGCATCTTTCAATGAAATGAGGACCTCCATCACTAATGAGAACTCTTGGCACGCCGAATCTAGAAAAGATATTGCTCTTCAAGAACTTCATCACCACTCTTGCATCATTGGTCCTTGTTGGGATGGCTTCCACCCATTTAGAGACATAATCAAAGGCCACCAAAATGTATTTGTATGGGCCCGACGTTGGGAAAGGTCCCATAAAGTCGATCCCCCATACATCAAAGAGCTCCACCTCTAGAATTCCGGTTTGCGGAGTCTCATTTCTCCTCGACAAATTCCCTTCTCTTTGGCACTCCTCACATCTCTTCACATACTCATGAACATCCTTGAACATGGTTGGCCAATAGAACCCACAATGAAGAATTTTGGCCGTGGTTTTTGAACTCTTAGCATGCCCTCCGGTTGGCAAAGAATGACAATGGCGAATGACACTTTCAACCTCCTCACTTGGAATGCACCGTCTATAGATTCTATCGCTCCCTTCCTTGTATAGGTACGGATCATCCCAATAATATTGCCTAGCATCATGTAAGAATTTCTTCCTAGCCGAGTAAGACAAATTTGGTGGGATCACTCCCCCTACAACAAAGTTAGCAAAATCCGCAAACCAAGGAGCGACCCTTCGTTTTGTGGATTCAATAGATAATAGACGAGTAGGAGGGGAAGATTTAATCAATTTAGGATGAGAAGGAATAGAAACCGAGTGAAGAATCTTACTTGATTTCATGGACCGACATTGCAAGGTATTGAGCCCGACATGTGTAGACGTCGATCGGGTCGAACAAGTGCACATCTCGTCTGGGACCGACGTTGTAGACCTCGGGTCCGAGGTACTGGGTACCTCGGTCCGGTGTTCCATACTTCGGGCCCGACTTTCTAGCTTGGTCGATCCATCCCTTTGTTCCTTCTTGCTACTCATTAGGCCTTCATCCGCCCTCATGTCATCTATTTCCACACCATCCTCCATCTCATTCATGTACTCCATGGGCAACCGAGATAGATGATCGGCCACCAAGTTCTCCGAGCCCACTTTATCCTTGATCTCATGGTCAAATTCTTGAAGAAGAAGCATCCATCTCAAAAGCCTTGGCTTTGCATCTTTCTTCTTCATGAGGTACTTGATTGCCGCATGATCCGTATAGACCACCACCTTAGACCCCACAAGATATGACCGGAATTTCTCAAATGCAAATACCACCGCTAGGAATTCCTTCTCCATAGTTGTATATTTACATTGAGTTTCATCCAAGGTTTTACTTGCATAGTATATGGCATGCAACTTTCCCTCCTTTCTTTGCCCAAGAACGGCTCCCACGGCGAAATCACTTGCATCACACATTACTTCGAAAGGAAGATTCCAATCGGGAGACGCCATGATGGGTGCCGATACCAAAGCATCTCTCAACCTACAAAAAGCACTCATGCAATCCTCGGAAAATTCGAAGGGAACATCCTTCATTAAGAGGTTAGACAATGGTTTTGAGATTTTAGAGAAATCTTTGATGAAGCGTCTATAAAAGCCCGCATGACCTAGAAAACTCCTCACATCACGCACACAAGTAGGTGGGGGAAGTTTTTCAATTATCTTGATCTTGGCCCTATCAACTTCTATTCCTCTACTAGAGATGAGATGTCCTAGGACTATTCCTTCCTTAACCATGAAATGACATTTTTCCCAATTAAGCACAAGGTTAGTCTCTTCACATCTAGCCAACACTCTATCCAAATTAGCCAAGCAAGCATCAAAAGAGGAACCATAGACCGAAAAATCATCCATGAATACTTCTACTATTTCCTCTACCATGTCGGAGAAGATGGACATCATGCACCTTTGAAACGTTGCCGGGGCATTACATAATCCAAAAGGCATGCGCCTATAAGCGAACGTTCCATAGGGACATGTAAAGGTCGTCTTCTCTTGATCATCGGGGTGAATAGGGATTTGCCAAAATCCACTATACCCATCAAGGTAGCAAAAGTATTCATGTTGTGCTAATCTTTCAAGGACTTGGTCAATAAAAGGAAGGGGAAAATGATCCTTACGAGTACCACTATTTAACTTTCGGTAATCAATGCACATGCGCCATTTTGTAGTGGTTCTTGTAGGAATCATTTCTCCTTTCTCATTTTGCACTACGGTCAATCCACCCTTTTTAGGAACTACATGCACGGGACTCACATATTTGCTATCCGAAATTGGGAAGATGATTCCCGCATCCAACATTCTAAGTATCTCACTTTTAACCACCTCTTTCATATTAGGATTCAATCTTCTTTGTACTTCAATAGTGGGTTTATGATTGCCCTCCATGTAGATCCTATGCATGCAAATTGATGGTGAGATTCCCTTAAGTTCCTCTAATGAATACCCTAAGGCTCCCCTATGCTTCCTTAAGACCGCTAACAATTTCGACTCTTCTTCATTATTCAAATTAGCATTCACAATTACGGGTAATGAAGAGTTAGGGCCAAGGAAGGCATGCCTCAAGTCCTTTGGAAGCTCCTTTAGCACATGGGAAGGCTCCGGTGGTGCTTGGGTTTCCTCCGTTTCGGCTTTGAACACCTCCAAGTACGTCATCCCATTCTCCACTTTCTCATCCTCTTCTTGATGAGCAATCACCCTTTCATCCTTGACTTCAACTCCATAGGGCGGTGGAATGGCTTTCAACTCTAGCTTCCTTGTGCTTGGCTTGTTGGATATAGCCTCCCATTGCACTCCATTTGGAAGAAATTGAACCATCTTGGCTTCTCTATGCAATGCTTCTCTTGAAGTTGACTTGAAGGAGAAATCGAGCTCTACTCCTCCAAATTCGAGGGACAAGTGACCTTTCTTCACATCTATGACGGCTCCAACCGTAGCTAGGAATGGTCTCCCCAAGATGATAGGCTCACCCGGCACTTCTAACATGTCAACCACCACGAAATCCGTAGGTACATAGTGCCCCTCTATACACAACGGGTAATCTTCCACCACTCCAATCGGCTCAATTGATGTTCCGTCGGCAATGGTCAATCTCATGTTAACCGGAGCAATGAGTCCCATGGCGGTTGACTTCCATATAGTGTATGGTATAACACTTGTACTTGCTCCAAGGTCACACAACGCTTGAAACTTCCTCGGTCCCACACCCACGGTGATGGCAAATTTTCCGGGGTCACCAAGCTTTTGAGGTAGCTCCAATATCTTCACCTCGTCTTGCATCTCAACAATTGACCTCTTCTTGCTCAAGATTTCTTTCAAAAACTTAGCATAAGATGGCATCTCACTTAGAGCATCGGTGAAAGGAATGGTGATGTTCAAGCCTTGCAAAAGCTTTAAGAACCGCTTGAACTTGCCCTCAACAATCTCCTTGGGCTTCTTCATAGGATATGGAAGAGTAGTGCCACTTTGCTTCTTGCTTGGATCAACCTCCTTGGATCGATCTTTCTCAACAAATCCACCTTGGACCGACGTTGGAAGTACCTCGGGACCGACTTCAGGGACATCGGTCCCAGGGCAAAGAACATCTGGGAACGTC
Organism: Polygonum maritimum; assembly: GCA_963924305.1. Classification (NCBI taxonomy): domain Eukaryota; kingdom Viridiplantae; phylum Streptophyta; class Magnoliopsida; order Caryophyllales; family Polygonaceae; genus Polygonum; species Polygonum maritimum. The sequence continues at coordinate 19,699,382 of OZ002729.1, forward strand.
GGGCAGACTTCAGGGCAAGTCGGGCCCGAGTTGGGGTCAACCTCGGTCCACTCCAGGGGGCTTTCTCCATTCTTCGGATCGACTTCTGGGAACGTCGGACCCGAGGTGCTGGGAACCTCGGTCCGTCCCTCTTCTCTTGATCTTGGAACTTGTGGCTCGGGCAAACTCCGTCCACTCCTTAATCCTATGGCACGAACTTCGTTTTGTTGTTGTGGGGCACGGGGATTCTCCTCGGGTCGGCCCGGGAGTCTCCCTTCCTCTCTTGGAAGTTGATTCGCCATGTGAACAAATTGGTTGTCCACTTGCCTTCTCCATACACCAAACTCTTTGAATTGAGCACCCATTTCATCAACTCTTCTCTCCACATTGGTGAATTGATTCTTCAAGTCCTTGAACTCGCCTCTCATCTCTTGCGCCCATTGTGGAGTTTGCTCATAGAATCCCGGAGGTTGATATGGTGGTGGTTGGGCCCTTGCCTCGTTTTGGTTGAAGTTGTTGTTGTAGCCACTTGATTGCCCTTGGTTCCACCTTCCTCCATTGTTGTTGAAGTTGGTTCTCCCTCCGAAGTTCCTTTGAACATAGTTGGCCTCTTCAATTCGCTCGGCCAATCGGACTTGGCGCTCGTTTGGGCACTCTTGGGCTCCATGCTTCAAAGAACCACACTCTTCACATGCTCTTGTGGTTTGTTGGGCATAACTCATCTTCCTCCTCATCTTGTTCAATTCATCCTCCAAGAATTGGATCTTCACATCTTTGTCCACCTCTTCACTTTTGGGATCGTAGAGCTTCTTCGGACCTTCTCCATGGACTCTTGCTTCCTTGCTCACATTGCTAGTACCATACATCGCCTCATAATCCGAGAGTTTGTCCAACAACTCCCATACTTGTTCCGGCGGCAAGTCTATGAACCCACAATCGGTATGGAGGTTCAATTTGTCCTTCGTGGCGGTGTTGATCCCTTGGAAGAAGATGTCTTGAAGGACATAGGGTTGTTGACCATGTGTCGGACACGTCCTCAACATCTCTTTGAACCTATCCCACGCCTCGAAAAGTGGCTCATGAGCTCCTTGTTGGAAACTAGCAATCTTCCTTCTAAGCTCCGTCGTCTTGGTAGGCGGGAAGAACTTCATCAAGAATGCTTCATTTAGGGCCCTCCATGATGTGATGGATCGAGGTGCTTGACTCTCCAACCAATGCAAAGCCTTGCCTCCCAAAGACCACTTGAAGGCTTTGAGTAGCACATACTCAAGTGTCTCATCATCCGTGGAAATGGTCTCACAAAGGTCCTTGAATTGCTTCACATGCTCGATCGGACACTCATTCGGCCTCCCTTGGAATTGCTCTCTCTTGATGAGTGAGATAAATTGAGTTTTTATCTCAAAATTCCTTGACACCTCCGGCAAGACGATAGCCGGCTCCGGGACCTTCAACTCCGGATGCATGTATTGTCTAGCATTCCGGGGTTGAGTGTTTATTTGGGCCTCCAACCTTATCCTTTGCTCCCTCTCTCTACGGGCCTCGGCATCTCGGTTTGCCATCTCAATTTGCATTCGAGCCATGTCGGCTCTCATCCTCTCGAACTCCTCATCTCGGGCTTGGTCCGCCATCCTCTTCTTCTTGCGGGCTTGCCTTAGAATACTCTCCGGGTCACACACAAAGTCGAGCTCAGGGTTCCTCGGACGGAACTAGCTCGCATGCACCTACAACCAAAGACACAAACAAAAACCAAATCAAAACAAACAAGGGGTTTGGGCTAGTCCCTCACCCAAATCACTACTAAAAAGCAAAGACTCAACTAAAGGGTACCTCGAACAAGTAGAACTCCTCGGCAACGGCGCCAAAATTCTGATCGGTCCGGGATCGGAGGGTCTCACAATTTAAATTTATAAAACCGAACCTCAAATTGTAGTAAAGAGGTAGGGTGTCGAACACACGGGAGTTCGTGCGTCGAGAGTACCCGAGAAGACTAAAGGGAGGAGAAGATAAAGACAAAACGAAGGAAAACAAAAGAGATCTCCTCGGACCGACACAGGGTCACTTCGGTCCGAGGTAGGATCGAGGTCGAAATGGCCGGGACCGACGTTGGTGCAAGTCGGGCCCGATGACTGGGTACTTCGATTTGGCAAAAATGGTAGATCGGTCTTGGGTTTTTGGGTTCCTCCCCCAACTAGACTTGGATATTCTTCCTCAATTCAACCAATAAGTGTTTGATTTTAGTGAGATCGAGGTTGATCGCCTCAAATCTCTCCAATCTACACCTCGACCCAAGGGAGCTTTCGCGTCACCTTCGATGCTAGAGACTTGTGATGGGATCGAGACCACTTTCGCTTACTCTTACCAAACACAAGCTCTAGATCCCTTGCTTTCACAAGAGAATTGAAGCTCAATGTAGAGAGGATTCACAAATCAAGCACTCAAGGCTATGGAATTGGGGTTTTCTACCCAAATCTAGCTAGGGGATTCCCCCATAGCCCAAGACTATGGAATCTACTCCATGTGGTAAGAGAAAAGCATAAACAAAAGGGAAATCAAGCTACACTCAATTATCATCATCCAATCAAACTTCAATTGCATTCAAATCCGAAGTGTCTACAAAATCCAAGTTCAATTCCACTAGATCAAAGCAAAACAAAGTACAAAACTCACAATTCCTCCTCTCTTCTCCACCGATCTCTCCTTCTCTTCCTTCTCCCTTCTTCTCCTTGCTCTCCAAGTCTTCCCTTGAGCCTTTAGAGAGTGATTTGAGTGTGGTCTATCCAAACATCCCCTTAATGCTCTCTAATCACCTCTATTTATAGCCTCTCATGGATTGGGGACCAAGGAATCCCAATTTAGAAAGGGGCAAATGTGGAAAGTTACTAAAAATATGCCTTGGGGAACAATCCAATCCAATGCCGACTTGGACCGACACGGAACGACCTCGGGCCCGACGTTGGGAACGTCGGTCCGGTTCACTGGGTGCTTGATCTCGGGCCCGACTTGGTGTATCTCGGTCCAGGGCCTCGATCCTCGTCTTCTTCCTTGGTTTCCTTTGGTTCCACTTCATTCTTGTCTTGGCTCTCGCACTCCTTGACTTGGCTCCTTCATTAGCTCCTCGAAATTGTCCTCATTCTTGCCATTTTACCTACAAAAACAAACAAACTCGCATAGTTTCTGACTCTTGAAGAAAACCGGGAACTAAGCTAAAAAGGAAACAAAACTAACAAAGAAGAGAATGAAAAACACATATTTACATCGGAAATCAACTACTAAAACACCTTCAAAATGAGAGACATCATTCGACTCTTCGGTTTATTTACTTATCTTTAATGAACGTGTAAGATGCCCGAGGGTTCGATTTTGCTAATTGGGCCCAATAAGGCCTTATTGGGCCTAGATAGCCTTATTGGGCCTAATTAGGCCGTACTGGGCCACCTCTTCCCGTCGCTCGCCGAGCCCACCGTCCCTGCCACCTTCCCGTCGCTCGCCGAGCCAACTGTCTCCGTCAGACCCGCAACCTCACTGTCCGCCGCCGGCCCGTCGTCGGATCCCCGCAGCGTCGCACCTCCACCACCATCGCACCTCTCGCTCGCCATAACCGTAGTCGCCGATTTCGAGGGTTTTTGAGAAATCGAAAACGAAGACTGGACTGCGTACAGAGCTGGCGGCTAGAGAAATCGAAAACGAAGACCGGCCGACTTCCAACGCCCACTATCGATCGCCCGCTACTGTTCCGGGCTTCTCGGATGATAGCTTCAACAGACTCCTCCTTTTAGACGGGCCGCATTTGAACTGGCCGCTGGGCCGCTTGATCAACATGGGCCTATTGTGACACGGGCCTGAAATGAGGAAAAACGAGGCCCAACAATACCCCTTGAGAAGGGTATTCGGCTGGCGGCAAATTCGAAAAATTTTGTAACGCGGCCGAAAGCCTTCTCACCACTAGACGGTGGACACATGGCTACGGGATGGTTTTCTGCAGAAACTGCCTTGGAAAGTGGAAACGGACGCAATCATCATCATTCCACCCTCTGTCCAAAATCTTTCCAAAGTCCTCTCATCTCCTCTCCTCAAGCGATTTCTTTCTCCGAAACCCTTTCATCTCCCCTGATGGCTAGTCGCAACGGCTTTGTTCCGTCCAACTCTCTCACCGCTCAAGATCAGTACGTTTGCTCGATGACACAAGAAGAGGTGGACGCGTTTGTGGCGGCAAGCGGCTTTCCTCCGGGAACCCAGGCGTTAAAACCGGACACCGAACTCCTAGACTGGATAAAGCAGGACTGGGTCTGCTTCCTCGAATTCCCGTTCACCATCGGCTTAAAATTTTCGTTCCCACGTCTGGTGCAACTCTTTTTGGGCGATTTGATGATTTCTCCCTCGCAAATCATGTTCGCTGCCTGGACGATCTTGGCCAACATCCACGAGATGTGCTTTGCCCTAGACATCTCGTTCAACATGAAGGACCTTGCCCACGCCTACGAGATTCGCACCCAGAGGCCGGGGCGCGTCTGCACCCAGAGGCCGGGGCGCGTCTGCACCCAGAGGCCGGGGCGCGTCACACTCCAAGCCCACAACGGCAAGAATCCCTTGGTGTGGAAGCCCCAAGTCGACACCCCTGGCTGGGCAGCGAGGTTTTTCTTCGTCAACCGCAAAACCATGGGTGCTATGGGCGAACAACTCAAACCCATCCTCTTTGATCGCTGGAACGTCAATCGTAAGTCGCCTTTCACTCATCTTTTTCCGTTCTCCTAGGGTTTCACTCTCTTGACCGCCAGATCTTTCTTTGAACAGTCCCTGCAGACAGGAACTTTGCCCCCACTATCTCTGAAGCTTGTGCCGCCCTTATGAACATCCCTTTAGAAGACCGCGTCCTCAACAACTTTCCCGACAAGAATACCCTGGCCGCCCGTCTGGCCGAGTCGGAAACGGAGTCGGAGGACGAAGTCCAATTCATATCGACCCCTATAATCCCTGTTTCTCCTTTTTCTCATACCGTTCTTTACACCTTTCGATAGTAACCCTTCGTCCGACTTGATCGCAGTCTCGGGTCTCCGGATGCCCAGCGCCAACCGCCTTCCATCGGCGGAGGAGGCGGTTCGTCGGCGCACACGGGCCTCCGCTCAGAAACTGCCAATGCCACCTTCCCCCAACGTCGAGACGCCGCTTAAGCGTGCAGCGGAGGTCCCAGTGTCCGTCCTAGAGGTGGGGGAAGAGGCCCCGAAGGAGGCGTGGGCAATGCTGAGGGGCGTGGTCACCACGGGGGTCAGGAAGCGGTTCTTGACGGGTAGCTTGGACGATGCGGTAAACGAAGGGGCTCTGTCGGCTCTCAAGGTATGTTCTTGTCATTCGTAGTTCGCTCTGGTTTCTTTGATCCAAGACTATTTCTTACGTTCCGTTCTCGTCCGTTCCCAGGTGGCTCAGGGGATGGTGGCCGTGCTCGAAAAGATTAAAGAGGAACGGGAGTTTGTGTCTAGGAGGGAGGGTCAACTCAGTGCCGCATTAGACGAAGCCAGTGCGATCGCGGAGAAGACGGACAGACTGTCGGCGAAGCAAGGCCGCCGGCTTACAGAGGCTAGGGTGCATGTGGCGAGGCTGGAGGAGGAGAACATGGCGTTCCGGGAGGAAGCATGGAGCATCGCGGCGTACTACGCTCTGAAGGCTCGGGTGGAGGTGTTGGAGAGGTTGCCGGCGGAATCCAGGGGCGTCTGGAGCTTGGAGGTGGAGGCCGATAGGCTGGCGACCAACTTTCCGGCCGACCAGCCGATTCCAGGCGAGAGGTTCTTTAACGAAGGTCCCCAGTGGTCAGATGCTGAAGATGACGTTTCTTCCGCCACTACTCACAGCGCTCCTGCCACCGCCACCGCTACCGCTGATGCCTCCTTCGAATCTTCCCATTCTGCCAAGGCCCCGGCGGACCAAGAAGAGCCTGGTGAGCCTTCTTCCAGCCTTTCTATTGATGAATTTCTAATGATGACTTTCTACTTCCCTGCGTGGCGTCTGTTAGATAACTTTGCTTTGGCCGGTGGTGGCCTCAAGACTTTAGAGGAAAAGAAACCTAGATTTATGATAACAAAATTCCAATTGCATAATTCAATTTACACATGGATAAAAAATTGCTTTCATTGGTAAGTGAAATGTGGCAAGGGTAATCTCTTACGTTTGTATTCTCAATTTCAAGTTTTGAAGTACGTATAATTTTTAGTATTCTCAATTTCAGGTCTTAGGGTTCAACGTGTTTAGGGTTCTTGGACAACTAATACTGTTTGAGTGAATCCTAGGGTTAAATATGCTAAAGGTGCGATTAAATTCAGTGCAATGTCTGTTAAATCATCTTCAATTCCAGATTTTAATGTACTTGGACAAGTAATGTTGTTTCGGGTATTGTGATCTCCAGAAGCTTGAATCCGTGGCGTCTAAAGGATGATCCAAGGCAGCTGTGCTCTCTTGCTTTGAAGATAATATTATAATTCCCTCCGTTCCAACCAAACAGATTAAGTGATAGTGTGAAGATAATATTAAACTACTACTGTTAGTTTCGAATATGAGTAAGCAAGTGTGAATTATAGATGAAGTGATTGTGTGAACTATAGATGCAGAGTTGAAAGGACTTGTTAAATCTGCTGGTACAACGACAATTGTTCTTGGCCTTCTTGTACGTCCACATGCATGGACAACCAGGCAACAGAAGGAAAAGCAACTCAAGTGATGGAGATGTAAGCGTTGTATTCATAGTCAACGGCCGAACTAAAATGGGAATTGAGGCAATATTTTTCCAGACTAATCACAGGAAAACACATCCCATAAACTGCAGTCTGCCAACATCAAACCAACCAAGTCTAACAATCATAGTCTTATTAGCATAATATAGTGGTTCAACTCTCAACGCATAATATAATGCTTTATGATATACATAGAACATGATAAGAATGGTTTACTGATTAGCCTTCTGCCCAGTGAGTACCACACCACATCTAAAAACGATAACATACTACACTGACTTGGTCATGATCCTGTCGATATACCTATCTTTCCCAAAATGGGCAGAACGGACATATGAGATCCCCGTTGCGCCGACACACTTTGATACGGAGGAGTACTATTTTTGTGAGGGGTTTCATCAAAGAATTCCTCGAGTCCGTCTCCGCTGATTTTGGAATCGGAGGAGCTGGACGACATTTTGCCTATCAATAGTAGTAACAGAAAAAGCACTAAACAATCTTAGTGTGAAGTAACGACATGATCAGTACATTCTGTTAATATGAGCAGCAACACCCAATTCACTACAGAGTACAAGTCAGTTTGATTTTAAAAGTGACAACCAGTTCATTTCAGGATGAATTGGCCACAACAGAGCGCAAACAGCCAGGAAAGCAAGGCATTTGATATATGCAACCAGCGAGGGCCCAAAGCAGGTGTATCACTTTAAACACAGTACAAACTGTTGCAGAAACCAACCTATATAGACATGAATGCTTTCCCAAACATAGAATCAACCAATTTTAGACATGGTATTCATACATATCGCGTTGGAAAATGCAAGCTTACAGCAAGTTTCACCATATAGAATATCGCTGTCAACCATGTGCAGATTTAGAGTTGGTACATCATCAATTGAACTGGTACATGAGTCCAGTGAACTAATCAGGTAAATTTACCAGAAAATGCAAACAACAAATCATGGAACCCATGATCATTCAGTACAGATTTAAACCCGGAAAACATTGATGCTGATGTATGAATAAGCCTAGAATATGCAACAGATTCCGGCCATACACGACATAGAGCAGACAACAGACACATCAGACTAAGCGAGGCATGTGGTGATGAGATTAGGTATTAAGAAAATAAAGCCTTTATCAAATCTCTACAAAATGCGTCTCAGGCGGCTTATACGAATTCGAGCTCGTACAAATAACAGGAACCCATAGAAGCGGAAAAAACTCACGATTAATTGCCTGAGCACTTCAATGGTTCGATGGTTCAATTAAGGGTTATACAGTGTGTTGCACTATATTACAGTATTCTGCCGCCAACTTACAATAAACAATATACTACCGAGAGGTGGAGTGTAAATACAAGGGTGCCACTTGGAGGTGGAGTGTTAAACAAAAGGGTGTGAGTTACACGCTCTGCTACAGTACATATTTTTTTGCCATATCCCCGCTGATTTATTTAGGTCTTCGTGCCTTTCTATCTTGGAAGACGGAACTGCGGCACTACGTAGGAAACTCCAGGACTTTCGAACCAACAGGCTCTGAAACCCAATTCAGTGGGGCCCACAGGAATGATATCCCACGATTGCAGTTAGATTAGTACTAGTTTATATTATGTACTACTCTATAAAATACTTCTTGTAGCTGGAATACAGAAAAGGTAGTAGCTGACCTAAGTGCTCCATTAATAAGTCATCAAAACATAATATTCAAAGAAGCAGCAGAAGACAGTTTTTGAGCGCATAAAGCGTTTCTTAATTCCACACACGATGTGGATGCATACGGAAGTTAAGAACATCTTCCTCGATCTCACCTGAGGTCTCGAGCTTGATGGTGTAGATCCATGGTTCACCAGCATCGATAAAAAACGGGGCGGTGGACGATAAAAAACTGGGCAATGTCTTGGCAACGATCACGCCTTTCCTTCGGTTATCCAACATAGCGGGCAAGTTGGTCCAGAGCTCACTCTCATCCACGTCAACTATATCACCGATATTATATTCACGGCCTGACTGCTCTGGATCTGCGTCGCGAACAAAGTGCGGGTGAACAATCTGCCACTCAACTTGTTTCCTGAAGTAATACCCGTCGTCTCTTCGTCGGGCGCCGTATTCCCGTTCTTCGTCGACGCCCACGCCCAACAGCTGGACTATGTACAGCGCATCATTCCAGTAACCTACTATCTTCCCAAGCAAGGTAGTATCTAGCCACTTTCCAAAGCCCTTGACCTCCACATCTTTCCCAATTGCAAACATAGTTATCTTCCTATATGTATAAGCCAGAAAATGTGTTGTTAATTGAACCAGAGTTCAAACTAGAAAGCAACTGAAAAATGGAACTAAAGATGTGCTAGAAGAACAGAATGAAAGACAGCATCAAAGTATGGACATGTAAGACACAATATACAGATAGATGCAGCTTTTCAATTGCATATAAGGTTTGCTCCCCTAAATTTTGACAATCGAGGACCTTGATATCCTAACAGGAAGCGTAACTGTCTACTTCTTCATAACCAATTGCCCTCATTTCATTAGTGAGTTCAATATCAGATTACGCATCCCTTCAGAGAAGAAATCTGATAAACCCTAATATTCTTATGCTAATGTACGAAATACGAATCTATGTTGACTCATTATTAATACATCTGTATTCTCACGCCCTCACAACATCTTTACTTCTAGTCCCATTTTGTTTGATTTTGTTCTGTAAACAGTCCGACTGTGAGCCACGCTTTCCCTAAGCCTATGTTTGAGATACCTAATTGAAACCCTAATTTCTCAATTGGAACCCTAATTGAAAGTGTAAACCAACATAGATAGTAAGTAAGAGCGTATTACCTTTCCCTGTAAAGCGATTTCGGGGTAGAGGAAGAAGATGGATTCCAGGTTTGGCTTGGAAAGTCGGAAGAGAGAAGAGAGTACCAGAGAGATGGTTCGGCGGATAAGCGTTGTAGACGGCGGGAACACATAGAAAGGCAGCAGAGATCTATGTAGGTGAGACGCTGTCGTTTGACGCCCAGCTCCAAGATTGTTCGCCATAGTTCGTCAGGGAGAGAGGAAGGCATGGTCGGGGGTCGGAGGCTTTGTTAGAGAGCCATGATATTTATGGAATGGTGTGACATATGTATAGGAAATGCTACTACTCCGTATTAGTATTAAGTGGGTACGAAATTAACTGTAGAATCTATATTTAGGGACGAAATGATACAAGCTAATGTATCCATAGTATCACCTGTTTTAACCAACAAAAAAGCCATAATCTTCCGCTTTATTAACGGCCACGGAAAAAGGAAGCGCTTCACAACCCCAAAGATATTCACAATTCAACAAGATCATTCTGCCTCATAACCTTGAAGACAGAACTCTGGTAAGTTTTCCCCTCCACATCACATACTCTTTCTCATTGTGCTTGTAGAGAGTTATTGGAAAAGAACTCTGGTAAGTGTAGTGGACTAGTGGGGAGAGGAAGAGAATGATTTCTTCTTATTATAACTTTCTTGATTATAGTATTTCTTGATTATATTCGCTCTCATTGTGGTTGTAGAGAATGTTTTTTTTTTATTATTATTTTATTATACTTTTACTTTTCATTTAAGAGGAGAGATAAAATTGAATTGTCAATATCTTTGGATGGATTGGACAGAAACCTTACAATCTGAATTGTCAATAACACAATCTTGGGTTCTCCGGAGAGGTTGTTTACGGCGAGGGAGGCGACGGAGCCGGTGAGGGAGAGGCCGTACCAGGAGCAGGAATTGTCAATAACTTGCGACGAAAAAAAACGTTTGTCAATAACTACAGGTATCAAAAGTAAAATCCTTTTAATTTTTTATATTTTCTAATACTTTTAATTTTCATTTAAGAGGAGAGATAAATTTGAAGAGCCGCCCAATCCAAATCAGGCTCCATGCTCAACATAAATGGTGGCAAAACACAATCTTATATTTAGATTCTCACACTTCATTCATTTTTTTTTCACCTTTCCAACCCTTTTTTAAAGGGGGGTTTTTTTTTTACAAGAATACACATTGTTATATATCAGACATGCATGTCACACAAGACCATGACTTAGCACACTCAGAACAATTAAACTTCCCCATTACTTATGAGAATACACTCAAACTTCCCCATTAAGTAAGGCGCCATCTATTTATTTATTACTCCTCTCTGCTCTTTCCATTCATCACCAACACTGTGAGCTTGCTCGTTCCATTTTTTCACACTAATGGAGATACCTCTAATGAATGAATAGTAGAAACCACTTTTCCACTCCCTTTTGCTCGTTCCATTTTTTCACACTAATTGACTTGATTTTTAGATTTGACAGCACAAAAAAATCTTTTTCCAAGACAAAAACCGTCATTAAGTGACATTGAAGGAGGCGGTGTGTGGCGTTGGAGATCGACTAGGAGCGATTGGCCGTTACCCTGCCGGTGGGAAGACATTGGCCGGTGTGCTCAACAAAAACAGCTTTTCCATACAATATTAAAAGACCACCGTTCAAACACTACATTAGAGCATCAGCAACGGTGGGGAACTCCCCCACCCAAATGCATTCTCTCTCCTCAAATGGGCAAGCCCACCATTGCAGAATGGTGCCCAAAAATTAGAGGCCCCCAGGTTTTAGAACACCCTCCCAAAAAAATTTGTGGCCCCCACTATTCTTACTACTTACACGTGAGATGCAATTTGTAAAGTTTTGCCTCTATCATTTATGATGTGGTCCAATAGAATGTTGCCACATGGAAAAATTATGTGTATTTTTTTTTCTATTACTTGTCACTTGCATGTAACGGTTAGTTTTTTGATTTTTGAAAAATACTAACTTTAAAATATAGAACAAATTACACCAACGGTCATAAAAAAATTTCCTCTATAAAATGAGCCAATATTGAGTTACTCTCTCCACACCAAAATTTCTCCCATTTTTCTCATCCTACTCTCTTGAGTCTTTCTCATATGTAATTCAAATTACTTCTTCTTAATTATGGATCACAATAATCCAAATTATGAAAATAGCCCAAACTCACAAAATAATCAAAATATCCAAAAAAATCCTTATATACAAGGATTTTCTAATTTTCAAGGAAATATCCCTTTTGATCTAAATCTTCTCAATAACCCAAATTTCATGATGATGGCTCAATCTTTAATCAAATTTTTGTATTAGGTAAATTTTATTTGTATATCAATTAATAAAGAAGAGGATATAAAAAATATACTTAAAATAGAGACATAAAACGAAATGCACACTCTAGTAATGAAATGCACGTTATGGGTTTTATGTATAGGATGCACATGATTTTGGGACCCACAACAATCAATATTTAAATGGAGTTGGGCAGCCCACCATTGTGGGAACTCTAAAATAAATTGGAGAGGGTAATAGTGAAATATGAGTTGGAGGAAGTAAAAATGACGTGGAGAAAGGAGAGAAGGAGAGAGAACTTTTGGGCTTCCCCACCGTTGCTGATGCTCTTAGTGCAGAACTACAACAATAAATAAAGTAGGGAAGAAAAGAAATATTCCCATTTACATCCATGCGGATAGATGGTCTGGGCATGCTCTCCGAGCATTAATACAATGCGAATAGCGAAAGGGGATACAAAGGTGATTATTATTGATAGGTAAGAGAGAGGGTACACTGAAGCTTCTTGGGGATGACAGAGGGAACAAAAGCGACAGAATGTTTAAGACATGGGGAACCAAGAAGATATAGTGTTTTACTTTGAGTTAACTATTTAAACCTTTTGTAATTTTGAATAACAATTCAATAATGCAATGCTTTTAAAGGAGGTTTAATCAGGCAGTGATTGTGAGAGAAGACACAAGAATCAAAGGAGGTGTAATTAGTGACTTCGAAATTATACTTTATAAAATTTGCTATTCCAAATAAAACATATTTATCACATTAATAATTTGGCTAATTAGTGTACTTTATATTTTCAATTGATTTTTATGAAATTTAACTTGTTAGGGTTTAAAAAAAAGTAAACAAAAATTAAATTAGAACATTGAAGAAGGCCTCGACTGTAGTCCGCCGTGGGCGCCGTCAACTTCACCGACATCCCCGTCGTCGTCACCGAGACCGGCGAGGAAGATGGAGCTACCGGAGAGGGAGACGTCGCGGAGGAGGTGGCGGAAATGGTGGATTCTGGTCTAGGTTGCTCTCTCGTGTGGCGATTGCAAAGGAAGACAAGTCTCAGCCGGATTGGGACTCCTATGGTGTCTGCGGCGAATATCGTGGTCCAATTGAGCAAGCTGAGCGGTTTCAAGAGGTACAAGCTGATGCAGAGATTATCTCCTTTGCACTCCATCGTCGGCGTGCGAATGTTGGCCGGGACGATTCCATCTACACGAAGGCTCAGCTTCAGAAGGAATTGGAAACCCTAGCCACCTATGGGATGTTCGACAAGGTGGATCTGGAGGGAAGACGATTCCGGACGGGACGCTCAAGCTCACTCGGCCTCCCTCCGGGCAAGGACGCCCTTGTCTTCCAGCGCAAGTCGCCCCCGGCGCCGTTCGCGACAGGCTCTCCGTCATCTCCAAGGCCCACCCATAGTCAAGGTCCTCGATCGGCGTATCCCTCTCCGGTGGCTCCATCTTCCTCGCCGGTCTCGGCGACGACGACGGGGTTGACGGTGTACTTGACGGCGGTCACGGCGGACTACACAGTCGAGGGCTTCCTCAATTTTCTGAATTGATTTTTATTTACCTTTTTCTTAACCATAGCAACTCAACTTTTATAAAAATCAATTGAAAATATAAAGTATACTAAAATTTTGACAAATTATTAATTTGACAAATTATGGAGAATGACAAAGCTTTGGCTCGTGATAAAGAAAACCGCCAATGGGAGCCTTCGGAGCTCACTCGTCTAACTGGCTCGTCTTTTAGTGTTCTTTTTTATCTGAATTTAATTGTGGACACGTGTCGCCCATCGTACGGTGTGGAATCTTACACACTGTGTAAGCCTACAATAGGCGCACTATGACTATTAACTCGAGTCTTACTAGGCCTAATGGGCCTAACGAGTCTTATTGGGCCTATACCATAAGGCTTTGAGAAGGCCGGCCAATTCGACTCTTTTCGATGTTTAAATATTGTTTCGGTTTATGTTCTTACTCTTCAATGAACGCTTAAGATGACCGAGGGTTCGATTTCCCTTATGAGTTCGAGAAGACTAATTCGATTATTCTCGATGTTCGAATATTGTTTAGGTTTATGTTCTTACTCTTCAGTAAATGTTTAAGATGACCGAGATGAGTACTTCGCTTATTGGGCATCAAGCTCAATAAGGCCCATTCGAGTTTGAGAAGACTAATTTGACTCTTATCGACGTTTGAATATTGTTTCGGTTTATGTTCTTACTCTTCAATGAACGTTTAAGATGACCGAGAGTTCGATCTCGCTTATTGGGCCTACTGCCCCACTAAGGCCCATTCGAGTTTGAGAAGAGTAATTCGGCTCTTCTTGATGTTCGAATATTGTTTCGGTTTATGTTCTTACTCGTCGGTGAACATTAATTAGTTGAGCCTCGATCCTACAAATAAAGACACATTACTTTAACAGATAAATTCCTTTGTAATAATGATGATGTTGTTTTAGGGAGCATTTTGAGTTCTCTTGTTTGTAGCATAGGTATATGTTGTTCGAATGAAATACATGCAATAATAGTTTAAAGTATCATTGGGTTATTATAACTATCAAGCCATATAAAATTAGTATAATATTGAAGATCTAATCTAATTAGATTATATTGTTTAATCATATCCGATAATATAATTGATCTTTCATTTATATTATGATAATCTAAATCACATAAATGGTTATTGGGGTTATCCGATCTCCGGTTAACCGAGAGTAACGGTTCGGTTTAGGTTTGTGATGCTAGTTAAGATAAATTATGCTTACTCGAAGTCCTAGATGTGGTGGTGGCTTGGACTCTACTCTGTTGAATGCATCGAATGGGCCGAGGTTCTTTGTTTGGGCCGTTTGCCTGAATATTGACCCGAGCCCATATGAGGAGGAGCATCTTGATATTATTATTTTAGCTGAACGACGTCGTTCTGGATAGGAGACCCGTATAAAATCTCTTAGGGTTTCTTGTTCACGGCAGCTTGCTCATTTCTCGAGCAGTTGTGAATGCCTAGGGTTCCCGAGTTGCCCCATCTGTCTTCACCTTGTGCTTTCCGGAGACGAGTAGGACTCGGTACTTTTACTTAGTTGCATGAGCTTCCGATAGGCTCTGTCTGTGGCGACGAACTTTCAAGTTTGAACTTGGTGTGAAGGTAAGAATCTAATTGTACATCAGGCTCATGAGCTCCTTCGTGCTTAGTACATTTGGTTTCGTGCCTTTGTAGAGTTGCATCATCTTATTGTTTTCACTTTGATGCTACAGGCCAATGAGAACTTCAATATGTTCAGGAGTTCGCCTGTGGATGAGGAGACGTGCAACCTGTGGGAAGAAATGTTTTGGAATGGCGGGTATGGCGTTGTGCTTCAGATGCCGACAGACGTGCATGAGATGGCCACAACCATTACTGATGGCGGCCCGTCAGATGTTGAATCTTCAGCCAGCTAAGGACCTCTACTTACCCTTTCAATTGAACTGTCGTCGCCTATGGTTTTGTCATGTTAGGGTTTGTGGTCTGCATTTTTTGGTCCTGACCTATCAAATGCCCCTGGGCAAGTGAAATTTATAAGGCTTCTTAATAGATCTTGTATACACTAGAGACATACATTTAACTCATCATAAATAAAAATACTAAGAAGAGTAACAAAATTATGCAAAAAACAGATTACAATACTACTTGAACATGGCTTTCACTTCTTGGACATAGATGTCTTCATCAAGGAGGTTTAATCACCCTGGCTTTGACTGACTGCAAACGAGGAGCGGTACGTGGCAAAGAATAGCTTACGAGGATACCGTATCATCGTAAGTCTTCTTTGCCGTGTAGCGCTCCTTGTTTAATTTGTAGTATTGTAATGTCAAGGGGATTAATGGGATCTGTCTCTCCTCCAATATTTATACGAAATACAACTATGTCCAAGAATATGAAACACAAATATTTTTAGATTGGAGATTTTAGATTTAAAATATAGACAGATGAAGTTAACAATTTGATAATGCAATCAAAATAACAAATTCAAAAAAAGAAAGATTGAGATTTCATTACCTTAGCTGAGATGACCCCTCCACCATTTGTGTGAATCAATTGAATTGCAATAGAGATGCAGTTTAAGAAATAGAAAGAAGAAACAATGAATTATAAAGTTGTAGACACTTTTTTTTTTTTTTAGTTGGATGTATACACTTAATTAGATGGGATTTAGTCCTTCCTTCCTAGTTCCTAGGCTGTGATCAGCACACTACATCTCTTCAATTCCAAAGTTGTGAGATTGTTTTATCAGTCATTAATGTTATTCTAGGTAGAAACCTGCTCATTTCAAGCTAAAAAAAACAATAGCCTACTCATTTCATAGGTTTTAATTTTTTCAAATCACATCTGGGCCTTGTGTAACAAATGTAGTGTACAAAATATATATATGGGCCCTTTAAATTTGTGGGCCTGGGGCGAGCGCCCAATCTACCCCACCTTATGGGTTGGGCCTGCTGGTCTGATGAGGTTGTTGGTTCTTTTTGTGTGTTGTATGTATGTTGTCATGTAATCAGCTCGTCTGTAATCTCCGAGTAAAGTAAGTTCAACCACTGCATGCTCTCGTCTGTAACTTCATGTTAAAAGCACTTCTATGTTTGTGTTCGGATTCGGGACAATCCCTGCAGTTTAGTAAGTAAGAAATTTCATTGTTGTAGGTATTAAATGCCTTGAAGTGACCAGTCAAGGTTTTGCTGCCTTTGGCTGAGCAGTCAAAGGCAATAAATGAATGGTGTTTACCGTGTCTTTACTGCATCTGAATTTACTATAGCATAGGGTTCTCACTTTTTTCATCAGCTTTAAATATATACAGTAGCACGTTTTTTAAATACAGTCCTTCCCTTGAAATCGATCTGTACTGTGCAGTCAAGTTATAAATAAGTTCAACCACTAGCATTTCCAATGTGTATTAAAAATTCTTTGGAATCATGCATTGAATTTGGCTCTTAGGTTCTATGCTGCTCATTTCAATGCATCTAATGTTAGCAGTAATGTGAGATCAGTAAAATATCCATACTGTCTCCTTGTCTGTATTGGTCTGGTAATTAGAATGCATACAATGTTGGGTGTAAGCATGTTGCCTAACCCAAGAATGAACTAACGTGTAGTTATTTCTTTTGTTGAGATGGGCTGTTTGTTGAATGGTATTTTGGATGCAGTATGTCTGACAAGGACTGCTACGAGACAGATGACCCGATGAAGTACGAAATTATCTACAAATCTGGCATGCTATTTGATGATGATGATCTTGAGGGGGAACTGTAAAGGATTGCGCAATGCCGTGATGAACGGGGAACCACATTAAGTTGTTCCAGTCTGAGGGCCACGATTTGAACAGGAGGCTGTTGAGAGTGCAACGCATAGGGACATATCTGGACGCTAGTGTGCAGGCGTTGGCTAAAATACTTGGTGAATGAAAAAATACAGAACAGCGGGGTTCAGGGTTCTTTTGATAGGATTCGCAGCTGCTTTTCTAGGGTGGTGTATTGCTAATTACATATTCTACCACGTGTTTGATATTAGGTTTGATGCTCAGGTTTTGTAGTAGCCCATGTGTTCCCTGCATTTTCATTTGGTGTTGCTCTTATGTTCTGGTGTACTAAATGCTCGATGTTACTATTTTCCTACGCTTATGGATGCTACTATTTTCATGACTACATATGTAATTAGCGATACTTGTTATACTATCGGCCATCGGACTACACGGTCGAGGGCTTCCTCATTTTTCTAAATTGATTTCTATGGCTAGATAGCCAAAATGAATAACTCACAATAAAATTTCATTTGTGATGAGATCTAAACACTTTTGATCATAAATTGAGACTCTTGATCATGTAATATCGGCTATATAATAGCTAGCTTAGCTACAGGTTATCACTCATCACCACCAAACTTCTCATGGACGAGCTCTACTCCATAGAACAACTTGATACCGGCTCGATCAAACTGCTTTTAAAAGTCATAATCTTGACGGGCCAGGCTCATCCAAAAGATCAACTTTGGGCCGATTTTACGGCCTGGCCCAGAAACGGGTTTCAAAAATAACCTAAGAAACTCCATCAGCATATAAGTAGTATCCGGAGCTCAAAAAACAAACCCTAAATGACATTCCCCCCGCAGAAAGAGAGAAATCGAGAGAGAGAGCAACCATGGCGGCAGCGAATCCTGTTGAATCCTCCTCTGCCCCTTCGCCGATGGGAGCCTTCGGAGTTCGCTCGGCTGAATGGCTAAGCCCTTCAGCCGAGCCATTCAGACGAGTGAACTCCGAAAGCTCCCATCGGAGGTTTTCTTTATCCCGAGCCAAAACTTTGTCATTCTCCATGGTAGTACTCCCTGTCATGCATTTCAATTTTGTAGGTATTAAATGCCTTGAAGTGACCAGTCTACGCTTTATTGCCTTTGGCTGAGCAGTCAAAGGCAATAAATGGTGTTTACCGTGTCTTTACTGCATCTGAATTTATAGCATTGGGTTCTTCCTTTTTCATCAGCTTTAAATATATACAGTAGCACGTTAAAAGGGCCAAGTCCCTCCCTTGAAATCGCTCTGTATTGTGCAGTCAATGTAATTTGTATAAATTTATAAATAAAAATACTTTTTGGACATGGTCAAAATTTTCACTGCCTATAGATGTCACCCTTTAAATCGTACAACACTATTGTTTTACGTGCAGTAAATGAAGTTGTTTGGTGGTCAAAATTTTCCTCCCTTCAATGCTGCAAAATCAAATGTCACCCCCTTTTCGTTGCCTATAACAATCTGTCACCCTTTGCTACTACACATTAGCTTGCGTGGATAAACACTGATCTCGATTGCCTTTGTTGTGTTCTTATTTTCAGGATTTTAAATCAAATTGTGTGTAGTTGGAAAGGTAAACGCATGGACTCCACTTGTTTTCTTTTTTACACACTCATATGTTTCTTCTCAAATCAATTTTCCCCTGTTTACCAATGGCTCCATATCTCCCCACACATTTATTCCATGTGTAGATGGCGTCAAGGGTGCGTTGGTCACACAACACCGAGGATAACAAAGCCCTGCTCAGGTTGTATGGAGAGATGGAGGAGAGGGCTAGAGTTGAGCGTGCGTGGATATCATGGAGGGGGTTGGCTGATGAATACGAGGCTAGAAATAGGACTAGGCGGGCTGCACATTCATTGTTGTCACAGGTTGACTACAATAGGTATATCTGGAGGAGTTGGAGGAGGTTCAAGCACCTGGGCGGTGAAGCTGCATGGGACTCAACAACTGGCCAAATCCGAGGGGCTAATGGTTGGTGGACGTGGATGAGACAGGTTAGATGCTAATCAATGTCTCGATCCCTGTATATGGTTAGAAGTTGGAAAAGGAGGTATGCGGTGTATATTCTTGCTTGTGTATTTGAAGCATTGTTCGGCTGCCCGGAAGTTTCGTGCACTGGGGGTTCAAGTAGAAGTGGATGATCTGTGGGAGGAGGTGTTTGGGTTGCCCGATCTCTGGACGAAGTAATGCAGATGGCTAATAATTTGATGGCCGCATCTATAAATGAGCCTGAGGCGGGGGCCATTGCACCTCATGATGGTCAAGCCTACAGTTGGGCGTAGGAGTGCAAGGATGGCCAGCCCCGCTTGTCCGATCGACTGTTTTTTTAATCCTAATGCAACTCTGTATGCAGTTTGTCTTTTCTTGTGGTTGGTCATACACTATGATGCATGTCGCGTGTACCATGAGATTCATTATGAAGTTGCTTCATTTCTGACATTTCAACTTGATATCAATAAGTTTGCATTTTACAATACGAGTGTGCAATGCGTATTATAGAAGTTGCATTTTGTTTTCCGGTGAAGAAGAAAATGCAATGCGTATTATAGAAGTGTGCAATGCGTATTATAGAAGTTGCATTTCAGTAGTATACGGGTGTTCAATTCGTTGTAGGGAGTCTGAGCATATAGTTGATTTTAGAATAATTTTTGAGTCTGGTTATATCTGTTTTTATTTTTTTTCCCTCCCAAAAGTTGTGATTTATTTTTTATAAATAGTACTCGTACTATAAATGATACCAACAAGAAGCCAAAATATATTAGTAATGCATTGAGAATTGGACACCGCATAAAGCTGGTCGCACTATTTGGATTTTGGATGCTACGTTTGACTACTTTCAAAGCTACATTGAAAATATTGAAACCCGATGCTGCTGCACTGATTTGGCAGCATCATACAGTGGGGCCATGCTGCATTTAATTTATACTATTACCAACATATTTTCCATTTG
Organism: Polygonum maritimum; assembly: GCA_963924305.1. Lineage (NCBI taxonomy): Eukaryota > Viridiplantae > Streptophyta > Magnoliopsida > Caryophyllales > Polygonaceae > Polygonum > Polygonum maritimum. The sequence goes on from OZ002729.1 coordinate 19,719,484, forward strand.
TAGATATATATCCACCACTTCCCCTTTACTTGGGCAAATATTAACCGGCTCTGTCACGCCATAACTGGAAAATTAAGGATACCAACAAGGGCTTGATATCTGCATCGGTGAATCGTTGCTGACTTCTCTTCATCATCATGGACCCAGGGAGTGAAAGCGATGCATCGTCCGGTGTTGAAGACATCCACCAACTTGTGGTTGTGGGACAGGTACATGTGTATACATGCATTGAAGACATCCCTTTTCCACCATTTCGTTTTGGACAACATTCACTGTGCAAGGCAGGATAGGCAACACTGATTGCGCGTGAGCAATGAATCATGTAGTTTGAGTGCACATACGTGTGTACGTCAGTAACCTCCATTTATTGTTAGTTGTTGTAGACGATATTTACCTATACTGCACAATTCTTCATTCTCATTTACTTCACCTTAGGGTCCGTAACTAAGAATCTGAATATGAGTGAGTGTTATTCCACTATGCTGTTGCTTTCATCATAGGACCAGAAGAAATGGTACTTCCGAATAGGACCGGACACAAAACTGAGAAAGCTCGTAAGGAGCTATTGTAGGATACATGGTAGGTCCGTTCGCACTCTGCAGTTCCTTTACAATGGAGAGTGTCTGAACACCCGCATCCGCTTGGTCACGCCTCGATCCGTAAGTGGCCCCGTTTTTTTAGTGTACCAAGAAGCTGTTCTCGTTGACTACACCTTCTTCATTCATTCTACTCTTGATTTCCAGCTGTAGATGACTACCGGTGACCAGATAGATGTCGTCGAAATTGTCGATAATGGACTCCCCCCCCCCGGTTGGCTGATGGACGGGCTAACACTAACAGGGCATAGTCCATGTGTGATTCCGTTGCTGCGTTTCGTGTTCCTCCATCATTACATTTGTTTGTTTTCTATCGTCAGTTTTGAGCTTTGGACTACGATTTGTTTTCCAATGCCCGTCTTTAGCGACGTATGCCCGACCTTTCGTTGTGAGTTATGATAGCTGCTGCGACGGAATTATGTAGGGCATCAAGAGTTGATTGCGATTGTGTCCTTGTATAATTAGCTATGTGTGAATTTGATTTTGTCATCTGGGTAAACATTCAAGTCTTCGGTCCATGTCGACCAAATTTTGCGGAAATGGTTGTGATGTTGTTGATTGAGCAATTCATTATTACAGCACCTTCCATGTGTATATATGTGCCAGCGTCTGATGTGTCCTTCGTATGGCAACCGTCTGCTGTGTCATTCGAATGGCAACATCGGACCATTGGATATGATGTTGTTTCCCAGTTTCGACCTTCATAGCCCTCACAATCCTCGATCAGTAGAGCAGCTTTATAATTTATTTAGTACTAATATGACATTTCACTTTGATATGAATAAGTGTGCAACTTGTTGTTGAGTGTGCAAGGCGTATTATAGAAGTTGCATTTCATAGTATAAGGGTGTTCAATTCGTTGCAAAGAGGCTGAGCATATAGTTTGGTTTAAGATTAATTTGTGGGTCTGGTTATATCTGTTTTTATTTATTTTCCTCCCATAAGGTTTTATTTATTTTTTAAAAAAGTATAAATGAACATATAAAACGTATAAAACGAAATTTTGATCTATGGCTATAACCGAAACTACCATGCATTTAACAGAAGAAGCATCTAACTTGAAAATTGTAATTATACTGTTTAATATGATTATTCTGAGGACAAAAAGAATCGCTCCTTTCAAAATTAGAGTACTAAATTACGCATTTAACTACCAAAAACAAAATTAAAGTTGGCATTTTGTGTCGACCAATAAAACCCAAATCGGCATTTCCAAACCGAGATCCCGCCCACCGCTTGTAAGTTCATTATGGGCCAGGCCCAGCTTCACTTACGTAATAAATTCGAAAACAGGTTCTTAAACCCTATCCCGCTCATCCATTCCATTTCATTTTCAAACCGAGATCCCGCCCCGCAAATCCCTCTCTCAACCTGTGATTCCTAAACTCTCCAGAAATCATCTCCCACACCTCCGCCGTTTGCTCGCCGAACACCATAAGCGGAAATTCGCCGATTCAGCGTCCGCAGTTCCGCCAGTCCAACACGCTGATACCGAACGGAGCCTGTTGAAGGGCTTCTTGAACAAATAAATTTGTAGTCAAGACCCCGCTGAGTATAGCGAAGTCAGGATCGTCCACGGGAGTAAGAGTAGTGCTAAGTTTAATCGATAACTACGAAAAGCAAAGGAAACAAAGGGCAAAACAACTTCAGGCTCGACCCAAAGAGGGTCGATCTCGACCCTAGGTAGGTCGATCCTGAGAGCGATAACACACGAACACACACAAATCACAAGCAACTAACTCGAACACGACGGAGGGAGTCGAGATCAAGGCAAAAGATACGATTTTTAATCAATATAAAAGGCAAATCCTAGGGCAAGGGCTACCACAACAACAACCATACATGCTTTTGACAAGAATTCACAACTATCATGCAATCTAGATCATAGAAAAGTTAACTTTCGCAAACAATTCAAGTTATTCAATCAACTTTCGCAAATCAAACAACTTTCTACCTATCCTTCAACCTAGGAATATCAACTTTCACAAATAATCCTATTAGATATAATCAAGCAACTAACTTTTCACTTTCGCTAGGGTTAATTACAAGACATGCCTCAATTTTCACCAAGGATTAAGCACAAGATAGGTTAGATATGATCTTTAAACATTAAGTCATGAATTCAAGTTTTAAACATGCATGATTGTGTTGGGTTTTTGCCCAACCCTAGAATTTAAGAAAACTACTCACACATAGCAAAGAAGAACAAGGAAGAAGAAGAAGAAGACCTGATCAAACCAAACTTCAATTCAACTATAAACCAAAGGTCACTCTTACAAACCTCAAACTTGCTCTCCAAGTCTTCTTCCTAACTCCAAGTCTTGATTGTCAATTGATTGATTATTGATTCCATAAAAACTATAGGTTCAACCTCCTTTTATAGACAAAAAGGAGTCCTAATCTAACTAGGAAACACAAACAAAACACCTTCCTAAAATACAAACTAGGAAACTTCAACAATATTTCCGGATAAAGGAGAGGCGGTGCCTAGGATCAACCCCCCTAGGGGTCGTGATCGACCCCCCTCAGGGTCGATCCTGAGAGCACTTTTTTCAGCTTCTTGTAACTTCTTCACTTAGCTCGTGCTCGACCCTTACTAGCTCGATCCCGGGGTCGATTCCTTCGCCTCTCCTCTTGATTTTGCTCCTCTTAGCTCTTCTCCTTAGCTTGTCCACTTGAGATCTTCCTCCTAGCTTGTCCATCCTCTCTTGGCATTGCTCCAAACTCGTCCTCAAGCTTCAATACACCTACAAAACGACACAAAAAGCGCGTAGTTTCCGAATCTCAAGGAAATACGAAAACTCATGCAAAAAGACTCAAAAACACAAGACTCAACTACGAAAATCTAATTAAACTAACCTATCTAAACCCCAAAAATCTACCTAAAAACGCGGACATCAAAACACCCCATACTTCGACTTGCTTGTCCTCAAGCAATAATCATGCAAATCAAAACCAATAACACAATCTTCAAGCATAGCCCTTGTTAAAACATTTTAAACATAAGTGAAAAGAAGACAAGTAATTTTAACGTCATCACATATGTATAAGTCTCGAGCTAGGCAATCACAATCCAACCTCACAAGGGATATAAATGTGTTTCTCTCATCTCTCATGTGTTTAGGCTATCAAATCAACTCTCATCTCAATCTTTATGCAACATCTACTTCATCATTGAGACTTATATCACCAATCTCTCTACCTAGAGAAGTCAAAACACATCAACCTTCATAAGAACTTAGGCTCAATGAAATCTTCATAGAAGACTCATTCGACCGGGTTGTAATGGGGCTTGGTAATAACAATAGGTAAGGAAGTTATTTGGCCATGTGGTGCTAAATCCGGGAATCAAACTCCTAAATACAACACTTCAAACCACAACAACTCACTCACTTTTTCTTTTCTCTTTTCAACTCATAACCAAACACTTCATCAATGACACTCATACCCATCAATTTCTAACCCAAACTTCCATACTACAACTTAGAAATACTGGGAATTCTTGGCTTTGCACTTATACATTTTTCTCTTTTCTTTTCTTTCTTTCTTCTCTCTTTTTTTTTTTCATCAATTTTTCAACAATGTGCATTCCAAGCCAAGAATCCTATTACATTACACTTCAACAAGTTGTTTTCTACCCTTTAACAATGTCACCACTTTCAAACCCAACACAGATGTCACTCAACAAAAATCATTCCCAACTCTCATGATCTAAGTTCAATTCCCGGAAGAGGGTCAAGCTAATATAGGTTAGGGATAATTTTTGTGGAGCTTCAAACAAAAGGCCAAGGCTAGAATGGGGCTTCAAGCAAAGATAATTCAAGGTAGGCATGGAAGAATATGGGCTAAAAATATAAGTTCTTAATCACAATCAACATGCATGAACAATCTCGTAGCGGCTTCAAGAAATAGATAACCATATCAATGACAAGAGACATATGCATAAAGAGAGCAAAATCACACAAACAAAGAATAGGGAATAAATGATGTTCTCCCTACAAGGCCAAAATTCTCACTAGGTAAAAATTTGTTGGATTGCAATTACTTTTACTCAAAACACATATGCTCAATTTCATCACAAGTCCTTTTCACAATCAAGAGCAATTTCTCATAAACTTGGGCTACACTATCCAATTATGCCAAAGGAATTACATGACAAGCATGAAAATTAGTTTTCATCATAGGACATCTAAGATGGAATGTTTTTTCTATCCTAAAACAAACAAGGAAAATAAATATTTTTTTGTTTTTCGACATTTTGCAATTTTTTTTTGAATTTTTGACATTTTTCTCATTTTTTTGGATTTTTTCAAGACTTTTCTTAACAAGCAAACTACCAATCAAACAAAGCAAGCAAAGACTCAATTATATACAACATGTGAGATTTCTTCTTCCCCACCCCATACTTAAATCATGCAATGTCCCCATGCATGAAAACACATGAAAAAGGGTAAAGAGAAAAAGAAGAAGAAGACTCACAAAAACTCTTAGAAGCTTGAATTGGAGGTGGAGATCCTCATGGAGGTGGAGGTGGTGTGCTGGCACGACCCCCTTAGGGGGGGTCGAGATCGACCCCCTTAGGGTCGATCCTGAGAGGTGGATGAGGGAGAGGCAGAGCAAGGGGGGGTCATGATCGACCCTCATGGGGTCGGTCCTGAGGGCTCATGTACCTCATGTCAAGTTGTCTTCTCTCGTCCTTTTTGAGCCCGCATTTGAAGCTTAGAACCCTGCAAAAATCCCACAAAGATCCTATCCCAAACAAATGTATTCTATCCTAGTCTAATCTAAGGAAGGTTAGAACAATCAAATCTAAAAAACGAAAAACAAAATAAAAAAAAATCTAATCTAAAGACCGGGTTGCCTCCCGTAAGCGCTTGTTTAACGTCGTTAGCTTGACGAGAAATTCCTTAGCTCAATCCCTATGATCGGACATCGTCAAGGCTCTAAGTAACCTGTCAAAGTCTTGTGAAGACACCTCATGAAAGCATAAGTAGCATATTGATAAATTGAAAACAAATGATATAGTTTTCAAAGAACGTTTCAACTTATCAAAAGCGCAAGAATAACTTTCGTGAGAAGGGTTAGGATAAAACCAACTTGGTGGGTGCGGTGGTGCCTCACAATACTCAACAAAGGGATCCTTGTAGGTCCATAGCTCCTTGCGTCCTATCTTGAAAGGAAAATGATAGAATTTGTAGGCACCTTCAAGCCTAGGGACCATGATTGACTTAGGAAAGTCGAAAGGACCCACGGTGATGATCTTCATCTCTTCATGCTTGGCCCGCTCTTTGCTAGCATCCGGGGTCAATGAAGGTCCAAACCCGACCACCTTTTCTTCACTTTCCTCCACGAGTGGGTTTGGTTTCAACATTGGTAGCAAAGACCCCGTCCATCCTTCATCCTCTTGGGCCTTAACCTCCTCAATTTCGCCTTCTCCTAGCAAGAGACTCTCATCCTCAGCTTGGGTCTCGACTTTGTTTTTCTCGGCCTCATCTAGCAAGAAATTCTCTTTCGGATCATCCTCCAAATTCTTCATCTCCTCTTCATGGATCTCTTTCAAAGCATTGTCGAAGCGGACCTCTACTTTCTCTTCACCACTAGAATATGATATGAGTCCCTTCCTGACATCTATGATAGCTCCGGTCGTGATGAGGAATGATTGGCTTAGTATAAGTGGAGGACTTGACTCGGATAAAGGATCAATATGCTCAATGGAAGGTTCCTTGGTCTTAGAAGGAGGATTAAGATCAAAACTAGGAGCTTCAAGAGGAGAACAAGCATCAATGGGAAGCTCACTATTGCAAGGAAGGTTGATATCGACTAGAGGAGGCTCGCCAACGAGCTCTTGAAATTGATATTGAGCCAGAGCGTCCTTTTGGAAGGCGTTGAGTTGTGCCTGGAGGTATATTCGGGCTTCTCGTGCTCTTTGAGCCGCATAAGCCTTGGCATCTATTTCTCTTTGGAGGATTAGCATTTCGAGACGAAGATCGGCCAACTCTCTAGATAGGGCCTCATAGGTCGCCATGGCTATATCTAACCTAAAAACAAAAACAACACAAAACAAATCAAAAACACACAAAGGGTTTGGGCTAGTCCCTCACCCAAATATCAACTAAACTAGGCACTATTGCACACTCCCCGGCAACGGCGCCAATTTGTTGAAGGGCTTCTTGAACAAATAAATTTGTAGTCAAGACCCCGCTGAGTATAGCGAAGTCAGGATCGTCCACGGGAGTAAGAGTAACTACGAAAAGCAAAGGAAACAAAGGGCAAAACAACTTCAGGCTCGACCCAAAGAGGGTCGATCTCGACCCTAGGTAGGTCGATCCTGAGAGCGATAACACACGAACACACACAAATCACAAGCAACTAACTCGAACATGACGGAGGGAGTCGAGATCAAGGCAAAAGATACGATTTTTAATCAATATAAAAGGCAAATCCTAGGGCAAGGGCTACCACAACAACAACCATACATGCTTTTGACAAGAATTCACAACTATCATGCAATCTAGATCATAGAAAAGTTAACTTTCGCAAACAATTCAAGTTATTCAATCAACTTTCGCAAATCAAACAACTTTCTACCTATCCTTCAACCAAGGAATATCAACTTTCACAAATAATCCTATTAGATATAATCAAGCAACTAACTTTTCACTTTCGCTAGGGTTAATTACAAGACATGCCTCAATTTTCACCAAGGATTAAGCACAAGATAGGTTAGATATGATCTTTAAACATTAAGTCATGAATTCAAGTTTTAAACATGCATGATTGTGTTGGCTTTTTGCCCAACCCTTGAATTTAAGAAAACTACTCACACATAGCAAAGAAGAACAAGGAAGAAGAAGAAGAAGACATGATCAAACCAAACTTCAATTCAACTATAAACCAAAGGTCACTCTTACAAACCTCAAACTTGCTCTCCAAGTCTTCTTCCCAACTCCAAGTCTTGATTGTCAATTGATTGATTATTGATTCCATAAAAACTATAGGTTCAACCTCCTTTTATAGACAAAAAGGAGTCCTAATCTAACTAGGAAACACAAACAAAACACCTTCCTAAAATACAAACTAGGAAACTTCAACAATATTTCCGGATAAAGGAGAGGCGGTGCCTAGGATCAACCCCCCTAGGGGTCGTGATCGACCCCCCTCAGGGTCGATCCTGAGAGCACTTTTTTCAGCTTCTTGTAACTTCTTCACTTAGCTCGTGCTCGACCCTTACTAGCTCGATCCCGGGGTCGATTCCTTCGCCTCTCCTCTTGATTTTGCTCCTCTTAGCTCTTCTCCTTAGCTTGTCCACTTGAGATCTTCCTCCTAGCTTGTCCATCCTCTCTTGGCATTGCTCCAAACTCGTCCTCAAGCTTCAATACACCTACAAAATGACACAAAAAGCGCGTAGTTTCCGAATCTCAAGGAAATACGAAAACTCATGCAAAAAGACTCAAAAACACAAGACTCAACTACGAAAATCAACTTAAACTAACCTATCTAAACCCCAAAAATCTGCCTAAAAATGCGGACATCAGAGCCTAGCTAACCCTGTCGAGATCGGCGATGCGTCCCATGAATATGAAGGGTTCCATTTCCCGGCTTCAAAAGAACAGCATTAGGCACTTCATAAAGACGATACGCTTTCCAGCCGTCCAATTGCACAGCCTGGTAAGATGTTTCTCACCATATTTTTGCATTTCTCGCCTACAGATATTCGAATACATCCTGTCAACTCCAAGCAGTTCATTCGCAAGGCAGCTTGATTAGTAATTCAAATAACATTCTTTTCACACTGTTTGTTGGCGGGACATAAGGTTTCCGGTATAATTATGTGTACAACAAGGTATACGAGGGTTGAACAGGGAAGGGGATTTGTGTTAACAGAGATTCATCCTATATAGATTGTTTGGTCGCTTTGGGTGGGTTTTCATCGAATTTCATGGATTTATCTTGTTCTTTTCATCCTAATTACAGAGTTGTTTGTCTTGTTTTGGTGTTCTTTTAAGTAATTCCCGATTACCATTTGTATAATTGCACTGTGTCATAGCGCATTGCATTGCAACTCACCTGCGGTTCATTAATTGTAATGCTTACCCAAATACTACCAACCCTGTTTACAAGGCAACACCGAGCAAAAATTTCCAAACTTGCTTACATTACAGCACCAGACGGGTCTGTCCACTCAGTGGTTGTGCATAATAGACATGGCAGCCTATGGTTTTAGGAGGGCTGGAGAGAATTCATCCAGCAGTACCTTAATAAGAAGGGGCACATACTGCTGTTTGGCTACGATGGACATTCACGCTTCTGTCTCACAATCTTTGACCCTTGCACAGGGTGCGAAACCGGACACCACCAGGACGTTTCCAAGGACGAAAAAACCAATGTTGCAGTAGTAAGTGTCCCTTGTTGCCTACTGACTTAACAGATGCCACGATCTGCCAGATTTCAGCTGTCGGCTTTCGCATCTCTTACAAAATCATGTACTGTCGTAATAAGAGATAACTTCGTTTGTGCTGAATCCTACCGCAACTGTTTGGTTTGTATTCAATTGTCTGTCTCTGTGCATTTTCGTGCGATTCATTGAACTATGGATTTGAATGCATTGCCAATCTGTTTGTTCAATAAGTTCGCATTTGCACGATCAACCATTCATTATCTTCGACCACTTTAGTCAAGTGAAATAATTTAACTATGACGCCATTTCGGGTTCATCTTAGTCAATAAAAACATACCACTATACCAGGGATCTACAAAAAATAAGATCGTCTGCATTAAGCACCCTCACTGTTCATACAACTAGATTGATTGGGACCGATACAATGGGGTAGAGCTGGCCACTCACTGTACGCAGATCCAATACTGAACGAGGCGTTAGCAACAGCCACTGCTTGTACCATTGATGAGTTCAATTCCTCGACGTGTTGAATTTTAAGCTCCATCGTTGTGTTAGCAATGACCCTCATACAGTTGTCCAGCAATGGATCGACGTTTGCTCCCGGTACCGTTTGTTTCTCATTCAGCATCCAACATGCATAGGCACTGTTTGTTTCTAGCACCACATGTGCTCGCTTCTGCTCCTCCACCATTCGAAAGCCAAGCAATATACCATTGAGGGCTGCCGCATCCTTATGCACATTACCTGTTTGATACACATAGCTCGAGACCACTTCCCCCAACGGTCCCGTAACAACCCCCCCTCCGCCTGACCCTTTTCCACCCAACGATAGTCCACACGTGCTAAGCTTGAACCACTCCACGCCTCCTAGACGTACGCCACCGGATGCACTCACCTTCGCGGATAAAGTTATGCACAACCATTATAAAATTAGTAACTGTTTTAATTACCTTACACAATACTCACAAATATGGATCTGCAATCAACAACGCACCTGTGTTCCTGCTGCACGTGCATCGGCAGTGGACTGTGACGGCTGCATATGAGTGTTGGAAGTCTGCGATGACACCGCAGAATCCCGTACTGTTAGTAATCAACCACAATCAAAACTAACGAACTCACTACGCAAACTCTGCGCAGATAACCACACTAATCTGTGCAGGGTACGCATTTTTTTTATTACGAGTGCAATGCACGCTACTTGGCCATATCAATTACCTTGTTCGCCCACACCCCACGGGCACTGTCTGGTACGCTGTTGGTAGCATGTATGTTCGCGACACACTCTGCCTTCGCAGCCTGAAAACATACGTAGCAGTTGATTTAGCTTGCTAAAACATGTTGCACGAATATATGAACTCAACACATTACCTTCTTCTTCTTCGTTTGAGGCAGGACTTTCTTCTTCTTTTTTTTGGGTTTTTCCGCAGGATGCAAGGACCGCTTTCGTTTGGCCCTTCCTAGTCTCCTGCGATCAGGGGGATCCTTCAAATCAACGACCACTTCAGGAGCACACCTCTTCATGTGTTTTTCATTATCCTCTCTTTTCTGGAGCCTCCTCCTGCCATAAACCTTAGAAACAGCTGCCAGGTTCTCCTGCATACGGCGCGATTTTATTCCTAGCATGCTCTCAAGTTGTTTTTCAATCTTGCCCAGGGCTTGTGAATACGTGTTATACGTCTCCTCGCTATGGAGTGCCAAACTCAGGAGGTATTCATTCCGTAAGGCAACCGCATGGAACCTCTGCACATGAGGGGTTTGACCCGGATCATAATAATTTACTTTTACGCGCTCATATTCACGGACGATGTTCTTCCTCCACCGGTCCAGGACATATTTCTCGGGGATGCATGTCAGCTCTTCAAGCTCGATAACCTTTATGATGTGCCTGCATAAAATGCCGGCAAACTCAAATAATTTGCAAGAGCATTGTATTTCCATTGCAACCTTGTCGATTGTCATGAGATACGTTTTCTTCTTGGACCGCCACACGGGATTCACTATCTTTTCATCGACTGTGTACGTGGTCTTGTTGCCCTGCACGAAGTTGCCTGATGCATTAGTGTACATCAGGCCTTCGACCTGCAATCAACAGCTTGTCAATGCCCTGTACAGGGAAATTTAACCATGTCTGTACGTTCCAATCTGATAATTTGTCTGGCGAAATTACCTCCTCCTTAACTTCCTTGAATTTTTTGTTGGTATACGCCTCGATAAAAACTTCTTCCACTAATATGCTTGTTGTGCATGAGTAAGGCCTGTCCATTGACTTGGCGTTTAACGTCTTCTCGACTTCCACTCTGCCTGCAAGGGCCATGTGATACTGTTGTGCGAAGGACACCAGACCAGTGTGCGTATTCAGGAATCCTTTGAAGTAGTGATTCAGGCCTTCACTCCGCTGGGTGGATGACATACCCGCCCAAAAAGACGACCTCAAGAACCCAAGAGCCCACCTCTCACGCTTTTTGTAGGACTCCTTTATCCAGGCGTAGTCGCCTAAACCGAACTCTGCAACCATTGCGTGCCAAGCTTCCTCAAACTCAGCAGGCTCCAGTGACTCGTGTACCACAACCTGCATACGCTTCTTTATTTCTTTCCAGTCAAGATGGTTCCCGAGATTTCTTGATGCATTCTGCATTATATGAAACAAGCAGAGCCTGTGTCTAGCGGTAGGGAAAACAGTTTTAACCGCCTTGCCAATGGCCTGGCACTGATCGGTCAATATTGCTACAGGGGAACTTCTCATACACTTCTGCCAAGACTTGAACAACCAGCAAAAGGAGTTAGCATCTTGATTGAGAATCAATCCACACGCCAGGACCATGGACGACCCATGGTGGTTCACACCTATAAAGGGTGCGAAAAACATATCGTACCTATTCGTGTCGTGCGTCGTGTCAAAGGTCACTAGATCCCTGAAGTCCTTTGCCATTGCTCGACATCTTGCATCTGACCATAAAACCTTTGCTAATTCCCCCTTCTCATTTATCTCAGTCTCACAGAAGAAGTCAGGGTTGTCCTTGGACATCCTGTCGAAGTATTCCAACAAACCCGACGCATCACCGTTCCGTCTTTCTAGTCGACGCCGAATGTTTATGGCATTTCTCATATCGATTTGACTGAACGTTAGCTTCTCATGACCTCCGCTCTCAACGACAAGAGAATTGTAATTCTTGGTCACGGGGACACCAGCTATATCGTTCATGACGATCCTCCGCTTATGGTATTCGGACATGTACTTGTAGTTAACAAGCATACGGCTGTTACTGGGATCTAACGGATGGTTGTGTTCCAAATTGAGTCTGGTGATATGGAACCCTCCTTCAATCATCCGCGCCTCAACATATACTGGGCATCCGCTTGTTTGAGATTGTTTGTACTTCTTTTCTTTGCCAGCCTTCACACATCCGAGTCTCAGCCTTTTTATCATGTAATACTGAGGCTCCGGTAGGCCCTCTTTCTTGCCGTACTTACCTCTGAACTCGTCTAACAGTAGGTTTGATCGAGTATGCCACTGGAAACCATTCTGATAGCCGTATTTATGACAATGTATTGCAAATTCTTGTCCGCTCTGAAAGCACATACCTTGTTTAGGCTGTGCTACACCAACCTCTCCATTGTCACTTGTATTACATGCCTCATCTTCGTTTCCAACTTCGTCGTTTCCATCGTGGTCTTCATTCGGGTCCAAATCCATTGATGCAGTCCTGTAAATGAATGGCTCATCTTCGTCGTTTCCATCGTGGTCTTCATACGGGTCCAAATCCATTGCTGCAGTCCTGTCAATTAATGGCTCATCTTCGTCATTTCCATCGTGGTCTTCATTCGGGTCCAAATCCATTGATTCAGTCCTGTCAATTAATGGCTTGATTAATGCAACTAGCTATTTTTTCTGGCCGAACAACTAGCTATTTTTAACTGCACCAATAACAAATACAGTACATTCCAATTCATGTTTACACCTCATGTTTGCCTTATTGTAGATTAGTTATAATTCAACATCCGAATATAATACCTACTGCTATTAGTTTAACCGCAGATGTCCGATTTCGCATCTACTGGCTAACATTCAACGTCTCTATTGCCATTACATTGCATCATTATGTGAATAAGATCTTATCAAATCGACTCACATAGGCTGAATGGAACCTCCCTCAATCACATTACACATCCAGAAATTGCATACTGAAAGTGAAACAGATGGAAATTGCACACTGTACAATGCACACTACCAGATCGGGAAATTGCAGACTGTGCAATTTCCAGCTGATAACTACAGGTCCTTCACATTAATCATTAGGACTGTATCCCTTAATCACATTCAATGGGTTTGATCAACCTACAGTCAATGCAAACATCCACCTGCCTCACAACATTACATTTTCAAATCGACGAAGATTATAACTATAGCTAGCACTTACTTGTCTACCATAGTTGACAATGTACTTTTTCAAGGATAACACAGTACCCGAACAATGTCCAACCATTGGTTTGCACACACGATCCCAGATAATTGCGACACAAACTCTAATTTGAAATCGCAAAGATAAATATCCCCTATTTCCGATTCATACAAAGTCTACAGATTACGTACCTTATTAACGCCTTACTGGCCGATGAACGGTGAAGATATACTAGGAAGAAGACGAATTCAGCTCGACAAGAATCTCCGGCCGGCGGCGTCGATTTTTCCCCCTGTTGCTCGGTGCTTTGTTTTTAACCTAGAGGGGTAGAATGATAATTTTCTCTTTGCACCAAATTCATCCCGCTATTTTATCCCGCCCCCCTATTTTCGCCCTTTTTTTTTGTTGCTTCACTTGGCCACATGTCCGCCATCGGACGGTCCGTTCCACACGGTGTAAGATGTAATCTTACACCGTGTGTAAGCCTACACTTTTCGCTTTCTTCGAACACCCCGGCCACCCTAAGACACGATTTTATTCGAGATCTTTCCCCCAAGATCATGGCTTAACCCTCAAGGAAAGATGAAGATATCATATTATCATCATTCCCATACGAATCCCTTATATTATCCATGCCCAAATTAATCAAGATCTCATACCTATTTCAAACGAAACCCTGGAATAGCGCCCCCGATTCGGAGCCCAATATCTCCCAAAATCTTAAGCGGAATTCGGAATGGAAAGCACCCCTAGAACCCTCTCGTGCCCCTCTATAAATGCCCTCTAACCCCATTCCACAACCATCTCATCTAGTTGCCCGAAAATCCCAAGCAAAGTTACCAAACTCTTCAGCGAAAGCTGAGCCCGACGCCCACTTCGCGAACCAATATCTCGGCCGTCCGTCCACCAATCTTGACGCCGTCACCTCCTGAGTACTCCTTGCACCACCCTCTTCGAACTGCTGCATATCCCGCGTTGAACCGTAGCCGGACTACCGAGAACGAGCCGCCCGAAAACACCTCGTCGCCATTGTAAATCCCTGCTCCTATTCACTTCCTTTTAAATTTCGAACAGCATATTTCTTTTGTAAAATCGATTTTAATTAGTTAGAGTTGCTTATAAATCATACAAAAATGCATATGACGACTTCATGTAGTTTTCTAATTGTCATAAAATTTTCATAAATTATAATGTCGTTTTCGCTGGTTAATAAATTCGATTAAACACACAGCCTGATTTTCGAAATAAATTCGTATTTTATTCTAAATTAATTATATAGATTTCTATAAATTATATATGTTCTGTAAATATGATTTATGAACTGTATACAGTATTTTTGAATATTTTATTCGACTTTTGATGCCTAAAGAAAACAATTGCCACAATATAGAGTATTAAAGAAAAGAATACAATTTTTAATTAAATAAAATGATTACGAAATTAAAAACTAACAGATTTAAGTGTTTCTAAGTAACTTAGATGTTTTCATTATTTACGTAATTTTTATTTATATTATAGCCTATTTTATCGTAATTTAACTAGTAAATTTTAATTAGCCAAAAAGAATGTATTTTTACTTTATGAACATAAAAATAAAATTATTGTTTCTTGATCCTTACAAATTTATCATGACTAAGTGCTAGTAAGTTTAAAAGAATAGATTTTCAAAAGTGTTTTTCTAAGACATATGTAAGATTAAAGAAATTAAAATCAAGAACGAAATAATGATTAAGCATATTTTAAGAACATGAGTATGTATAATAAATAAACTATTTATATACATATAAGATCTTTAGCATACCTCTTGAATCCAACCTTTTTCTAGATAACGAAAAACAAAATAAATTGATATCATTTATTTTGTCGTTGTTAATGAAACAGGAAACGAACCCTGTTCGTAAGGATTCACCTCGTTTACAATTACTCTTTTGCCTTCGAATCAAGGCAAGTGGACGGTTCTCGCTTGCATAACTATTTTAAATAATTATGGAAACTTTGTGTGTTAATAAATGAATTAGGATTTATTGTTATAGCATTAATGACCTCATTATATATGTAGGATGTATATATTGCTAGACTGCGCTAGAACTTGGACTTAGGTCTCGATGTTGTGGCCTTATGTGTTTCGTCTCCCTTGAGACTTGATGTGGACTTAGTGTGGTATTAGGGGAGTGGGTTAGACCCTGGACGCCTCTTTAAAATATTTGCATTAGGATGGACCTATACCCTAGTGCCTGGTCATGACCGTGCCGCCTCATCCGAATATGAGGGGTGATTGCACCTAGCTAGTGCCTTTATTGAATTCTTGAGAGCTCCTTTGTTTTGTTTCGACCATTGTCGAATCCGTTATTTTAAAAGCTACGAACCTAAATGTACCGTTTTGGAAGGTAAGTACAACTTGGAAAACCGTTCTTACTCCCGATTGACCAAGTCTGCTTTCCAATCTGAATCGTACAATCATTGTGCAGTGAGGTTGGTCGTAGACCCAATCACTCGACGGAGGTTTTTCGAAAACTTGTGTGAATAATAAGTTCCCAACAATCGCATACTTCGTTTAAGGAACCACCTCGTGTGGCGTCCTATCTTCCTTCCTGAGCATATTTCCTTTCTTACCTTCGATGGGGATACTTCATTATTAGATTATTGACCGACTTTCATTCGGTATTCAATACTAATAGTGGAGTCTAACCATAAGAACCGTTTTTCTAAAACCCATTTGCTTAGTCTGTCACAAGACTAACCGTCCATTTTCTTTCCTTGCATGGTCGGCTGGTGTCAACCGTATTTACGTCGCGGCACATCAGGATTCGAGCCGTTGGAGTCTCAAGAGGAGTGAGTTGAAGACTTGGAGCATTTCTTGCAAGGTTATTTTCATTTGAATTTATTTGAAAATAAATAAGACCCTTTTATCGTAAGGATCGTTTGTTATCGAGTACTTCCGCACTTTCGTTTTAATTATTCGTATCTACTGTTTTGGATTGTAAGACAATATAAGTTTTGAGATCTATTTATGGATTTTGAATATTATTCTTTTATTGGGTGGCTTTGGGTGTGAACTCTAAGGCCACTGGCGTGTAGCATTCCCGAGAAAATTTTGGGGTGTTACAAATATGGTATCAGAGCAAAACAGTTTTATTAAAAAAAAATTCAACTTTTAAACATGGTTTTATATATTTTAAACTCTTTTTTTTAAATAATAATATTTTGATCAAATCATTAAAGTTTGAGCATCTCCAAGTCAAAATTACTCCTATTCTCCGCACTTATAGAATTATGGATATTCTATAAGTTTAACTATTTCATGTATGAAATTAAAGTTGACTCATAGTTGTTTACACATACCTTATTGAGTCCATAATGAAATTCATAGGCATTCAGATGGTGAACACGAGGAACCAAAACCGTGATGGAGGAAGCAACTCTCCTCGAATCCCACTTAGGAGTGCCCCGAATCAGGGTGGAAATAATGAAGAGCCAAATGCTGGAAACCAACCGCAGAACCTCAACACCCCTGCCTCCGACACTGCTGCACTAGAGGCACTAGCTACTCTCCTTCTAAAGAGCCTTCAAGGGATAGCCCCCAACCATGCACCTGAGATAGCTCCGGATGATCGATCATCTAGCAATGACAACATCCAAGCTCACCCCAATATTGGAACTAATTTTGCTCAAGCGTTAAAGACCATTGCTACCTTGAAACCCGAAAGCTTTGATGGTGCAGGAGAGCCTATCCAGATGACCTACTGGTTCACCCACATCGAACGCCTACTTCGGAATGTTGTGTGTACTCCAGCTGAGAAAGTGCGCATTGCAGCTTTGCAATTGAGAGGGGCTGCTAGTGAGTGGTGGGAGAATACCGGTCTAGCAGATCAACCAGACCTCACCTGGAGTGACTTCAAGAACAAGATGTCTGATCGGTTCTTCGCTAGTGCTATGAGGGATGAGAAGATGAATGAGTTCTTATACCCCAAGACTGAAGGCTTGAACGTCGCTCAGATGGCCACTAAGTTCAATCACTTGCTACAATATGCAGGGTCGGAGATTACCTCGGAGGATCAGAAGATTAAGAGGTTCCACGGATGGATGAACCCTGAGGTAAAACTGGCCATGGTGCACTACTCATGTAGCACCTTGGAGGAGTATGTGAATGCTTCTTATAGAGTAGAGGTGACTCTTGAGGAGAATGCTAGCACGTCAAAGGGAGGAGGCAAACCACCACAACATGGATCCCAAGTCACCGGGTTCAAGCGACCTCATCCTTCTTCCAACTTTGAAAGATCAGGCAGAGCTCATTCTGGGTCAGGACAATCACAATCGACTCAATCCTCTGGCCATCAAAGGAGTTCAGTGGTGTGTTATAATTGCAATGAACAGGGGCACACCAGTAGACAATGCACTAAGGCGAAGAAAACTTGCTTCGAGTGTGGTAAAGAGGGGCATGTCCGTCTCTACTGCCCGGTAAGGAAAGAGGCCACTCAGTCACAACAAGCATCAACCTTCTACAACAATCAAGTTCCTGTTGAGCCTACAAGGTCGGCTACTATGCAGTCTACAGCACAAAACAAGGGCAAGGCGCCCGTTGCATCTTCTAGTCAAGGACAACGACTTTATCCGATGCACCAACTTGATACAACCGACACCGGGAGGGAGTAGTTGATTGGTTTAGCTTATTTGAATATAATAAGGAGCAGTTGTGCTAATAACCCAATGTTGGACGCCACTTTATCAGTCTTTCCAATTTGTTTCCTTGTCACTAAACGACAATTGAGTTTCTGTGATACTTGTTCAATGTTAAATCTGTTGAGGTTTTTCCTTACCCTTTCTTCATAGTAACCCACATAGCACCATGCTAGACATATGCGACAATTCATACCAATACAGGTGTATTAAGGAGTGGTTTATCCTTTGTTGAAAGGACGATTGATGTCACATCATAACTTGTGAAGTCTTAAGTTCAAGGACATCCTTCTTTTAAGGGGGTACTACCGTACCTGCTTTACTTAGACAAGATGCAAAGTCTTTAGTGCACGAACAACGGATTGTTCAGTGCATAGGGGAATAGACTATGATTCGTATGATAGAATTCCAAGACCGTCATCTCTCTAGTTTCGGGGACGAGACTATTTTTAAGGGGGTACTATTGTAATAACCCTATTTTTCGAGAAGGTTATTATTGTAATTTCCCATAAAACATTTTTTTCATTAATAAAAGTATTGACATTATTTATTAAATGGAAATTTAATAAGAACCGATAATGTCATGATAATACTTTTAAACTCATATTAATAGGTCATGTAGAAAGGGTTCAAAACATTAAAATAAAACTATATGAAACATCATTTAAAGAGAAAAATAAGCTATATTAAATTAAAATGAGCGTATTAAGTTAATAAAATGGGAGATGAGTTTTCATTAAAAGAGAGCAATTATATATTTGGATCATAGAAAATATAATAAATAAATAAATAAATACAAATACAATAATGTCGTTTTAAGGATATTACATTAAAAAAAAAAGAACCTTTTTAAATGAAATAAAATAAAATAAAAATAATGAGTGAAAATTTTAAACATACTTACATGCATATGTAAGCTAAAGGATTTAAATTATCTAAAATAAGAAATTGTTTTCGGATTAATTATAATGGAATAGGGCACTTTTTATCACAATTTAAAAGGTTTGGGACAAATTCGTAATTAACCCTAAAGAGAGGGTCAGCTGGGACGACTTCCCCTTCCTCTTTCTTTCCTTTCTTCGAACACCCCGGCCACCCTAAGACACGATTTTATTCGAGATCTTTCCCCCAAGATCGTGGCTTAACCCTCAAGGAAAGATGAAGATATCATATTATCATCATTCCCATACGAATCCCTTATATTATCCATGCCCAAATTAATCAAGATCTCATACCTATTTCAAACGAAACCCTGGAATAGCGCCCCCGATTCGGAGCCCAATATCTCCCAAAATCTTAAGCGGAATTCGGAATGGAAAGCACCCCTAGAACCCTCTCGTGCCCCTCTATAAAAGCCCTCTAACCCCATTCCACAACCATCTCATCTAGTTGCCCTAAAATCCCAAGCAAAGTTACCAAACTCTTCAGCGAAAGCTGAGCCCGACGCCCACTTTGCGAACCAATATCTCTGCCGTCCGTCCACCAATCTCGACGCCGTCACCTCCTGAGTACTCCCTGCACCACCCTCTTAAAACTGCTGCATATCCCGCGTTGAACCGTAGCCGGACTACCGAGAACGAGCCGCCCGAAAACACCTCGTCGCCATTGTAAATCCCTGCTCCTATTCACTTCCTTTTAAATTTCGAACAGCATATTTCTTTTGTAAAATCGATTTTAATTAGTTAGAGTTGCTTATAAATCATACAAAAATGCATATGACGACTTCATGTAGTTTTCTAATTGCAATAAAATTTTCATAAATTATAATGTAGTTTTCGCTGGTTAGTAAATTCGATTAAACACACAGTCTGATTTTCGAAATAAATTCGTATTTTATTCTAAATTAATTATATAAATTGCTATAAATTATATATGTTTTGTAAATATGGTTTATGAACTATATACAGTATCTTTGAATATTTTATTCGACTTTTGATGCCTAAAGAAAACAATTGCCACAATATAGAGTATTAAAGAAAAGAATACAATTTTTAATTAAATAAAATAATTACGAAATTAAAAACTAACAGATTTAAGTGTTTCTAAGTAACTTAGATGTTTTCATTATTTACGTAATTTTTATTTATATTATAGCCTATTTTATCGTAATTTAACTAGTAAATTGTAATTAGCCAAAAAGAATGTATTTTTACTTTATGAACATAAAAATAAAATTATTGTTTCTTGATCCTTACAAATTTATCATGACTAAGTGCTAGTAAGTTTAAAAGAATAGATTTTCAAAAGCGTTTTTCTAAGACATATGTAAGATTAAAGAAATTAAAATCAAGAACGAAATAATGATTAAGCATATTTTAAGAACATGAGTATGTATAATAAATAAACTATTTATATACATATAAGATCTTTAGCATACCGCTTGAATCCATCCTTTTTCTAGATAACGAAAAACAAAATAAATTGATATCATTTATTTTGTCGTTGTTAATGAAACAGGAAACGAACCCTGTTCGTAAGGATTCACCTCGTTGACAATTACTCTTTTGCCTTCGAATCAAGGCAAGTGAACGGTTCTCGCTTGCATAACTGTTTTAAATATTGATGGGAACTTTGTGTGCTAATAAATGAATTAGGATTTATTGTTATAGCATTAATGACCTCATTATATATGTAGGATGTATATATTGCTAGACTGCGCTAGAACTTGGACTTAGGTCTCGATGTTGTGGCCTTATGTGTTTCGTCTCCCTTGAGACTTGATGTGGACTTAGTGTAGTATTAGGGGTGTGGGTTAGACCCTGGACGCCTCTTTAAAATATTTGCATTAGGATGGACCTATACCCTAGTGCCTAGTCATGACCGTGCCGCCTCATCCGAATATGAGGGGTGATTGCACCTAGCTAGTGCCTTTATTGAATTCTTGAGAGCTCCTTTGTTTTGTTTCGACCATTGTCGAATCCGTTATTTTAAAAGCTACGAACCTGAATGTACCGTTTTGGAAGGTAATTACAACTTGGAAAACCGTTCTTACTCCCGATTGACCAAGTCTGCTTTCCAATCTGAATTCGTACAATCATTGTGCGGTGAGTTTGGTCGTAGACCCAATCACTCGACGGAGGTTTTTCGAAAACTTGTGTGAATAATAAGTTCCCAACAATCGCATACTTCGTTTAAGGAACCACCTCGTGTGGCGTCCTATCTTCCTTCCTGAGCATATTTCCTTTCTTACCTTCGATGGGGATACTTCATTATTAGATTATTGACCGACTTTCATTCGGTATTCAATACTAATAGTGGAGTCTAACCATAAGAACCGTTTTTCTAAAACCCATTTGCTTAGTCTGTCACAAGACTAACCGTCCATTTTCTTTCCTTGCATGGTCGGCTGGTGTCAACCGTATTTACGTCGCGGCACATCAAGATTCGAGCCGTTGGAGTCTCAAGAGGAGTGAGTTGAAGACTTGGAGCATTTCTTGCAAGGTTATTTTCATTTGAATTTATTTGAGAATAAATAAGACCCTTTTATCGTAAGGATCGTTTGTTATCGAGTACTTCCGCACTTTCGTTTTAATTATTCGTATCTACTGTTTTGGATTGTAAGACAATATAAGTTTTGAGATCTATTTATGGATTTTGGATATTATTCTTTTATTGTTGTGTACTGTATAAGCCTTGGGTGGCTTTGGGTGTGAACTCCAAGGCCACTGGCGTGTAGCATTCCCGAGAAAATTTTGGGGTGTTACACTATGTGAGACCATCTCGACGGATGAGGAGACGTTAGAGTACGTGCTACTCAAGGCTTTCAAGTGCTCGTTGGGAGGCAAGGCATTGCATTGGTTGGAGAGCCAAGCACCTCGATCCATCACATCATGGAGGGCTCTCAACGAAGCATTTTTTATGAAGTTCTTTCCTCCAACAAAGACAACGGAGCTTAGAAGGAAGATAGCAAGTTTTCAACAAGTAGCCCACGAGCCACTCTTTGAGGCTTGAGATCGGTTCAAGGAAATGTTGAGGCAATGTCCAACGCATGGGCAACAACCTTATGTTCTTCAAGACATATTCTTCCAAGGAATCAACCCCGCCACCAAGGATAAGTTGAACCTTCACACCGATTGTGGGTTCATTGATTTGCCGCCGGAGCAAGCATGGGAGTTGCTCGACAAACTCTCCGACTACGAAGCCATGTACGGAGTGAGTCAAGTCAACAAGGAGGCAAGAGTCCAAGGAGATTGTACAAGGAGGCTTTACGACCCGAAGAACGAAGAGGTTGATAAGGATGTAAAGATTTAATTCCTTGAAGATGAGTTGAACAAGATGAGGAGGCAAATGAATCACCTCAAGCAAACCACAAGATCATGTGAAGAATGTGGTTCTTTCAAGCATGGAGCTCAAGAGTGTCCCAATGAACGCCAAGTTCGCTTGGCCGAGTAAATCGAGGAGGCACACTATGTTCAAAGAAACTATGAAGGAAGAGCCAACTTCAACAATGGAGGGAATGGAAGGTGGAACCAAGGCCAAACCAATTAATGGCTACAACAACAACTACAACCAAAACGAGCCAAGGGCCCAACCACCACCGTACCGACCTCCGGGGTTCTATGAACAAACTCCACAATGGGCACAAGACTTGAAGAATCAATTCACCAATGTGGAGAGAAGAGTAGATGAGATGAGCACCCAATTCAAAGAGTTTGGTGTATGGAGAAGACAAGTGGACAACCAATTTGTTCACATGACGAATCAACTTCCGAGAGAGGAAGGGAGACTCCCGGGCCGACCCGAGGAGAATCCCCGTGCCCCACAACAACAAAATGAAGTCCGAGCAATAGGTTTGAGGAGTGGTCGGAGTTTGCCCGAGCCACAAGTGCCAAGGACAAGAGAAGAGAGTCGGACCGAGTTGCCCAGTAACTCGGGCCCGACGTGCCAAGAAGTCGAGCCAGAAGATGGAGGAAGTCCCCTGATCAAGACCGAGGAGGAGCGGAACTCGGGCCCGACATGCCCTGTAATCGGACCGACTTCCCCAGCTCTGCCCTGCCCTAGGACCGAGGTCCCGCACATCGGTCCCGATGTCGATCCCACGTCGATCCAAGCTGAGAATGTTGAGAGTGATTCAAGCCGGTCCAAGGAAGTGGATTCAACCAAGAAACAAGGTGGCACAACTCTTCCTTACCCATTGAAGAAGCCCAAGGAAGTTGTGGAGGGCAAGTTTAAGAGGTTCTTGAAGCTCTTGCAAGGTTTGAACATCACCATACCGTTCACCGACGCTCTAAGTGAGATGCCATCATATGCAAAGTTCTTGAAGGAAATTTTGAGCAAGAAGAGGTCGATTGTGGAGATGCAAGACGAGGTGAAAATCTTGGAGCTACCTCAAAAATTGGGTGATCCCGGGAGATTCGCAATTACCATTGGTATTGGGTCTCGGAAGTTTCAAGCTTTGTGTGATCTTGGAGCAAGCACTAGTGTCATTCCGTACACGATATGGAAGTCTACCGCCATGGGACTCATCGCCCCGGTTAACATGAGGTTGACCATAGCCGATGGAACATCAATTAAGCCAATTGGAGTGGTAGAGGACTACCCATTGTGTGTAGAGGGGCATTACGTCCCGACGGACTTTGTTGTGGTTGACATGTTAGAGGTGCCGGGCGAGCCTATCATCTTAGGAAGACCATTCCTTGCCACGGTTGGAGCTATTATAGATGTAAAGAAAGGTCACTTGTCCCTTGAATTTGGAGGAGTAGAGCTCGATTTCTCCTTTAAACCAACTTCGAAGGAAGCTTTGCATAGAGAAGCCAAGATGATCCAATCCTTTCCAAGAGGAGTGCAATGGGAAGCTATATCCAACATGCCAAGTATAAGGGAGCTAGAGTAGAAAGCCATCCCACCACCCTATGGAGTTGAAGTGACAAATGAAGGTTTAGCTACCAATCTAGAGGAAAGTGAGAAAGTGGAGAGTGGAATGTCTTACTTGGAGGTGTTCAAAGCCGAAACGGAGGAAGCCCAAGCACCACCGGAGCCATCTCATGAGCTCAAGGAGCTTTCAAAGGACTTGAGGTATGCTTTCCTTGGCTCTAACTCTTCATTACCCGTGATTGTCAATGCTAATTTGAATGATGAGGAAGAGTCCAAGTTGTTAGAGGTCTTAAGGAGGCATAGAGGAGCTTTAGGGTATTCATTAGAGGAACTAAAGGGAATTTCACCATCAATTTGCATGCATAGGATCTACATGGAGGACAACCATAAACCCACTATTGAACCACAAAGAAGATTAAATCCTAACATGAAAGAAGTGGTTAAGAGTAAGATACTTAGGATGTTGGATGCGGGAATCATCTTCCCAATTTCGGATAGCAAATATGTTAGTCCCGTGCATGTAGTTCCTAAGAAGTGTGGACTAACCGTAGTGCAAAATGAGAAAGGAGAAATGATTCCTACTAGAACCACTACAAAATGGCGCATGTGCATTGATTACCGATAGTTAAATAGTGGTACTCATAAGGATCATTTTCCCCTTCCTTTTATAGACCAAGTTCTTGAAAGATTAGCACAACATGAATACTTTTGCTACCTTGATGGGTATAGCGGATTTTGGCAAATCCCTATTCACCCCGATGATCAAGAGAAGACGACTTTTACATGTCCCTATGGAACATTTGCCTATAGACGCATGCCTTTCGGTTTGTGTAATGCACCGGCAACGTTTCAAAGGTGCATGATGTCTATCTTCTCCGATATGGTGGAGGAAATAGTGGAAGTATTCATGGATGATTTTTCGGTCTATATTCCTCTTTTGATGCTTGTTTGGCTAATTTGGATAGGGTCTTAGCTAGATGTGAGGAGACTAACCTTGTGCTTAATTGGGAGAAATGTCATTTCATGGTTAAAGAGGGAATAGTTTTAGGACATCTCATCTCTAGTAGAGGGATAGAAGTGGATAGGGTCAAGATTGAAATAATTGAAAAACTTCCCCCACCTACTTGTGTGCGTGATGTTAGGAGTTTTTTAGGTCATGCGGGCTTTTATAAACGCTTCATCAAAGACTTCTCTAAAATTTCAAAACCTTTGTCTAACCTCTTGATGAAGGATGTTCCCTTAGAATTTTCTAAGGATTGCATGAGTGCTTTTTGTAGGTTGAGAGATGCTTTGGTTTCGGCTCCTATCATGGCGTCACCCGATTGGAATCTTCCATTCGAAGTGATGTGTGATGCAAGTGATTTCGCCGTAGGAGCCGTTCTTGGGCAAAGAAAGGAGGGAAAGTTGCACGCCATCTATTATGCAAGCAAAACTTTGGATGAAACTCAATGCAAGTACACAACAACGGAGAAGGAATTCCTTGCGGTAGTGCTTACATTTGAGAAGTTCCGATCATACCTTGTGGGGTCTAAGGTGGTAGTCTATACGGATCATGCAGCAATCAAGTACCTCATGAAAAAGAAGGATGCTAAACCAAGGCTCTTGAGGTGGATGCTTCTCCTTCAAGAGTTTGACCATGAGATCAAGGATAAAATCGGTGCGGAGAATGTGGTGGCCGATCATCTATCTCGTTTGCCCATGGAGTACATGACGGAGATGGAGGATGGTGTAGCAATAGACAATGTGAGGGCGGATGAAGGGCTATTGAGTGGGAAGAAGGAAAAGAAGGAGGGATCGACCAAGATGGTGCATCGGGTCCGAGGTGTTCAAAGTCGGACCGATGTCCGCACGAGCTCCAGCAACTCGGGACCGAGGTCCACAAAGTCGGGCCAGAGGGATTTGTGCACTTGTGCAACTCGACCGATGTCCAAACATGTCGGGCTCAATACCTTGCAATGTCGGTCCATGAAAGCAAGTAAGATTCTCCACTCGGTCTCAATTCCATCCCGTTCTCGATTGATTAATTCTTCATCCCCCACTTGTCTCCTATCTATTGACGCCGTGAAACGAGGGATTACCCCTTGGTTTGCGTATTTTGCTAACTTTGTTGTAGGGGGAGTGATCCCACCAAATTTGTCTTATTCGGCTAGGAAGAAATTCTTACATGATGCTAGACAATATTATTGGGATGATCCATACCTATACAAGGAAGAGAGTGATCGAATCTATAGACGGTGTATTCCAAGTGAGGAGATCGAGAGCGTCATTCGCCATTGCCATTCCTTGCCAACGGGAGGTCATGCCAAGAGTTCTAAAACCACGGCAAAGATTCTACATTGTGGTTTCTATTGGCCAACCATGTTTAAGGATGTGCATGAGTACGTGAAGAGATGTCAAGAGTGCCAAAGAGAGGGGAACTTGTCAAGGAGAAATGAGACTCCGCAAACCGGAATTCTAGAGGTGGAGCTCTTTGATGTATGGGGGATCGACTTCATGGGACCATTTCCCACGTCGGGCCCATATAAATACATTTTGGTGCCCGTGGATTATGTCTCGAAGTGGGTGGAAGCCATTCCAACAAGGACCAATAATGCAAGGGCTGTGATGAAGTTCTTGAAAAGCAACATTTTTGCAAGATTTGGTGTGCCTAGAGTTCTCATTAGTGATGGCGGCCCTCACTTCATTGAAAAATGCTTTGAGAATGTGTTGATCAAGTATGGGGTGTCTCACCGAGTTGCTACTCCTTATCACCCTCAAACAAGTGGGCAAGTTGAGGTGTCTAATCGTCAAATTAAGGCTATCTTGGAGAAGACGGTGTCTAAGTCAAGGAAGGATTGGGAATCTAAGCTTGATGATGCACTTTGGGCCTATAGAACCGCTTACAAGACACCTTTGGGGACTACACCTTTCAATCTAGTGTATGGCAAAGCATGTCATCTTCCGGTGGAGTTGGAGCACAAATCCAAGTGGGCTCTCAAGGAGATGAATTGGGATGTAAACTTGGCCGGTGAAAAGAGATTTTTAGATCTCCATGAGTTGGGAGAGTTGAGATTGAAAGCTTATGAGAATGCTAAGTTGTATAAAGAGAAGACCAAGAGGTGGCATGATAGAAATTGATTCCAAAAACCTATCAAGTTGGTGACAAGGTTCTTCTCTTCAATGCAAGACTTAGATTCTTCCCCGGAAAGCTTCGAACAAGGTGGAGTAGACCATTTGTGGTTCACCGAATTCATACTCAAGGAGCGGTAGATTTGGTTGGTGAAGATGGACGAATTTTTCAAGTGAATGGTGTCATCGATTGAAGAAGTTCTATGACAAGGTCGATCCAAGTGAAGAAGTAAGATCCTCATGGGCTCTCCTTCTAACAAACTAAGCCTAGACATGCCAATCAAGAATAAGAAATTGTGAGCTTTCTTGACTCTTGTCTCTTTTACTTTTGAGTTTTGATTTCTTTGTTTTGATGAGGACATCAAAATTCTAAGTATGGGGTGGGGTTAGTAGCTCATAGTTTCATGTGTAGGTTTCTTGTGTTTGTTCTTGTTTTGTTAAGGGATGTTTTCTTTTGGATAGTGGCATGTTATGTTCCATGAATGATGATTGAATTTCATGGTTTGTATGGATGAGTTTATTTTGTTTTTGAGAAAAAATTTCGAAAAAACCATAAAAATGTGAAAAGTTTCGTGTGAAAAAGTCAAAAAGATTTTGTTTTGGACTATGAATTCCCATCTTAGATGTCTAAAGAAGGCTAATGATGATGTGAGCATGTAAAATCCTTTGCATATTTTTGGATAGTTTAGCCTCTACATGTATGTTGTTTTTAATGTGATGTGATATCTTGCATGTTTTTATTGAGCACATGAGTTCTAGGATAAGTTTTGATGCAACTAAGCTAGAGTGAAACTTGTGAGATGATTTTTGACCATTTTAGGGATGCTTGTTCATATTGCATATCCCTCATTTTCTTGTGTGATTAGCTCATGCATGCTTAGTAAAACTTGCTATTGCGGTGTTTATCTATTTTCCAAGACCAATATGAGATTTGTTCTATGCATTGTCACATCGATATGAACTTTATTTCATTTAGTCACAAAAATGTTCCATATCCTACCTTGAAGATAAACCGTTGTTTGTAGCCCCGTTTTAGCCTTAGATGTTGGATCGTTAGTATAACTGAGAGGCGTCCTTTACTTAGGTAAAGGCGTCCTTGGTCAGGCGTCCTTACGAGGTGTAAGGGCGTCCTTTAGTTGTGCAGCGGAAATTAAAACTAAACAGGTGAAATAATGAACGCAGTGAATTATAGAGGAACCACTCAAGACCAAGTAGTCCTTGAGTGTAAACCTCTACCTCCTTGGAGGATTTTTGAATAGCTTTTTCCTTTATATTAAACGTCCTTACAGTTGTACTGGCGAGTCTTTACAGTTCTCTGGTACTTAGCGTTCTTCCTAAGTCCACTAGTAAAGGACTCCTCTAAGCCTACAACTTAAGCGAGTTTAATCTTCTAAAGGACTTCTATCCCTACGTCTTACAGTACTTCGTAGGACTCTCTCTTTCTTTTTGGGTTTTTCTGAGTACAAACAAGTTGTGGTTTTGGGTTACAACTCTCACTCGATCTAGCACAAGCCTAGCACTGTTCTTGAGAGTTCTTGAGCTAGTTCTTCGTGTTCTTGAGTGAGTCGCTTTCCTCTAATTCTCTCTTAATTATTCTCTGAAAGTGTTAACGTCACAATAAATGCCTTGGGCTATTTATAGGACTTGGGGAAGGGCGTCTTTCCTCTTCTGACGATCATGCCCTTCATGGACGTGGCTACAGGATCTTCCTCCACGTAGTATGGCGGTGATGAGGAAGCTTCCTGTATCCAGCTGTGTGTGATGGACTCCGCTACAGGATCTGCCGCCACGTGTTGATGACCTCTGCTACAGGATCGTCCGCCACGTAGTGTAGGACTCTGCTACAGGATCGGTCTCCACGTGTCCTTGGATGATCAAATGTTGTCGAGTGATGTCATCCTGTCGGCTAGTGAGTAAGGACGCTCTTCTTGCGTTCCTACTTGCTTGGGACTCCGTCCTTGCTTAAGTAATCTCTTGCTGGTCCTTACTTCCTGTTAGCTGGCGTCCCTAAGCCTAGGGAACGCTCCACACACTTGTTGTCCTTTTGTCACTTTGGCGTTCCTGAACACTTGGACAAATTTATTAGAATCAAGGTGAGTTTGTCATATCAAAACTAAGGGACGGTTGTGTGGTACACTAGCAAATACGCAAGCGTCCTTGATAGCGTCCCAACAATTTCCCCCTTTTTGATGATGACAAACTCTTCAGCAAAATAGTTTTGGCATTGGAACTTAGCATGCATGAAAACTTAGAAGCGTCCTCTAACATTTAGAGAAATTTCAGTAAGCAAAAGTTTTCATTCTTTGATTCTCTAACATTTGGATTTTAAGGAGAGAGTAGCGTCCTCTTTTATTCTAGCATGACGTTCCTTAGATCTTTTACTTAATAGTTCCCCCTTAACACTTGCTTATTCTAGATAACTATTTTATAGCGCATCTCTGCAAAACTACACTTCCCCCTTTTGGCATCATCGAAAAGGATAACAAGTGATAAGGACGTTAGCACAAAAACACAACTATAAGCAGTGGAATGCTTAAACAAACACATGCAAGCAAAGTATTGAATTGCCATTCAAACAAAATTAGAGTACGGTTATTACAAACCCAGAGCAAAGTGTTTGAAAAGAAAAGAAGCAAAGGCAAAACAATGAAGGATTTAAAGGGTGAGGACGGTGATCATTCAGGACGTCTGTCAGAGGACTCTTGGAAGAACTTGAGAAGCTTGGCATTGAGTTCTGCAGATTCCTTCAGACTTTGTATCAAGACGCATTGATTATGCATTATTGCGGCCATAAGCTCTTGGGGCGGATACAACTGTGGGTTTTCAGGAGGAGGAATGGGGGCTTGAGCATTGCTTGAGGAAGGAGCGTCCATAGGAGGAGGAGGAGGAGGAGGAGGTGAGTTCGCCATTAAAAGCTGATCAAGGGCGGCAAAGTTAACGGCGGGTTCTTCAGCAGAAGCGGGCTCTTCATTCAAAGAGGCAAGGCGTTCTTGTTCAGCCTCTAGAGCTAGCCGTTCTTGCTCTTTCTTCTTGGCTTCTGCTTCTGCCTCTAACTGCTTCTTAACGGATGGCAGTTCCTCATTGTGCTTGATTTTGAGCAGTCCTCTCTTCTAATCCCAATTAAGTCCCAACGTCTCAGTCGGAGCAGAGGCATCATAAGCATTTTGAGACTGGAGAATGAGCTTAACCAGACCTGGGTACGGCAAAGCGGGTCTCTTCCTCCCACACTTAGCCAAATGTTGCATAGCAATTCTGGCAAGATTGATGGGGCGGCGGTCGAGAAATGCGTCCAATAAAATGCAGTCATGAGTTTGAACTACAGAACGCTTCTCTTGCCTAGGTAGGATGGCGCGACAGATGAAATAATGTGCAATAGCGCCAACTTTGCTCAATACGTGAGCAACTCTGTCCGTCTCATAAGGTCTCTCTCCTTGGAAAATCCTCTCAAGAAGCGCCACTTCTTCATCATCTGTCATCTCGAAGCCGTTCTCAGGAAGGGAGCTTAAAGCATTTGATGGCGGCTTCTGAGTACTAAGTCCCATAAAGGAACGGACTTGACGTTCATTCACAGAAGTCGGCTCATCATCAATTTTGAAGTGCAGCATCCCAGACTTGGATTTGTAGCGAAGAGACTTGAAGAACGCCCGAATTTGATCATTATTAATTTCGGCGGGCGCTGGTCCAACACTTAGCCATCCCTGGAAGCGGAGAAGTTCAACGAATTCCCTGACGTCCTTGTCAGTGAATGATGCAAGCCATTCTTCAGAATAGACCAAGGGGCTTAGAATATTGGCTGGCTCATCATCACCTTTCTTCTTCTTCTTAGAACGCTTTGGGGACGTAGAGTCTTCATCATCATCATCATCAGAACTATTCTCTGACTCCTCAGCGTCCTCCTGTTCTTTATCCTCGCCGTCTTGGGCACCAGCTTCCTCTGTGCCTTGGGCAGTTTCATCGTTGCCACCAGCTGCGGCTTGTTCAGTTTCAGAGGGAGCTCTGCCTTGGGACGTCTCGGCAGCGTCCTGGGCCTCTGTTTGTTT
This sequence comes from Polygonum maritimum, assembly GCA_963924305.1. Lineage (NCBI taxonomy): Eukaryota > Viridiplantae > Streptophyta > Magnoliopsida > Caryophyllales > Polygonaceae > Polygonum > Polygonum maritimum. Next base: position 19,750,520 of record OZ002729.1, read on the forward strand.
TTCAGTGGCAGGCTCAGCGTCCGTAGGGACTTGGGATTTTGTTTGATTGTGGGGGAGGGGTTTTCTTGTGGAGTGGGTTGGGGGTTGAGGATGGGAAGGGATTGGTTGTAGGCTGGGATCTCAGCAGCATCACGCTCGAGCTCATCAGAGAGAGTAGGCTCGGCGTCCTTTTGAGCGACCTGGTGCTCACCAGCGTCCTCGACAACTTCAACAATTTCTGCCTCCTTTGTAGTAGAAGCAGTCTCAACACCTTCAGCCTCATCGTGGGAGTCCCCTATTATATCGACAAAGGGGGAGGACTCACCGGCAGGAGTTCCTTGGTTACTCTTCTCAGAAGAGCTTGACGAGGAGGAACTTGATGAGGGGATAGGTTCTGGCTCTGCCACTTCCTGGACCATCACCCTTGGAGTCTCACCGGATTTCCGGCGTTGAAAAGTATGTACAAGGGCGGGACGTTGCTCAGCGTCCTCTTGGCCGGATTTAGAAGAAGGACGGCGGGACCTAGGAGTCTCGGGGTCCTTGGGTGGGGAGATGTGGGCAGGGGCGGAAGGGAAATTGGCAAAATTAAGAGGGGAGGAATGAGGATTGGGTTGGAAGGGAATGAGGGCATTTGCCGTTGAAGGTTTAGGAGAACGGGGAGGAGTAGGAAATTGGACGATTTTAAGAGCTGGTTGGGGAGCAAGGTTGGATTTCTTAGAAGGTTTGGAGGGGCCTTTTGAGGATCTTGGCCTTTTAGTGGTGGAGGGGACGGTACTTGACTTGGCCTTTTTGAGGGGCCTTGGGTCATGTTTCTTCTTGGAGCGTCCCTCCGACAAGTGTTTGGGAAACTTGTCCACTATCTCTGTTGGGTTGGAGAAGGAAAAGGGTTTGGAAGATTTTGAAAGAGGGGACGATGGAGCTGGACGTTTGGATGGCAAAAGCTTTTTAGTGGTGACTGTGGGAATTTGAGAAGGTGGGGGAGAAGGACTTGGCAACCTGTTTTTCAGCATTTGGAAGGCTGGGGAATCTTTTGGATACATAGGAAAATCAGGAAGGACGGCATTGTGCATATCGGGGATGAGATCGAGTAAAGGAGCAAGATTCTCACCACCGTATTGCGAGAAAAAGAGCACGTCCTCCATTCTCCCAAGCAAGTCCTTGTAGTCATTTTTGTGGAGGCCATGGATGACGAAGTGTTCTATGAACCTCTCATAATTCCTGGTCTTTACTGCATCCTCCTTCACATCTGGTCTGTCCATGCGTTCTCTTATGAGCATGTACAGCGTTTTGGGCTTCCTGTTGATGAAGTCCACAAGAGATTCATTGAGAACAAGTTGCTTTGGTTTCTCTATGGTGTGGGACTTTACCAATTTCCTTCTCTTACCGCCGGCAGAAGATCCGGCTACGTTCCCTAGTAGCTGAGACATTTTTCTGATGACTTTTAGTGAGAGAAACTCGTCGGAAAGCTAGAGAGAAGTCAGAGCTGTTTTGAGAGCAGGAAAGTAGTTGAGCGGAGTAAATGAATGATGGTGACTGTTGAGCCTTATATAGAGGAAGCGGTGGCACATTCTGTAATTAACACTGATAAATTGTGCGACACGTGGCATAACTTCCCCCTTAAGATTTGAGCAAGTACAACGGTCACTGTTCAAACGTTCAAATTTTCAAATTTCTGACTCTTCAACTTCTTCTGAAAACTGAACTGGCGTCCTCCCTTACAAACGACTGGCGTCCTCTCAAACTTAGCAAAAATTACCTCTTTAAGCAAACCAAGAACCATGACAACCGTCCCTGTGTGATCACCTTACGGACCATTTGAGAAGAAAGCAAGTACGTCCCGTAAAAGAAATTATGAAGCTCATAGGACGCTTTTGCAGAGTTCTCGGCTAGGGTAAGCTTAGAGTTCCCATCATTTCGGCTTATGATGCGGGTTGGGTGATCAGGGATACTCTTTTCAAGAAAAATAGAGAAATTTGAATGGCGTTCCAAAGTAGCAAACACATGAAGTTTTAGACTAGCGTCCTTGCAAATATGAATTCAATGCATAACAGTCCTTAAACACTTAGAATCTACTAAACATAGCCAATCATTGAGGGAATAGTAGAACGGGACTTGCTACTTAAAAGTTATCATCCCCAAGAGCAACCTTAGATGCTCATAGGGACGTCTATCAAGCGCCTTAGTGAAAATATCAGCTATTTGGTCTTCACTCCTTACATGTTCCATACTTATAAGTCCTAGTTCAACATTGTCACGCAAGAAATGATGTCTTATATGAATATGCTTTGTGCGTGAATGAAAAACAGGATTCTTAGAAATTTCAATAGCACTTGTATTATCACAGCGAATGGGAATAGTTTCAAGATTGATACCGTAGTCCTCAAGTTGATATTTGATCCAGATGACTTGTGAACAGCACAAAGCTGCAGCAACGTACTCGGCTTCCGTAGTTGAAAGCACCACAGAGTTCTGTTTCTTAGATCCCCAAGAGACTAAGCATGAACCAAGGAACTGTGCCATTCCTGAAGTGCTTTTCCTATCGATCACATGACCAGCATAATCAGCATCCGAGTAGCCAACAAGCTTGAAGGACGTCTTCCTAGGGTACTAAAGGCAAAGATCATCGCGTCCCTTGAGGTAGCGAAAGATCCTCTTGACTTCTTGCATGTGGGACTCCTTTGGATTCGCTTGGAAATGTGCACACAAGCAAACGGCAAACATGATATCGGGACGGCTTGCGGTCAAGTAGAGCAAAGAGCCAATCATTCCTCTGTAAAGCTTTTGATCAACGTCCTTTCCTTGTTCATCTGCGTAAAGACGCGAATTTGGAGAACAAGGAGTAGCAACTAGCTTGGACGTATTCATCCCGTACTTCTCAAGCATTTCACGGACATACTTTTGTTGATGAATACGCGTCCCTTCCTTGAGTTGGTTGATTTGTAGTCCCAAGAAGAAATTGAGTTCTCCAATGAGGGACATGACTCGGCTAAAGTCGTCATGCCAAGATCAAAGATAAATAACCCAAACAAACAAACTAGTATAGTAAGCAAGTAAGGGGTCGAACCCAAGAGAACTATGGCTTCTAGTATTAATATATTTATCAACTACAGAAAGGGGAGATTTAGGAGAAAGATCTAAACTAAACTAGAAAACAAATAACAAACAAATAAACAAACATGCAAATATGGGGAAACAATTGGTAAGGAGACAAGTTCATTCAAAAGATCCACTCATGATATAATCCCTCGATCATAGATTTATCCATTGATTTCATTCACACCTATGGTTAATTCCTATCCTGATCATTAATAATCGCAAGTCCACGTTCCAAGCAATTCTATAACCCTAGGCAAGGACGCTTAACCTAGAATTAGCATAGAGAACAAGGATATGTAGGATATAATATCAAACAATCAAGCTATGAGTCAATTGTAAGATAAAAGAATCAATTCTTTTCTTAATCCTAGTTGCATAGACAACAGGTCTAGGTTAAGTTGTTTTCACAGATTAGTTTTGTCCACGGTCCAAACCTAATCAAACAGTAGAAAATCAATCAATTCAATAGGTTAGCTACTCCTAGAGAAACAATCAACATTCATAAGATGAAGCACAAGAGAATCAATATTAACCAAAGGATAGAAATCAATTACCAAAACCTCACGAGTTCATACATCAGAGCTTCTCCCTTGAACAAACCCAAGGAGACTAGCTCTCCATAACTAAACTAAAAACCTACAAGAGAAGAATCGAATTATATGAAAGAAGATATTAAAAACCTAAGGCAGACTCCTCCTTAAATAGCCCAAGGAACAAGATCCACGAGATAGATAAGGAAAGAGGCAAAAGATAGAAAAGGAAACAAGATAGAAAGATTTCGGCCCGCTTCGGATTCGGCATCACCTCGGTCGCGTCGCTCCCACCGCGCCCGCGCTATTGCAACAGAGAAGAACAAGTCGGTCTCGTCAGCCGCCGCGGTCGCGTCGTCCAGGCCGCGGTCGCGGTATCTCGACAGAACATCTGGCATCATTTCGGAGGCTGTTTTGACCATCTTCGGCTTGGAATCTGACTTCGATGTAAAAAAAATGAATGGAAGCCCTTCGAGTTAGCTTTCCAATGGCACCGGAATCAAGTCCATCCGACCTCTGTAGCTCAAGATATGGCCCTTGCAAGAAAGTGGTGTCGTGTAGACAGCTCAAAACGCCTTAAAACTCTTAAATCTTGCATTCTTGTGTCTTCGGCCTAGATATTACAGTTATGCACAACTCTAACCTAAAAACACTCAATAAAGCCCTAAAATACAAGAGTTAACCTATACAAAATAGCCCGAATCAGGACATCTCAAATTCACTACTCATTAAGGACTTGAACTCATCTACAAGTTTCATGTTAGTACTACCGAAGACTATATCATCAATATAGACATGGGCAATTAAAATGTCCTTGTGAACTTTCTTAATGAACAAAGTTTTATCAATTGAACCTCTTGTGTACCCATGAGACAAAAGGAAGGACGCAAACCTGTCGTACCACGCACGAGGGGCTTGCTTGAGTCCATAGAGCGCTTTGTCCAAGTAGTACACATGATCTGGGTGAGAGGCGTCCTCGAAGCCAGGGGGCTGAGCAACATACACTTCCTCCTTGAGTTTTCCACTGAGAAAGGCAGTCTTGACGTCCATCTGAAACAACTTGAATTCTTTGTGAGCGGCAAAGGCAATAAGGAGACGGACGGCCTCAATTCTAGCAACAGGAGCAAAGGTCTCATCATAGTCTATTCCTTCCTCTTGCTTGAATCCTTGAGCCACCAGTCTTGCCTTGTTCCTTGACACACGACCACTCTCATCAAGCTTATTTCGAAACACCCAGCGCGTCCCAATGATGTTTTTGCCTTTGGGACGAGGAACGAGGGTCCAAACTTTATTCCTTTCAAACTGGTTGAGTTCTTCTTGCATTGCTTGAATCCAGTCAGCGTCCTGGAGTGCTTCTTTGATGTTCTTTGGTTCCACCATAGACACAAAGGCATTAAAAGCACAGAAGGCCAAATTTGCACTCTGGGACTTGCTTGCAGCTGACCTAGTTTGAACTCCTTGAGAGGGATCTGAGACAATCTGAGAAGTTGGGTGGTCCCTAGAGAAGCGGGACTCCCTTTGGAAAAGTTGAACGAATCTTGGATCAATGTCTCCATCAGAATCATCACTATCATCTTGAGCATCGTCCTCAGTGTGTTCCCCCTCATAGAGAGCGTCCACACCTTGACGTTGCTCCCCTTGTTGACTTGATTCAGCCACAATTTGTTGAACTGGAGATTCACTTCGAGATGGAACTCCCTGAACAACACTAGGAGCGTCCATTGAGACTTCTTCAGGATTTGGAGTAGCGTCCTTAGGAACATAGTATTTTCCAGAGGACCAATCTTCAACTTCGTCTTTAGAGTCGTCCTGCTGTTGTGAAGAAGAGCGTTGTTTCTTACTTTGTTTTTCTTTGTGAGAAGAACTCTCTTTGAACACAACATGAATACTCTCCTCAAGCTTTAGAGTCCTTTTGTTGAAAACTCTATATGCTTTGCTGGTGAGAGAGTACCCAAGGAATATGGCTTCATCACTCCTTGCATCAAACTTTCCAAGTCTTTCTTTGTCGTTGTTGTGAACAAAGCACTTGCATCCAAAAACTCTGAAATAGTCAATGCGAGGCTTCCTTCCATTCAACAACTCATAGGACGTCTTCTTCAGCAGAGGACGGATCATGGCACGATTGATGATGTAGCAAGCTGTAGCAATAGCTTCCGCCCAGAAGTACTTGGGGACGCCATTTGCTAGCAGCATAGTCCTTGCCATATCCTCAAGCGTCCTATTCTTTCTTTCCACAACTCCATTTTGTTGAGGAGTCCTTGGAGCTGAGAAGTTGTGCGAGACACCATGTTGATCACAGTAGGCCAGGAACTCTGAGTTTTGGAACTCCGTCCCATGGTCTGATCTTATGGCTTTGAGAGGCGTCTCAAGAGCAACTTCCACTTGTTTGATGAAGACTTTGAACACGTTGAAGCAATCTGCTTTGGACACTAAGAAAAGAACCCAAGTGAATCGAGAAAAATCATCTACAATAACGTAAATGTACCTCATTCCACCATAGCTCAGCGTCTTCATTGGTCCACAAAGATCCATATGGAGAAGTTCCAAAGGCTTCTTTGTACTTACTTCGTTTTTGGACTTGAAGGACGTTCTTGTTTGCTTCCCTTTGATACAGGCTTCGCACTGTTCAATTTTCTCAGGATCAATTCGGGGAAGTCCTTTCACAAGATTTCTTTGGTGTAGCATAAGGATTGTGCTTGGTCCAGCATGGCCAAGGCGGCGATGCCAGAGGTCAGCGTCCTCCTTTGAAACAGATAGACACAACTCAGATTGAGGCTTGAACTCTTGGTTGAAGATGTAGACATTGTTCTTGCGAACTCCTTTGAGAACAACTTTGTTTGATTTCTTGTTGATAACGAGACACTCCTTTGAGTCAAATATGACTAGGTTTTCAACTTGATCACACATTTGAGAGACACTTAGGAGATTGAAGCTAAGGCCTTCAACAAGACTAACATTTGTTGCTTTGATGGACGGATTGAGAATGGCAGTTCCCGTCCCTTTTATCTTTCCCTTGCCCTTGTTGCCAAACGAGACAGTTCCTCCCGTGGCACTACTTTGGATAGAAGTGAGATGGATCTGGCTTCCTGTCATATGATTTGAGGCACCACTATCAATGATCCATGGACATCCCCTCACTTCCACCTGCCAAAACAAAGTTAGTGTTTGGCGACCCAGGCAAGGTGTTCCTTACCTGGTTCGTTACAGAAATAGAACTCTGGTTCTGGCAAATAGTCATTCAGATTAACATTATTTGAAATAGCATGCTTTCGGAAAGGACTCCTAGAGCGTCTAGAACGCCTAGGGTTAGCCTTAGGGACGGACTTATCATTTTCAAAGTCAGTCCTAGCAGTTTTTCCACAATGCCTTCCTTGAGTTTTACACAGTCATATTTGAAGTGGTCTCCTTGTCCACAGTACCAACACGTCCTGTAGTAAGTACCAAGGTAGTACTTCTTATTTGGACGTTGGATTTTGTTCTCTTTCATTTTTTGTGGATTGCAAACTTTAGAACCTTCCCCCTTAGCAATTTTCTTATAGATCCTATGACTTGTGGAGTTAATGTAGTAGTCCTCTTGACCTTTCTCTCCACTCTCTAGGACTCTAATCCGCTCAAGAAGGTTCTTAGTCTTCTCCCTTTCTAGTTCAAGTTCTGAAGTTTTGCTTGCCTCAAAGTCGCTAGGGAGAGAGTTCCTAGTGTCAGATTCATAACCTAGTCCTCTCTTAGCTGGGACAAAAACCATTGGTCTGACTTCCTCAATGACAGGATTCTTTCCTAACACTTTCACTTCTTCCCTAAGCTTAGCGTTCTCTAGTTTAAGACACATCACTTCAGTTTGTAGGGATTTACTTTCTTCACATGAGGACTCTAGTTGCAAAGACACTGTAGCACAGTTCTCACATTCAACCACAATGTTTTCAGTTTCAAGTTCAAGTTCATCCATTCTTTGTTTCATTGTAAGACTTTCTTCCATGATTTTACCAATGAGTTTGATAAGCTTTGATTTTGAACATCTTTCTAAGGAATTCATCATAGATTCATGTGTTACCTCTGGTTCCTTTTCGGAGGCATCCTCTTCAACAGCTGAGGCGTCCTCCATGGCCATGTACGCCACTTGTTCATCAGGTTCTGAGGCGTCCTCGATAGCCATGTACGCCACTTGTTCATCAGGTTCTTCATCATCAGAACTAACATTATCCCATGCAGCTGAGCACGCTCCAAAGAGAGCTTTTGTCTTCATTTCCTTTGAGGACATTCCTGTAGTACATTTCTTGGCAAAGTGTCCCTTCTTGTTACATTTGTAGCAAGTGAGTTCCTTCGTTTCAGCCTCTGTGTACTTGGGACTTTCCTTCTTGTATGGCATCTTGTGTTTGTTGAAGTATTTGCTCCTTTTACCATAGATACGGAGAGCCTTGTGCAGAAGAGCAAGTTCTTCCTCTTCATCGAGCTCTTCCTTTGACTTGCTTTCTTTTTCCTTTAACACTTGGACGCAAATCTTCTCACGGTTCTCATTCTTGTTGGCTTCCACCATTAAAGCAAGTTCTCTTTGGCGACGCAAATACTCAGCGTACTCTGGTGTTGTTGTTACCAAAGCAAGATCTGTCTGAGGGTTCCGTCCTAGCTCAGCCATATTGGAGTTCCTCCTTGCTTCGTACTGCCTCAACTTCCCGTAGATCTCTTCCATATCTAGAGTCTTGTTAGCTGAATTTTCCTTGAACATAGTCCTATCGAAGTTCTAGACTCCTGTAAGTCCATCAATGACCACTTGAACTCTGTTCCTCATTGAAACTTCAGCTTCTGGAATGCCTAAGTTCCTCATCTTGGTGACAAGAGCTTCAAAACGGTATGAGTAGTCCTTAACCGTTTCATTGGGTAGCATTCTGAAAGCATAGAACTCTCTCTTGATTTCGAGCTGAACGTCCTCCTTCATCTCAGCAGTTCCTACGTGGTACTTCTCGAGAGCTTCCCACTGTAGTTTAGCTGTTGCCAAATTGCTAACTCTGGTGGCGTCCCTCTCGCAAAGGGACGCTTGAAGGAAGCATATTGCCTTAGCATTTGTTTCCATCAGCTTGAATTCATCAGGACCCCACTCGTCCTCTTTATCAGCTTTGTCAGCAGGGACTTTAAGGTCACCCTTCATGATCACTTTACAGCATTGATAGTTCTGACTCCTGCAAAAGTTTTCAAATCTAATCTTCCAGCGGTTGAAGTTGCCGTCCGTTAGGCGCGGAGGCTTCACAAAAGATGAGGAACTTGGGCATTCCAGAAGCTGAAGTTTCAATGAGGAACAGAGTTCAAGTGGTCATTGATGGACTTACAGGAGTCTGGAACTTCGATAGGACTACGTTCAAGGAAAAAACAACTAACAAGACTCTAGATATGGAAGAGATCTACGGGAAGTTGAGGCAGTACGAAGCAAGGAGGACTCCGATATGGCTGAGCTAGGACAGAACCCTCAGACAGATCTTGCTTTGGTAACAACAACACCAGAGTACGCTGGAGTATTTGCGTCGCCAAAGAGAACTTGCTTTAATGATTGAGGCCAACAAGAATGAGAACCGTGAGAAGATGGCGCGTCCAAGCGTTAAAGGAAAAAGAAAGCAAGTCAAAGGAAGAGCTCGATGAAGAGGAAGAACTTGCTCTTCTGCAACAAGGCTCTCGTATCTATGGTAAAAGGAGCAAATACTTCAACAAACACAAGATGCCATACAAGAAGGAAAGTCCCAAGTACACAGAGGCTGAAATGAAGGAACTCACTTGCTACACATGTAACCAAGAGGACACTTTGCCAAGAAATGTACTACAGGAATGTCCTCAAAGGAAATGAAGACAAAAGCTCTCTTTGGAGCGTGCTCAGCTGCATGGGATAATGTTAGTTCTGATGATGAAGAACCTGATGAACAAGTGG